>JAPPVO010000059.1:199861596-200461596 GCA_030407325.1 Camellia japonica | reverse complement strand
GGGTCGTCTCGCAGACGCAGGGCACCCATTATTGAGGAGGAGGAGGAGGTCGCAGACCGTGAGTCAGAGACATCTGCTGGGGAGGAGGCTCCGGTCTTGGTTCCGGGAGTGGAGGCGAGGCTGAGGGGGATCCGGAGGATGATAGCTCTGATCCGGATGGTGATGATGGTGCAGAGGTTGTCCCGCAGAAGAGGATGAGAGGGCCTCCTCATTCCCGTTCCCGAGGACATTGATGCTATTTCCTGCTTTATTTTACTTTTTGCTAGTAGTTTGTAGCACTTTGCACATTGTTAGGCAGTTTTTATTTTCTGTAAAACTTGTACCTTTATTTGTTGTAAAACATGATGGAATGAAACAGCTTTTGAAAAGATGTTTGTATTTGAAATTCTTAGCATCGCATCGCATCATTTTGCACAAAAATGGAATTGAATGGAAATGTGCCTTGTGTATTTACCAGGTCAGGTAATGAACCGACGCAACAAATCAAACAACTCGACTCACTAAGAAATAACAGAATCTTAGCAAGTTTACAACTCGATAAGCAAAGTACAACAATGTTAACGACTCGATAAACAAGACTTAACAAAATTGCGCAAGCAAAAGGTAATAACTCTAAACACAAAATGCGACAGCTCGACAAAACTTACAACTCGATAAACAAAGCAACAACTCGATAAGCAAAAGTACAACAAAGCGCACTTCGGACGGACGATCTGGATGATGGAACGTATCCGAAACTGAGAGAAATGGAGGCCTTCGACATCCCCGATGCGTAGAAATGCCTCAAACTTCTTTCCGGAGGGTAAAACAGGACCAATGCGTGGCCGAACACATTTTGCATTTGGAGACTAGAGGGTGGCCGGCCTACTAGGATAGATGGCCGGCCGGCCACCTCCCCCACAACCCCCAGAATTTTGACACGTGTCCTTTGAATAGTGTTTTACCCCCCTATAAAAGCCCCAGCCCTGGAACTAATTCATTTCATCACCGTTTCTCACAAAAATGGAGGCATTTCTCGCAGAAAATCTCACAACTTGGATTTCTTCTCTAGACGGCTCGGAAAAGTTGAACTTCCGGGGTTTCGGCTTGAATGCACTATTCACGCTGCGCCGGACTCCGCTACATCTTCCTTTCCTCCATGCCGCGGCAAGGTTTTGGAACCCGGTGACGCACGTCTTCAGCTTTGGAGGGCAAGAGGTATGTCCCACTTTTGAAGATTTTCAAGTTTTGATAGAATCCGAACGAGGTGAGGAAATCTTGCCTCAACTCAATTTTGGCTATGCCCAAACCCTAGGGCGGATGTGCGGACTCAACGCGCATGATGCTCGATCCCTGATTTGTAACGGAATGTTGGATATCCCAAGCCTGATTTACCGGTTCTCCGATGCTGGTGACCGCGGCGACCATCATTGGCAAGGCTTCCGGCAACACGCCCTCTGTTTATGCATGTTATCTCATTTTCTGTTTGTCTCGAGCTTTGGAGGATCCGACGCCCGTCTGATTGAAGTGGCCCAAGGCTTGAGAGAAGGAAGGAGTTGCATCGCCATGACCTTGGCGGAGACACTGATGGGCTTGGATGCTTTCTGTCGCCGGGAGACGACTAGATTTGCAGGGAGTCCACTACTGCTGCAGGTAATGTTTCCCACCCAAGCTCACATATGTATTTGCTCACATCACTCGGCCCTCAGGCTCGGTTTTTCTCACAAAACCCTCATCTTACTTTTCTCTCATCGTACATCTCTCTATTCTTTATTCTCTCATTTTTCATCCCTCCCCAGATATGGTTAATGGACAAATTGCAAGTTGTGGACTCTTGCCCTGCTTACTCAGCCCGTGGCTATTTCTTTCGACAACGCCTAGTCAACGCCCTTGATGAGGGATGGTGGTTTGAATGGATGTGCAATTTGTCGGCAGATCGCATTGCGTGGCGCTGCCCTTGGCTCAATCTCCCGGCGATGAGCTACAGCATGTCTCGACAGGTTGGGATTCGATTGATCGGCTTGACTCACTGCGTATTCTATTTCCCATTCCGTATTCTGCGCCAGTTCGGCCATGATCAAACTTGCCCACCGGAGGGGATAGAGTATCCAGCTACATTTCCAGTTCGAGGTGCACAGTTGGCTCGGCAGGCCGCAGCATGGGGAATTAGAGAACTTCTGACTCCTGCTCCCACTTTTAGTTGCACTTTGTCTGATGAGTGCTGGGATTGGCTCAACGAAGAAGCACAGGTTGGGCCTAGGTTGGCATCAGAGGCTTCAACTAGCTCTGGCAGGGGGCGCAGGGACACCTGACTTGACTATGCCCCGGATTTATTGCTTTACTAGTACTTTCAAGTTTTCTTCCTGAGTGTAATAAAAAGCAACTTCAATTGTATGCAAGAGCAAGAGAACTCTGTTTTGAAATCAATGAAATTGAAGGTTGTGGTACTGAAAATTTTCCGCTTTGGTCCAAAAATGGTCTTAGTTGTAAAAAGATTAATTTGAACAAAGTCAACTTTTATTAAAACTTTTCAAAACTATTTTCGATATGGATCAGAACTGGACACGCCTGAGATCTGTCACTGAGATGCACAACCCCGGATCCTAGCAACTGGAAAGTTGCCCCTAGTTTGAAAGGTACCGCAGCACTTCATTGCAACGGAAAGTTGCCCCTAGTCTGAATAGCACTGTACCGGAGATCACGATAAATGCTGATGAATAGAGATGACTGAGATGATCAAATGGACAAAGTTGATCGGGGAAAAGATTGTGGCTGAACTTCAAGACGAAGTTGCCTACGTATCCCAAAGATGGGAATCAAGCCTTACGTAGTTCAGGCTTAGGTTCGCTCGGGTATTTTCACTCTCCTTTTGCGCTCTAACTTTTGCCAAGGCCGCCCTTTGCGGGTTTTCAACCTTGCGAGCTCAGTTTTTATAATTTCAAATTTTCTGTGCTCTGAGTTTTGCCTAGGTCGCCCTTCGGGTTTTCGGCCTAGCGAGCCTCTCAAGGGTAGTATTTCTTCAACTTGTCCATGTTGATCGGTTGGGAAAATCTAACCATCCATCAGATCCATCAGAACCACAGCTCCACCTGACCAGATTGACTTGATATGTAGGGACCAGTCCAATTAGGTCTGAACTTGCCCCTTGGGTCGTGGATGGGAGCTCGGTTGTCTTTGAGCACCAAATCTCCTTCTTTCAAATTCCTGGACTTAACCTTCTTGTTAAAAGCCCGGGCGATTCTACGTTGATAACTTTGGACGTGGTACAGTGCTTTCAACCTTCTTTCATCAAAAAGCATGAGTTCCTCAAATCTGCTCTGTTGCCAGTCTGCCTCGGCTATTTGACACTCGGCCAATACTCGTAATGACGGAACCTCAATCTCAATAGGTAGAACGGCCTCCATCCCATAAACCAGAGAATACGGAGTCGCCCCAGTAGAAGTTCTGATTGAAGTCCTGTAGCCCCACAGAGCAAACGGCAGCTTATCTGGCCAGTCCCGGTAGGTTTCCACCATCTTCTGTAGTATGCGCTTGATATTCTTGTTGGCGGCCTCAACTGCTCCATTGGTTTGCGGCCGGTAGGTAGACGACTTATGAAAAGCCACGTTGTATTTCTCCAACAAATCAATCACCTCCTTCTTGAAGTGGGAACCATTGTCTGAAATTATTTCGTTTGGGACCCCATAGCGACAGATAATGTTGTTTCTGATAAACTTTGCGACGTGCGAAGCCTTCAACACCGCATAAGATTGGGCCTCAACCCATTTTGTGAAATAATCTATCGCTACCAAGATGAACTCATGCCCATTCGACCCCTTCGGCGTAACTGCTCCGATTACATCAATTCCCCAGACTGAAAACGGCCATGGCGAAGTCATGTTGTACAGCTTTGTTGGCGGGATGTTCATACGATTTGCATGAATCTGACATTTGTGGCATCGCCGGACGAAACTAATACAATCCTCCTCCATGGTGGACCAGTAATAACCCTGTCTGAGGATCTTCCGTGCCAACATTACCCCATTCATGTGTGCACCACATTCTCCCCCGTGGATGGCTTCCATCAGACGCTTTGACTCTTCGGCATCAACGCACAGTTTATGCATTCCCAGATGACCTCGTTTATACAGTTTACCCCCGCAGATGATGAACTGAACTGCCATTCTTCTGATTGCTCTTTTGTCTTTGGCATTTACCCCTGGCGGGTATGCTTCTTTCTCCAAGAAATTCCAGATGTCGTAATACCAGGGGTGTTCGTCCTGAACTTCATCTATGGCTGCAATCGACTCATAGGCAGGTGCGAATTTCTGGTCGATGATGACTGGACGCATCGGACTCCACACGGGATGTCTATCATAGAAGATAGAGTTGCTAAAGAATCTGCGAACCTGTTGTTCTCTCTTAGTAGATGAGTAAAACTTAGCTTCTCAAACCGAGGAATCAGCAAATCCAAGGTTTGGTGATACATCATCATCTTTTCCTCTTTTACTTTCCAGTCTCCTTTAGCTTGAGACACAACAAGGTTCGAGTCCCCAATGACGTCCAACCGTCTTGCCCCTAGTTCCAGGGCTGCTTCTAAACCAGCGGCACGCCTCGTATTCTGCTTCGTTGTTCGAGACTTTGAATCGGAGTTTGAAGGCTAGAGGGATACGGGAATCATCGGGTGCTATCAGCAACACTCCTATCCCATACCCGTGTTGATTTGACGCTCCGTCAAAGTACATCGTCCAAGCTTCATCGTCGATGTGCAGAATTGATTCATCTGGGAACAGGTACTCAACTGCTTCATCCCCCTCAACCGGGTGGTCGGCAAGGAACTCTGCCACTGCTCTTCCTTTCACTGACTTGCGTGTCACGTACGTGAGATCAAATTCGGAGAGCAACAGCAACCAACGAGCTAGCCTACCCGTAAGCGCTGGTTTCTCGAAGAGATATTTGATGGGATCAAGTCGTGAAACCAACATTACAGAGTGAGCTAACAGGTAGTGCCGCAGCTTCCTGGTAGCCCATACCAAAGCTAAGCAAGCCTTTTCCAGCGGTGTATACCGGGTTTCATACTCCAGCATCTTCTTGCTGAGATAGTAGATGGCTCTCTCCACCTTGTCTTCTGATTCTTGTGCAAGCATGCAGCCCATTGTAGTTTCAGTTACTGACAGATACAAAATCAACGGTTTCCCTGGTTCTGGCGGTGACAACACGGGCGGGTTCTGTAGATACTCTTTAATCTGTTCAAATGCAGCTTGACATCGGCCGTCCCATTGGAACTTCTTTCCTTTCTTCAGGAGACCAAAAAGTGGTTCACAAGTCAAGGTTAATTTTGAGATAAACCGTCTTATGAATTGCACTTTACCCAGAAAGCCTCGCACCTCCTTTTCAGTCCTTGGTGGTGGCATTTCTAAGATGGCCTTGATTTTGGAAGGATCGACCTCGATGCCTCTTTGTGTAATCAGAAACCCCAGCATTTTTCCCGCTGTAACACCGAATGTACATTTCTGAGGGTTTAGCCGCAACCGGAATTCCCTGATCCTTTGGAAAAACTTATGCAAGGCGGTGTAGTGGCCCTCTCTTTCCTTGGACTTGACAATCATGTCGTCCACATACACCTCAACCTCTTTGTGGATCATATCATGTAGTATTGTGGTCGCGGCCCGTTGATAAGTAGCTCCAGCGTTCTTCAACCCAAACGGCATTACCCGGTAGCAGTATGTCCCCCACGGGGTGGTGAATGCAGTCTTTTCCCGGTCTTCTGGTGCCATCACTATCTGGTTGTATCCTGAGAAGCCATCCATGAATGAGAGCAATGCATGCCCTGCTGTGAAGTCCTACCAACTCATCGATGTGCGGTAAGGGAAAGTCGTCCTTCGGACTAGCCTTGTTCAAATCCCTGAAGTCTACACACACCCGGATCCTGCCATCTTTCTTCGGCACCGGAACAATGTTGGCCAACCAAGTCGGATACTCTGATACCAGCAGGAAGCCTGCGTCAATTTGCTTGGTGACCTCTTCTTAATCTTAGAGCCCAATCCGGGCGGATCCTTCTGAGTTTCTGCTTGACAGGTCGGGCCTCGGGGTCAAGGGGATCCGATGCTGTACAATCTCAGGATCGATTCCAGGCATGTCTTCGTAGGACCACGCGAAAACATCTTTGAAATCTTTTAATAAAGCGACTAAGCGCTCGCGTTCCTCCGAAGACAACGTGGACCCGATCTGGACCAGCCGCGGGTCCTCCTCAGTACCAATGTTCACGGTAATGATTTCATCCGTTAATGGCTTAACAAATCTCTCTTGCTCTTGCTCAATTAAACGTTGTAAAACCGGAGGAACTTCGTCCTCGTCGTTTTCATCAAAGTTTTGAAAGTCTGAATTAATGCAATAAATCAAGGGCACAGAGAAATACTCGGAAACCACATTCACCTCATTCTCATTAAGTTCATCCAAATCGTCCAATTCTTCTGTTACAACAGACTCAAAAGAAAAGGAAAAAGACGACCTAGACAGGACTGTGGCATCCGGGTTAACATCCCCAGGAGTACCAGACTCAGACTCAGTCGAGCTGGAACCTGATTCCGACTCACAGGACTCGGTGGAATCAGATTCCGGCTCACTACCTGACCCGGTGCTGCTGGACAAAATCCCTCCTCGTACTGCCAAGTGAGAGAGGGTGCGATTGATGCATCCAAGATAGCTGCTGGTCGGCTCGCAGCCGTTTCATCCCCAATCATGGAAACCACGAAGTTATCCCCCAAGCACTCTTGGTCGATCGGAGGATCAGAGAGGAGACATGCCAGTGCTACCCCCATTTCAAATTCTGTGCCCTCAGGATCCCCTGCTTTATTCTGCTCAACCTCAGTTGTTGGTCTGTCTGCTCTGTGGCAACGTCATCCCCGGATAGTTGCAATCGAAGAAGATTCGAAGCCTGGTACGCGCTTCTTCTCCGCGTTTATCCACAGCTCTGGGAAGCCGCAAAATGGAAAATCTTCCCCCTCCCGGACGAAGCGTCCGTTCAGGGTACCCTGAATGGGCCTGTGTATTAGGTCAAAAGGCTTCCCAGCCTGCTTCGCTCTGGCTCTGCCGGCCATTTCCTTTCCTTTCCTCACCCAGTCTTCTTTGGTGGGCAGATAACCCAGTCCAAAAGTGTGCGGATTGTGTGGCACTTCGGCCAACGCAGCGACTCCTTTCCTGCCGCTCCTTCTTCTAATCCCATCCCGGGAATATGTTGTAGCTTGTTCATGAGGTAGACTGATTGGGCACTAACGTACACACCTTCATTCACAGCCATAATTTCTGTACTACCCGGGCCTCAGCCAAAGTGAATCCTGATAAGAAGACATCTTCTGTGCCATGCTCAATTTCCAGGACCGGCGTAGATACCTCCGGAGGGGGTGGATTGATGAGTTCCCGAATACAGTGGCTACTCCCTTTCCATAGGGGTATTTCACCATCTGATGTAGAGTGGAAGAGACTGCCTTTACTTGGTGCAGCCACGGCCGCCCCAAGAGTAAGTTGAAGGTTGCGGGAACGTCCAAGACATGAAATTCGAATGTCGTGTTGTCCTGGACCAACCTTAGTTTGAATCTTGACAATCCCCATCACTTCCCTACTCGTATTATCGTAAGCTTTGATCACCTGAGTTGTTGGTGTGAAGTCCGCGGGCTTCAACCCAACTGCATATGCTGTTCTGACTGGGCAGACATTGATGGCGGACCCGGTATCAACAAGTACCACCGGTATCCATTTATCTCTACACTCCACGGAGACGTAGAGAGGTTTGTTATGGTTCACGCCCTCAGGCGGCAATTCCTTGTCTGAAAAGGTTAATGCCGGGGAACCTCCTCCCGGAAAAACCAGCCCAACCAGCTGCTCTGGTGTAGTGTCTATTGAGAGTTTGGCCTTGTCCATGGCAGATAGGACGGCCTGTCTGTGCACCCTTGATGCCATAAGCAGTCCCCAGATGGAGATGTCTGCTTGTATCTTCTTCAATTGTTTGAGCACAGCTTCTTCTTCTATCTGTTTCTCTCTCTGTTTCTCAGCCTCTTTATCTTTTCCAGATGCCTCAGGTTGGTCAAGGTGTGGGGGCTTGAAATACCGCCCACTCCTGGTCATATGGTCCACCTCATCGAGTACCAAGTATCATCTGGTTGAGCACCTGCCCAATCTTCATCCGTGTGGGCAAGACATAAGTCGTCGTCTTCCCACCACATTCCATCGCGCCAACAGACCCTATCGGTTCCGACAATTTCGTACCCTCGGTACTTTCATCCCACATGCTCACAGCATGTCTGCTTTCGTGCTCGCAGCACTTTCAACCCCCACATGGTTCTTGGCTTTCCGATTCTCTCAGAATCCCAATTCTTGTTGTTCCTCTGTGTTAGTACGTTTGTTGTTCAGTTTCACAATATCTTGATCCCGAGCGAAATTCTTGTACCGGCGCTCTCCGGCGGTGGATTCTGACCCTCGGCCCTTCCGGCCATCATTGATACTCTCGCCCCTGCCGGGCTGTTCTGATTGAAATTCTGCAATCTGGCTCTGGCTGATCATCTAACCACCCAGTGACTTCTGCCGACTCCTCATAGTCGAACCAGTTGATTGCAGCATCCCCTGATTCTTGGTCGTTGAAGAACTGGAAGTTGGCAAAGTCCTCTTCCACTGTTGTCAGATCATCTGCCCCTTGTTCAAGTCTGTCCCCCCGAATCATACACAGCTCTCAGCTTTTTCTGGCAGCCCCACACTCAGCTTAGACTGGCCCACTGATAAGATGTACTCGCTTGGATCATAGGCTCTTCCAGCTAGATTCCCCAGGCTGTTCCATCCCAGACTCAACAATTCTGCTCTCCTCTGAAACCTGCCCCGTTCCATCTTCGGTGGTCACCACCACTGCTGCTCAGATTGGGTTGTGAAGGTGTCCAACATGCACAAGTCAGTGCAATCAGGAAGGATCACCTCCGGCTTGGGTAGGTGAGAGGGAGTAATATAGATACTAGGATCGTCCCCAGTTTGGATGAGGTTGACTCTTTTGGGAGGAGGGGCTTGGTTGTGTGGTGGGAGGGGATTTGTTGTGACGTTGGGTTTTTCGGGAGGTAGAATGACCTCTTGTCGATAGAGGTCTTGAATCTCATGACGCAATCTGTAGCAACGGTCGGTGTCGTGACCGTGCTGTTGGTGGTACGCACAGTACTTTGCTGGGTCATGAGAGGGAGGGAGTGGATTTGGCAGTGGCCTCGGCTCTAAAGGTGTCAGATGCTTCTTTTTGATTAACACCCCGAGAGCCTTGGACAAAGGCATGTATAGTGGAGTGAAGGTTCTTTGGCCTCTGGGCTGAAATCTCGAGGCTTGGTTACTGCTCTCGGATGTACTGGAAAAGGGTGTGGCCGCTGCGGGCCTTGGTTGGGAAGGGGGATGGTGGTGACCATACCGACCTCAGAAGTCCTTGTGTTTGCAGCGCCACTCGGGCCTGCGTTGTTATTGCGGTTGAATGTCCTTCGGGGCTGCTCCCGGTCCTGGTCAATCAAACCTTGCTTCATCGCATCTTCGATCTGTACCCCCATTTCGTGTAATCTGAGAAAGTTGGAAAGGGAGTACAATCATCTTCTGCATTAACTTCGGTTGGAGATTGCGCACAATCATCCGGATTTGATCTTTATCTGTTGGCCTCAAGGTCATCATCGATGCCTTTGCTCTCCACCGAGTTACAAAATCAGAGAAAGATTCCTTGGGTTCTTGCCTCGTCGTTTCGAGATCACGTGTTGTAATCTCGATCTGTGTATTATACGAGTACTGCGCAACGAAGGCCTCAGCCATCTCATCCCAATTTCTCTTCACATCATCTTCTAACTTGGCGTACCAGATGGCCGCCACCCCCGACAAAGTTCTGCCGAACAAAGAAAGCTTTTGCGGTCGGGTTAGGCCCATTGGCCTCAGGATGTCTGAAAATAGACGGAGATGGACCATGGGATCTCCGGACCCATCAAAACGGTCAATCTGTGGCATCTTAAATCTGTCTGGCAATGTTACAGCCACATCGGTGTACCCATCTTCGATGTCTGGGATGGCCTTCACCCCCTGCGACTTCTTGAAGAGTTTCTCCAACTTACTCAGCTTCAGAGCTGTATGATCTACCTCGAACTCGAATGGAGAGTCCGGGTGGTTGGGTGTAAGATTCTTGGACAGTTGAGGCAGAAGCGGGGGCGGAGCCAGCCCCGTTGGAATGTTGGTGTCCTCTTGGATATTTTGGACATTGGGTAGGGTGTTCTGAGTATTCGGGAGGGTATTCTGAGGATTTGGCAGGGTATACTGAGGATTCGGAGGATTTGGCAAGGTATTCTGGCCCATAGGTGCCTGCTCGGGTAGTGGAGCCGCTGGTGGAGGAGGAACCTGATGTGAAGCAGAGGCTGCATTCTGCTGTTGCAGCCTAGTAATCAGCTCGGCCTGCTGGGCCATGACTGCGGCTTGTTGTTTAGAAAATTCCGCTTGGCGGATGGAATCCTCTTGCATCTGCCTCATACTTTCTTGCATCTGGCGCATCATCGCCTCTACCACTGATGTATTCTGCTGTTCCATCGGGATAACTGGTAAATGTACTTCTATGGCAGACACAGAAATCTCAGCCTGGCTGTTTAATGTCAAGGTAGCCCTCTGTCCCGGTAATCCCTGCTCTGATACACTGCGCCTCCTTGGCCTTCTTTTGGCAACTGGGGGTAGAGAGTGGAACACTGGATGTCCGTCAACGAGATCCTCGGATCGGTTGAGTCGGCGACCTCGTGTCCAGAGTGCTTGGGGAGTATCTACTGGTTCGGAAGCAATCGTGCTAAAAACTGCCCTAGCAAAAAGATAATAAAGCAAAAAGGAAATAAATAACCAGAAAAACGGGCAGCATAACAGCTTAAATTAAATACACACAACACACAGTCGGGCATACAACACGCAGTTGAAAAGCTGAAAATACACTGTCCTCAATCACTGATCACTGTTCCTGTATCACTGTTCCCCGAAACTGAATCGGATATCCGCAGACAACTGATTCTCAGATACTGACTGATGCCCGCAGGCCTGACTGATGCCCGCAGGCCTGAATGATGCCCGCAGGCCTGATGCCCAAACTTATAGACTGATACATGCATTCCTGTAGAGACGCACTCTAAAGCATATAACAGATAAGTGAGAGTCAAAACACCCCTATGTTGGGGTAGGGTTTCCCTGTCCTATTTTGTCAGGAGCTAGGGTTTCACTACGCACGCAGCGGTTTCAAACAACCTATAAACGGGTAAGCAACCTGTCCTAGTTTGGAATGGTCACTATGGATCCGAATATGCACTAGGTCGAATGGTCAAAAGGGTGCCCCGGTAAAACCGGGGTTTGTGTTCCCATGCTGTCAGAGCCCAGAGCCGATCAGCCTTATGGACATGCCTTGACAAGACAAGCCTCCGGCAAATCGTTCGGGAATGGCATATGGCAAACACGGTGTCCTAGGCGCACCAATGCAAATGCAATGCAAAGAAACACACAAGTGTAGTCAAAACAGATATCATGAGTTCGAGTCAAGTTCTCTAAATCCCCAGCAGAGTCGCCAGAAACTGTAACAAGCCCGCGGGGGACCTCGCTACAGCTCGGACTCGATTTTGTGTGTCTTCACGGAACTTAATCTTGAACCAAGAGTCCAAATCCGGCAAATCGTTTTGGAAAACAGATTTTTTTGAAAGAAGTGCCAAACATGGACTGCTTTGCCAGATACAGAGTCGCCACCTAAATATTTTTTAAAATGGGAAATTTAGGAAACCCTGACTCGGTGCCAAAGGCCACGTGTCCGTCATCACCAAAGTTGCCTCGGCTCGGGAACTTGGGTACGATTGGGGAAGGTCACTTCGTGAGCACCCCGCTCGCCCGGTCAAAGACCGGCCTCTACTAACCATGATATCTGATTTTGAAAACATTGTGAGTTCTTATTCCGGTTATTAGCCTAGGTTACTATGTGATGCTCGCAGCAAACAAGTATAGACTGGGCCGCCTGAATTGGAACAAAACATTTCATGTTTGTTTGTTTGAAAATGGTTTGATGGTGCTACCCGCAGGTAGGCTAAGACGCGGATTTGCCACCCTCAGGTGGGCTTAGAAACATGATTTTGCCACTATCTAGTGGGCTTAAAACAAACATTTGATGAATTGTCCAATTCAAGTAACTCAACCTCCACCCACAGGCATTCAGGCAGTTATATCACATAAGCACATAGCCTCATGGTAAGCATGCTATTCATGGCAACACTCACACGCATGCAAGGATGCTAAAGCATAAAACTCACCGAGTACTCCAAGCCAAAACAGAAACTGATTAGAAATCATGCATGATCCTAATTATACAGAATGCCTAATGCAACACATGCAATAATGCAACTATAGCAGGCTCGGCTATTCTAAACATGGCATATGGAATGCTACAACTAACACGTATTCAATTTGGAATTGAAATACAAATGCAGTTTGTATGATGCGCCGAGCCCGGTGCGTGCAAAACAGATGAATGATGCAAACATGCTGTCATACTGTATATGCTAATTGAAATATGCCCTATATCTAACCATCGTAAGCGGGTAAATAAAAGGGAGAAAGACGTGGGGTTGGAAGACATACATCACACTCACCCACACTTATTACAGTTATGCCCTCGCGCAGAGGGTCCGAATAAATAATACAGTCCGAAATGAAAGAATAATACAGTCCGAATAATACATATTCCTAATTAATTAACAAATTAAACTAAGAAAGCTGTAAACTGGCATGCAAGCCAGGGGCTGCCTCGCTTCTGATGAATAATGTATGCTGGACTGCCTTGCGCGAAATCCACTGGGATGCCCAATTAGCCTCTGTTTGCAATGTTTCTCGAAATGCGTGCCAGACTCCGAAAAGTTGCTGATTCCTCATTTTGCTGCAACAGAGAGCAGGAAAAGGGCATAGCAATGTATTTCACAAATATATGCATGCCTCGATCCTCGTGCCACCAATCACGCATATCGATGCATGATGGCCGAGGATCGGATTGCACAACTCAATATAGGGTGCAATGCAGATGAATGCTACAACAAAACCTAACTCCATCATGGGTAATCCGGAGTGTCGGTGACTTGGGAATTGAGACCCGTTCCGTCACTCGGAGTACGAAACGTGCCTCGTTTCCCGTGCCCGGGCTAACTCCTATCCCGAACACGATGCAATATGCATGATATGCATGAATGCAACTAAAATACAATCCTAACATGCACAATGCTATGAAAATGAGATGCCTCGAAATGCGTGCAACGGGCACGCAAACCGAGGCGATGATCCTAAGGCATGAAATGATACGCAATGCAATTGGACTTACACTAACACGAGTGGACCTCAGCCACACTCACATAAGAGGCCGTCGGATAAAAAAAAGAAGTGCCTCGAAATGCGTGCCCACGGGCGCGCAAACCGAGGCGATGCATACGGAATGCAAAATGACATGAAATGATATGTAATGAGGCTAAAATGAGATGTCTCGAAGTGCGTGCCCGCGGGCACGCAAACCGAGAAAATGGCATACGGAATGCAATGATGCGAAAATGGCATACAGAATGCAAATGGACTTATACCAACATGAGAGAGCCTCAGCCACTCTCACACGGGAGGCCGTCGGATAAAAATGAATGCCTCGAAATGCGTGCACACGGGCGCGCAAACCGAGGAAATGGATAAAGCATGAAATGACATACGAAATGCGAAATGGACTTATACTAACATGAGAGGGCCTCAGCCACACTCACATGAGAGGCCGTCGGATGAAAATGAGGTGCCTCGAAATGCGTGCACACGGCGCGCAAACCGAGGCAATGCGTTTAAGCATGAAATGACATGGAAATGATATGCAAACATGCAAATGGAATTTCAGCACTTACAAATGATGCAAAACAGTCCCGAAAGGCGGGGAAATGATACCAATGCCCGGAATGGTCCCGAAATGCGATAATAAGCACCCGGAATGGCCTATAGCCACACTAAACATGCAGGTTGGTACATGGTATGCAAAACAGTAGCAAGGCAGCCCCAAAATAGCATTATTCACAGTACAAAACATGGCGAAATAATGAGCATAGATAGGACAACAATAGCATGCAAAAATACGAGCCAAGAGAGGGGTATTGAAGCAAGTGGTATATGCGATGCTCAAACTGAAAAGTACCCTTCTACAACACTGATGAGGGACTCAAAATATGAACATTTACAGTAGATGACATCCCCCAAATCAGTATGAAAACATGGTAAAAATGCTATGCAAAATGAGGATATATAAGGCTATAACATGAAGTACCCCAAACATTCATCAAACCACAAAGACCCTCAATGAAATATGTCAAGAAGATCAAAATATGGATATTTTTAGTACTGATGATGGCCGAAAACAGAAGCTAGATAAGCTTAAAAAAGCATGCAAAATGGGGGTCAAAGAGATATAAAGACAAGTATAACATGGAGACCCCAAAAAAGATTGATCCCTTCTACAATATGTAGAGGGACACAAAATAAGCTCACTCACAGTTCATGCATGTTCCCAAACAGACTGCATGTAGGTCAAATAAATCATGCAAGTTTACGGTAAATTGAGAAATTATGAAGCAAGTGCATGATAGAGAGGCAAACAGGGTTGAGCCCTTCTTTCAATGTTGAAAGGGGCTCAAAAGGGCCCACTCACATTTTACCTCATGCTCGAAAACAGATCACTCATAAGCTAGAAAAAGCATGCAAAAACAAGGGCAAAACATGGATTCAAAGCAACTTGCATATGGAGCATGAAAACAAGGTTGAGCCCTTCTTCAATGTTGAAGAGGGACTCAAAATAAGCACAATATCAGTTCATGAGATGCTCCAACTCAGATCACACATAGGCCAAATATTCAATGCAAAATAATGGCATATAAGAGGATATTGAAAGAGGTGCAAGATGGAGGGCTCAAACAGGGTTGAGCCCTTAAACAAAGATGAAAATGAGCTCAAAAGAGGACCACTTTCAGTATTGGTCAGAGCTCAAAACAGTGAGCAAGTAGGGTTAAGAATTGAAGCAAGAAAGTGGTATAAAAAAGGGATTTTGAGACTCACCCTTGTAGACAACACTTTTGCTACCTCTTGCTTGAAGAAAGTTGCTTCTAAGCCTCTTAAGAACTCCTCCTTGCTGCTGGAAATGAAGTGGTGTTGGTGGTGCTTGGAGATGATGAAGAAAAGGCCTCAAAACTTGAAGAAAATGGAATTGGATGTATATGTATGCTTCAATCAACACTTGTAGCTTGTTCTCTTGAGTTGGGAGGACACTAACATGTGCAAGAAGGGAAGAGAAGAGTCTCCCTTGGAATGGAGGGAAATGAGCTCTTATTTCCCTCCATAGGGGGTCCCCCGGAGAGATATTTTTGGGGGAATTTCAAAGCACAGCTGGAAAGCTCACATCCCAAGGAAGCTGGCCGGCTAGCCACCTTTATTGGAGGTGGCCGGCCGGCCACCCCCCCTAGCCGGCCGGCTAAGGGCAAAAATGGAAAGTGATAATTACTGGCCGGCCACCAAAGGGTGGTGTCCTCCCATGTGTGTACAGCAAGACCCTATGGTTGGAAATTGGCAACTCTGAACCAGGAGAAACAACAATCCACTTTTCAAAGTGGGTCAAAAATGAAAAGAAGAATTACTGGCCGGCCATGGGTTTTTAGTGTCCGCCCATGTGTGTACAACATGAATATGTGGTTTTGGCTCGAAGAAAATGGCCCTAGGGTGGTCAACATTAGCCCGGAAGTGAGAAAAACGGGCGCCAGGGGGCGCCGGAAGAGCATAACAGGTTGCTTGGACAATTGTTGGCCTCCCACCCTCCAGTGACCTTCCTTATGATGAAACAGAGGTACCTGCCAAAAATGAACAAAAACCGATGCAAAACGAATGCTCGGGGACCAAAACACACAGTTCGAGGTCCCGAAAATAGGCTGTAGGCACTGAAAGTGGCATTCGACCACGAAGTGGGTATCTAAGACCCCAGTGTCCCTCGTTATGATAAAACAGAGGTACCTGCCAAAAATGAACAAAAACCGATGCAAAACGAATACTTGGGGACCAAAACACGCAGTTCGAGGTCCCGAAAACCGGTCGTTAAGCACCGAAAGTGGTGTTTGGCCACGAAGTGGGTATCTAAGACCCCAGTGTCCCTAGAAAGGGAGTAGATGAGATGCATGCCAAAAACCGGAGGGATCGGAGATGGTTGGGTGGTCCCGAACCGAGGCACACGGCCTAACGGCTCCGAAAACCGAGAACTGGGCTCCGAAATGAGCAAAATGGCCTACGGCCACAAAATGTAGCCCACGGCCACTGAGATATGATCTGCTAGACCTCTCCCTCCCCTCAGGAAAGAAAACAGAGAAAATCGAGTCTGGTTCGCAAACCGAGGCAAGGCACAGAAGAGAGTTCGGAAGTCCGGAGGCAGGGCGCACGGCCGCGACTCTGAGACTTCTGAACGAGCACAGTATGCAACATCACCGAGCGCTCAATCGGCGACGTCTGAGTCTTAAGGTCGGTCAAAAATGGGGTGTCTACACAAACGCGAGAGCGTGAAAATCAC
Source organism: Camellia japonica (assembly GCA_030407325.1). NCBI lineage: Eukaryota > Viridiplantae > Streptophyta > Magnoliopsida > Ericales > Theaceae > Camellia > Camellia japonica. Next base: position 200,445,020 of record JAPPVO010000059.1, on the reverse strand, counting down.
TGCTGTTTCATTCAAAATCTGTTGGCACAACTGGCTCCCTGGCAGAAACAGACTCAAAACAAAATGAAAACACAAAACAAAATGGTGACGCCCGAGGTAACACCCCCCAGAATCACCCGACTCCTATACAACAGGACTGACTCGATACAACAAGACAGACCCAAAACAAAAGAGATTGACTCAAAACAAAACAACAAGACTGACGCAATACCCCAGTCAGAATGTAGCATTGGCCAAATTCTCAGGACAGTGCGTGCCATTCCCACGTCTGGAGTAAACTGAGTGCCGCCCGCAGGTGGTTCATCCCTCGATCACATAGTCACCTTATCCCCCACAAGTTCGCTGATCAAGTGCCGATAGACTTCGCAGGACCTGGTGCAGCAATGACCCCGTTGTCAAACAGATCTTGTACATCATGGCGCAGACGAAAGCAACTGTCGGTGTCATGACCGGTTTGCTGATGGTAGGCACAGTATTTAGTCTGGTCATGCTTTGCAGGGATAGGATCGGGTAGGGGCCGTTGTTCCAACGGTTTCAGATGTCCTTTCCGGAGTAAGACTTCTAGAGCCTTTGACAAAGGCATATGAAGTGGAGTGAAAACCCTCTTGACTCGGGGTGGGTATTTGGCCGTCTGTGAGCTACCTCCGGACGCACCGGTGAATGGAGTAGCCCTTTTTGATGTGGTGGTGGTGACCATGCCCACTTCAGAAGATCTTGCAGTTGCATCACCGCTGGTGGTCGCATTCGAACTGCGGGAAAACGCCCGCCTAGGCTGCTCTTTCTCCTAGTCAATAAGGCCCTACTTCATGGCATCCTCGATCTGTACTCCCATCTCATGCAAATCTGAAAAGGTAGGGAAGGGGAGCACGATCATTTTCTGCATTAGTTTGGGCTGGAAGTTGCGCACAACCATCCGTATTTGATCCTTATCCGTTGGCCTAATGGTCATCATTGAGGCCTTGGCCCTCCAGCGGGTTACAAAGTCAGAGAAGCCCTCTTTCGGCTCTTGCCTGGTCGTCTCGAGATCACGGGTTGTGATCTCGATTTGGGTATTGTATGAATATTGTGCGACGAAGGCCTCGGCCATCTCCTCCCAGTTTCGTTTCACTGAATCTTCCAATTTGGCGTACCAGATAGCTGCAATACCCGACAGGGTCCTGCCAAAAAGGGAGAGCTTCTGTAATCTTGTCAAGCCCATGGGGCGCAGAACATCTGAAAACAAACTCAGGTGGACCATGGGATCTCCTGACCCGTCAAAACGGTCGATGTGAGGCATCTTGAACCTGTCCGGCAATGTCACCACCGAATCAGTATACCCATCTCCAATGTCCGGGATAGAGTTGACTCCCTGAGATTTCTTAAACATCTTCTCAAGTTTGCTCAATTTCAACGCTGTAGGGTCGACCTCGAACTCGAAGGGAGAGTCCGGCAGATTGGTAGGCGCTTTGGATAGCTGGGGTAAAATTGGGGGCGGAGCAGGCCCTACTGGAATGTCCGTACCTTCCTGGACATTTGGCATCTCCTCAGGTGCTGGAGCTCCTGCTGGGGGAGGAACTTGTTGTGAAGCAGACGCGCCGCTTTGCTGTTGCAGCCTGGTGATGAGCTCAGCCTGCTGAGCCATGATTGCAGCCTGCTGCTTGGAAAATTTCGCTTGGCGGACAGCGTCCTCCTGCATGAGTTTCATACTTTCTTGCATCTGACGCATCATTGCCTCCATCCCTGACGTGTTCTGCTGATCCATCTGACTGACTGGTATATCTATCCCTGCAGTAGAAACTGAGACCTCAGCCTGACTGTTCACTGGTGGAGTGGATAAGGGCCACTGATCTGGTAACTACTGAACTGGTGATATGTGCCTGACTGGCCCTCTTCACCCTGCCTTTGGTAAAGGAACACTGATTGCCCTTGAACTGAATCTCTAACCCGACAAAGTCTATCAGCACAAGTTCGGTGTACCCGGGGGATATCGGAGCCTTCTGAAGCTATAGTTTCCAGACTACCTAGCAAAAGAGAAAATGGACAGCATCTCAGCCTAATTTCACCTGAACAGATACGAGCATAGTTTGAATGAGTGTGCCCTCTACTGAATTTTGCCCAAATCTCTGTCCTGCAAACTGATACCCTCAGGTAAACTGAATCCCAAAATACTGAACTGGCGCCCGCAGGCCTGATGCCCAAATTTGCAAACTGATACATGCATTCCTGTAGAGACGCACTCTAAAAGCACATAACAGATAAGTGAGAGCCAAACACCCCTATGTTGGGGTAGGGTTTCCCTGTCCTATTTTGTCAGGAGCTAGGGTTTCACTACGCACACAGCAGTTTCAAACAACCTATAAACGGGTAAGCAACCTGTCCTAGTTTGGAATGGTCACTATGGATCCGAATATGCGCTAGGTCGAATGGTCAAAAAGGGTGCCTCGGTAAAACCGGGGTTTGTGTTCCCATGCTGTCAGAGCCCAGAGCCGATCAGCCTTATGGTCATGCCTTGACAAGACAAGCCTCCGACAAATCGTTCGGGAATGGCATATGGCAAACACGGTGTCCTAGGCGCACCAATGCAAATGCAATGCAAAGAAACACACAAGTGTAATCAAAACGAGATATCATGAGTTCGAGTCAAGTTCTCTAAATCCCCAGCAGAGTCGCCAGAAACTGTAGACGTCCCCGAACGCATCCCGGGGAAAGGGAGTGCGAGTCCCCCCCGTTCTGGTTTGATATTGGGTCACTACAGTTCGAAGGACTCAAATGTCACGGTTCTTAATCTTGAATCAAAGAGTCCAAATCTGGCAAATCGTTTGGAAAACAGATTTTTTGAAAGAAGTGCCAAACATGGACTGCTTTGCCAGATACAAAGTCGCCACCTAAATGTTTTATTTTTGGGAAATTTAGGAAACCCTGACTCGGTGCCAAAGGCCACGTGTCCGTCATCACCAAAGTTGCCTCGGCTCGGGAACTTGGGTACGATTGGGGAAGGTCACTTCGTGAGCACCCCCGCTCGCCCGGTCAAAGACCGGCCTCTACTAACCATGATATCTGTTTTTGAAAACATTGTATGTTCTTATTCCGGTTATTAGCCTAGGTTACTATGTGATGCTCGCAGCAAACAAGTATAGACTGGGTCGCCTGAACTGGAACAAAACATTTCATGTTTGTTTGTTTGAAAATGGTTTGATGGTGCTACCCGCAGGTAGGCTAAGACGTGGATTTGCCACCCTCAGGTGGGCTTAGAAAACATGATTTTGCCACTATCTAGTGGGCTTAAAACAAACATTTGATGAATTGTCCCAATTCAAGTAACCCAACCTCCACCCACAGGCATTCAAGGCAGTTATATCACATAAGCACATAGCCTCATGGCAAGCATGCTATTCATGGCAGCACTCACACGCGTGCAAGGATGCTAAAGCATAAAACTCACCGAGTACTCCAAGCCGAAACAGATGCTACATTAGAAATCATGCATGATCCTAATTATACAGAAGTGTCTAATGCAACGCATGCAATAATGCAACTATAGCAGGCTCGGCTATTCTAAACATGGCATATGGAATGCTACAACTAACACGTATTCAATTTGGAATTGAAATACAAATGCAGTTTGTATGATGCGCCGAGCCCGGTGCGTGCAAAATAGATGAATGATGCAAACATGCTGTCATACTGTATGCTAATCGAAATATGCCCTATATCTAACCATCATAAGCGGGTAAATAAAAGGGAAGAAAGACGTGGGGTTGGAAGACATACATCACACTCACCCACACTTATTACAATTATGCCCTCGCGCAGAGGGTCCGAATAAATAATATACAGTCCCGAATAGTACAGTCCAAATAAATAATACAGTCCGAATAAATACAGATCCCTAATTAATTAACAAATTTAAAGAAGAAAGCGGTAAACTGGCATACAAGCCAGGGGCTGCCTTGATTCTGATGAATGCCGCATGCTTGGGCTGCCTTGCGCGGAAATCCACTGGGATGCCCCAATTATCCTCTGTTTGCAATGTTTCTCGAAAAGCGTGCCAGACTCTAAAAAGTTGCTGATTCTTGATATGCTGCAACAGAGAGCAGGAAAGGGGCACAGCAATGTATTTCACAGATATATGCATGCCTCGATCCTCGTGCCACCAATCACGCATCTCGATGCATGATGGCCGAGGAGCCGATTTGCACAACTCAATATAGGATGAATGCATATGAACACTACAACAAAACCTAACTCCATCATAGATAATCCGGAGTGTCGGTGACTTGGGAATTGAGACCCGTTCCGTCACTCGGAGTACGAAACGCGCCTCGTTTCCCGTGCCCGGGCTAACTCCTATCCCAAACACGATGCAATATGCATGATATGCATGAAATGTAGCTAATATACAATCCTAACATACACAATGTCATGGAATGGCATACACGCTAAACAAGATAACACACAACCAAGCATACACAATGCTACGGATGAAATGACATACGCAATGCAGTAATGGGCTTACACCAACATGAGAGAGCCTCAACCACACTCACACAGGAGGCCATGAGATGAAAATGAGATGCTTCGAAATGCGTGCACACGGGCACGCAAATCGAGGCAATGGCATACGGAATGCAACAGGACTAAAATGAGATATGCGATGCAATATGGGCTTACACTAACATGAGAGAGCCTCAGCCACACTCACATAAGAGGCCGTGAGATGAAAATGAAGTGCCTCGAAATGCGTGCACACAGGCACGCAAACCGAGGTAATGGTACTAAAGCATGAAATGGCACTCCAAATGCAAATTGGACTTATACTAACATGAGAGAGCCTCAGCCACACTCACATAAGAGGCCGTGAGATGAAAATGAGATGCCTCGAAATGCGTGCACACGGGCACGCAAACCGAGGCAATGGCCCTAAGGCATGAAATGGCATGGAATATGATATGTAAACATGCAAATAGAGTTTCATCACTGAAATGTGGGGGAAAACAGTCCCGAAACATGGCCAAAGTGCACCCGAAGCATGGAATGATCCCGAAATGCGATATTAGGCGCCCGAAATGGCCTATAGCTGTGCAATGCATGCACAATATGGACATGGAATGAAAATACAGTAGCAATACAGCCCCAAGAAAAGCATTTTTCAGTCATAAAAAGGGCTAAACAGCAAGCACACATAGGATTAGGCAAGTATGCAAAAGTGGCTCCACAAGAGGGGTATTGAAGCAAGTGATACATGCGATGCCCAAATGGAAAAATACCCTTCTACAACAATGATGAGGGACTAAAAATATGAACATTTACAGTAGATGACATCCCCCAACTCAGTATGAAAACATGCTAAAAATGTCATGCAAGAACTAGGATACATAGGGCTATAACATGAGGTACCCCAAACATTCATCAAACCAGCAAAGACCCTTAATGAAATATGTCAAGAAGATCAAAATATGACTCCTTCCAGTTCTGATGATGGCCAAAAACAGAAGCTAGATAAGCTTAAAAAAGCATGCAAAAATGGGGGTCAAAGAGGGGTATAATGACAAGTATAACATGGAGACCCCCAAAAAGGTTGATCCCTTCTACAATGTTGTAGAGGGACACAAAATAAGCTTACTCACAGTTCATGACATGCTCCAAAACAATTTACATATAGGCCAAACAAATCATGCAAATTTACGGTAAATAGGAGGAATTGTGAAGCAAGTGCAAGATAGGGGGCCCAAACAGGGTTGAGCCCTTCTTCAATGTTGAAGAGGGGCTCAAAATAGGCCCACTTACAGTTTAAATTATGCTCAAAAACAGATCACTCATAGGCTAGAAATTTCATGCAAAATATTGGCATATAAGATGATATTGAAGCAAGTGCCAAATGGAGGGCTCAAACAGGGTTGAGACCTTAAACAAATATGAAGATAAGCTCAAAAAAGTGACCCTTTCAGTTAGGGTCGGAGCCTAAAACAGTGAGAAAATAGGCTTAAGAAATGAAGCAAGAAAATGCTACAAAAGAGGGAAATGGAGACTTACCCTTGTAGACCTTTTCTTTTCTACCTATTGGCTTGAGGAATGTTGCTTCTAAGCCTCTGAGAACCTCTCCTTGCTGCTGGAAATGGAGTGGTGATGGGGATGCTTGATAGTGATGAAGAAATGGCACCAAACTTGAAGAAAAATGACTTTGGAGCTTGGAAATGGAGAGAAATGGGAGGTGGAAGGTATAGCTCTCTCTCAAATGTGTCTAAAAAATGTCTAACCTTGAGCCAAGAAGCCAAGCCTCTCCTTTATAGAGGAGAGGCATGAAAAATATCTAAGGGACCTCTCTAATCCTTCATACACGTATATGGAGGATGGTCCAATTGGCAACCAGCTGGCACAGTTGGAATACACTGAGGGAGAGGAAAATGGCCGGCCAGCTTAAAGGGGCAAAAAGGTCATTTCACAAAAGGGGTGGCCGGCCAGCTAGATTTTCTGGCCGGCCAGCTACTTTTCAGGAGCTGTCGGGAAGAAAATTGGCTGGTGGGTGCTAGGGAAGTCCAAATGTGGCCATTCAAGTGTCCAAATTGAAGCCCCGGAAGTTAGCTTTCCAATGGCGCAAACCTTGCATCAAAATTCCTCCTGTGAAAAAAGTTATGCCAGTTTCCGTGAAGCCGCGCAGATTTCGGTTCAACCGGAGTGATGCCTTACTTCAATCAACCATATCTCCTCCGTCCGGAATTGAATTTAGGAGATTCTTGAGTGAAAAATGAAGCCCCGGGAGTAAGCTTTCCAACGGTGGTGGCCTCATGTCTTGATTCTAAGTATCCAAATGAATAGGCCCGATTCGGCGAGGGCTGCTCGACTCTCTCTTAACGATTCATGCCCATTTTCTTCCCTGACTGGATTTCTTCCCTCTTCTCTTCTTTTCTTCAACTTCAAACCCCTAAGTAAGGTGTTTTGAAAGATTTTTCAAAGATTTCATCTCTCTTTCATTCATTTCCACTTTGTCCTTGCTCGGTTTACTGAAAAACGCGACGTTTGACAAAAGGCGAGCCTCGGAACATCGCAGAAACTTTATTTCAAAAATGTTTTGAAAGAGAGGGTTTTAAGGTCTAAAAACCATTCAAAATAGCTTTGGTCCAAAATGGGGCGTGAAGTTGGGATTTGTTCCTCTCTCTTTGCCGAAGAAATTGCACATTTCCCCTGCGCAACTTTCTCCACCATGTAAACCATCAGTCGCGTCGAAGTCTTATGGACGGTCAAAAATGGGGTGTCTACAGTATCCTTTGGCGGCGCGGCTGTCATTCACCGTGACAAAGCACTACTTCGGCATAATCTGGTCCCCATAGACTTCTTCTATTACTCCGGTGTCGTTGGGAAACCGCATTACTTGGTGGTAGGATGACGTCACCGATCGCATGGCATGCAGCCATGTTCTGCCCAAGATGATATTGTAAGTGAAGGGGACCTTCAATACCCAGAACTCCACTTGTTTCGTCACACTCCCTGCTCTGACTGGGAGGATTATTTTGCCGACGGGCCATTTTGGCATGGAGTTGAATCCAATCAGGGGAGATACGGCAGGTGCTAAGTCTTTGTCTTGTAGCTTCAGTTGTTTGAATGTTTCGTAGTACATGATTTCACATGAACTACCCTGGTCAATCAGAATCCGCTTGACGTCAAAATCCTTGACTCGGAGAGTGACGACCAGGGCATCATTGTGAGGGCAGTATATCCTTGCCAAGTCTTTATCCAAAAAAGACATGACATTCATGGCCTCAGTCTTCCCCTTCTTGACTGCAGGTTGGGCACTTAGCACCTCTCTTAAGTGCTCAGCCTTTTTGATTGATCCTCTGAGCTCGCATACACGCTCAGGTTCAAAGACTCCATGTATCACGTTGATAATGCCTTGAGGTGGGGCGTCGATCAGCATTCCGTTGGGGTTGTTATGGTCCTGGGAGGCTGGTTGCGCCCCTCCTTCGATGTATTTGTCGAGGTGACCTGCTGCAACCAACTCTTCCAGGTGCTGTCTTAATGGCATGCAGTTCTCAATGCGGTGCCCCTTTTCTTTATGGAAGGTGCACCGTGATCTGTCGTCGTAGTCCTTCTGTGCCTCGCCTAACTTGGCTGGCCACTTGACGAAAGGCTCGTCTCGAATCTCGCTAAGTATTCGGTAGATCGGTTTCTTGAAGACCGTGGTTATGGCAGTGCGGACTCTCAACCATCTTTTGTCCTGGTCTTCTCCGTTGTCTCTTCTGCCACATCCGTTTCTGTTCGGACGGTCTACCGCGTTGACCTTTGCTGAGGCCTTCTTTTCTGGTACTGCGGTCGCGCCAGATTTTGCTTTGGCACATGCGCCATCCTCTTCCACCCTGATGTGCTGATGCACTCTCTCCATCAGGGCTTCCATGGTGAGGGGCGGTGTCATGGTGATAGAGTCCCTTAATCTGTTCCCGACTGGAAGGCCTCTTTTGTACTGTGCAATGGTGAGATTGGTGGGACAGTCCCCAATCTGGTTAAAGGTCTCCCAGTAGCGACTGTTGTAGGATCTTAGGGTCTCCTTGTCGCCCATGTCGATGGAGAGTAATTGGTCGATCTCCACCGATGTTTTGGTGTTTGTTCGGAACCTTGTTACAAACGCTTCCGCCAACTGTGCCCAGGAGGCTATGCTGCCTTCTGGAAGTTTCTCAAACCAAGTCAAGCCTAGGTCACCAAGGCTTGAGGGGAATAGGATGCACATCAAGGCCTCATTGCGTCGATATACCGCCATAACCTGGCGGAAGTGGCTTAAGTGTGAGTAAGGGTCCGTCTTCCCCTCGTACGTGGTGAATTTGGGCTGTAGGAAGCCTGAAGGTAGGGGCGCGTTCTCGATTGCTGGGACAAATGGTGGGGTCTGCAGCCTCGCCAACGCCTTGTCCGTTGGTTCGTAGGCGGGGCGTGGTATTGGCATTCCAACCTCAACGCTTCCATGCGTCCGAGGAGCCGACCGCTGTAAGGCAGAAACTCTGTGTGGATCGCGCGCCCTGGCGTCCTCTTTCCACCGTGCCTTCTCTTGTAGTACGGTTCGTAGGTCGGACGATCTGGGCAACTCTATCTGTCTGGATCTCGTTTGGTGCGTATGCGAGGGCCAATATGTGCTTCCCTCGGTGTACGACCTAGAGTGACGAGTTCTGGAAGATCTGGATTGCGTATCGCCTGTCCTGAGGCTTCTGCTCTCTGCTTGAGAGGGTGTAGTAGTCCTACTACGACTTTTCGAGTGGCGAGGGGGCGTCTTGTTTGTGCGCCCCTCTCCTGTCGTTACTCCTTTTCCTTTTACCTGGCGCTTAAGAGATTCCATGTCCGCCGCCATCCGACGTATCAATTCATCTTGTTCCCTGACGCGATCCTCCAAAGCTTGGGGATCAATCCTGCGCCTTTGTCTTTCTGGGCTCTGCGAACGAGAGTGACGAGGGCTGTTAGTCCGCCTTCTCCCTCTTGTATCCCTCCTGGGATTCTGTCTCTGTGGCTCCAAATCCCCCATTGGAGGGATAGGAGGTAGACCTTCACGCCTCGCACCCCCTTCTGGAGTTAGTCCGTCAATGGCAGACTGTGGTAATTCTTCGTTGTGCGCCATTGATTCTTAAGAGGAAAAGCTTGATCAAGAGGTTTGTTCTTGTCTGTAATTCCCACAGACGGCGCCAATTGTACGGGAAAGAAATAAACCTTCTCGTATAACCCTGTTGATCAAGTCTGCATTCCTCTGTACGACGTCGCTTTATCACCTGAAAATACGAACGTGAGCTAGCCGGCGGGTGTGTGCCGGAAACCTCTCCGATGCTTAAGTCAGTAAGCTTGACAAATAGACAAAAGCTCTAGGTATTCAGAAAACAAAGTTGTGTTACCTCTCCATAGGTGATGTCTGTGAGCTTTTATAGGTTCCGCGTGGCACAATTCTAGTAGGACTTTTACTTCTCCATGCAGAGTCCTACTAGGACTCATACTCTTGAAGGATAATGCTTATCTTTCAACACCCCCTTCACTGCTTAAACCAAGTGAGATGGTTTCACCATGGCCGAACTACCATATGACCGAAGTAAATACGACTATGCTTAGTCGCAGAATGGGCCGAACTATCCTTAATTCGGCCCTTTCCTCTACTAGTCTTACTTCGGCTTGTCATGTACAACTCATGGTGTGGTTAGACCGAACTAACATGTCAAGACCGGTTTAACTCTAAGACCGATCTAACTCCAAAGCATCTTTAGACCAGTCTAACTACAATCTTCCCTTGGACGGGACTAACCTCCAGGCTTTGGGACCGGACTAACTCCACATCATCCACAAGACCGGAGTAACTTATACGGCCATTTTACTCGGTCCTTCGTACTGCGGCCCATAACAGCCCATTACCTAGCTCGGCCCAATTTTCATATAAATTACCCTCTCAGAAAGGAAAACTAAATGAAATAGAAGTTACAAATTTATCTATATATATATATATATTATATAAGCAAAATGGGATTTTTAACTTTGAGAGCTTTAGGAGCTTCAAAACTCTAATCCAATTATGTTGATTTTTTGTTATTTTTTAAAAAGAGAAAAATATCATTGGCTACTAAAAATTGAAATTTAAAGTTTAAAATTTAAAATTATAGTCAACAAAAATTTATTGAATTCACCTATGATTTAGGAATTTAAATTTCAAAGTTTAAAAACTAACAAAATACACATACTTTAATGAGTTGCTTTCCATAATAAAAATATACTATAAATTTTACCTAGCTAATTAATCCTTCTTTCGATGGGAATTACTAAATCCCTTCCTCCAGTAAAAAAAAAGGGAGGGGGGGGCTTATATTTCACTACTTTCACGTAAAATTTTAATTTCTACAAGAATAAATATTCTTTACACCTCTCTCTCTCTCTCTCTCTCAAATGGTGATTATTAAGATTTCATTTGGTGTTTAAATTTTTTTTTTTTTTTGCCTTTCATTCAAGCATAATCTCCTTGTCTGTCCAGCTTTTGTTTAGAACAACAATAGATCAAGCCCACATGTGAAGATAACCATGGATGCCTTCTTCAAATTCTAAGGTAACTACAAATAACTATTGGCCTCATGCTAAGAGTATATAATGCCCCAAAATAATTTACATAAGAAGGGTTTATATTTATCTATCATCAAGATCTTAATCCAAAAGTAGTAACTCCCATAACATATAAATAAAATAATGTTTCATCCATTACATCCGCATTAAATCTCTAAGATATGTACTCAACTCATTCCAGAGATTTATCAAAAGTGTTCCACATGCAACTATACATTTAACATCACAGGAATATGAATCTATAGCATGTAGCACTACAAGTCAATTACAATTAAATGCCCTCAATGTTAGAAGTTCTAAAGCTTATGTCCGATTACACAAAATGGTTATCGAAACCTATACATTTATAGCCCTTGGCTTGTCCAAAACAACAACAAAGCAAGAGCCATATGCCCTCAAAACACTTCATGCCTTCAATTTGGTAGAATCACTACATCTTTCCCTGCACAAAATCTACTAGAGCACAAAACCCAGTAAGAAATTCTTAACAAAGTATATACATTTTTACATAATCTCAAGAGGTGAATGCAAATGCCATGTCATGCTCAAAATACGTACTTTTACCTTTTGAAAAAAAAAATCTTGTGCATAATGCCAATTTGATAACACAATGATCCAACAAATTCAATGTAATTTTCAAAAGAATGGTAAATATGACTCAAGTAATCCCTAGGTTGTTGTTTGCAAGTAGGCATAACAAGTACTACCAATCTCCACTTTACCAGTCTCTCGCTGGAAGGCACATGGTACCTCATCCGCGTCTGTTTTCGATTTTTCACCATGGACACTCAAGTTAACCTAACCAATACCAAACTACACCCTCTGTCCGGACTTACCAACGTATTTACTCCAAAACAATTCAATATGCTTCTGTTTCACAAAACAATTTCTTTCTCAATGCAATAGTTTTCCAATTTCAATTCGAAATTCATAACAACCAAATGAGATGGAATGTCAATGCAACATGTATCAATGCATTATAATATGTTTCCATTTTTAATTTCCACCACACAATCTACCATTGTGATAAAAATCTTCATACTTCTTCTCAAGATAATTTCACAAATAAATTTACCGAGAGATAAATAATAGTACCACATTACATGCTTTCTCCATATGTTAATCTCTATTTTTCCCCCTTGGTCATTTCAAGACCAACCAAAAATAAGCTATACAACTAGCTTCAATATTTAACCATTTCTCATTCTTCTATGGAATTTCCTCTTCATACACAATTATAGGAATTTCTCAATAGTATATTCATCATAATACTTGACGAGCATAGATTTCATCACATCTTACCATTTTTCCAAAAATCCCCAATCTCTGGGGTTTTCACAAAACTAGGGTTTTTTCTCATTTTTTAAAGGACTTTTCCAAGACAACATTCATTCTTAACAATCTAGTTCATACTCTCAAGAGTTTTTAGAAAGCATTGAGAAAACCCTTTTTTTTTTTAAATCATCAAGAACTCTTGAGCCAAAAATCAAGGTTCATTACTAGAAGAAGAAATTCCAAAATCAACATAAACTTGCAAAAATGTATATATAACTCTAAGAGAATCCCTACCTCAAGCTTTGGAGAAGAAGAGAGAAGAAAACCTCCAAATTTGACGGTGTTGAAATCAGATCTCCACTGCACAAAACGTAGCCCTCGAGGAGTTTTTCAATTTTAATGAAGGAACTATAGTCAAAGCTCTAATGGATTTGGAGAAATGAAAGGATTAATGTGATTTGGTGAGAGTAATGTAAAGAGAAGGAAGAGAAATGTGTTTTAGAGAGAGAGAGATGAGAGAAAAGTGATATGGGTGCTCAGCCCAAGAAAAGAAAAATAGAAAATTTTCGAACAGAGTGCATTCTCGCACATGCGATACCATTTCCGCACGTGCGTCACTCTCCCCCACACGTGCAACTCACTTTCCGCACCTGCCCTTCGCTCATGCATTTAAAGCAATATTGAACCATCGACAGCCTCACCTCACCGCACGTACAGCCTCACCTCCCGCATGTGCGGCCCAAGCCCCTCTACGTGTAGTCCTACCTTTTACCCAGAAATTGCACTAGCTGAACCCGAGACATCCCTAATCCAATTTTATGCTTTCCGAAACAAGCATAACTCAACCTCGGAATGAAATAAAGATGAGGATCCGAGGGAAGTTTCAAGAACGATGAACTCAAACGGTCGACAAGACCTCAGATTAAATCTTGACACTCCCAACATGAGCAAGGTAATCACAATTAAAGGAAAACGAGGTGGGTTATATACCCGGGCATCACAAAGTAGTTGTGAGATTTTTTTGCATGTTTGTTATTTCTTAGTCATATAATACGTGAGTGTGCCATATATTATTAAAAAGTTGAAGTTTGTGGTTGATTATAAGTCTATCAAATAGATTATAAATAAAATAAAATAAAAAGAATTGTATCATTTATTGATTTTATATATGTAATCTTTAAAAATCAATAATTATATTTTTCATAATTTTTATTGTCAATTCTATTCAATATATAACTATTTAATTTATCAATTAGTATGTTTCTTAGGCATAGAGTATACAAGTGACATAAAATTAGTGTTTCGAGCAAAAGAAACTTTTGGTCTAAGAGGCTTTAGGAATTTCAAAACATTAATATAAAATTTTTAATTTTAAAAGTTAAAGAATACGGGTAACATAAAATTATTGACAGATTTAACCATATCCATAATTTTAAATTTTAAATATATATATATATATATATATATATATATATATATTATATACAGAAAGTCAAATAAATAAATTTAACCATAACTAAGCCATATCTAATTTGATATTTGAAAATCCTTAAAAGAAAATTCTAAATAATGCATTAAACTTTATAATGAGGAGGTTTTGACCAAATCCCTCCTATGAATTTATTCTAAATGTGCCTAGGCATAGTACTAATCCTAAAGAGTTATGCTAGGGACCTCAAATAAATTATCAAATTTTCTACCAAATCTCTCATATGGATATGAGACCCACACTCATATGATTTGTGTGGACCACACACCCATGTGAGAGATTTGATAAAAAATTTGGTAATTTATTTGAGGTCCATAGCATTTTCCGATCCCAAAAGCTATAACGCACCATTTAGAATAATAGGTGAGAAAAGAAAGAAATTATTGTAATATTTCACCTCAAGAAGAAAAAAAGAAAAAAAACTAATTACTTTTTCATTGACATGTTTTACTAAAGGGTTTGGTATTACTCAAGTTAGAGCATCTCCAAGGGGATAGTTAAACAAGGCTTGTTAGGTATTTTAGCTAATGTAAGTCTAATTTTGAGCTCCAATGGGCTAGCTATTGGACTAGCTACTTTACCATCCTATTTTTTTGGTGGCTACAATTGAAGAGCCCTAGAGGCTCTCCAAATAATTATGTATGTATATATTTTAGATTTTTGTATATTTACGTCTTGAATTTTGGATTTTATATTATATATATATATATATATATGTGTGTGTGTGTGTTGTGTGTGTGTGTAATTTTATATGTTCTTTCAATTTTGTTTGATGAATTACGGAATAACTTATTTTGTATTTTGTATTTTTTTCCTCATTCTACAGGTTTTTTATGTTTGTATGAGCAAATTTATTATTATTGCAAATTTATATTAGTAAAATATTAACAATTAGTATTTTTTTATTTTAAAAATTAATTAAGTTAGTTTAAATGATTAGCTAAAATAAAGAGCGTGGTTGGAAAACACAATAACTAAAGTAATTAAGTAAAATAAAAAGTATACTTTTTTTATACTTTAGCTAGTGAAAAGTAGAGAGTGTGGTTGGAGTTGCTCTTAGCTACCTCAACTTAAAAAAGCGTTTATGCTTGTAAAGCTCATTTTAAGACCGCTTTCGGTAATCTAAACTATTCACTTTTTAGAACTCATTAAAAATATTCATACAAAAATTAAGATAGTCGAACATTGGTAGTTGTTTAAATTAAATTGTATTGCAAAAAATGGATAATTACTCTTGAAATTATATTTGTCATCTATTTTTTAAGAAAAAATATGATTTAAACATACAGTTATTGATATCCAATCATCTTAATTTTTTATCTGAGTATTCTCTTCAACAAATCTTAAAAAACAAACAGTTCGGATCACCAAAATTTGTGCCTACCACATCCAAACGCTTTCTCAAGTTAAGATGACAATTTAAATAAAGCCAAACACATTGATATTATAAAAATATATAGTCAACCAATTTGATTTCTCATCAAATCTCACTTGTTTTTCTTTTTCTTTTTTTGTGAAAAATAAATCTGGCATAATAAGAAAGCATATTTCTCACAATTTCTCATCAAATCTCTCTCAATCCAACGGGGCTGTAAAAGTTCACTAATACAAGGGAAATCAACAAAATTGATTGCTTCTCTCAACAAACATGGAAGAAAACTTGGCTTCAAAATTACTACTCCTAGTTGTGTTTGGATTCCAGATTTAGCGAGAAAAAAGGAAAAGGTTTGAGAAATAGAAGGAAATAGTAGAATTCAAAATCCACACCTTGTTTGGTTGCGTTGGAAAAATGATGGTGAAATTAGTATAAATTTGTCTTAAACACAAGTGAACCGAAGAATGAGTAACTTGAGTAGAAAATGACCATTTTCTAAGTACATGATCATTCACACTTTGTAGATCGTCAACCAAATCTAGAATAAATTAGACAAGGCCATAGGTTTACTTATTCATTTCTCTCCTGTCTTCTTTTTCCTACTCTTTTCCCTCAATAACCAAATGTGTGAGGGAATTTTGAGTCCCTTTCATTTTCTTTTTCTCTCACCAAATCCGAGATACAAACACAGCCTAAAAGGAGAATGAGAATGAGAATCTCACGCCGCCTTCAATTCATGGGAAACAAACAAATCGAAAAAAGAACGAAACCACAATCTTGTAACATAATAGCTACTAAAGGCTAAAAAAAGGGGCATTATCACCTCACCTACAAGCATAAACAAACTTATAGGGGATCAGATGGCACAACAATAGGACTCCTGTTTAACAAATCACGAGCAAAGTTCTGAAACTCATAATACACTCAAATACTAAAAAATTGAACATTTAGGGGTGAAATCGTAAAACACCACCGGCTGAACCTATAAATCAGAACGAGTACCTCACTTGATCATAAACAAACTTCTAGCAACATACAATACCTATACAGGTTTTATGGTTTTAGAGATTTAGGAGCAAAGTTGTGAATCTTAAAGAACTGAAAATGGGTTGTCGAAGCGCAGAATTGTAAAATAAACATCAAATGGCCATAAACCAACACGAGCACCTTTCTCAAGCCTGAAAAACTAGTAAGATCAGACAACACATAGACAAGACTCCTGTTTGAGAATCAAAAGGGAAGTTGTCAAACTTATATAGACTCAAAATTGAAAATGAATCATCGGAGAGTGAATTGTAAAATAACCAGCAAACAGCCCGAAAACTGGCACAGGTACCTCACTTGAACCTAACAAACTTGTAACATCAGGCAGCACCAAAATACGACTCAAGTTTAGAGATTTCAAAGCAAAATTGTGAATCTTGAGACAAAATGAAAATGAGTTATCAAAAGACAAAATTGTAGCATAGCCCCGAAAATTGGCATGAGCACCTCACTTGAGGCTAAACAAACTTGTAGCAACAGACACAACCTTGATAGGACTCACGGTTAGAGATTTAGGAGTAAAGTTGTGAATCTTGACAAAAAACACTGAAAATGACCCTCGGAAAACAAAATTGTCAAATAGCTCCCAGACAGTCCACAAACTGACACGAACACCTAGCTCAAAACTAAACAGATGTGTAGCAATAGGCGACACCTCGATAGGACTCACGGTTAGAATTTTAGAAGAAATGATGGCTTTCTCACTGTTAACCTCCAAAGCATCTTCACTCCAGCAAGTACGCAGACATTTAGGCTGATAGAAAAATATGAAGAGCACAAAGGATGTACATAGATAGAGGTATTGAGGTTAAAACAAGTTATCACACCAATTCCTCTACTTTGTACTGTCAGAACATCTTCTGTGTGAATGAGCAGACCCATTGGGATGTTTGGTTCGCCAGGCCATCTCTCATCCTAACAAAGCATAACAGTGCTCGTCTTTGGCTGTGGTTTTTGAGCATTGCCTAAAATGGATTTGATTGATAGAATCATACCTAATCCATCCAAGTCAAAGAGAACCCATTAAGCATCCCGGAGCTTGTCCGAAGACTTTTTTTTGACCAAATACAAGATCTAAACATCTCAAACAGAAGTCATGTTCAGACAATGAGCCTGAGATGTACTCTGAAGGGCAGCTGGTAGTAGATGAGGGAAGGAAAAAACCGATGAGGGAGATGTCACCTGACCCTGATTCCAATGGGAGTCAAGCAGGTAGCCACTTGTCCATGAGCTCCTCATGGAATGCTCAAAAGCACAGGAAAATATCAGAAACTAGGTGCGTGATACATCTTTATAATGCAAACGGAGTGGGAAAACAAGTTATCTTCTCCAGTTTCTATAGAATGGTCTTACATGGGGAGGGAGTATGTAGCAAAAGGCAGGTGGGGATGTGAAGAGGAAAGGCAAGCTTGAGCCATATGCATATCTTGATCGTAAAATGATGACAAAAATGGAAGCGAAAATAGACATCAGAAGACAAACAAATTCAGATCTTTCGTCACACTTAATCATCATATCAAACAGGAGCATAAAAGTACAGAAAATCTGACAAAGTGAACCAAAATACACCTAGAAATTGCGAGTCATAGCTTAGCACATCATTGCCCGGTGAAGAAAGTGATAAAGGTAATACAAGTTTCAAAAACAGCGTGCATTGTCTGATTTTTTTCTTTGCAGTAGCTAGAATCCAAGGCTAACAGAAATTTCTGCACTACTGTCATACATGCTAAACTGTTGAATACATGTATCAGTTTTCCTCTACTGATTTTTCTCTTTTGAGGGATTCAAATTGAATATCACCATTGAGTAGTTCTTATAACATCACAAAGCAGGGAAAAAAACAAAGGATCAGAGGGATGAGCTTTAGTTACAGTGACAGTGCCGATGCTCAGTTTTCTAGTATTCCAACTCCCATGGTAATTCATAAAACACAGTTACATGCTTACTCACCTTCAGCATTGTTTAGAGCCAGGTTGGAGAAGCCCGCCATGTCTACTTGTAAGGGGCAAACAAGATTGACGAGTTGTGGCCGCCAAATCCGAATGAATTAGACAATGCCACCTTAATGTCCAATCTTTCTTTCTTCGGACCAACCAGCACATTTGTGTCCTGATTTAATGTGTAGGAAACATTAGATTCCATGCTGATAAATGAGTGTAATTGTTCAATTGGATCTACCATGACACCTCCCAACTGCTCAATTGCAGATGGATGGTGACATTGGTGACATTTGTCAAGCTGTCTAATCGCAAGTCCAAACGTGCTCCTCAAAACCAATTAAAATAGAAAACAGTATAGAGTGAATTTAATTGAGTGTTGGATAGCCACTTGCACACTTCCAGGCCATTCCATTTTAACATATCATGAAAAGCCTCGTAAAGCATCATGTATATTCAAAGAGCACATGGGAGGAAAAAACATACCACGCCTTTATCTGGATTCTCGAGATTGATATTTGGATGAACCCACCCTGTCCGTATTGCCTAAATGGAGACACAATACAACGTCAACATCAACCCTAAAAATGGAATAAAACCATAACTTTTGACAATAATTTTGCATACTAGTTTAAGCTTGTTATTAAGTTGGTGAACAACCAATCAAACTAGCAAAACAACAAAGTAGATTTGATGTGCAATAAAAACACTGACAATAAACCTACATAACAAGAACCTTTTGATCAGCACACCATCTTAATAATAAAACACTAGTGACAACCTATACATATACTTAACTAACTCATGATTTTGCTAGTGTGATACATTAGGAATGCTTGATATAAACTATACAAATTAGATCATTTCGGTTTCTTCAGATATGAGACTAATGAAAAAGTGAAATCCGTGAGTGAAGCACCTTGAAGATAGGGTCAAATAAAAACATTCCAAGATAGGGATTAGATTGCCTTCTCACCCGTAGCACCTTGAAGTCTAAAATTTACCATACCATGCCAAATGACGAAAAGGCCATTAGGTTATTGATATTAACACATTCTGCCATACCAGATTTTTAGCATGTGGCAGAAAAAAAGGATAAAACCCAAGTCATCTTTATCTCTCTAGTTTAAAGAGCCAGAAACTTGGTAAATGTGAAAGAAAAAAAGGGAGGGAAGAAATTACAATTTTTATCCAGGAATATAGGGCCAATACCCCAGAACATGCACAGACAAAAATAAGCATTTGATATTACCTTGAGATAGAGAAAAGCAAACTGTAAACTCATAATTGTTGAATGGCCAACTTACAGTTCAATGAGCCTAATAAAATCAGTTCATCATAGCATAGCATGAATCATCACTCCTTTAAATTTGTGAAATAATTGTGTCAGAAACTTGATAAGTTGATACTTCGGTAAGAGTATGGGAGATGCATCTGATATGCCTAGTTTGACTTACACCCACTACGTATAAGTAGTCGAGTTCACTATAGAATAATGCATAATACTTCCATATTATATATAAAAATGCTCTATTTTAGTTTGTAAACATCATTTTAGCCTCAAAAAAATGGAAGCCAATTAAGAAATTTGAAATCCAATCATGTCCTAGTGTCCTCAACAAGAGAATTAGATGAATCCATACTTAGACACATACCCACAACCAATATTACTTGGACCAAGCCACGCTCTATTTTAACTAGCAAGGTAGTCCTTGACATTGCTTAAGCCTCTGATAATTTCCAATGGAGGAAAAAAAAAAATTGGAAGTTCCCACACTGCTCAATATAGCTGACTTTTGTTAGAAAATATCTACAACAAGTACAGAAGAAATTTCATAAAGGCCAATTTAATAAGCATGATCCTACCTCCACAAGATATGAACTGTCTTTTACAGGAAACCAAGAAATTCTCAGTTTTTTCTACAAGAAAAATCCCCATTTCTAGCAACATTTATAATTGCATGGATAAATACAAGTGTGGATCCTGGGCTAATGACAGCATTATTGTAAATCCAAAGAAGGTAAACACAGTGATCTTGAATATTTACCTTAAAACTTGCTAAAATCTTGAGGATGGAAAGATTCCTGTTCTACATATCTCCCTAAATATTGGGAGGGCCTACTAAGATCCTTACCTCATTAGCTCAACAATATGCCTATTGTTCAATAACCTGGTGAAGAGGACTGATTTTTAAAAATTATTTTGCAATGTTATGGTTAATGAGTTTTAGAATTATCATTTATCAGAAGTACAAGAAGGTGAGTATTGACAGAGCTATACAAGCACAAGAATGCCCAGCAAAATCACCCTGAGGACAAAATCATACTAAAGAATGAAACCAAATGCTCAATTTGGACCACCCTCAGGTTGAATTGATGAACAACAGACCCAGAAATAATTTTGGAAAAGCAACAGCATAGAAATCAAAATGAGTTCTGACTACTTCCTGCGAATTGTCAAACAAAAAAATAGGAACCAGGGATGAGCGACCCATAAATGTAAGAAATTGATGCCAGGAGCAGTTGTTTAGGGTAAAAAACCATCAACTTCAAGGTCATCTAAATTTGCATTAGTACCATGATTGCCCAAACAAATTCAACATCTGTGTAACTTTAACAGTCAATCTCCTATTGCCATTGAAGAATCAATAGAAACAACCCTTCTTTTCTTCCCCTAACAAATAGCCCATAGCTAAAATAAAGAACAGCCTTGATATGTACCAATTTATATTAGCAGCTACTAGCTACTTCTTTCATCGACTGAATAGTATTATTCATTATAAGCTAGAAAGCGCCATATTCATGTTGCGTAGTGGTGATAAGCCCATACATAAAATGCAATTTATATAGAAGTTTTACAGGACCAAGTTGATAAATCGAGAATTTCTATTAGGAATACAAATTACAGTCATAAACTGGTTACCTGCACAGTTGCAACAGCTTCCACGGCTCCAGCTGCGCCTAGTAGGTGACCAATCATAGATTTCGTAGAGTTAACTCTTAACTGAAAAATAAAAAAAAATAAAATCAATCCCAGCATAGGATAAAATAAAAAATAATGCTATGAAGTATGTGCATTTATGTAACCTCAGAGTTCTGGCCAAAACAACGTATGAGGGCTTGGTACTCCTTTAGGTCTCCAGCCGGTGTGGAAGTAGCATGGGCATTTATGTAGTTCACATCTTCCTTGGACACCCCAGACTGAGCTAAGGCCTTCTCTATACATAGAATAACACCGGTCCCTGTTTACAGACATCAACAAGGGCTACTAGTTTAAAAGACATTTGAATGAAGTCATAGTCTGTATGTATGATATTGTTTTTAAAGTATAAATCAATTACTAATCATCCATTTCTGGGTAAAAATCATGTACATTTATAACTATTTTACATTGGTTATAATGCAAGTACAAAAATTTAACTCGGTTTCAATTTGTTATATACTGAGAAAACTATGATCTGACGATAGAAAACTGTACTAACTGGCAAGTTAAATTTCATCCAGATTTCACAGTGTTAAAGTTCAAGAACAGAATTGAACATGCAAAAACAAAGATTTAATGAGTTTGATTGTCTTCTCTTTTTTTCATTTCTTTTCTTCGTACTGATTATATTATGCTACGTATTTGCAAGTGTTCCCTGGCCATGGGCATAATTCCAAGTAATGAAAGGTATCATAAAAGAAGCTGATGTGCAGTGTTCATGTATGATGCATCTGTTATGCGTTTGAAACCGAAGCTTTATACTCGTAGAATTTTCAAAGAAAAAGGTTCTGTTTGGTAGAGCTCTCTAAACCTAATTCTACCATTACGTTTGAGTGTGGTGTTTGTTTACGGTTTTCAAAAATTAATTCCACACTCACTTTTGAAAACTCTGTCCAAGGGGGGAAAATTTGTGCCGTCCTCCCGGACATCCGGCCGGTTGACCGGAACAGTGGCTTTTTTTTTTTCTCTTTTTTTTTTTTTTTTTACAAATGCCACCTATTATTTTCTATATTTTAAATAAAAAAAAATCGGAATTTTTTTAAAAAATTTTATGAACTTTGAATAGAATTTTGAATTGTGTGTTTGGTTATGAGTTGTAAGTTTTTATATCAAATATCATGTCACACCAAAAATTCCCCACTCAATTCACCAAACAAATTTTCCATACTCAAATCATAATTCCAAAACTCACAAACTCAAAATACAACTCTATTCTTAAATCATATTTAGAAAACTCTACCAATGCAACCTATATATTTTTGGATTAGATATGCATGGTAATAATACTGCTTTTGATACAAATTTCATCGAAGCATGGTAATAATACTGCTTTTGATACAAATTTCAAAAAGTGAACAGAAGCAAGAAGAAAAAGTAAAAGTTTGAAGTGATGAAAATCCAGTAAAATCATCCAATATATTACAGTAAGCTAGCATAAGCAAACAAATTTTAGATTTTACAGTAAACACGAACTTGGGTGTGGGTATCGGGTGCGAGTACGTATCTGAGGGTCGGACACTTCAAAACCAAAAATTGAGGATACATGGATATGGATCCAAATGTGGATACAGGTATAGGGATACGTTAAATAGTTATTTTTAAAATATATTTATTATTTTTTATCTTATATATTTTTATTGATAATATTTTTAATAATTTATCTATATATATTTATTTTTTATTTTTAATTGACATATATATGTTATAAATAAAAAATTATAATAAATAAGGAATAATAAATTATGTTAAAATAAATAATAAATAAAAAATAGATATTTTATTTTATAAATTTTTTTAGATTTTTTTTATTATATATGATTTAATTAGATTTCTTTCAAATAATTAGATGATTTATTTTATTTATTATATGTTAAAAAGTTAAAAAATAATAAATTATGTTAAAAAATAAAAAAAGGAATAACAAATAAAAATTACAAAAATTATATTAACCATAAAATAAATTATATTATATATGATAAAATAAATAATTTTTTATTTTAGGCATAAAAATTATATTATTTATGATAAATTATATTATATATATAATATATTATATAAAACAAATTATATAAACAGAGATAGAGAGAGAGAGAAGCACAAAGACAAAGAGGAGATTGAGAGTGAAAGAAGAAAGAGAAGAAGACAATCGAGATCGACAATGAGAGAAGAGAGTGACAAAGATGATCTCAGCCCTAATCGCAGCCTCGCACGTATGCCACCGTATCCACTTTCTCCATGCCATATCCCAGCCGGATTCCGCACCCATACCCATGTCGTGTCATGTCGACACGGTACTTCACCAAATCTGACGAGTCCGTGTAACGTACTCTCTGCCATCATTCAAGGAACATACTGAATATTTTTTTCTAATAATTCCAAAGTAGTTTGTATGTGATACTTATCTCAGTTATCTCATAAAATATGAGTGCAGCTTGACCAAAAAATAAGTTCAAAGAATCGAAGTACACTCAAAACATAAATGTGTCAACCTAGCATTGCCTGGGTTACCCAAACAACTCAACTTTTAACAAAACAAAGCTGATTCCCCAGCCACTTCGACTAGCTACACAGATCTTCTAGGAAACATGCTTTACACAAGACGATCTTGGAGAAGTGCAGCAAAATAAGATCAAAACTTTTAAGATGCATGTTCTAATGTTCACAGTCAGTTAATTAAAGGTTTCCCACAAGATAGGTACCGAATGTAAGTCCAGCTTCAAGCCTTTTAGACTGCCTATGTACAACTTGACTCATCTCAAGAAATCCTTCTCCCAACTATTTGGGGTTTGGCGACATAAATCCTATCGCACCATTATACTCTATCAAGGACGACCACAACTTTAGTTAAACTACACACTATCATGCGTTTCTTTAATATCTAAAGCCACATAATTTTGGTCATCCTCTTTTCCAAAGACTCAAAGCATTACCCACAATGCAGACAATGTTGCTATTTCTAGGTAATTGGTCCTCATTGCAGTTGGTCAAACCATCGTAGTCAATGCTCTCTCATCAAATTTTAAACATGTGCTACTTCTACCATCTCACAAATTCATTAATACCTAATTTTATTCTCTTCTATTTTACCACACATCTATGATAATACTCAGATTTCAGCCATCCTAATGTTACGAGTAAGTTTATTAGCCACCCAACATTCTATCCCATGGAAAAGGGCTAGTCTTAGTCTTACTACAGCCATCGCAAAGAGTTCCCTACTAATTTCATAAGAAACAATGAAACACTTCTTCACTTGTACACTTACTTCAATTCTATGGAGCAAAATTAATACTAACCTCTCCTTTCTTAGGTATTGGCTTTAAGTGATGGGGGATGTGATTGGAATTCATCTTTTCTTTGTTTGTATCACCAAGACACCTATGTACCTCGGGAGATCCGACCCATTCGAATCAAACTAGAAAGAGCACCTATGACTAAGGGGAATGGCAAGCCTAAGTAACCCCTGAGGGGCCATCCAAGTTGGTAAGTGGGTATGCTCCCCCATTATTGATCAGGGTTCAAATCCCCCCTCCCGTTTGCCCCATTTGCCCCATTCATTAGCTTTGGGGGTGGCCTCCAAACCTTGAGTTAACCTTCCTGGGGTGGGGTCCAAGGCCCCCCTGACTAGGATGGGTTCTCGGTCATAAAAATAAAAAAATAAAAAAAGCCTAAATGACAAACTTGTTTACTCTTTCATATCTTCTATCCTTCAAATTTTATCCGTCCTCCATTTATATATCTAATTTTATTAAAGTCATATGTCATGAGTTCAATTTTACACATTAAACCGTCTAATTCTAACTATTCTCTTGAACTTCTAATTTAGTATTTACCCCTACTTTAGTTTCACTAACTATAATAATATCTCTATCGAAAGGCATGCACCATGGAGGATTCACTTATTACGTTGCAGTTCATGGTACAATCTTACATGTCCTTTCTCATGTCAAGATATCTAGTTGTGACTCCTTTCTTTCAAAAACCTACCAAACTGTATCTCTAGGACGCTAAGTCCACACACACACATGCACAAAAAAAATAATAACAAATATTTATTCTATTCTCTAAAATTTTTCATTAGTCACTTCTATATATAAGTAGTTTGCTGACCTCTTAGAGATAAAGTTGGGGCTAAATTAGCCGACTAAATAACAAAATAGGCTAATTTAGCCAATAAGACAAAATGTCACATCCAAACATAATCATTTCACTTTTTCTCTTACAACCATCACATCTAAACCAAAAGTCTATCCCAAACGGAACTTTTTTAGCCAGGCTAGGTTAGCTCTTCCCAAACAAAGGCATAAACTAATTTCAGATACTATTTTCTCAAGAATCAGAACACGCTCAATCAGTTGCCTAGGCAAGAATCTGTGAACAACAGATTGTCAACACTAAAATCACATGATTCAGAGTTCATACAATATGTATAATAGCATATCGAATACCTACAAAGTTACCCCCCTTCTTCCCAAAAAATTATAATAAATAATTAAAATGAAAAAAAAATGTAGTACGCACATAAAACAAAACACATGGAGACGAATGAAAGAATACTTGATATCCCTCAGTATTGAGTTGACATTTTAAGATTCTGAGATCAAATGCAATTTTATTTGTATGGTATCACTAGTACATACATTTGGGGCATTACCTTCAGGATGGGGCTCTGTCATGTGGTAAGCATCACAAGTAAAGCTTCCACCCAGAAATTCTGCATAGATATTTGCACCTCTTTCCTGCGAATAGAAAAGAAATTAGCATAGGGGATGAATTCTATATCAGACAGTTAGATAACTGATTTTCACATTAATATACCTTAGCATGCTCTAGTTCTTCCAAAAGCAAAACTCCAGCTCCTTCTCCCATGACAAATCCATCACGGTTCTGTTCAATGACCGAAGCAAATGTTAGGCTACGCAGTACTCATAATGCAGATCAAACAAAAAAAAAAGACCAGGATTGGGATTTCAGGTATGGTTCTCTCAATGATACATTCTAAACGAATGAATGGACAAATTTATAGGGGATGCTAAAAATTCCTACAGTACAAAAACTCAATCCAGAAATTTTTAGTTATAAATAAATATAACACATTACATTTCTTAATATTACACAAAATTTACATGATTCATAAAGCTGTTACCTGATTCATTGACCATTGACCAGCCTAAGGCATCATTCTTTTCCAACATAAATTCTATATATATACTTTAAAAAAAATAAAAATAAAATAAAATAAAAAAAGACGAAGAAAAAATATTGCATCTCTTCATCAATTATAATTCTCAGCATTTTTACTGATTCATGTTTCGGATAAGAGCTTATGAAAATTGTTTCCTAAAACCTAGACAATAATTGAATGAAAGAGATGGAAAGAAAACTACAAGGGATATTGAATATTACAATATCCCATGGGCGTGAAGCTTTTGAAGGATCACTGTTTCTCTGAGAAAGTGCTCTGCATGCCACAAAACCTCCCAATCCTGCACCCACAGTTGTCATATAAAAGTCAATAACCTCAAGCTAGTAAGATCAATCAAACCAAACTAACAGATGAAGAAAAAAATTACCAATTGGTATGATAGCAGCATCTGAACCACCACAGAGCATCATGTCCTGCACACTCTCAACAAATGTCAGAGACTAGAGCAGTACAATTGCAATATTCTTGAACGTGCTACAAAAAACCCTACAATTCTACTGCTCAAAGGAGAAAGAATGCAAGACACTTACAGCTTCACCTCTGACGATATGGTTTGCTGCATTTAATATACAGAAGTTGCTTGTGGCACAAGCAGTCGAGATCGAGTAGTTGGGGCCCATCCAACCCTGCAATATGGCATGTAAATGAGCAGCTACATACGAACATGTTTGAATATCCAAAAATCTGACAAGTGAATTTTAACTTTGCAGCATCATAAAGTTAAGCTGACCAGATCCATTGCAAGCATGGCAGATCCCATATTTGTAGTTGCAAAAGGTACACAAAAAGGATTCATCTTCCTGTATGAGACCCTTAAAGCTTCTATAGCATCATTGAAAACCTGTTTATTTTACAAAGCAACCCAAAAGAAGAAATCAATGACTAAAGTGATGCAATAATGAAGAATGAATCTGCTCCACTGTCCCATCTGCAGATATTGTGGCTCTTGAGAAGCTGACTCCGAAGCCTAGCCTTCCCCTTATTCCAGAATATTTTCTGAGGATCCACGTCATGACTACAAATTAATGGCACAAATAGACACTACCCCTACCCTTTTGATGTAAAATTGAGAAATTAGAAACCTATCGTTCTCAATTTAGAGTGCCTAGTGTTGGGGTAAGGGTATATTTGATATTTTTATTGCCCTAATTTTCTATGTATTTATAATTGAGGGGAGGTGGCTATCTCTGTAATTTCCTGTAACTTTTCTGATTACAAAGAAAACTGCAGCAGCCATGGACATAGCCTTAGTTTGGGTGAACCACATAAACCTTGTGTTCTTTGTGTGTGTGTGTGTGTGTGCGCGCGTGTGTGAGAGAGAATTATCTTTCATGTGTGTTGTTTGTTCCTTTCTATGCTTCATGTTTCACCAATCCTGGTTAGGTGTCATGGATTCCTAACACCCAGGTTACTTTGGTGCCTGTCTTTGGATTGCCTCTTCAACTACACATGCAAACCACATGGGTAGCAGATGTGACAGGGAATAACAATTTAATGATGCACTCATTGTGTAAACCCAAACTTAAAAGAACATTTAGTAGTAGCTCTTGTAAAATCAGGTTTGCCTCGACTCTCCATTTTCATGCCATTTGCATTTTCAACTAGAAGATATGCCAATCATTACCTTCATGCCACCCATAGCCGAGCCAATCAAAACCCCACATTTAGTTTTATCTAGTTCGTTCATTACATCTTCTGTAATTCCACCATCTTCCAATGCTTTCTTGCCAGCTGTTAGCATGTAAAGCATGAATTTGTCCATCCTTTTGGAAAGTTTAGGAGCAACCCATCCATCTGTTGAGTAAGACTTGATCTCTCCAGCAATTCTCTGCATTTTACAAATCAGCTATCAAAATCTAAACCAAGAGCCACTTTAGAAAACAAGAGGAATCATCAAGAAGACATACCGTTGGATATTGAGCACAGTCAAAAGCCTCTATTTCACTTATGCCACTGACACCTTCAAGCAGATTATGGTAGAAGACATCTGGATCATGACCAACTGGAGTCTCCACACCCATCCCTGTCACAACTACTCGCCTTTGCTTAGTGGGAGGTTTCTTTCTTGCCGTGACTTCCTTTGCAGGTCGCACAGCTACAGCCATTGCTTCCCCTAAAATTTTAATGTGTAAGCCACAGTTGATGTTTGTGTATGTATCAATACATATTAGGTGGGTTGATAGCTATGCAATTATGTGGCCAAGGGCCAAACAGCATAGTAAGGGAACTTAACGTAAAACCAATTTCATGCACAAATTCAAAACTAAACAATGAAGCATTGATCCAAGTACATGGAAATGAAAGAATAATCTCTTTCTACTGGAAGTGCATGCAAGAAGTTAATGGACATCACAATCAATTATGTGAGAGTCCATAGGCAATCCAGTAAGTCAAGTTCTCAAACAAGAAAACTAGCATCAGGATTGCAATGGACTGGAATGCTATAAGCCTGCAATCAGAAGATAACAGTTGGGATGAGGCAAGAAGGTGAACCACAACTACAAAGACAGTAAGCAGGAAATAAATAAATATCAAGAAAAGTAACATATATTATTGCACCAACACGCATACAGATCAAGGGGTGAGAGAACAGGGTGTTCCGCATGAAATGGAAGTATTAAATGCCAAGCGACTATGCCTCTGCAGAGCTAAAACTTGTAATTCATGCATATATTACCAATAACAAAGTGTTTGCGATTCAATTGAAGCAAATTATAGTTATAAAAAAAACAAATTGAAACAAGTTACAAATATGCACAGAAAGACAGTAAATTACAACTAAACCAAGCTCCATAATAAATTCATGATTGGTAAACAAGACAGAAAACTTATCAAACACTTAAAATACCCACATTTCCATTATAAAACTAAATAAATAAAATATCAATTTACAACAAAATAAAATATTTACACTTCAATTGAAGCAATTATATTTATAAGAAAACAAATTACATATACGTAGAGAAAAACAGTAAATTACAACACAACCAAACTCCACAATAAATTCATGATTAGTAATAACCAAACCAGTCACAAAATCTATCAAACTTTGAACATACCCACATTTCCATTATCAAAAAAACATAGCAATTCACAGTAATAACAAAGTATTTGTGCGTCAATTGAGGCAAAATACAAAAAAGATAATAAAACAAATTACAACAAAACCAAGTTCCAAACAATTCATGATTCGAAATAACCCCAAATCCCCATTTCCATACGAAAAAAATTAGCAATTTCATTTGGAAAATGCAAAAGATTATGCCTAGTTAGTGACACACAATAAACACCAATGTCCGACACAAATATATGACATGATGATTACCGGAATGGACAGCTCGATTGAAGCGTCTCTGTCTGCGAGAGAGAGGAACATTGGTGGATCCAAAGAGAGAAGAGAAACCATTGTCGCCAAAGAAATCAGAAGAGCAAAGACCTTTGGAACTGTAATACTCATCGCAGGGCTCGAAAGGCAAGTAAGAGGACATCAAACCCTGAATGCCCGATGAGATTAGGCGACCCTTGGGGATTTCAGAACAACCAGCTCTGCATTTAGATAAAACCCTCCTCTTCCGAGCCCATCTGCTAAATCGCTTCGACGAAGATTGATTCATCATCATCATCATGGGTTGTTGTTGTTGGTCTTTTTCACAAGCAACGGACATGCAAGCGGCGACAAGCCATGTACACACCACGGAAGAAGCCGCCATAGCTGCTACTACGCACAACAACACTCCGAGAACCCAAAAACCCAGTTCAGAACTACAATCAATCAATCAATCAATCAATTTTTATATGAAAAACAAAAAACGAAATCAATATGAATTTGAGACCAAGAAAACCAAGAAAATTGTCTACACTATTGAGAAATGGGCATTTTGGAGATGGGTTTGTTTGAATCTGGGAAAGATGAACAGCAATCAAGAAGGGTATCGAAGTTGTGTCGTCGTCTTTTTGGATCTCTGTTTCGAAACGGTTCGAGACGCCAAGTTTTGGGCAAGCAATCTGAGTCTCTCTCTCTCTCTTCCCTCTTCTCTATTCTCTCTCTCTCTCTCTCATGTGAGCAACATAGAGCAAAAATGTAATATATGCAGTATATTTACCAAATATACGAGAGAATCTACTGTTATGACCAGAAAAATTATAAATGCAATTTATATAAATATATTATTGGATATGAGTTTATATTATTAAGGTATGTGGTGCTCGAGCCCTGTAGACCACTCCTATTAAAATTACAATTTTTGACCGTGCTCTTAATCCTCGTAGGCTGCATTATGATTGGGTTGGGCTTTTCTTTAAGCTTTATGCGTCTTCTTTCAATTATTTGAATTATTTATTTTATAAAATTTTTTATATATATTATTTATATAAAAAATTAAACCAATTTGGTAATCATAATTTATTTAATTTATTATAAAAAAAATGAATAAATATATTTTTAAAAATAAACTATCTATTTTTTTTGGTAAATAAACATAATATGGTGAATAAGTTATAATTATTAGATCAACTTAATTTATTTTTATTTTTTGTGAGTGTATATATAAAAAGTCTTATAAAATAAATTATTTAAATTATCAAAATCGGACACATGATGAATCTCATAGGTCTAAACAACACCCCTTTAGGATTTATGGATAAAAATGATTTCGACATCGAGGGGACCGTTAATTCATATGTTTTGGGTTTCATTTTTTTAGGCAAAAATACATTTTAAAATATTATTAATATTATGAAAAATCAAAGGTAACAAAAAGTATATATATATTTTGTAGTTAATGTTTTCTATTTTTAGAAGAAAAAATAATTTTCAAATTGAAATCACCTTTACAATCCAATCACCATCACCACCAAGTCTGATGTTGCCACCACCAGTCAGTTTGTTTGGTTTAAATTTTTAGGATTTATTTTTTAGAAAATTAAAATTTTTTATTTTTTGTTTTCACTGAAATTTTTTTAATATTTTAAGAAATTTTTTTAATTTTTAAATACACCTAATATAATTACACTTAAAAAGTATAATACTTATGAAAAAAAAATCTTTAGAAAATTTACTAAATATCAAAAATATAAAAAAAAAATATATATATATATATATATACGAAAATTTAGTACATTTTTTGTATTCTTGTGTATTTATTGATTTTTTAAAATATATTTTTACAAATATTTTATTTTTTAGATACATCTAAGTAAGGTGCATCTAAAAAAGTTATAAAAAAAAATTGCTTAAAATTTTAAAAATATTTACTAAAAACCAAAAAATACAAAAAATCAAAAATCAATTTCTAGAAAAATTAAATTTAGAAAGTTGAAACCAAAGGCATTGAATATTATTGTCATTGTTACAATCACCACTGATATAATTATGAACACATTAATTTTAAAGTTGTAATAAAAAATAACGAAAACATTTTATACTAAAATAAATCACCTTGTTTGGTTTGAATCTCTTTTTTGAAAATTGAATTTTTTTTATTTTTCATAATTTTTTGTTTTCACTGAATTTTTTTAAATATTTTAGAAAAAAATTTTAATTTTTAAATACATTTAATATAAATATACTTAGAAAGTATAATATTTATGAAAAAAAATATTTAAAAATTTCACTGTAAAAATACAAAAATTCAGTACATTTTCCTATTATTGTATATTTATTGATTTTTTTAAATATTTTATTTTTTAGGTATATTTAGGTTAGGTGCGTCCAAAAAAAAATGCTTAAACTATTAAAAAAATTCACTAGAAAACATAAAAAAAATAAAAATAAATAAAAATAAAATCACTAAAATCAAAAACAAATACAAATACAAATACAAATACAAAAAAATAAAAAATTTGTGGTTTGGAATGATCTAAATAAGTGCATTTTTTTACTTTTTATGAAATATGGGTTGGGTATGTGTTGAGTTTGAAGTAATATGATAGAGAGGTGATGTGACTTAAATAAAATGATGTAATAAATAGGATAGTGACTTTTTGACTTTTTAACTTTTTTAGGTTATAGAAACTTTGAGTTCAAAAATTGGAATCAAATAAGGTGACTAGTTTTAAAACAAACAGTGTGTTTGGTTTGAGTTTTTTGGATTAAGTTTTTTGAAAATTAAATTTTTTGGTTTTCGTGTTTTTTGTTTTTACTAAATATTTTTAAAATTTTAAACATTTTTTACTTTTTTAGATGCACCTTATTTAGGTGTATCTAAAAAGTAAAAAATTTGTAAAAAAATATTTTAAAAAATTAATAAATACAAAAAAATATAAAAAAATCTACTGAATTCTCGTTTTTTTTTATTTTTGGTATTTAGTGAATTTTTAAAAGGTTTTTTTTCACAAATTTTTTACTTTTAGGTATATTTATGTTAGGTATATCTAAAAAAATTTTAAAAAAATCTTAAAATATTTTTAAAATTCAGTAAAAATAAAAAAATATGAAAAATAAAAAAGTAAAATTTTTTAAAAAGTACTTTTAGAAAAATAGAACCAAGCAAAGTAGTTTTCTCCGGTCATTGCAATGCAACTGTGATCTGAGCAATTGGTTCCACAATATGTTTGTAGGTCAACAATTCTTCTCACAACTACATTTCAATTGACTAGAGAAAGATATAACCCTATTTAATATAGATTTTAAGAATGAATTTAAGAATTTTAAATTAATATATTAGAAATATCATAGTAAATATAGTTATATTTTGCTCATAATATTTTTTTTTCTCTTAATGTTAATATAAATTTAGATTTTACTTTTATTTTCAAGCTCGAATTTAGCTTTTTTATGTAATCGAGTTGACTAGAGTCAAGTTTAATTTCTCAAATAATTGATGAGTTCGAGTTCAATTAATTTTTAGCGAACCAAACTCAAGCACCAAAAACTCAATTCAACTCGACTCTTTTTATTTACAGAAATCAGATAGTATTCTTATCCCACAATGCAGTTGTGAGCCCTATAATTTTTCTCACAAAATATATCTATTTTGTTTCTACTCAATTATTCACTTTAAAATTAATCTACTTGCACCAATTAAGATTAGTTTTAAAAAGAAGAATCCCAACTTCTTCATTGCAAACCAATAATTCAGATGGAGCCATAATTCTAGTAATGTCATGCAAGGTCATTTCTAAACAAGAGGACAAATAGATAGATGTGAGAATGGTAAAGATAAACTCCCATATGATTTCGGGACAAAGAACATGATGCAAGTCTCACTTATAGACACAGGGCATGGCAATTGATATTATGATTATTGACTTTTTATACCACTATAGTGTTTATAGACATATGTCAGTCGTTTTTTCGAACTTCATGATAATAACCATTATGTCCTTTTAATTGTAACAATTGAAAGACAACTAATTACATATAGGCACAATTATTTTTAGAGTAGATTAAGACAAAATGTTTGTTTGACCTAGTAATTTTTTTAGTTGGTGCAACAAACTTGTACTATGATTGCTATTTACTTCTTGCCCACTAAGACTATTATGTCTTGACAATGTTTTCAAAATAAAATATGTTGCACAAGATTTTAAATAAATAAAAAAAAAAATCAATATGTTTGGTTTGAGTTTTTTGGATTAAGTTTTTTAAAAATTAAGTTTTGTTTATTTTCGTATTTTTTATTTTTAGTGAATATTTTTAAAATTGTAAACATTTTTTTTTTACTTTTTTAGATGCACTTTACTTAGATATATCTAAAAAATAAAAAAAAATTGTGAAAAATATTTTTAAAAATTAATAAATACATAAAAATACAAAAAAATATACTGAATTCTCGTATTTTTTTGTATTTTTGGTATTTAGTGAATTTTTAAAAGGTTTTTTTCACAATTTTTTTACTTTTTAGATATGTTTATGTTAGGTATGTCTAAAAAATTTAAAAATTGCTTAAAATATTAAAAAAATTCAGTAAAAACAAAAAAATACGAAAAACAAGAAAGTAGAATTTTTTGAAAAGTATTTTTTGAAAACTTTAACCAAGAAGCTCAATGTCAAAGCATTCAAACCAAGTACAAGTATCATATGCCCCATTTGTTTTGGGGTGTAATGGATGGAATGGGATTAAGATGGAGGTGGGGTTATTTAGTGTTGTGTTTGTTTGTAGAGTCGAGAAATGGATTAGGATGGAGGAGGGGATTAGAATAGAGGTTGGAAGGGGGATTAGGATGGAGGGGGTGGAGGTTGTGTTAGAAAAATAGTGAGGGGATTATAATTTTTTTTATTTTTTTTATTTTTTACATATTGGGAATTTTTTTTGAACATTAATGTTTAATTTTTTGTATTTGTTTTATTATTTTATATAAAAATTATTTAACAATTCCTACAGTAACAACTATCATCAAAACAAACACAATTTTACTTAATTCTCTCACTATCAATCTCCTCACTAACACTCCCATCACTATTAATCCCCTCACTATGAATCACCTCCATTCTACCTCTGAAAATAAACGCGGCCATGGGGTAGGAAACATGAGTCCAGATTCTCTCCGGCTATTTCTGTGAAGGGACGGCTCAGATAGAGCCACGTCACCCTACAAAGAAATGTATAGTTCATATTTATTTCTTTAAACAAAAATATTTCAAAACACACCCACACTGAATCATTCATTTTTCTCTGACACTCCTTCTCTCTCTCACTGACACACGCACACGTCTCACATCTCACCAGCCACTCTCTCTCATTCATTTCTAATAAAAAATTATTTTAATCTTTTTCATTTTATTTTTATAATATATATAATTTTTAATATAAAATTTTAATTTTATAAAATTAATATCACTGAAAATATACCTTCAAAATGAGATTAATATTAAATATATTTAATAAAAATGTAAAATAAATAAAAAGTAATTACAATGTTTAGTTATGTTTTCAAATTATTATTTTTTAAATATAAAAATTAATTTGATGAAATAAACACACAAAAATCATATATTTTTAAAATTTTCAAAAACAATTTTCATTCTAAAAAAAATCATATGAAAATAAAATGACTTTTAACTTTATTTTATTAACCGAATGAGTTTATAATTTTTTTTAAAGGAAATAAAAAAAAATCTATATTTAATTTACACCTATGCGTAGATTGAATTTGTGTTTTAAAGAAAATAAAAAATTTATACCTATGCATAGATTGGATTTGTGTATGTTTTTATTTCCTTTAAAAAAAATTATAAACTCGTTTGGTTAATAAAATTAAATTAAAAGTCATTATTTTCATTTTTTTTTTTTTGAATGAAAATTGTTTTTGAGAATTTCAAAAATATATGATTTTTGTGTGTTTATTTTCATCAAAATAATTTTTATATTTTAAAAATAATAATTTGAAAGCATAACTAAACATAGTAATTACTTTTTATTTATTTTAAATTTTTATTAAATATATTTAATATTAGTCTTATTTTAAAAGCATATTTTCAATGATATTAATTTTATAAAAATTAAAATTTTATATTAAAAATTATATATATTATGAAAATAAAATGAAAAAGATTAAAATAGTTTTTTTAAGGGTAAATTACAAATATACCCCCTGAGATTTCTTCAAAATACAGAATGCCCCATCTGATTTGAAAAATTATGAATACCCCATTGTCATTATTTTTTATTTAACAAATTAACTGAAAATATGAAATTCATAATTGCACTTCTATACGATAATAAAATTATCTAAATTATTAATTAAAACATATTTCTAACATTATTAAAAACTGTTAATTGACTTGATAATTTATTAGTAAAAGGGGTGATTTGTTATGAAATTAGAAACCTCAGGGGTGGAATGTAATTTTCAGAACTACATGGGGCGAATCGTATTTTAATCAAACGTCAGGAGATGTATTTGTAATTTATCCAAAATTAAAATCACACACACTCACAGCACACACTCTACTTTCTCTCTCTATCACATTTCTAATAAACAATTAAAAAAAGAGTAAATTACAAACACACCTCCTGAAATTTACTTAAAATACAACTTACCCCCTGTGGTTCTAAAAATTACATTATGCCCCTAAGGTTTCTAATTTCACAACAAATAGGTCCTTTTATTAATAAATCATCAAGTTAATTTACAGTTTTTAATAATGTTAAAATTTTATTTCAATTAATAATTCAGATAATTTTATTATTGTATAGGTAAACAGTTAGAAATTTAATTTTTTCAATTAATTATGTTCAATAAAAAATTCTGACAGGGAAGTATTTGTAATTTCCCAAACCACAGGGGGCAATTCGTATTTTAAGCAAACTTCAGGGAGTGTAATTGTAATTTACCATTTTTATTAGAAATGTGATAGAGAGAGACACAGAGAGAGTGTGTACTGTGAGTGTGTGTGTCAGTGAGAAAGGGACAGGGAGATAGAGTGTGTATGTGTCAGTGGGTGTGTATTTTTTTTTTTTTTTTGTTTAAAGAAACAAATCTGAGTCATTTATTTCTTTGCGGGTGACGTGACTCTATCTAAGTCGTCCCTTGCAGAACAGCCGGAGAGAGAGGCTGGAGATGATCTAGACTTAGGAAACATGGGATGTTAGTGAACAGTATAAGTAATACACGGAACTATGCTATTGTATTATTGTATGATTCAAATTATTACGGGACTTATATGTAGGTGTTGTTAAGTAGATTTATTATCTAATAGGTCCTATAATAATTAATGACATTTTTCATCATACACTATTAAAACAATTTCCTAATTGTTAATTTTCAGCGATAGTTTGAAAATTTTAGTAATAAAAAATGTCACTAATTATAAGTTTTAGCGACAATTTAAAAAAATCATCACAAAAAAAATCACTAATTGTAAGTTTTAATGACAATTTATAAAAACCGTGTGTAGACACCCCATTTTTGACCGACCTTAAGACTCAAACGTCACCGATTGAGCGCTTGGTGATGTTGCATATTGTGCTCGTTCTGAGGTTGCGGAATCACGGCTGCGAGCTTTGCCTCGGACTTCCGGACTCTTTTGTACTTTGCCTCGGTTTGTGAACCAGGTCCCGTTTTCTCCGTTTTCTCTTCCCGAAGGGAGGGAGAGGTCTCGTAGACCATCTCTCAGTGGCCGTAGGCTACATTTCGTGGTCGTAGGCCATTTTTCCCGTTTGGAGCCCGGTTCCCGGTTTTCGGAGCCGTCGGCTGTGTGCCTCGGTTCGGGACCGCTTAACCACCTCCGTTTGCTCCGGTTTTTAGCATACACCTTGTTTCCTCCCTTTTGAGGGACACTGTGGCTCGAGAGACCAACTTCGTGGTCAAACGCCACCTCCAGTGCTTAATAGTCAGTTTTCGGGGCCCCGGGCCGCGCGTTTTGGCCCCCGAACCTTCGTTTTGCATCGGTTTGGGTTTATTTTTGGCGGAGACCTTATTTTCATTGTTAGGAAGGTTTTAGAAGGGTGGGAAGCCAGCAATTGTTTTGAAAAACCAGCTTTATTCCTTCATCGCTCTTCATCGCCCGTTTTCTTCATTAGAAAGCTGATTTTTTCCATTCCCGGGCCACTTTTTTTGACTTTCCACCACACCATTGTGTTGTACACACTTAGGAGGCCACCAATATGGGTAGGGCGGCCAGCAATTGTCCTTGACCCTTTTGAACCCCTCTAAAAATTTGATTTTTCTCTCTCTTGGGTTATATTTTCTGGTTCTTCTCCACATAGCTGTGTTGCACTCACCTGGGAGGCCACCTTTTTTGGGGTGGCCGGCCAATAATTTTGCTTGAACCTTTTGCACCTGGTCGCCCCGCCAGAGGAGGTGGCCGGCCGGCCACCTGAACCTTTTGCACCTGGCCGGCCATTCTTGTCTCTCCTGGTGCATTCCAACTGTGCCAGCTGTTTTGCACCAGATCCTCTGCTCGAGGGTCTGTCTTTTGGGAGGGAAATTTGAATTGTTTTTCCTCCCTTTTCTTTCACTCCTCTCCCTCTATATAACCAGCACCCCACCTCCATTTCTAAGGGTTAGAAAAAATCAGCCAAAGCTCACCCACTTCTCCCTCCATTTTCACTATTCCAAGCTCCAAAACCCTAGTTTCTTGGCCATTTTGCACTACAACCCATAGCCTACCACCTCCATCATCCATTCCAGCCCCTTGGAGGTCATTTGCAGAGGTTGAAAGCTCATTTTCTTGGACCAAAAGCTGCTGGAGGTCGGCTCTACAAGGGTAAGCTCCTATTTTTCCTATTTTTGCACTATTTTGTTCTATATCTTAGCTCCTTTTGCTTACATTTTTGGGCTTCAGCATGAACTGAAAATAGTCTTATTTTGAGCTCATCTTCATGTTTGATCAAGAACTTTTTTCTGTTTGAGGTCTTCTACTCCCCCTTTGTGCTTTATCTCTCTTTTAAGGCTTATTTTGCATGATATATTAGCCTTATTTGTGAGCATTTATGGGCTTCGAGCCAAACTGTAAGGTGTCTTATTTTGAGCCCCTCTTAAACTTTGTTGAAGGGCTCTTGGTTGTTTGAGGCCATCTACTGCCCCTTGTCCTCTATCTCTCTTTTAGGGCTATTTTTGCACCATGTTTTAGCCTCACTTGTAAACATTTTTGAGATTTGTTACAAACTGGAAAAAGTCTTGTTTTGAGGCCCTCTTGATGTTTTATTAAGGGCATTCTTTTGTTTGAGATCATATGCTTCCTTGTATGCTTGATTGCCTCTTATTTTGAGCCTTACAACTAAGCCCTTGTTGCATGCTTTGTTTGGCCTTCTAGCCACTGAAATCCAGTGGATTTTCAATGGCTAGAACACTGTTTTGAGCCTCAAAAGCAGAGGGGGGTGACTCCCTCTCACCTTGTTTTGCTTGATGGTCTTTTTGGCCTTCCAAAGAGGCCCTATCTTGCATGCTTTGTTGACTGATTTCAGGGCCAATTTGGTGAGTTTTAGGGCTATCATATTTGATTTTTAGAGTTAATTTTGCCATGCTAAGTGTCAATCTTGTATGTGCTTAATAACCCCTTGTATGGCCCTCTAAAAGAACCCATCATTTGTGCATGTGTTGGCTACATTTCAGAGGTTATTTGGGCATGTTTTGACATGTTTTATTCACTGATTTTTGCTAGTTTGATGAGTTCTCACTTGCTTCATGTACATGCCATGTAACCCATGTTTGCTAGTCAAAGTTGCATGCTATTTTAGTCCATCATGCTAGCATCTTTTGGTCATGCTTTGAACTAGAAATGTTCATGTTTTGGGACTGCCTTGGCTCTGTCTTTGTGCTTCATAATCAAATAATGCATGCTTTGTATAGCTATAAGTCAATATATGTGCCTAGTTTTGAGTTTCGGGGCTCATCTCATGCATCGGGTGCCATGTTTCCATGTTTCGGGATCATTTAGTATCATGTTTCACTGCTGAAACTTGCATGTTTGTATGTCATATTTCATGCCTTGCCATGCCTTGTTAGAGTGGCATTTATGCCTTAGGATCGGTCCTCGGTTTGCGTGCATGTGTGCACGCATCTCGAGTGTCTCATTTTCATCTCATGGCTACTGATATGAGTGTGGCTGAGGTCCACTCATGTTGGTGTAAGTCCATCATGCATTGTGTATGTCATCTTAGTCCTTTGCATTGCGTATGTTAGGTTGTATGTTAGAGCATCGTGTATGCCATGTTACATCGTGCATTGTGTATGCCATTTCATAGCATTGCGTATGCTAGGTTGTATGTTAGGATTGCATTCATGCATGTTATGCATATTGCATTGTGTTTGGGATAGGAGTTAGCCCAAACACGGGAAACGAGGGACGTTTCGTACTCCGAGTGACGGAACGTATCTCAATTCCCGGTCATCGACACTCCGGATTAACCATGATGGAGTCTCGGTCTTGTTGTGTTTATATGTGCATTCATTTCACATTGAGTCGTGCAATTCGACTCCTCAGCCATCATGCATCGAGATGTGTGGTTGGTGGCACGAGGATCGAGGTATGCATACATGTGTGAAAATACTTTGCCATGCCCCTTTCTTGCTCTCTGTTGCAGCAAATCAGAAACCGGCAGTCTTTTGGAGCTCCGTGCAATATTCCGAGTTTAATTGTAAACAGAGGCTAATTGGGGCATCGCAATGGATTTCCGCGCAAGGCAACTCAAGCGTGCATCATTCATCATTTGGAACGGAGCTGAGGCGGTCCATGGATTTATGTGCTAGTTTACTGCTTTCCTAGTTAAATTTGTTAATTAATTAGGGTTTTGTACTTATTTGGACTGTATTATTTATTCGGGACTGTATTATTTATTTGGACCCTCTGCGCGAGGGCAATGTTGTAATAAGTGTACTTGCGTGTGATGTATGTCTTCCAACCCCACGTCTTTCTCCCTTTTATTTACCAGCTTATGATGGTTAGATTAGGGCATGTTTTAATTAGCATACAGTATGATAGCATGTTTGCATTCATTCATCTATCTTGCATGCACCGGGCTCGGCGCATCATACTCACTGCATTGTATTTCAATTCCGAGTTGAATACATGTTAGCTGTAGCATTCCATATGCCATGTTTAGAATAGCCGAGCCTATCTTAGTTGCATTCCTGCATGTGTTGCATTAGGCATTTCTGTATAATTAGGATCATACATGGATTTCTAACATAGTTTCTGTTTTGGCTTGGAGTACTCGGTAAGTTTTTACGCTTTAGCATCCTTGCATGAGTGTGAGTGACTGCCATGATAGCATGCTTACCATGAGGCTATTTGCTTATGTGATATATCTGCCTGAATGCCTGTGGGTGAAGGTTGGGTTATTTGGATTGGAACAATGCATTGACTGTGAGTTTTAAGCCCACTAGATAGTGGCAAAACCATCTTTTCTAAGCCCACCTGAGGGTGGCAAAATCTGCATTTTAAGCCTACTTGCGAGTAGCAAACCATCTTTCAAAAACAAACATGAAATGTTTTATTCCAATTCAGGCGACCCGGTCTATACTTGTATGCTGTGCGCATCACATAGTAAATCTAGGCTAATAACCGGATAAGAACGTATAAGGTTTTCAAAACTAGATATCATGGTTAGTAGAGGCCGATCTTTGATCAGGCAAGCGGGGGTGCTCACGAAGTGACCTTCCCCAATCGTACCCAAGTTCCCGAGCCGAGGCAACTTTGGTGATAACGGACACGTGGCCTTAGGCAAACGAGTCAGGGTTTCCTAAATTTCCCCAAAAATAAAATATTTAGGTGGCGACTCTGTATCTGGCAAAGCAGTCCATGTTTAGCACTTCTTTCAAAAAAAATCTGTTTTCTCAAAACGATTTGCCGGATTCGGACTCTTTGGTTCAAATTAAGAACCGTGACAATTTGAGTCCTGAATTGTAGTGAGCCCAAATGAACAGAACGGGACTCACCCTCCCGGGGCGTTCGGGGACGTCTACACCGTGATAAAAAAAAAAAGTCACTAATTGTCAATTTTTAGCAATATATATAAAAAATTATCATAAAAAATTATTATTAACAACAATTATTCGAAGACTTATTTTCAATAGAATTTGATGGGAATTAAGTCCAATTATTAGAATCTATTGATAGTTAAAAATTATTTTCTAGATAGATATATATTTATCAATTTAGAGCAAAAAATAATATAAAAAAAATTGATAAAAAAATGCTTTAAAATGAGTTGATCTAGCGGTCATTTAGGGTTGATTTTTTGTGCCTTTTAATTTTTTTTTTTTACTTTTTTAAGAGTTAAAAAGTTACAAGGTTATTTTGTTTTATGGGTGAAAGAGTTGATGGGAGATCTGGCTTTTTTAACTGATGGAAAATTAACTTAATGATTTTTTGAATTTTTTTGCTAAAAGTTTTTTTTTTTTAGAGTTGCCAAATGGCACCTTAGATGAATATTTTTTTTCCCTTTTTAAAGATTAAAATTATTTTTCAAAATTAACAAGATAGATTAAAGTTTTACCAATAGCACTTGACTAAACTCACCATGACAATCGTTGTTGTAATACTACCACCGTCACCTACTATCACTACTACAACTAACACACCATCTTATTATTATAGTCATTGTCACTATTGCAACGACCCTTATCACCACAAATTCCTTCATTTTTAGGTATATACCCTGAACATATATAAACATTTTTCACAAAACAAGTTTAAAAAAATAATAATATCAGTAAAAAAGAAAATGTTATTGACAAGAAAAATGTTTTATTCTTAAATAAACCAAATGTAAGACTTTAAAACACTATGATGGTAGTCAATTGCCCGGGATCTAATTTAAATAATAGTTGAAGAGTTGATTATCTTAAAATTAAGTGAAAAGTATTTTGGTTTCCATTTTTTTATTATTGATTTTTATTTTGAAAATAATTACAACAAGCCAATGTTATATATAATTGTCAATAAGTAATGCTACCCTTTGTAATAAATAAATGTACTTTATATTTTAGTTATAGAGCATCATGTCCCTTCAAAGTGAACATTATCTTCTTCTTTACTAGAAGGAGAACCCTGAATTTGACGTCATGTTAGCTACATCTATGGGAATTTTCATGCACATAAAGTTTTGCAATTTTCTTCTTTGTAAAAGTGTTTTGCAATTCTCAACTGGTTACTTCTGCATATTTTAGAAGTCAATCTTTACCCCCGATAAAGATTGATTACTCTCCCTCATTATAAGTTTATTTATTTTTTAGATTTAATTTATTTATTCTTAAGTTTTTGATTATTTTTTATGCTGATTGTTGGACTTAATAGTTGTTGGTTTTTAGCTATGCATTATTAGACTTTAATGTTCCAGTTTAATTTAATTTTTTTAGGGTAATTCTATGGATACCAAATTTTCTATCAAATAAATGATTAAATATCTCACATAGGTATGGGGTCCGTAATTTTGTGAACCCCACATCCACCCATATAAGACATTTGGTCATTTATTTAGTAAAAAATTTGAAACTTATAGTATTTTTTTTTATAATTAATTTTCTATCAATTGATGACGACGACGACGACGACGCCGCCAATGACAAAAAGTGTTATTCTGTGTTAAATTCTAATATTGGTGGTAAAATTACCCGAAGGGTAACTTTTATTCACATTACTTTTGCAAAAAAAAATTCATTGTGATTTTTTTTCCATTTAACATATTATATTTTAGAGTCATATGGTGCATATTATATGAAAGTTATAATTTATATATTTCAATAAATTATAATATTAGTTATTAGTCATTTTGGTTATTCAAAATTATATTTTAGAGTCATTTTTGTCATTTTGCTAAATTCTAATATTTGTTTAGCAATTATTGTAATTTTAGTTATTAGTCATTTTGGTCCATTTTGATAATGGGTTCAATAATTGTTAAATCAAAATTAGTTACGATTTGTTACGATAGTTACTTGTATTAAAGTGATTT
This sequence comes from Camellia japonica, assembly GCA_030407325.1. Lineage (NCBI taxonomy): Eukaryota > Viridiplantae > Streptophyta > Magnoliopsida > Ericales > Theaceae > Camellia > Camellia japonica. The sequence goes on along the minus strand of JAPPVO010000059.1, from coordinate 200,401,326 downwards.
CAGTTATGACTTGTTATTATTAAAATGATAGTTGGGTATCTAAAATAATATTAGTCATATAATCTAATATGATTATGATTAATGACTCATATTTATTTTTTAAAATTCAAATCTTAAAATTGAATAATGCTTATGATATATACTTTTTTTTGTAAAATTTCTTATATGTTATCATAATATATCATTTTTTTTAAATAATAAAAAAAATAGAAAAAAAAGCACATCATACCAAACTTTATGGGCATCAAAACAGAGACCCTACAAAAATAAAGTGAGATTGCAGGGTTGCACCTAAACAAAAAATCAATTTATTTATTTTAATAAAGACAAAGAAATATGAGTCGAATCAATCATATATATTTTTCTATGGAGCTGGTCATTTATTTAGGCACCACGTGGGTAGTGTGGCAACTTCAACAAGGGAGAGGAACAAAATCCGTGTCATATCAACATGTGCATTTCTGATACATTTTTACCCTTGTCTTTTTATAGATATATCTATGATCACATCAAATTAAAAAAAAAAATCGATTCATGTATCCTCCATTCCTCTCTCTTACAACCTCTTCATATTTCCTTTGTGAAATCTGTGAGTTTGTTTTCGTGTTTTCTAAATTTATTTAAATAACTTTAACGGTTTATATTGTAAGATTTGTTAAATAAATTATTTATAAAAAAAAATTAAGTTAATTAAAAATCTATAACTCATAATAAGGCCATAATTATGTTTCAAAAAATAAATAGTTAGCATAATTTTGATAATTTTTAAAAATAATTATGGCCCGATCACGGGCCTACGCATGTTCGATTAATTTTATTTTTTATATTAATAATATACTCAATAAACTCTAAAATATAAATGGTTTAAATTATCAAAATAAAATCAAACAAACCTCAAACAGGACGTCACAGTAGGGTGCTGTGACAACACCCTCTCTTTGTGCCTGTTTTGTGGGCTCCAACTTAGACTTAAATTGATGATTCGAACTACTTACCTCGAAAGTTTTGCAATAAGTGTTATTCATACAAAAAATCAACGTCATCAGACAATTATAAATATAAAAACATATTATGTTTTAATTTATAAAAGGAATAGTTTAAGTTTACAATCATATTTGCCACTTATTTTATAAAATAAAATACGATTTGTTCATATGTTTTATAGATGTATGATGAAACTAATACAATAATGTTTTAGAGCTCTAAATTGGGAGCACTAGAGCATCACTAATGATGTGGCATAGGGGTCCCACCAAAGTGATGTGATGTTTTGACTTGAGGTTTTTTTTTTTAGTTCATTAGTGCTATTAGTAATTCAAAAATTAATGGGATGAATCACCACCTTTTTTTATATAAATGACCTTTGTTGTAGAATTTAAGAAGTAGACGATTAAGATTATTGGTACAATTTCGAATTGAGACCTCTAAAAAAGTTATGAGAAAATATGAAGAGATGAAGGAGCTTACACCTCATAAGCAGTCCCCACAAACAACTTTATCACTTGCAAATTTCATCCTTAAAATAAAATAATAAGACAAAAACTCCACAGACACTACAACATTTTCTTAGTTTAGTGACATTTGAAAGTGTCACAAAATTATTGGTTTAATGACATTTTTTAATCTTGTGACATTTTGAACAAGTGCCATTTGTATCCATGCCACGGTAGATACTTGCAAGTGCCATTACACCATCATGGTTAAAAACTTTCAATAACATTTTGATGTCGTGGTATATATTATTTGTGGCACTGTCAAGCGCCATTAAAAAAAGAGTTAGTGACACTTATAAGTGTCATTACACCATCAAGACTAAAACCTTTCAGTGACACTTTAATGTCATGGTAGGCACTATTCGTGACGCTATAAAGTGTCATTCGTGACGATAATTCGTTGTAGAACAATTTGATCCGCTCTTGCGGAGACTCGAACCGCCAACCTTCCGCACCATAAACCTTATACACCACACTCTTCCCACTACACCTCTATAGCACCACATGATTATATACACAACATATATTATTTATATAGTACATAAATCTATATTAATGTAAAAGTATATGTATAAACATAATTATTTTATTGAACATAATTTATGTAAAATAAACTATTTACTAGCAAAATAAAAAAAGACCACTTTTGGCTACTAAAAATATTTTTTAGTCGTCAATTCTATACTTTTGGCTACTAATTGTTTTTTAGTTGTTAAAAAACTTACCTTTTGCCGATCAAAATCAGATTTGGTGGCCGAAGATGCACTTTCAGCTACCAAAAAATTTAATTCCCGCCTTAGGATTTTAGTTCTCCTGCGCTAAAAATGACCACTTTTGGTGACTAAACTTATTTTTTAATCGCCAATTGTAGACTTTTGGCTACTAAAAGTTTTTTAGTCACCAAAAACTTTACTTTTGGCTACTAAAATTTTTTAAGTCGGTAAAACCCATATAATCAGTGACCAAACTTATTTTTAGTCGCCAATTGTAAACTTTTGGCTACTAAATTTTTTTAGTTGCAAAAAAGCTTTACTTTGGGCTACTAAAATTTTTTTAGTCACTAAAACCCATATAATTAGCGACCAAATTTAGTTTTAGTCGCCAATTGTAGACTTTTGGCTACTAAAATTGTTTAGTCCCCAAAAAGTTTTACTTTTGGCTACTAATGCTATTTTGGTCGCTGAAAGCTATACTTTCAGCGACCAAATTTTTTTTGGTCAGGAAATTTAGTCGCCGAATATGCTTTTTCTTGTAGTGTATATTGAGTTTAATTTATTTATTTTTAATCATTTACTGCATTTTAAAAATTTAGAAAATATATTGGCATTTTTTGTTTTTTCAAAAATGCCATTATAAGCTTGGAAAGTTTTTGACTTAGTAGCATTTCTCAAAATGCTATAAAATATTTGTTTATGACACTTTTCACCTAAGTGCCATAAAAAGTAATTTGCACCTATCTAGTGTCCTGACATTTTTTAAAAAATGTCATTACTACTAAAGTTTAGTGGCATCTGCTGGTAAATGTCACAGATATAATTTTTTGTGTCATTATTTTATAAAATGTTATAAAATTGATGTGACATTTCTTTATTGAAATGTCACTAGAGCCTTATATGTTTGTGGTTCTGTGGCATTTTTCTAAAACATTTAATGCCAATTTTTATTTTTGTGGCATTTTCTAAAAACATGCCACTAGTGTAGTGTCACTAAAGTGTAAATTTGTTGTAGCGACATTTTTGTTGTAGTAAAGTGACACTTTTTTTAATTGAAATGCCACTAGAACCTTGTATGTTTGTGGCTCTATGACATTTTTCTAAAAAATGCCACCAAATATTCTTTTTGTGACATTTTTTAAAAACATGCCACTAGGATGGTGTCACTAAAATGTGTTTTTGTTGTAGTGAGATATATAACCAATTACAAAAGATATAAGTGAAATAATCTAAAGAAAATTATTATTATTATTTTAAATGATATGCCTTACCGTGAGATGTGTATGACTAAAATTATTTATTGTAATTAGTTTTGTTATTAGATCTGCATCCCTGAACTCATTTACCTTGAGGTTTTGTTTTTTAAAAAAAATATTTTTCCTTTTTATTTTCAAAAAGTGAGTCTAATTTGGTGAATAAATGAAGAAGAAAGAAAAGCTCATTATTTTTATATAATTTTCTTTTTTTGAGATAAAAAATAAAAAAATTTAATTTAAAAATATATTTTAAATTAATTTACATTAAGACCTCCTTCATTATTAGAAAATGTCATCTTTTTTCTATCATATATTTTAACCTCTTCTACAATAAAACCATACAAATGTCCCCTTTTAAAGAAAGGCATGACGGAGCCAACGGGATTAATTTGATTAGCTAAAACTCTAGCACTTTACTAGGAGAGGTTAATAGTTTGAATCTCCTCACTTATGTGTAAGTCTTATTTCTTGTGTATTAATTAGGATATTCTCTCTCACTTTTCTTTTTTATTAACTTAATTTTTATTTTAAAAAAATTCTGAAAATAAACTAAACAAAGTGAATTTTTTTTTGTTTTCATATATATATATATATATATGGTTGGGCATTTGAAGGAAGTAATAATAATCTCAACAATTAATAGTCTAGTTTTGGTAGATGGTGGAACTGCCAAACCATAATGCTCCGTGAGACTCTGATTATGGAGCAAGATTTTTTTGATATCACATTATTAGGATTGGCTTCTTCGTCATCAGGTTAGAGGGGTATTTTTGGGTTCGTAGAGGCCCACTATGAATTATGTTTTAATAATTTAAGCCGTTCAATGTATAAAATTTATTGAGTACTATATGTTTATAAAAAATCATGTTGATCAGATATCGATAGCTATTTCATCGAATCAAATTTTTGTCAACCATTTATTTTTTCACCGTCTATTTTTTTTATACAAAACTGATTTGATCATGTAACTATCGATATCCAATCAACGTGATTTTGTACAGGCATACAGTACTCAACGAGTTCTACATATTAAACGGTTCAGATTATCAAAACAAGACTCGTGATAGATCCCCACGGATCCAACAGCATCCTCTAGTTCGATCACGGATGAGAGGAAAACCAAATCCCACATCATTAATGCAATGATTTATGGGATGTTTAATAATTTGATTTAGCACTTAAAATTAAATGTAATTAATTAAACCAGTTTGATAATTACAATTACTATCACTTAAAATTTTAAATGCCTTTTAAAATATAGGTTAAATTTTAAGAAAATTTTAAGTCATATGAAACTTATTTAATTCTGATTGAATTTATAAATATTAAATATAAGTATCGATATATACTATTGTAAACTCATCATCACCACTATCACCGTTATTACCACTACTACCATCACCATGCCACCGCCACTACTACCATAGCCATCATCGCCACCACACTACCACCATCATGCCTCCATCACCACTACCACTACATTCATTACCATTGTTTAAGTACCACCATCATTTTACTACCATTACAACCACCACCATCAACACCACCACCACCACCACCACCACCACCACCATGTCATTGCCACTACGACCACTACTACAACCACTATCACTATCATACCATCACAATAAAAAAATTAAAATATACAATTTGAAAATAGTAAATTTCAAATTTGATATTATACTTATCGAACAATTTATTTTTAGTGTAGCACTTAAATTTTTATCAAATAACTTTTCAACTTAAAAAATTCAACATTCAGTTTTTTATACATAATTTTCAATCTTTAATTTTTAGTTTTCAGTTTTATCAAATACCTCCTTTTCAATATCTTACATTAGTGTATGAATAATGTTATATGCACCAATTAGTGTACTAATTGGTGCATGTAACACCACCGTTAATATATTGATGGAGCATTAAATAAAAACAAGGGCAAATTACACTTTTCCCCTCTTATCTTTGGCCACTTTTTTACCTTGGTCTTTCAAGTTTATTTTTTCCCACTTTGACTCTTTATGTTTCAAAATTTTTTTCACTTTACTCTTAAAGCTAACTTCTGTTCAAAATTAGATAGAAAATGCACAATAACTATCACATAACATAAAAATATATATTATTTTATTAGAGTTTAAATTTATGTTAAATGTGTGAGTCATATATAATAAAATATTTTTGCGTCACGTAACTATCAATGTGTCATTTTCAGTCTAACTTTTAACAGAAATTAGTTTTAGGAGGAAAGTGAAAAAAACTTAAAACGTGAAGGACTGAAGTGGGAAAAAAACAAATTTGGAGGGCCAAAATGGAAAAGTGGTCGAACATAAAGAGGACAAAATGTAATTTACCCTAAAAAGAAAGATGTCTACATAACTTGTGCATAAAAATATCAACTATCTCATCAATATATATATATATATATATATATATATATCAACTATGTTACATCTCACTAATATAGTATCCTATTTTGATCTCTAATGAAGCGAAAGAGAGAAAATAAAAAGAGATAGAGGAGAGATGAGGAGTGTGGGCCTAGATCCTTTTTTTTTTTTTTATTACAGGAAAATCCTCTCTACCCTCCTGCAGGTCCAAAACAACGCTCCTTGCAGAGATCACCAGGGTATCCTGTTAGCCGTTCCAAGCGAGGAGACTATAACCTGAAAACTTGCCTCGACCTCCCAAGACAAGCTCCGCTTAAGTCGGGACTCATACAGCGGGGGAGTATTGAACCCAGACCAAGTGCTGATTAGACAACTTGAAGTCCAACCTTCTAACCAACTGTGCTTCGCTCAAGAGATTGGCCCAGGGGAAAGGGAATTGAACCTGTGACCTTGGGACTTAAACCCCAAGCCTTAACCACAATGCCACCCACCCCTGAGTTCTAGCTCTTTTACATGGTACATTTCATGTCATTGGGAGTGGATTGAGGGTGCTCAATTAGAACATACAAACATTTTTCTAAAACTATATGAGTGGGAATTTTTGCATGAATTTTGAGATAATTTGAGAGGTTCATGCAGTCATTACGAATTTCATTTCAATAATTTGAATCATTCATTTTGTAGGGTTATCAACGTATATCATCCACCAAAAAAATTAAGCTAATCCAATAATCGTAATATTTTTATTTTGTCGTATTTGTCTCAAAAAAAATGAACAAGAAGTATATTTTTTAAAATAGACCATTCATTTTTTTTTTTTAAGATTAATACCATAAAATAAAAGTGCTATCATTATCAAATCGACCTAATTTTTTTTTATAAATAATATATACAATAAATCCTACAAAATAAAAGATTTAAATTATCGAAACAAAATCATATTGAATTTCACAGTCCCTCAAGTGCTCCGGACCAACTCAATATATGTATATATATATATATCAGTTTATGTGTCGGTTTTATTGTGAGTACTATATTGAAAATATATATTGATGGAGACATGCTATACCACTATTTAATTAACAAATAAAATATAAAAATATCATAAGTGTAAGATTACATCAAATAATATACAAAACTTTATTATTCTAGTTAAAAATCATCGGTTGTAATTTTGGACTGAAAGTTAAAAATTAAGATAATACCAAAGAGCATTTACAGTAATATCCATAAGTTGAACAACTTGATGAGTTGTGGTCCTGCTGGAGCTGTCTTCAAAGCATAAACAAGCCAAAACTTAAGAAGTCACACTCCTTTAGAACAAAATTCATTAAAGGTTGGGTTTGCGTGAAGTTTAAATTTGAATTTGAGATATTTTTTTGGGTTTAAGAGGATCGTTAAGGGTTTTGTTTTAATAATCTAAATCGTTCATTTTGTATGACTTTCAGGGTGTATCATTTAGGGGGATGCACCAATAAATCCCAAATTAATAACTTATACACTGTTTAGTCCTAAAAGTTTTCTTATAAACTGAAAGGTCCCATTACAATGTTTCAAACATCAGATTAATGTTACAAACATTAGATTTCAAACATCCAATATTCATCAGATTACAATGTTCCAATGTTCATTTACATCATTTACATCATGATGATGTATAAAATGGGACTAAATGGAGCATAAGAAAACTTTTAGGACTAAATGGTTCAATTTTTCAGAAACTAGGATTTATGGGTAAATTTTCCTATCATTTATGAAAAAATTTAAGTTAATCCGATAATTATAATATTTTTATTTTATCATATTTGCTTTCAAAAAAGTGGATGATCTATTTTTAAAAACACACTTATCGTTCACATATTCAGAGACAAATATAATATATAAAAAAAAAAAAGAGTTATATTTATTTTTATTGAATCAACTTAATTTTATCACTAATAATATATAAAATAAATGATTTAATTATCAAAATGGGACCTATAAGTGTTTTTGGAACAATTGTTAATCATATAATTGTTTCACTTACCACTTCTTTTTAAGATGCAATTTCAGTGCGACTAGAAAATTTTAATGATGGCTCAATGTCAAGGGGGCTATTATTAGTCTCAGTGTGTGTATATATATATATATATAAAGTATATAGAATTTTGTAAAATTATTTGAGAATATGTAAAAATTACATTAAAATTCAAGATATTTTGATTTTATCTCCAGTTGGTAACATGCCCCTTAAAAAGAAAAAATGTAAAAATTGTCTCGGTATATATGTATAAAAAGTATATAAAAATATTAAAAATATAAGATATTTTTATTTTAGGTTAGGATCTCTAGTATTACTTATTTTTCTATACCAAAATAAAAAAATTACTTTAAAAATTGTATTTGAATGTCTGGAAACTTCGCCACAGAGCTAGGAAATAATCTCTGATTTTTTTATTTTTTTTATGAAAAATGGCCTAAATCCTAAATTAGTAACAACCATGATTGTATCGAAAATATAGAGTGAAACAAAATTATTTGGAGAACAATTTAATACTCACCAATTACCAACCATATTGGAGACTAGGAATAAATGGTCGGTAGCGACATAAAAATGTCCAAACATTACTCACCAAATATGCTACAAATTAATACGAGTCATTCATTAATCACACAAGTTTGACTAGTTTTAAATTGGGATAAATTTTTCATATGTTTATTAGATCTTAATATAAGAGAATTTGAGGGATTTATAGAGCACACCACATGTTTCGTTTTGATAATCCAAACCGTTTATATTTTAAGAATCGTTCAAAATGATCGGACATCAATAGCTTTATGTTTGAATCAAATTTGTATTATAAGAAATAAATAGTTATTCTTGAAATTATATTTGTCGTCTATTTTTTTAAAACAAATATGATTCAAATATATAACTAATGATGTCCAATTATCTTTATTTTTTGCATGAATATTTTACTTAATGAATCTAAAAAAGTGAATTATTTGGATCACCAGAATTGGTTTCAAAATGAGTCTACCAAACTCAAATACTCTCTAAAATTGAGATGACAAATTGAGAGAATCCAAATTCTTTAGAATTTATTTAACGGTGCCACTACGTTACTCGAAAATGTGATGGCTCGAGAGGCCCGAATTTAGTTTTGTACTCAACTTGTGGCTGCTGGTCAACACACCCAGACATTTCATTTGGGAAAAAAGAAGAAAAAAAGAAAAAAAGAATAAAGAGAGAGAGAGAAGAGCACCGTGTGGTAGAACAAAGACAGAGAGGTAGCTATTATCAAACACATTTCTGCTATGGTGAACTGATTCCAAATGGTGAACTGATTCCAATTTTTTTTTTAAATGAAAACAACTTTGTTAGGAAACATCAAACAGTTAAGTGTTTAAATTTTCAAAACAAAGGGGTTCAAGAATTGTACCTGGTACCTATTGAAGGGGTTCAAGAATTGTTCTTTTTTTCTTCACAAGTTACATAAATGGACCATTTTTTATGCACAGATCAGTGAACTGATTCCAATTTTTTTTTTTTTTAAATGAAAACAACTTTGTTTGAAAACATCAAACATCAAACATTTTTTAAGCCTTCGTCCGCCATTGCTGTCGTAGGCCGTTGTTCGTCCTCCGTCATTGTTCGTCTTGCTTCGTCATCGTCCGTTCTTGTTCGTTCGTCCTCCTACCGTGACCAAAGAGCGATGGGAAGGTTTACCAGAGACAAGAGGGATGAGAGAGATCTAAGGGATGAGAGAGATCTATGGAATGAGAGGGATGAGTAGAGATAGAGAGGTGAGAGTGATATTTGGAATGAGAGGGATGAGTAGAGAGAGAGGTGGATGAGCAGAGAGAGAGGTGAGAGTGATGAGCGTTTCAATCTTTTTTTTCATTCGAGAATATAGTAGAAGAGAAGAGAGAAAAGCCAAAGAGATAGAGAGGAGAGAGAAACGTACTTTCGAGCCAATCGAGCCGAAGACTTTCGAGCTACGGGACATTTTCCTTTATTTAAACTTGATTTGTTTGTTATCTAAACAAATTAAAGCTAATTTTTTTTACTCGTTCAATAATCAAGCTCAATCCAAGTAGACTTAAGCTCTACTCGAATAAGCTGGTGAGCAAATCATATATAAATTAATATTTATTTTTAATAACATATCAAAAATATATTTTATTAATTTATATTTTTTTATATTTATGTTTGGTGTTGGGCAAATTACGTTGATAATTCTTGCGTTTTGATCTTTGTGTCATTTTGGTTCTTATAATTTAAACTTGCTCAATTTTAACCCTTAATTTATGACTTTGTCTCAATTTAATCCAATTACTTACAATTGTTAGCATTTTTTAATGAAAAATATGTCCATAAGTGACATGTGTCATATTTTTCAACAAAAAATTACAAATTTATTCAACTCAGTGAGTTAAATTCAACCAATTTAGTGATATTTTTTTTATTTATAAAAAACACTAATAAAGTTATCAATTGGACCAAATTGACACAAAATATAAAATTAAGAGTCAAAATTGAGCTAATTAAAAGTGCAAAGACTAAAATTATACAAGAGATAGGGACTATCGATGTAATTTAGCTTTGATGTTTATACAAATTTACTTTTTGTTTTTTCTGGTGAATAGTACAAATTTACTTATTTTATGGATGAAACTTATTTACTAGCATTCTTCTATATTTTGCTAATAATATATATATATATATTTTCCTTTTGATGTGCTTGTTAGCTAGCTTTTATACTCGTGTATATACTTGAGTTTCTCAAATATTAATTGAATCAAGATCTATTTGTATTAAATAAAAAATTTTAAACTTACACCTATACCTATTTGTATTAAACAAAAATCTCGTTCCCTGCATTGTTGCCTCGTAAACCTTCAGAACTCATAACTCATAACGCTGAAGCTAATAGTTACATAAATCTGTAAGTTAAATAAACAAGTCAAATTTAAATATATTTTGAATCTCATTAAGTTTTCAAATTAAACTTAAATAACTTACAATTCAGCTTGACTCGATACACTATAAATAAAAAAAAAAAATCAAAATAGTTGAGCTGAGCTCATGATTAACTAAATAAAATCTCATTTGAGATCAACTTAAAAGGTGAATAAGTCAAACTTATTTAAATCTTGTTCAAATTTTAGGCTAAAATTAGAAGAAGAAGACGAAGAAAAAGAAAAAAAAGGGCAACTCACTGCTCAGCTAGATTCGACTCAGTTATTTATTGCATTGAATAGCAACATAAGCAGGCCATGTAGGTGTCCTCTTAGGACTAGGACAGCATAAAATGTTAGATTTAAGTTCACTCTTATATATTAATTAATACTTTTTATTTGGACCACACCATAGGCATTATTATTAGTACTTCCAATTAAATCTTCTTGAAAGCCTAGTCAGTCTCTCAGTTTCATTTATTGGTGGGTATTTAATCCTTTATATTGTTTCATTTACCAAACTATGAACAATCTTCAAAGTGACATTTACTAACAAAAGGATAAATCCTAGTCCACAAACATAAATGAAATACTACCTTACAATACAACCCAGAAGAACCCTGTTTAATCAGTAGTGTGACAGGAGGATTAATTCCAATTGATCATAAAATTACACACAGTTCAATCTTTGAGGTTTCATGGTGATCCCCCACAGACAAATGCTCAATCCAATGAACACAATGTGAAAAGAAAGAAAATACCCATAAAAACCTATTACAGATTCAATTTGAGTATGGTTAATATGGACTAGACATTAATTTTCCTATACACAGAGCATTATCGATTTAATGAATAGTTTTAATGTAAGCATATATTATCTAAGGCAATTTTGGTATATGTGCAGTTTACACACTCTCATTATTTAAAAATAACCACACAATCTCATGTTATTTATAGATTGAAATGCATATTTTATCCAACTTAACAAATGTAAAGTATGTGTCGGGGCATAAGAAGATTATGTGTTTATTTTCAAATATCAGAGAGATAAATCATACATAGAGTAAGTATAGGAGATTAAATTAATTTTGCCTCTCATAAAAAGACGAAAATGTCCATGGTTTGGACAATGAAATTACTATGTACAAGAATATTTTTGTTTTTTCACTTAATGTATATTAACAAGTTAAATGGTGCACTTTAGTTCACAAACTATATAAAAATTATATGATTATTTTCAAATGACAAGAGGGTCATACGCAACATGAGTAAAAGCATAATGAGGCAAAGTAAAATTTGTCCTATTATCGAATTGAATACCAAGGTGCTAGTCTTGTGAATGAAACACTCTCTTATCAAATGTGATATCTAAATTTAAATCTTACCGATGTGTTATCTAACTTTTCTTTCCCTAATCCCTACTACTAATTGTGTATATATGTATTTAACTGGCTTGTAAAAGAAGAAAACCCATGGCTTTGCTGCATCATCTTGCAACTTCATTACATCATAAAGTAAAAAGCTAATGGCAAATATGACCTCAGAAGTAAATTGATATTCTATAATTCAGATAGAAGTTCTTCAGAGAAGGTAAATCACCAAAGCAATAGGCATGGGAAGAAATTGACATTTGCAATGTAGAAATGTTATCCTTTTAACAAAATTTATACAGAATCATTCGCTAAAATGATATTTCAGCGACAATTTTGATATTAAAAAGTATCTTAATGAATTTTTTATTTTAAATTGATAAATCTATAATTCTGTCTATAATTTTTTATTTGTAAGTTTATTACTCCTTGTATATTTTGTATTGGTACTCTAATGAACAATGAGTTGTTGTCCCTCATTCCCTTATTCTCACTTCAACGGTTATTAGTTTGAACGGTAAAATATGAAACAATAACAATAACTTAGGGACATCAAATTGAAATTAACCCAAGAATTATTATATTGGTACTATCAAGAATTGAGTAGCCTCCATCTAGTAGTTGAACAAATGGTAGACAAAGAAAAGAAAAATTGCAAGTCTAAGAACCTTATATTTGAGAAAATTAAAAAATTAAAGTTTTTTTTAAAAAATAACTAATAAGTCTTATATGAAGGTTGAGAGAGAAAGAAAACATTGGAGTAAAGGGTCAATTAATTAACAAAGAGATGAGTGAGTGAGGAGTCAAAATTGGTAAGCCAAACACCATCCATCATTCAACTAATCTCCTTAATTTCCTATTTCACACAAACAACACCCATTTTGTCTTTCTTGTCGCCAAAAATAATAGAAAAAAAATAAAAATAAAAATAAATTAATCAAAGAGAAACACAGCAAGTAATCCCCCACTTCATTTTCTTACATCAGCCATTTCTCAACTATATTTAACCTCCAAAACATGGATACTCCTTTCACGGAAACACACTAAAGTCTGCTTCATTCCTTCCCCCGTTAAACAAAACACTACTCTCTTTTGGAGTGCTCTTTTCTTTTCCCTCCTCATTACTTTTTTTTTTTGGTTAAATTACAGTAAACCTTCTCAAGATCCATTTATATTTCGGCACTGAATTTCGAAACTCAATGATTAAAGTATGGGATTGGGATTATTAATTCGTGGGCCCAATTATCGTATGTTTATTTTGATATTTTGGTTTAGGGTTATTAATCCAATGGATAATTAAGCCAACAAATTTGTAGGATTAGTAATGGGGTAGAGGTGGGATAGTGAATACCACACTAATTTGATAGAATTATTAATACCTCACTATTAGTCTTGTGAATCAAACATGGCCTTAAAGTATTATTTTATCATGGTTAATCATTTTTGTTAAGATTATGTTAAGAATTTACAGAAAATTAGATCATATGTAAAACACATGACATATTTATTAAATTTTTAGAATAATAATGCCCTTATTTAGTGATCTCGTTTCCACTTTGACACTATGATAAGAGACAAAGTATAAATAAAATCATCATATAAGAGTATTATTATCCTAAAACAATCAATAACGGATATTATAGTCCTAAAAATTTAATAAATGTGCCATGTACTTTACACATAATTTGATTTTCTGTAAATTTTTTATATAATTCTAACGTGTAATAAGATAATATTTTAAAAGGGTTAAATGTTGAGTTTTAAGAGAATTTATTGTAATTTATCCTTTTTGTTTAAGAGAATTTACGAATTAATTTATTTTCAAATTAGTTGAAATTGAAATGTGGTGGTTTTCTTAAGATAAGTTAGATCTCCTCTTGTTTGGAAATGGAGGATATTGTGTGGACATGTGGGATTCATCATGAGTCTGTTTTAATAATATGAATTGTTCATTTTGTCAAGTCATCGTATATATAATAAACAAACAAAAAAAAGAATTAGGTCGATCCAATATTTATAATCTATTCAATTTATCACGTTTGTCACTAAAAAATAGATAATCTATTTTTAAAAACACATCTGTCATTTATTTTTTAAAGATAAATACAATGAACTAAATATGCTATAATTATTGAATGATTTAAATTATTAAAATAGACCAATGGTAAGTCCCAGGGCCCAGATTTGGAGGGGCTCCAGGTCCTTCTTAAAAAACAGATAAGAACATATTAGTAATCACATTTTGCACTTTGAGGGAAAAAAATATATATATATATTTCAAATAGTGTTTTGCATTAAGTAAAAATATGATAATAACAAAAACTATAAGAAATGTGATTAATAATTATTATTCACGCTTTAAGTTAGTTTGAGAATTAAGTTAAATCAGTATGCCAATGATTTAAACAAATATAATTAGAGGAGGCTGGCTTCTCTCCAGTCCGTGATCAGATTAGAGGGTAATATTAAACTCGTGAGAGCCTATTACGGGTCTCATTTTGATAATCTGAACCGTTCAATATGTAGAACTCGTCAAGTATTATATGTCTGTAAAAAATCACGTTGATTGGATATCAATAGTTACATGATCAAATCAGTTTTGTATAAAAAAAATGGACGGTAAAAAAATAAACGGTTGACAGAAATCTGATCCAATGAGATAGCTATCGATATTCGATCAAAATGATTTTTTATAAATATATAGTACTCGATAAGTCCTATACATTGAACGGTTTGGATTATCGAAACGGGACCTGTGGTGGGCCCCCAAGGGCCCAACAGTACCCTCCAGTCCGATCACAGACTGGAGGGAAACCCAACCCTAATTAAAATATAGATAAATTATCAATATGTCCTAATAGGTGGATTTAATTCCCATAAATTCCTATTAAAAATAAGTCAAAGTAAAAATTGTTGTTAAAAATAAATTTTTATGACGATTTTTTGTATGTCGCTAAAAATCAACAATTTGTGACTTTTTTTTCATGGTTTTATAATTGTCGCTAAAACTTGACATTTTTTTATGACGAATTTTTCAAACTGTCGCTGAAAGTTAAAAATTGATAACTTTTCTTGTGACGATATTTTAAACTTTGGCTAAAACTTATAATTAGTGACATTTTTGTGATAAAATTTTTAAATTGTCATTGAAAATTAACAATTAATGACATTTTCAATAGTGTTTGATGAAAAATAACATCAATTCTCACATGACATATTGGACAATAAGTTCACATATTTATACGTAAGTCCCCCATGAAGTTTTATCTTAAAAATTAAAGTAACAATTTTAAATTTTGAAAGAAAAAAATAGTTGAAATTACATGAATAAATAATTTCATTTAAATTGTACTAAAGTCTTGTTTTAATTATGTTATTATTAATGTTTTATTTTAAGTATTAATTAATAGATATGTATGTCATTACGTGGATCAGTAACATTTTAGTGCCAAAAAATTGAAGGGCGAATTACACTAATAGTTTCTGTAGTTTGAAGATTTTGTCACTTTGATTCTTAATTTTTCAATTGTGATGCATTTGATCCTGAATTTTGAATTTTAAATTTTGAATTTTGAATTTTGAATTTTGAATTTTAAATTTTGTTCCAAACAAAGACAATCAAAAATGTTTTCTTTGCAAATAATCCATTTTAAGGGCAAAGTCGTAATATAATTTATTTTGTGTTGTTTGAAATGTAACAGTCTTTTTTTTAATGAATAATATTGAAAATTTCTTGGTTATAAAATTCTATTTGGTTTGCTTTTTAGAATCTATTTTCAGAAACAATTTCTAAAATACTGAAAATTAAATTGTTAAAAAAATTAAAAATACATCATTTTTATATACTTTTATCTTTTGAGAGGGTAGAAATAATTTTTTAAATAAATTTTTTTCATATTTATTTTCGTTAAATTGGTTTCTATTTTTTCAAAAGTCAAACATAGCGACAACTTTGATATTGTTATTAAACCAATCCATTAAATCAAACAAATCAAAACTAAAAATATTTCATATATTAAACATATCGATTACACATTAAAAATCTAATAACCATTCATTACATGATAACCTTTAAACATATCTGTTAACAACAAATACAATCATCTATTACATAATAACAGTCAAAAAATATCAACAAAACAACCACTCATTACATGATTATCATCCAAACACATATTAAAAATTAATTTGATGAAAAAAATAAAAATGTAAAAGATTTATTATTTTTATATAGTTTTATCTTTAGTAGGTGGAAATAATTTTTAAAATTTGAAAAATAATTTTTTGACATTTATTTTTTTCATCTTTCTCTCTCTCTCTAAAACCAAGAGCCTCACTCTCTACCTCTCCTAGCGTTTTCACAAAGACACAGCTCGGGGTGGGAGAGGGGGGCTCCAGCCTCCAGCTGCATCTCTCATTCCTTCTACCTCTCTTTCTCTTCCCTTTTCCTTGTCCCATATGGCTCAATAAGCTTTGAAAGCTCAGTCTCTCATTTTCTTCCTCCTTATGAAGCGTTTTTCCTCTCTTGGTGGAATCTCTACTCTTTATATCCTCTCATCTCTTCTCCGACTTCCTCAGCTAGGGCCTCACTAGATCCGCCAAATCTTTCTTCTTCGTCTACTGTCAGCATCGTCTCCACTTCTATGCTGTCTCTACGATCTTTCTCTACCAAATCTGTCAAATCTGCTGTCTCCTCAACTTACTAGGACTTAGATCTGCTTCTCCTTCCTCCGCCGACTCACGCTGAAGTCGATTCCACTTCTCCACCACTAGATCTGCCACAAATCATAGGTCTGAGGTCCTAGTTTTCTTTTTTGTTCTTTTTGGTTTTTTGTTGTGATTTTTTGGTCCATTGGTGCTTTGTTTGTGGCTTACCCCATTCTATGGTTGAAACATATAATTTATCTCAAACATGTTCTATTGTCGAACTTTTATGATCGGCTCTGCGTTACAAGAAGAGCACGAGGACAAGATGTGCCTTTGAATATTTTCATATTTTTTTTTCTAGTGTGCTTCTTGTATTTTTCTCTACTTTGTTTGGTGTAAGTTTTGCTATTGGATGGTTTCTGTAAGTGTTGTTTTGGCTTCCTTTAATGGATTTTCTACTAATTAAAAAAAAGTTTATATTTTATCAAATTGACAACTTTGCTCTTGAAATTGAGCAATAGTGTCTTCAATTGTCCTTATTTGGAACGAAATTTAAAATTTAGGATTAAATATATCATAATTGAAGGGTTAAGGACCAAAGTAACACAAATCTAAACTACAGGAACCGTTAGTGTAATTCACCCAAAATTAAATGAATTATAAAAATTATATTTAGCTTAAAAGATAAATATATATTTTATATTAAATTTTTTCGAAGGACATAACAATTATAATTTATAATTTATAATTACATAATAAAATTCATTTAAAATTTGTTAAAACTGAACAAATTGGAGATTGAAATAAATCCTACCAGGGTAAAGAGCTCGACCGGAGGGAGAGAGACTGTGTGCATGAGTTGTACACAATATTAGATTGATTCTAATTGATCCTAGAAATCTGGTTAGCTAAGCAATCATGTATATAAATATAGAAATGATTTGTTCTCCTATTTTTAGGACCCAATTTTAGGATGTAATAGTATCTATATATTGCCTTTGTTTTGGAGAAGAATACACATTGGAAAATTCTGTAGAAACTCTGTTGTTTGATATGGTATCAAAGTAGGCTTGATTCCAAAAAAGTCTACCATAAACAATCGTAGACGTTTTTTTTTCCTCAAAGCTCATCACCCTCATAAAGCCGCTGTGAGTCTGACGGCTACCACTACAAGCTCATCAACCGAACTCATCCCAGCACCAACACAGTAGATTATTGTACACCAAGACAATTCTACGTTTCCAACCGGAATCACTCGATGAGACCAATTACCCATTATGGTTTCAACTCATGGAAATGCATATTGGCGCTCGCAACAAAGCTGGATATCTTACTGGAGAAATAAACAAACCAACATCTGGAGATCCCGATCTTGGAGCATGGATTACTGAAAATCACAGAGTGAAGAGTTGGCTTATTGACTCAATGAGTCCATCGCTAATGCAGCGTTTAATTTGCCTCTCCATCACCGAGGAAATATGGGAGGCCGTATCCAAAACGTTCTATGATGGATCAGACGAAACCTGTATTCTTGAGTTGAACCAGAGATCTTTTTCTACCAAGCAAAATGGTCGACCACTATCAACATACTATAATGAACTTGTTGCTATTTTCCAGGAAATTGATCATAGAACTACATCTCAAGAAGGAACAGTCGAAGGGGTACTCCAGTTGCACTCCACGATGGCTAGGCTTCAAGTTCATATTTTTCTAAGTGGACTTGACTCTAAGTTTGATTAGGTTCATGGAGAAATCTTGCGAAAAGACCCAAAAATTGATTTGAAGAGCACATATGCATATGTCCGGAGAGAATATCAACAGAGACAGACAATGGGGAGCTATCGTCCAATCTCTAAGAACTTGGCTACGTTGGCCAACAAAACTCGACAAGAACCGTCGGCTGGATCATCAAACAATCGAAACAACCAATCATCTAGAAAGGCTAACAACTTAGTATGTACCCACTACGGGGAAAAAAGTCATTCGCAACAGCACTGCTATAAGATTTTGGCTATCCGGAGTGGTGGGACTTTTCAAAGAAACCTCGAAAAAATATTGCTGGGAAAGCTCTGCTAACATCCACGAAGGAAAATCAGCCACTGCTTACGGCAGATATTGCCCATCCAGGTATTATTGGTAAAGCATATGTATTCTCTGCAACTTCTAAGAATAAAACTTGGATTATTGATACAGCTGCATCCGATCACATGACGAGGGATTCCAATCAGTTAAAATATGTTCTCCCTTCTCCTCAATCAGTTATTTCCACCACCAATGCTAGTACCTCACCTATTATTGGGGAAGGATCTATTGTCTTGTCTAATACCCTCACATTAGATTCTGTCCTTGTTGTTCCATCTTTTACCTACAATCTTTTGTCTGTTAGTCAAATTATTTCAACTCTTGCTTATATTGTAACTTTTTTGCCCTCATTTTGTGTCTTTCAGGACATTCTAACTGGGAAGATTCTTGGTTATGGTGTTAGAAGGGGCAACCTCTACTAATTGGAATTAACAGAGACTGAGGGATCGAAAATCAGTCAGCCAAATCACGCTAACAGTAAAGACAAGGCTCAAGCAACTATATGGTTATGGCACCGTAGATTAGGACATCTTTCTTTTAGTTATCTTAAGAAATTGCAACTACAACTTTTTTCAGGTGTAAATGATTTGGCTTTTCATTGTGACACTTGTGAACTGGCTAAGAGCCATCGTATTTCTTATTTACCGAGTTTGAATAAAAGTTCAGAACCTTTTGAGGTTATTCACTCTGATGTTTGGAGTCCTGCAAAGGTTCCCTCTATTTCTAGAGCTCGTTACTTTGTAACATTTACTGATGAATGCACTAGAATGACTTGGGTGTCCTTGCTTAAAAAAAAGAATGATGTGTGTCTAGCATTTCAGCACTTTTACAAAATGACACACGCTCAGTACCAAAAGCAGATTCATGTTTTGCAAACTGATAATGGTACTGAGTTTGTAGATGGCTCTCTCAGTAATTTTCTAAGCAACCATGGCATTCGTCATCAGACTTCATGCACCTATACTCTGCAACAAAATGGATTAGTAGAAAGGAAGAATAGACAACTTTTAGAGGTAGTGCGTGCCTCCCTCTTCGGCATGAACATGCCTCGATTTTATTGGGGTGAGGCTGTGAAATCTACTGCCTACCTCATCAATCGAACACCTTCTCGGGTAATAGACTTTGAAACTCCTCAACAAAAACTCCAATCCTTACTTTCAATTCCCCATCTTCCGAATCTTGAACCTCGAGTTTTTGGATGTACCATGTATGTTCACATCCCAAAAATCTTGCGAAACAAACTTGATCCATGTGCAAAATGATGTGTCTTTGTTGGTTATTCTAACTTTCAAAAAGGATATAAGTGTTATGATCCACAAACCCAAAAGCTCCATGTGACTCTCGATGCCTCTTTCCTTGAATTAGAGCCTTATTACTCCAGGGGAGTCTTTAGCAATTCTCTTCAGGGGGAGAGCTCAAGTGAAGAGAATGTTCAACAAGAGAATGGTGAAGGTGATGAGTTTATCGAGTTAGAAGAAGTGAATGAATTTTTTAAGCAACAAGGTTATAATGATATGCAACAAGGCTGTGATCACAACCATGAAACAGAGAGTGACTCATTAATTTCTCCTGAAAAAGGCATTGGTTTTACCTGACATAATTGAATCATCACTGATACCCTCAGAGTTGCCTCTGTCTAGTCTACACCATTAACTGAAGAGTCAACCTAGAATGTTCCTCCTTAGGTAACTACAAATCCTGTGTTTGGAGAGTCTAATGAAACATATGTTCCTACAGAAAATATAGCTCCTAGATATCCACAAAGATTGAATAGGGGAGTTCAAAAAAAGCAATATGAACCTGATCCTAAAGACAAGACCAAATACTCAATTAACAACCATGTGTCCTCTCATAGGTTAACTGAATCGTATGCATTTACTGTTAATCAACTATCCATGGTTTCTATTCCCAGTAATGTGCAGGATACATTGGCTGATCCAAAATGGAGAAAGGCGATGAACGAAGAAATTAAGGCTTTACAAAAGAATGCCACTTAGGAACTTGTTCCACTGCCTAAAGGAATGAAGATAATTGGATGTAGATGGGTGTTCACAGTGAAACTCAAACCAGATGGAAGTATTGATAGATATAGAGCTCAACTAGTTGCGAAGGGGTATACGCAAAGGTATGGAGTAGACTATTAGGATACTTTTGCACCAGTAGCCAAGATCAATACAATTCGCATTCTTATATTTATAGCAGCAAATCGAGACTGGCCTCTGTAACAATTTAACGTGAAAAATGCTTTCCTCAATGGAGATTTGAAAGAAGAGGTCTACATGGAGCTACCACCCGGGGTTAAAAGTAATTCTTCGTGTAAATGTGAAGTCTATAAATTGAAGAAGTCATTGTACGAGCTGAAACAATTACCTAGAGCATGGTTTGGGAGATTCTCAGCTACAATGAAGGAGTTCGGCTATAAGCAAAGTAACTCATATCATACTTTGTTTATAAAACACAAAGAATGAAAAGTAACAACTTTAATTGTGTACGTTGATGATATGGTCTTGACAGGAGATGACCCATGCGAAATGAAAGCTTTACAGGAGCATTTAGCCACTAAATTTGAAATGAAGGATCTCGGGTAACTCAAATATTTTTTGGGAATTGAGGTAGCAAGATTGAAACACGGAATTTTTCTTTCACGGCGAAAATATGTGTTAGATCTTCTAATCGAAACCGGAATGCTTGATTGTAAACTAGCAGAGACACCCATAGAAATGAATCACAAGCTCGAAATTCTCCCCGATCAAAACCCAACGGACAAGGGTCGTTATCAGCGATTAGTTGGAAGATTAATCTACTTATCACATACAAGGCCAGATATAGCATATGCGATGAGCGTTGTGAGCCAGTTCATGCATGCACCAAGTGAAGCACATATGGAAGCGGTCTATCGGATCTTAAGATACTTAAAGAGTGCTCCAGTAAAAGGTTTGTTGTTCTCAAAAAATGGTATCTCTAGCATTGAAGGATACACAGATTCTGATGGGGTAGGTGATCCGACAACCAGAAGGTCCACATCTGTTTACTTTACTCTTGCGGAAGGTAATCTTGTCACTTAGAAAAGCAAGAAGCAAAAGGTAATAGCAAGATCAAGTGTTGAAGCCGAATTTCAAGGTATGGCTCATGGTGTATGTGAATAAGTTTGTTGTTCTCAAAAAATGGTATCTCTAGCATTGAAGGATACACATATTCTGATTGGGTAGGTGATCCGACAACCAGAAGGTCCACATCTGGTTACTTTACTCTTGCAGAAGGTAATCTTGTCACTTAGAAAAGCAAGAAGCAAAAGGTAATAGCAAGATCAAGTGCTGAAGCCGAATTTCAAGGTATGGCTCATGGTGTATGTGAATTGATATGGATAAGGAATATACTGAGGGACTTAGGGATTGACTATGCAAAACCTATGAATCTTCACTGTGATAATAAGGCAGCCATTAAGATTGTGTTAGAAAAAATGATTTTTTGGTGACTTTAAGTAAATATTAAAGTGGGTCCCAACAGTCTATTGTGTTGGGTCCAAATGGGTCTAGATACTTTGCAATAAGATCTTTACACTACAAATAGAATGGCCAAAAACCATTGAGAATTGAATGAGAAACTGCCCCATGAAGTTAGCTTCATGAAAGAATTAATGGGGTTTGTAACTTCTGCCTTTATTACAGAGTTTAATAGTGCATTAATGGGGTTTGTAACTCCTGCCTTTATTGTAGAGGTTAATGGTGCATTAGTGATCAGCCATAAAGGCTGGAGGCTTCTCCTCTCTCCCCTATACATGTATAAATTGAGACCCTCCTGTCAAGTCTCAAACACAGAAATTTTTGCTTCCTTTTTACAAGTCAGTTTGCTAGAAAGTTCCTACAGTGAGAGAGTGTTGCCATGGTTTTGTTCGCTAAGCTAGACAGAAAGTGCTTCTGCCGTAGCTAGTTTTTGACCGTCGTATCCTGGGAGACAGACGTCGAAATTCCTCAAGCACTCAACCCGTGAGACGGCGAAATCTGTTTTAAGGAAACTACTACCGTGCAGGTTTCGGTTTGCTTTCTTTACCATTTTATTGTATTGTGTATTTTTTGTTGTAATTTAGTTATAATTCTCAGCATGTGTTCTTGGTATTTTTTTTTTAATTTATTCGTGAATCTATTTATTTAATTTCACAATTTGAACAACAAGCTTAAAATAGATTTTTGATGTTTTCATCAATTATATAATTAGATTCATAAGATTACATGCTACTGTTTTACTTCTCATTGTCTATGGTTGCAATCCAATTTATTAGATAATTAGTTTATGTTTATTAGATAATTTATGGTTGATTGCTTCCAGTTTTTTTTTAATATGATTTGCATGACTTTTGAGTTTGTCATGTTCTGCTCATAGACTTTCAATTTTATGGTTTTTAGTCCACTGGTTTTTTCCTGGAAATTCGATATTTGTAAATTATGCAAGTTTTGACATGTTATTTAGTTTCTAGCTTTTAGTTTTCTTACATGATTTAATCTTTAGAATTTTTTGCATGTTAATTGCTAAATGGTTATTGGTTTCTAACAATTATTTATAATTCTTGCCTATTAATTTTAGTTTAATGTATTTTGGAGTTATAAAGTTTTGTAACTTGTATGAATTTATGTACATGAATATTCTGAATTTAATTAGGTGCATTAATCTGAATTATTTAATTGGGTGCATTAACTTTGAATTTAACTTATTTATTTGGAGTTATTAATTTAAATGTTTATTATGAATTAATTTCATTCATAACTATTGAACTTTATTTTAAAGTTTTAGTTTAATTGGCATTTTAATTCATTGGTTAATTTGATTATTCAATAGTTGGCTAGATGGTTTCAATTAATTTAGTACATTTACATTTTGTTTAGATTATTTGTTTGTATTTTGTTGTGTTTTCTGCTAACTTTCTTTACAGGAATACTTATGCGAAAGGGAATGGAAAAACAAATACAAAACCAAATAAATAGTATTTGGGATGTAAAAACAAAAATGTTTGGACTACTAACTTTTGTGTTGAATAGGAATACTTAAGCGTGGAAAGGCTTTTAGACTAAATAGAATCCTTATGGATTGGCTATTTTATTAAATGTTGAAGCATGTTTTGCTTGAGATTTAGTTGGCTTGTTTACCAATTTGTAGTAGCAAATTTTATTTGCTTAGGAATTGGTTTGTTATAACCTGATTTATTCCTGAAAACTTAATTTTTAAATTTGTTTCCCATGGACTAGGAGTCAACATGCTCTTGAAAATTTTGTCAAAATGTTAACTGGGTTTTAAATGGGACCATTGTGACCCCTCCAGTCTTCCTGGGAACATTCTTGACCATGTTCGATTCTAGGTTAAGTGGTGAGACTAATTTTGAATTAAATTTCCAACTGTGGATTTTCTAGTGTTAAGTTTAGTTTATGGAAAAAACAGAATAACGAAATTCTGTTGTGATTTTTCAGAAATGGCTTCAAGAGGTGACAACAGAAATGTTGTTCCACCTGACAATGTTAAGCCTTGCGAGATTCTTAAAAGATGATCTAGAGAGATCAAGTGTGATTAAAGGAAATCATAAGATTGCATGATAACATTTCTGAATTGATCAGAGGCAATTAGTATGGTATCCTTGTGTTATTTATAGCATTTATGATTGTTATGTGACTTTGTTTGAAAGCAAAGATGACAACCTGTTATAGTGGGTGAATATTTTTTGAATTTTTAAATTCCAAATATATTCTTAAATTAGTGGCTCCTAATGAATATAAGATCACTGATCACAGAGATAGAAAACTGGTGGTTCCTAGGAGGTGTGAGACTACTGGCCATGCTATGAAGTTCCGAGTAGTAGACTATTGAACACTGGATTTGTGTTTCCTAGTAGTTAGACTATTGGCTTCAGAGTGATAGGTTGGACCAAATATATTTACTGTGCCTAATTCGGTTGATGACATTCTGGGAATGTATTTACTGTGATATGATTTTGAGAGTTTCATAATCATTGTGACATAAGGAATTGTTTAAAGACCCTGTATGAATTTTCGGAAGGCCAAAAGCCTTTGTATAAATTCTACAAATGTGGGGGTGTCATGCAAAAGGTGAGAATACCTAAATCCAAGAGGGTTAGGATAAGCCTAAAAATCCGTTGACTTTGTATTCAACGGTTGTGCACAATATAGCAGTGCATATCGATTTCTTGTGGTTCAGTCTGCTATTCCATATATACACAAGAATACTATCATGGAATCAAGAAATGTATCTTTCTTTGAAAATGTATTTCGAGTTCCATGAAAAAGGTTAAAAGTGACAATGATCATATAACTGATCAAACAAATAATCACTTGCGTGATCAAGTTGATGATCAAGCTGAAGATGTAGATGAGCTAAGAAGAAGTAAGAAGGTTAGGACTGCAAAGTCCTTTGGTCCGGATTTTTTGACTTATATGTTAGAGGGAGAACCTCGAACTTTCCATGACGCTGTGACTTCACTTGAAAGTCCTTTGTAGAAAGAAGCAATTAAGAGTGAGATTGACTCCATATTGCAGAATCATACTTGGGAGTTAGTTAATTTACCCCTAGGCAGTAAGGCCTTGGGGAGTAAGTGGATCTTTAAAAGGAAAATGAAAGTTGATGGGTCAATTGATAAGTATAAAGCTAGACTCGTTATCAAAGGATACAGGCAGAGAGAAGGCCTGGATTACTTTGATACGTATTCACCTGTGACAAGGATTACATCCATTCGCATGGTGATTGCGATAACAACGCTACGTGGTCTAGAGATACATCAGATGGATGTAAAGACAGCTTTCTTAAATGGAGATTTGAATGAAGAAATCTACATGGAGCAACCCGAGGAGTTTTCAGCTCTAGGACAAAGTAAGAAAGTCTGTAAGCTTGTCAAATCATTGTATGGTTTGAAGCAAGCTCCTAAACAATGGCATGAAAAGTTTGACAATGCTATGTTGTCAAATGGATTTAGAATTAATGAGTGTGACAAATGCGTATATGTTAAAGACATTGACAGGAGTTATGTCATTTTGTGTCTATACATTGATGACTTACTCATTATTGGTAGTAATGATGAGATGATTAAAACTACCAAGAGATTGTTAAACTCTAAGTTTGACATGAAAGATATGGGCCTTGCAGATATTATTCTAGGTATTAAAATTACCAGAACATCTAGTGGAATTCTACTTTCTCAGTCTCACTATGTTGAGAAGATACTTGAGAAATTTGGTAAATCAGATACAAGTGTGTTAGGACATCGGTAGACGTCAGTCTGCACTTGATCAAGAATAATGATGAGAGTGTCTCTCAGCTAGAATATTCTAGGGTCATTGGCAGTTTGATGTATTTGATGAGTTGTACTAGGCCAGATATAGCTTACTCAGTTAGCAAGCTTAGTAGATACACAAGTAATCCCGATGTTTCTCATTTGAAGGGCATTGTGCGGGTGTTAAGGTATTTACGCTACACTCAGGATTATAGGCTGCATTATACTCGATATCCAGCGGTGCTAAAAGGCTATAGTGACGCGAATTGGATATCAGATATAAAGGACTCAAAGTCCACTAGTGGATTTGTGTTCACTCTTGGTGGGGCAGCCGTATCTTGGAAATCTTCCAAGCAAATGTGTATATCTAGATCTACGATGGAATCAGAGTTTATTGCTTTTGATAAAGCAGCGGGAAAAACTGAATGGCTTCGCCATTTCATTGAAGATTTGCCACGTTGGTCTAAACCTGTGCCAACTATTTGTATTCATTGTGATAGTCAATCTGCAATTAGTAGGGCATAGAGTTATATGTATAATGGAAAGTCTAGACATATCCGTTATAGATATAATTCCATTCGACAACTACTCTCAAATGGAGTTGTTTTTATAGACTATATATAGTCTAAGGACAACTTTGCGGATCCGCTAATCAAAGGGTTAAACGAGTGTTGGTCGAGACGTCGTCAAAAGGAATGGGGTTGAGGCCTTTGGAAGTTACCGGCATGGAAACCCAACCTAGTTGACTGGAAATCCCAAGATTTAGGTTCAATGGGACAATCTAATTGCGTGTAACGGTGGTATGTCACTGAGGAGGTTAATCCTCCAGCCATTCCTTCTATCAGTGATACCTGCAAGTGTAGAGGTTAAGCTGAGCTTTTAATGACTCTAGTGTGTTAAGCTGTTGAGTTGAGTATAGTAAGATACTCAAGTAGAGTCACCTATGTGAGTGTGAAGTGGGGCCGCTTCTAGAAGAATTGGGCAGGTCAAGATTCTTTGAAACCACTCGCTGAACCAGGCTAGTGCCCAGGGCCATACAGGGCACACCAATGAGAACAGAATGGTGGTAGGAGTAATTCCCGTGTGAGATCTATTGTCTCAGTTTACATAAACGACAGAGCAGTTCACGATGTCATATTCACTGATCAGCCAATAAACTCGATAGGTTTTCACTGGGAGAGGTTCAAAGCCAAAAGTTACCTTCTCTGATGTCGGGGTTAGTCCGTTGAACTCTCTCCAAGTCTTTATTGTTGAACAATGTTCGTTTGTTGAGTCATTCGGTCAATTTTTATTCATGTGGGGGATTGTTGGAAAAAATAGTTTTTTTGTGACTTTAATTAAATATTAAAATGGGTCCCAACCGTCTATTGTGTTGGGTTCAAGTGGGTCTAGATACTTTGCAATGAGATCTTTACACCACAAATAGAATGGCCAAAAATCATTGAGAATTGAATGAAAAATTGCCCCATGAAGTTAGCTTCATGAAAGAGTTAATGGGGTTTATAACTTCTACCTTTATTGCAAAGTTTAATAGTGCATTAATGGGGTTTGTAACTCCTGCCTTTATTGCAGAGGTTAATGGTGCATTAGTGACCAGCCATAAAGGCTGGAGGCTTCTCTTCTCTCCCCTATACATGTATAAATTGAGACCCTCCTGTCAAGTCTCAAACACAGAAATTTTTGCTTCCTTTTTACAAGTCAGTTTGCTAGAAAGTTCCTACAGTGAGAGAGTGCTGCCATGGTTTTGTTCGCTAAGCTAGACAGAAAGTGCTTCTGCCGTAACTGGTTTTTGACCGTCGTATCCTGGGAGACAGACGCCGGAATTCCTCAAGCACTCAGCCCGTGAGGCGGCGAAATCTGTTTTAAGGAAACTGCTACCGTGCAGGCTTCGGTTTACTTTCTTTACCATTTTATTGTATTGTGTATTTTTTGTTGTAATTTAGTTGTAATTCTCAGTATGTGTTCTTGGTATTTTTTTTTTTAATTTATTCATGAATCTATTTATTTAATTTCACAATTTAAACAACAGATTGCACAAAATCCTATTCAACATGATCGCACTAAACATGTTGAAGTTGATCGCCATTTCATCAAGGAGAACCTCGATGAAAAGGTCATACAATTTCCATTTATTCAATCTGAGAGTCAGTTAGCTGATATGCTCACAAAGGCCGTTTCAAGGAAGGTGTTTCATGGTATAATTGACAAGTTAGGCATGATAGACATCTATGCACTAACTTGAGGGGGAGTGTGTGCATGAGCTGTATACAATATTAGATTGATTCTAATTGATCCTAGAAATTGGTTAGCTAAGCAATCATGTATATAAATATAGAAATGATTTGCTCTCCTATTTTTAGGACCCAATTTTGGATGTAATAGTATCCATATATTGCCTCTGTTTTGGAAAAAAAATACACATTGAAAAATTCTGCAGAAACTCTATTGTTTGACAGAGACCTCTCTATGGAGGAAGGAATACTGGTTTATAATTTTATACTTATTTTATAATATAATTTCTAAAATTAGAATTTTTTAAACTTCTTCTTAAATTACATGAAAGTACTATAAATAAATATCTTCTCTTTTTGGGATTAAAATTTAAAATTATAAATGAGCCCCAGAGGGAGTGCTATGTACGTGTTGCATCTAACTAATAAAAATAGGTATTCAGAAGAACCGAAAATAAATTGCAAAAATGTTTTGTACTCCCAAAGTTGGAAACTTTCATGACCCTAAAATAATGTGGACTAATAATGTATTTTTATTATTTTTTGTTTTTTCTTTTCTTTCTGAACCAATCACAGGTGAATGAGAGTTATAGAGATTGTATTTTTTAAGAGTCTATAACATTATTAAATAAAGGGTAAACTACCAATAGGTCCTACTTGTGAGACTTATTACCCATTAAGTCCTATTGATAAATTTATTAAGTGATAAAGATAAATTTATCAGTCTTTTATTTTTATAAATAAATTTATAGTGATAAATTTATCAGTCTCTTTATTTTTATCAATAAATTTATAGTGATAAATTTATCAATTTCTTATTTGTATAGTGTTAAATTTATTAGTTAGGACCTGTAGATAAATAAGTCTAGTTAATAGGACTGATTGGTAAGTACCCCATAAATTTAACACTATAAAAATAAGAGAGTGATAAATTTATCACTAAAAATTTATTCATAAAAACAAAGAGACTGATAAATTTATTACTATAAATTTTTTCATAAAAATAAAAGACTGATAAATTTATCTTTATCACTTAATAAATTTATCAATAGGACTTAATGGGTAATAAGTCTCCAAAGTAGGACCTATTGGATAATAAGTCTCCAAAGTAGGACCTACTGGTAGTTTACCCTAAATTTATTAGTTAGGACCTGTAGGTAAATAAGTCTAGGTACTTACCAATTAGTCCTATTAACTAGACTTATTTACCTACAGGTCCTAACTAATAAATTTAACACTATAAAAATAAGAGAGTGATAAATTTATCACTAAAAATTTATTCATAAAAACAAAGAGACTGATAAATTTATCACTATAAATTTATTCATAAAAATAAAAGACTGATAAATTTATCTTTATCACTTAATAAATTTATCAAATAGGACTTAATGGGTAATAAGTCTCCAAAGTAGGACCTATTGGGTAATAAGTCTCCAAAGTAGGACCTATTGGATAATAAGTCTCCAAAATAGGACCTATGAGTAATTTACCCTAAATAAATTGTACAACGTAAATTCAAACTTTATGTGGTAATTGTTACAATCGAAATAAATTTATATACTTAAACTTGATGTAGTATATGACACACACTTTTAACAATAGAATGATTAATTATTGTTTATCACGCGATATGTTTCTACTGTATTACCAATTGATATAAGTGGTAGAATTTATTAAATTAATATAACAAAATATGATTAAAAAAATATAGTTATGTTTCTTTTTTTTTTCTTTTTTTTTTTAAAGTTAAACTTTATTTCCCTTTTCAAGAGTGGGAATAAATCATATACTTAATGATAAGGATCTAATCAATTCGGTACAGTCAATATTTAGGTAAATTTTTTTTATCAAATCGATAATGTCGGTTTTATTATTTTGAGTACTGATATATATCGCTTCTCCCATCCAAATTGCACTAAACCGTATCAATTGAAACTGTTCGATTTTGTATAGTTTAATCAATTTAAAATCTTTATTTCAAGAATAGTAAGTTAGAGTTAAAATTATATATAATAAATGTATACTAACATAGGTTATAGGGATGATAGGATTGATTAATTGAGATTAATAATTTATTATACTTATTAATATTATTATATTATTAAATTATATATATTATAAATACAATATATGTTGAAATGGTCAGTTTCAGTTTAATTCGGTGCATAAGGTCTTTAAATTGATACTCAACTGAAAATCAAAAAAAAAAATCAAATTTAAAAATTACACAAATCAAGTCTTGTTAAAAAAACAGATTAAATATGAATGGTTTGATTTGATTCAATCAATTTGAATACATTCTTGGATTTTTCTCACAACTCTAAAAGGTGCTGTGGGGGCACATACTCCACTTGCCCCGCACTCACTCTGACCACTGCCCTATCCTCCTTAACACCCACCCTATATCTAGGAACAATGTCAACCGTCCCTTTCGTTTTAAAACCATCTGGTTCTCGGACCCTTCCATTTTTTCAGTCGTTCGTGAGAGTTAGGACCAACACCCCACATCTTTCCTCCGAAGTGTGGCCACTTTCACCTCTAAAGTCACCATCTAGAATAAAACAAATTTCGGTAATATCTTTCTCAAAAAAAGAAGATTGGAAAGACGCTTGCTTGGAGTCCAGAAAGCCCTTGATAATCAGTTCAACCCCTTCCTTCTCGAGCTTGAGAAAACCCTCACCAGTGAACTGAACCTTGCCCTCAAGCTTGAGGAAGAGTTTTGGGCTCTTAAATCCAGAGTCAATATAATCCTTGAAGGCGATAGAATCTCTAAATTCTTTCACCTCACCGCCATTAATCGCCGTCGAAAAAACTCCATTTCAGCTTTTAAAGATGCATCGGGCACCTGGACGTATGAGGTTTCTGAGATTAAAAATATCCTAGTCCAATATTTCTCTAACCTTTTCACTACCTCTCGTCAATTCACCACTCTTCCTTTGTCTAACCCTGTGTTTGCTTTCCCCACTCTACACTCCTCATCACATCCCTCGCTCACTGCCATCCTTTCAGCTGAAGAAATCAAAAAGGTGTTATGGTCTTTTGGCCCATGGAAAGCCCTAGGCCCGGATGGACTACACCCCATTTTTTTCCACAAATGCTAGGATATTATAGGCGACTCTGTCTCTTCCTTGGTTGTAGAAGCTTTCTCCACAGCCCATATCCACCCCACCCTTAATCACACATTCCTTTGCCTTATTCCCAAAACAAACAACCCTGAATCAGTCTCACAGTTCCGTCCCATCAGCCTTTGCAACACCATCTTCAAGCTCATAACCAAGATTTTAGTGGCCGCATCAGACCCTTTCTAAATGATCTAATCAGCCCTTTCCAATCTAGTTTCATCCCTGGCAGAAAGGGTAGTGATAATGTCATCATAGTCCAAGAGGTCATTCACAGCTTCAAATCAAAAAAAGGTAAAGTTGGCCATATGCTTGTTAAAATTGATCTAGAAAAAGCTTACGATAGGCTTGAATGGGACTTCATCAGACAAGTCCTCCACTTCTTCAATTTTCCCAAACTTTGGATTGATCTCATCCTTTCTTGTACCTCATCCTCTTCATTTGCAATCATATTTAATGGTGGCACAACTGAAACCTTCCAACCCTCCCGAGGTATTCGCCAAGGTGACCCTCTTTCACCCTACATTTTTATCCTCTACTTGGAATACATTTCCCTCTCTATCACACACGATTGCAACCTCAACACTTGGAGACCCATACAAGTGCCCAGAGGTGGCCCATCCCTATCACACCTTTTCTTCGCGGATGACCTTATCCTCTTTGGCGTCGCAAACGTTTCAACCTGTCAAACCATAGCCAAAACCTTAAAAAAATTCTATGAGGTGTCAGGACTCAAAATTAACTCCACCAAATCCAAAGTCTTTTTCTCAAACAATGTGGATGACCAAACTCGCTCTATGCTTGCCAACCAACTCCAAATCCTTCCTACCTTGCACCTTGGCAAGTACCTGGGATGCACCATCCATCATGACAGACAAAATGCCAACTCCTTCAACTTCATCGTTGAGAAGATCCAGAATAAACTCACTGGTTAGAGAGCCAAACTCCTTTTTCCAGCAGGCAGAACTACCCTCATTAAATCTGTCAATGCTGTCATTCCCTCCTACATTATGCAAACCAACTTCCTCCTGAAGAAAACCATCCAAACCATCGACAAACTTAATAGGGACTTCCTCTGGGGATCCACGCTGGAAAAAAGGAAACTCCACGCTGTAAATTGGGAGAAAGTTTCCAAACCCAAAACTCTTGGTGGTCTAGGAATCAGACAAACCCTCCTGGTCAATCAAGTGTGCATGGCCAATTTGAATTGGCGTTTAGCAAATGATAATCAGTCACTGTGGACTACAGTTCTTAAAACCAAGTACCCAAACAATCCCAATCCTAAGAGGTGCGCCTCTCCCATTTGGAGAAGTATCCTAAAAGGTAAAGACCTCTTTGACAAAGGAACCAAAATCCTCATTAGAAATGGTACGAACACTAGCTTCTAGTTCGGTAATTAGACCAGCCTTGGCCCTTTGCGTCACCTAGTGGAAGGCCCCCTTACCCGCAAGGAAACTCACCTTACAGTTCGCGATTGCTGGAGTTCCAATCACTGGAACTTTAATAAACTGTCCATACTGATTCCATCAAACATCCTTTACCAAATTCAAACAATCACCCCGTGTTGGTTTGGACTTGCACCTGATACAACTTCTTGGAATCACTCCCCCGATGGCCTTTTCACTAGCAAGTCTGCGTACTTACTTTCAAAGAACTTTTCCACCACCGCTCTCTTACCCAGTTGGGATTGGGTTTGGAAACTCCCTTCCAAACCGAGAGTGATCCATTTCATTTGACTAGCACCCCAACAACGTCTTCACACCAAAGAACTCTTACATATCAGAAACATCACCTCGGATAGTTCTTGCCAACTCTGCGGGTCATCTCCCGAAACAAACTTTCATGCATTGAGGGACTGTATTTCTGCAAAAAGATTTTGGGACTCAATCATTATTCCCCCTAAGTTATCACCTTCTTTCAACCTTAGCTCAACGGAATGGCTCAAAATCAACTGCCTCTCCACTGAGCCTCACTCATCATCCATTCCTTGGGCCATTGTCTTTCCTTTTGCTTGTTGGACCATTTGGAAAAATCGAAACTCTGTCTGCTTCGAGCCCACTCCCCCTAACCCACTCAAACCTACTTGGACCATTGCTTTGGCCACCGAATGGTATCACCTTTCATATACCAGTAAACCCCGAGCCACTAAAACCATTGCTTGTAGTTGGAAACCACCTCCCATCCATTGCTTCAAACTTAACACCAATGGCGCGGCAAATGAAAATCAGGCAGCCGCGGGCGGTATCATTCATGACAATCATGGCAATTGGGTTTCGAGCTTCTGCAGATTTCTGGGCAAAACCAATAGTCTAATTGCTGAATTATGGGCCCTTAGAGATGGGCTCAAATTGGCTCTTGACATGGGTCTCACACCAATTGAAGTCGAATCCGATGCTTTCACTCTTGTGCACATGGTATTAAATAACTGCAATGACCAACAGCACCTTAGCAATGTTGTTCATGACTGCAGGTTCCTCCTGGACAGCCTTGGATCACCAACTGTTAAACACATATTCAGGGAAGCAAATCAAAGTGCGGATGCGCTAGCAAATTATGGACTGCCTATGATAGATGAGAATTTTCATGTTTTCTCTTACCCTCCATCTCCCTTTATATCTCGGATGGTTATGTATGATGCTATGGGAATCCTATATCCCAGAACTATCTTGTACTGACTCAGTTTTATTTTATAACAACCTTATATTTACCAAAAAAATAGAAAGGTCCCTAATAATGAAGCAAAGGTGCAAATTGTGCAGCAAAGGAAAGGTCCCTAATGGTCTAATAGGGAATTATATCTGAGCTCTCGTTTGAAAATATATTATTTTAGTAATTTTTTAATTTTTTTAATTAAAATATAAAGTAAAAAAATTAGTATGATTAGAATAATTTTTAAATTTTTTATGAAAAAATATAAAAAAAATAAAGAGAAAATAAAATATTTAATTTTTTAATATAAATAATTGATTTTTTAATTTTTAAGTTTAACCATTGAATTGTCAAACGATTTCTAAGTACATGGAAAAAGACATGATATATATCATGTTATTATGTGCCACATTTCACTACATGTCAAACTCAAAACTTACAAGGTGTACACAGTTCAGACATGAGCGTGAAATTAAATAATGAGAGATTGGATCAAAATTTTCTCATAATAAAATTTTAATATATTAAGGATAAATATAAAAGAAAATTTAAAAAGTTTAATATATATTATTATTATCAAAATATTAAATTTTAAAATAATATAACTTTTGATGTAGATGTCGATTTTTAATGAAATTAGTATTTTTAGAATTCTTTCATCAAGATCTATCAAATAAGATTTATATTGACTATGAAATTTTTAAAAAAAAATTATTACCGTCGAAATTGATATAAACAATACTCTGTTTGACAGTAACATATTATTCTATTTTATAGCTACTCTGTTTGACAATAACATGTTACTCTGATTCACAGTAACATGTTCCTCTGGTAATATTGTCCAAATATATATATATATATATATATATATTGTACTTTGTCCTTATTTAATTATGTGTTTTTCTCCTTAAGGAGTTTATGAAGCAAAATAAATTGAACTATTATTTTCACCAAATAAAAGTCTAATAAAGATGTTTTAGCTAAATTTCCCTTAAATAATCATGTTTAATGACTATAGCCAAAATAAAAAAAAAAAAATTATAAAAAAAAAAAACCAATAGAAATATAATCAATTATTATAATTACTTTTGATTTTAAAAAAATGAGACATGTGGAGCATGAAAGACATTGGGAAGGAATGGTTAAGGGACTGTTTGGCAAGCTCTATACACTACCATACTTTTTCTTTCTTTTTTTTTAAAAAAAAAAAATCATATATCTTTTTATTTTCTTTTACATCTTTTAATAAAAAAATTTAAAAACTATTAAAATAACATATTTTCAAGCCCTTCCTGATTGTCCATTCAAATGTGACAATTAGAGGCGGTCATGAGCTTAATGACCTGCCAATTCAGTTAGATATTTTTAGTAGTAGTTAAAAAAATATTTGACTCATAGGTCATAGGTCGGAGTAGGCTGCGATACTTATTATATTTATATTTATATATTTTTTTGTTACATGATAAATTAAAAAAATACAAAAGATAAAAATATATATATATACATATAAGATTGAATTTTTCTCATATTTTGAGAAGCTCGTAGGGTCATGATGAATTTTATTTTGATAATTTAAATCGTCCATTTCGTAGGACCCTCAATGTATACCAATCATGAAAAAAATAACTCGATTTAATAATCGTAATATTTTTATTTTATCGCATTTGTCTAAAAAAAAAATTAATCTCTCTCTCTTTTTATATATTCATACATCGTATTCTTTTATATTAAAAATTAAAAAATGATATCCACATGTACATACATATTTCATAGCATTTCAATATCTTTTACATTTTGTTTTTTTGTTTTTTGTTTTTTGTTTTGGCTTGCTTAATATCATCCTATATAGCAAACATAAACAGTTCGTTCTGTTTCGTTTTAAAAAATTGATTTTAAAAAAAATAATTAAAAAAAATTAAAACATTCATTATTTTCATATACAATTTCTCCCTCTTTTTTAAGCTAATTTAATTTTTTATTTTTAAAAATTATCAAAAAACAAATTTTGAGAATCACACCAAGCAAAACATTTTTTTTTTCTTTTCCCTCCTAAGAAATGAGTGTTTTTTTTTTTTTTTTTTCCTAACCAAAATTGACATTAGATATCTTCCCTAACATGCAATAATGCCCAATCAATATTAGGGATCATTTTGTCAAAATTCAAAATGCCAACATAAAGGAGGTTTGCCAGAAAAGCAAGCTTAACATTACAATTTCCTGCACATAATTCGAGTTAATTGGGTTAGCCAAAAGATTGCGCCTTCCCTATGAATGAGCATATCTTCCCGCCCTTGTGCCTTCCTTTACTCAAAGCTCTTGAAGTCCGAAAAGGAGATTGAGTGGACAAGAGATAGGGAAGTTCAGTTACATAAATGGTAGTCGTGGATACCGCAGTACTGCTTCGGAGATTGCTTATTGTAATTCGATTAAGATAGTCTCTTAAGTGCTAGCA
This sequence comes from Camellia japonica, assembly GCA_030407325.1. Taxonomy (NCBI): domain Eukaryota; kingdom Viridiplantae; phylum Streptophyta; class Magnoliopsida; order Ericales; family Theaceae; genus Camellia; species Camellia japonica. Next base: position 200,364,719 of record JAPPVO010000059.1, on the reverse strand, counting down.
TAGTGGGAGAGTAAATAGCAATGAACCTTATTTACGGTATTAGTTCCTTCCTACCAAGTACTACTACAACTCTCTATCTATGCTAGGGACAGTACAAATAGGCGGATTGATGCATCTAAGCAAGCAGGGAATACTTAGGCCTCGTTTGGCAAGTGACTTTTTTAACCAAGAAGTCAAAAAGTTACTAAAAAAGTCAAAAAGCCAACAACCTATACTAAAAAGTCAAAGATTCTCTTTTCTTCCCACTTTTTGCACATCTTTTCGTAAAAAATTAAAAAATCATCCCAAATATACTAATTTTTTTCACATCATATTTTAGTCAAAAAGATAAAAAGTTACTAAAAAAACATGTTCCCAAACAAGGCCTTAGTGCTTAGAATATGAATGCTATGAGGCTTGGGTGAGAGAGCAAGTCTAGGAGGCTCAAATATTGCATCATGTGAAAACAGCGCTAAAAGACCCACAAGAGCTGTAAACAAATGAAATAGGCGTGAAAAGGGGGCATTCTGGGGATGTCTTTCATCAGCCCGCACCTTCAACAACCAATAGGATAGATGCCAACACAGATTTGATTCCAGATTCGACGATAGGGTGCGATCGATGACCAGGCAAGGCGGGGTGAAGCAAGTAGCAAGGGATTGGCTAAGTGCCGTTTTGGGAACCAAAATAAAAAGCCACGTTTTTGTCAAAATGTCCAAAAACGCAAGTGGTAAAAACACAACAAAATTAATTTGGAAAGTGTTAAAAACGCAAGTGTGAAATTATAAATTAGGGCCTATGACAAAAAAATAAAAAAATAAATTTCTTATGTTGAGTAAGGATATTTTGGTCATTTTAATTTGATTTGACACCATAAATAAATATTAAACTAAAAAGCCAAAAACTAACTTTTTACCAACTTCCCAAATCACTTTTTCAAAAAGCTAAAAAACTTGATAAAAAGTCAAAAGTCAACTTTATACCAATTTTCCAAAACACCCGAGTATAGAACAGATGCAACAGGGAATGGAAAAACAACAATGATTTAGACCACTAAAAAATACACCACTAATAGCACTAATACATTAGGAATGACAAAAAAATAAATAAATAAATAAAAACAAAGCATAGAAAGTGGACGGGGCCCACTGCCACATCATTAATGCTTCCTCTAGTGATCTTTTTTTAGTGCTCCCAAGCAATTTTCATGGAAAAATCAGACCAAATCGATTGATAAAGTTTCTACCAATACAGGACAACAGCTCAATCTATTGAGACAGGGCAAATATGATTGATGGAAGGGATATCTTTAAAAGAAGGCTTTTTAACGTGTATCATTTGAAAATCATTCATTGAACATTGCTAGTGGGACACAATGCCTCAGTTTAGAATATCCTTATGGCCAGCTGACTTCCACTCCGGATTCAACTCTTGCATGAGCTAGGAGTTCAAGTTGGAGCTACCTGAGGAACGAACCACTTCATTGAAAATGAAGAAGCAAACAGCAGTAGTTCGATGAAAAACATTTTTTGACAATAACTTCTAAAATATTTTCCATAGATTCTATATTTAATAACAGTCGTAAAGTGTTATTGTATTAGTAGTGGTGTTGGTGGCCGTGGAAGTGGTTAAGGTAGGGTAAGTGATGATGGCATTGATAAAATTTTGATCCAAAAAATATTTTTCACCTTTTAAAAGTGAAACATTTCCCTGTCCAAATAAACATTTTTTTATTGACTTCCCAATAATTTTCATTTTTTCATTATACCAAACATATCTCAAAATTTTAGTTGATAGGATCAATCATTTAGGGAGTCATGAGTCCTCTCTACATGAGTCCTCACTTGAGACCATAATCTGGGTAGGAACCAAAACTTCAAATCAATCAACAAATACCCTACCGGAAAAATGTATCTGGAAAAGTTACAAACTCAATAATAATTTTCACAAAAAATCGTTACGAAAAAAAAAAAAGAGCCCACTTAAAGATTGGGGAAACAGGAAAAGGAAAAGGAAAACACAAACACAAACACAAACACATGCCACAAAAGGGGATCATCAACATAGGCTAATACAACAGACCTATTGGAGTTGACCAATAAACCTCCAATACAGGTCAAGACTAAAAACAAAGTGTACTCACTTGAACTCGATGATGGGGACCTATGCAAGGTCAAAAACTCTTGCTTAAGGGCAGCTCAGACAGAATATCCAAATATTTGTTGGTTCACAAATGCCACCGAAAAAATGCTCATCACACATCATCCCTTTGCTTTATATCCTGCAACACATGTGGTCTAATCAACATACGACATATTTAATAATTCTTTTGCCTATTTTTTTTTGGTTAAATTGCTTGTGTATCATCCACAGAGAGACGCTTTCTATAAATGATAATAGAAATAGTTTACGGTTGCCTTTGTGGATTGTAATGAGCCAAGCTAACTATTGGTCTGTTCAAGCTTAAGCTTTGTTCAACCTGAATTGAGCATAAGCCAAGCTTCAGCATGATCACAATAAAAATAGTCGCCCATAGGCTTTAAAAAAAAAACTATGATTTTTTGTGCAAGTAACTGAATGGATTTTAACACTATTACTGAATGAGACTATCTCAAAAGTTCAGAAAGAGCTGAGCTTTCATTTGTTCACATTGCTTGGTAAGCAACTAAGTCAAAACTGTCCTGTCTAGGATAATGTTGCCAAAGCTATACACAATTTGTTTGAGATTATTAAGGATGAGAAACATAACTACGACTAAAGTCCTTTAATTTTCATCTTTGACACAACTAGTCTCAAGTCCGAATAAAGGAGGGTTGTGGAAGGTTAACAACCAACGTAAAACTTAGGTCATGTTCGGTTCTAGGAATTGTTAAGGGAAAAGTAAATGAAAGAGAAAATAAATAGATAAATAATTCATTTCTCTCTTTTTCCCCTTTCCCTCAACAAGTACTCAATCCAAACATAGCCTTATAGTCACACCTTTATGAACATGAATCCCAAGTATTATTTGGCCATTTCCTACTTGTGACACACTGCATCGGAGCTCAAGTATAATGACAAATGAGCAAAGGTTAATTAGGTGCTACATCGACACTTAGGCAATCATGTGAGGTGAGAAACAAGCAAGGGTTCCCAACACTTAAATGGACGAGTGTTGATAAAACAATATGTAAATTTGGTATACTAGAAAAGCGAAGCATACGAATGGAGCGGAGGTTAAAAGAAAAGGAGATAGAATAATATTAATGAAATTAATGTTCTAAGAAATGACACTAAATCTAATTAGTGCTTATAGGCCCCAGATAAGATTAAATGAATCTATTATATGTGAAATTAGGGAGGACTTGGATGGATTAGTACAAAGAAAAGGTAGAGACCTAAACTGTGTCAAGTGTATCAAGGGTGAAGATGAGAGAGTGCTAGCTAAGGAACACAAGATTAAAGAACAATGGAGGAGTTGTTCTGAAAGAGCTATTTAATGTAAACCACTAAAGAAAATTGAGTCTAGGAGAACTTGATAACTCAAATAGTAATATTTATTAACTATAAATTCTTTTGCAACATCTGAGTAATGTAGACAAAAAATGGCTATGGAGAAGATGAACTGGGAAAAACTATAGGACAATAAGGAATTTTTATTTAAGTTTGGAAGTGTTTGGATGATGAAGGGATAGTTTGGTTCACTAAAAAAATGTATGATGAATGAAGAAAAGTGCATTAATTCCAATATAAATGAACAAAGGTAATATCCAAAGCTGACCTAATTATCATGGTATGGAATTTATAGTCATTCAATGACACTTTAGGAGAAATTAATTGTGCAGAGATTAAGACATGAGATAATGGCTTTACAAAACCAATTGGAAGTTATTTTTCTACTTACATGACTACAGTAAAAATATATGGAAAAGGACAATGACATATCTATGGTGTTTATTGACTTAGAAAGGAGTATTAGTTATATATTGAGTTAAATTGATGGGACTACCGCAAAACTTGCCATGATGTCTTGTACTGAGTATTGGCTAGTAAGCAAAAAAAATAAAAAAATGAATGTAATCGAAATGAGAAAGTTAACATGGATGAGAAGTATTACAACAAAATACAAAACAAGAAATGAATCCACTAAAAAGAAGTTAGAAGTGTAATTTCAAATAAGATGAGGGAAAGCCATTTGATGGTGCGCTCATGTACATAGTAGATCAATTAGCATACCTAAATGAGTGATTTGTTCCATGTGGAGGGTGGTAAAAGAAATAGAGGAAGGCAAAACTTGAATTGAGGTGATAAGAAAAGGACATGACTTTCTTAAACTTAACCAAGGATATAACTGATAATAGACCTGAATGGAGGAAATGGATACATGTAGTCAGACCCAAGTAAAACAAACCTAGTTAAGCTTAGTTAAGGATGAGAGACGTTAAACCAGTACGAATTCTAGGTGTCACCTACCAAGTGGCTGATACTTCAATAGAGGGTCAGACTTTCGGTTGCAAAAGGCAAAGATGGAGGTGAAAGCAAAACTTTTAGACCTGGCTGTCACACATTCAAGAGGCTGATAAGTTATCAGAGGTCCAGAGTCTTCATAGCTGTGCAGAGATGAACTGGGAAAGTAAAGATTTTGAGACTTGAGATGAATTTAGGTGTGAGAAAAAAAACCAGTATTAATTCTTTGTCACACACCCAAGAGTCGAACAAGAGTTTATGAGAGGACCAGACTCTCGTACCTAAGCACTGATGAACTGGGAAAACAAAGGGCTTGTTTGGTTTGAGTTTGGGAGATGTGTTTTAGAAAAAAATTTCTAAAAAATGGTTTGGTTTGAGTTTTTCTCAAAAAAATTTTCAAAATTACTTTCTCTCTCTTACACATCAATCAATCACTTTTTCTCTCCTCTCTCCTTCTCAATCACTTTTTCTCTCACACACATCTACTCAAATCATCCCAAACTCCCAAAAAATATCAAATCATCCCAAACTCCCAAAAAAACAACTCTCCCAAAATATACAACCAAACAAACTAAAAAAATTTCTAAACTCTCTCCCCAAAATTTTTTTCAAAAATAACTCTCTCAAAAACAAACCAAACAAGCCCAAAGATTTTAATTTTGGTTGCTACCCACCAAAGAGGCAGATAGTTTATTAAAGGATCTGACATCCATAGCTAAGCAGAGATTTTAGAAAAATGAGGCATGCGGAAGTCCAACACTGAAGTTTCTGTGGAAATGTTGACATTTGTACTACTTAAGTGGCCAAACATAATAATATTTAGCTAAAATAAATGGCTGTACAACATAAATTTCAAACAAACAGGACACCATAAACCAGGAAAATCCGTCATTTCTGGTGGTTTGTGCTTTTGGAATTCACTTACCTTAGTCTGTAGGACCTGATGTTCGACGGTGTTGCTCCTCAATTAAAGTTTGAACCCTCTGCAACATTTACCAGATAAGCATCTCATAATGAGAGAGAGAGAGAGAGATTTTGATAGGAAATTAAGAATAAAGTTGAACAGGTTACTACCTTCACAGAACTGCCAACCTCCTCTAGTTTTTGTAGTAGTATTAGCTCCCCTGAATGAGGAAAAGAATCATGCCTGAGAGATTTTGATGGAGACATCTGCAGAAGATCAAAGAAAGAACAAAATAATTAATGCTAGAGACAGTTTTTAAGCAAAGGAATTCAGTAAAGAAAAGGTTATTTATAATCAACATGACGTTACAGAGGGCCAAAATTTAGAATACATAATTCCCTTGTTGGGTTGCCAAAATTCATAAATGGAATGCATACTTGTGCTGGTATAGAAATATCAGAAGTTCAAAATGAAAAGAAAAAACCATTTAATGTGCACACTTGTTCAAGTATTTTGGCATACCCAAGCTGCAGCTGAATGGCCAATCCTCAAATTTGGAACATCATCAATTGCAGAAACTTGCCTAGAGAAAGCCTCACTTCTCATGTTTGCAAGGCGTGTTAAAACAGCCTGAAAAAGGCATCATGGATGTGAGTTGCTTAATATCGTCCAATGATAATACCAACATCAAATGCAGTTTGACCATAAAGAATACCTTCCTGAAAGCAACAGGATTTGAAACACCTTGGATTTGAACATCATCACTTGGAGGCCTTCTTACACCAACATTCTCAATCCTGATTGAGTATACACCAAAAAGGGACTGCAGGTATCCTGAGAATAGGAAGGACCTCATAGACATTATTAGACTGGTAAAGTGACAAGCCCTACCACTATTAATCTAGAGAAAAAGACAATAATAACATCTGTAATTGACGAAAAAAGTTATATGACGTTAAAAGGGGTGTAAACACTCGAAAGGGGTTACTCTCCCACTAGAAGGGAACCCTTTTTGGAGGTTATTTTCATCTGTTCTGGAGGAAGGTCATATAACCTATCATGACCACCCAAATAGGTTGGCTTCAAAAGTAACACCCTTCAATTAAACTATAACATGTAAACATTCCACATTATGTTAACAAGGGACTCATCCAATTCAGCCAAGTGTGTGGACAACGGTGTGTATTATTTCTACAATATTAAAAGGAAAAAAAAAATAATCTGCCCCATATCAGTTGTTTGGGTCACCGAAATAGGACTTATTAAGTCGCCATCACTCCTCCAAGGTCCTTTTAATACGCTGTGTGTAGGTCTGGCCTTCTTTTTCCTTAGTGTATATATGTGTGATTTCTGCAATATATTAAAAGAAAAACAATCCAGAAAATGGCTTGGACTGCTCGGTCATACTGAGCACCAGATAATTTACCTTGTTCAATTACAACATCAGCAACTGAAGGCAACAGAACATACTTCTCTTTTTTCAAAACCCCAAAGCATGGAAATGGAACCGGCCTTACCACCTGAGCTAGAGAACAGAAGATGTTAATTAATGGGTCAATACAGAACTTGCATAACTTGTAGATCAATTTACAAAAAAAAAAAAATACACACACACACACACACACAACTCCAATGCATTAGCAGTGACATAATATCAAATGTTCGAATACCTCCTTAATTGGCAAACAACAAAACAAAAATACACCAAAACCTTGGCAACAAAACACAAACCATTTGATACATGCCAATCAAACCATAACCATCATAACAATCATCATATTGACCTCAATTTAACTCAACCCCATAATTGATCCACTAGTTCTAGTTCTCTTAGCATGCTACTTACAGCCAAATGTTACTAATAATATTTTTAGACATTCATAATCTATAACAACTCCAAAAAATCACTAAAAAAAGGAAAAAAAATTACATATTATCTAGCAAAAGATAACAAAGATGAGATTTTTACAAGCATAACAACCATTACCATCATTATATTAACCTCAATTAACTCAACCCCACTGTCCCAATCTAGTTCTAGTTCTCATACCACACTACTCATAGCCAAATCTTACTAATCAAATCTTTAGGTATTCATAATCCATTACAATACCTGATAAATCTCGAAAAAAAATGAGGGAAAAATATTAGCCCACAAAAGATAACGAAGATGAGATTTTTACAAGTATAACAACCAATACCATCATTATAATGACCTCAATTAACTCAAACCAACTGTCCCCAATCCAAATCTAGTTCTCAAAGTATGCTACTTATAGCCAAATCTTACCAATAGGCACAATCCGTAACAGTCCCTACAAATCAAACCCAAGAAGAAAAAAGAAACAAATACATATTAAACAGCAAAAGATAATAAAGATACGATTTTTACAAGCATGATGATCACTACCATGATTATAGTGACCTCAGTTAAATCAACCCCACGGTCCCCAATCCAGTTCTAGTTCTCATAGCATGCTTACTTATAGCCAAATCTTATAAATAAAAGTCATAGGCATTCATAATCGATACAATAATAATTTCCTGCAAAAGACGACAAGGGTGAGACTTTTACAAGCATAATGACCTCAATTAGCTACTTAAAAGCAAATCTTACTAACAAAATTTGTAGGCATTCAGAATCCATAACAACCCCCCAAAAATTCAGCAAAAAATTTATAAAAAATAAATAAAAATTGGATAACAAAAGATGAGATTTTTACAAGGAATGGGCAATTTACTTTGTATACAATAGCATTCTGGGTGATAAAGAGCTTCCTTGAACGAATGTCTTTCCGCAGAATATATCTCCGAACAGGAATATAAATCAACATGAACAAACCAATCCCCCAAGCCAAAATCAACAACAACGAGTAAAGCACCCATTGAGCCGTTTGATACTTGACAAACTTCTCTTCCGTCTCTTCAAAAGACGCCGAGTAAATAACCTCCTCATCTTCTTCGTTTTGCGAACTGTTTTCCGATAGCAAACCTCTCTCCAAAGAGTCAATTTCTACACACCTATCTTCCGGTTCCATCTGAATTGCTCAAATTAACTCAATCAAAACCCTAATTCTGCGATAAACTCATACAAAACTTTTGTAGATGAGAGGATTTGATAGGCTTACCGATTGAGGGATGAATGTGGTTACAGATTTGAGATGGGTTTGATTGTTGATCGAGGTTTAACTGCTCCTTCAATGGTGAGAGAGTTGTTGTGATAGTGCGGAGTGGCACCGCACTGTATTGATTTTGTTCTTCAACATCGAGGCCGTCCGATTTGAGGAATTGTGGGCAATCAAGGGCTACCGATTCAGATCAACAGAATTGGAAAGTTTGGGGGATTTGAAATGAATACCGGGGAGTCTGCGGAGACTGAGACAAGACGAGTAGGTGCCGATTGTAGTTGGGAGCATTGTGCGCAGTACACACGATTATTATTTTAAGTATATTTGTCAAAAGTTAGAAGCAAATTACAGTAAGGCTCTATTTGGGAAGTTGAATTTTAGCTCTTTTTTTTTGTTTCTTTTTTAGTTTTTAATTTTTTTTAACTAAAATTCATAAGAAAGACAAAGGTGTTGTTTGGAAAGTTTGGTTTTTGGTTTTTTTTTTTTTTTTTTTTTTTCACTAAAAGACAAATTGGTTACAAAATTAAAAAAAATCCATCCAATAAAATATCACATCAAACCTCAAAATCATTTCACTTTTTATCTCATAAACATTACATCTAACCACAAAAAAACCCAACTATCTTCCCAAACACAAAAAAAAATTTCTCCAATAATACCCTACAACTAAAAAAACCTACAAAAAAATCCACTTCCCAAACACCCAGAAAGGGTGTGTTTAGTTTGGTTTTGGAAGATAATTTTCAAAAAACATCTTGGGAAAAGAGTTTCAAAATTTTTTTTGGTTTATTTGATTGTATATTTTGAAAATAGTTTTGGAGTATGGGAGTTTGGAAACATTTGATATTTTATTATAGTTGAGTAGATATGTGTAAGAGAAAAAGTGATTGATTAATGTGTAAGAGAGAGAAAGTAATTTTGAAAAAAAAATTTCAAAAAATTTCAAACCAAACAAAATTTTAGAATTTTTTTTTAAAAATTGTGTTTTGAGAGTTAAACTAAACAAGACCAAAATCATTTTAATAATTGTACTGACCTTTTCTGCTTTTGATATTGTTGTCAAAATACCATTTTTCCATTTTTTTTTTCTTCAATTCATTAAAAAAGGAAATAACAAATAGCGACAAAAGAACAAAAAAAAAAAAACTTGGAGGTCTAGTCCCTCTTATAACAAATTCTAGTCAATGACATATTTGCTATGACCAGAGTTTTAACAGATTCAGATGGGTCTTCCAGAACGGCAACATGCTCGTTTTGCATACTTTCAGCTTAGTCATTTTATCTGCATTTCCTTCTCTTGGCTAATAAGTTATTTTGGTGTGTTTGGTAAAATTTAAAGGAATAAATTATAGCTTTTATTAAGCTATTTTCAACTTAAACTTCTAAGCACCTCAGGCGGTATTTAAATTTTCAGCTTATACGGGAAGCTGAAATGGGAGAATTAAAATGACTTAAATGCCCTTCCGAATTGATGTTAATTACAAGTCTGCCATGTATATAAATCATTTCTCACTCATTCTTCCTCTCTCACACAAACAAAAAGAGAATGGAAAAACCTATAAAAGAAAAACCTAATTACAAGCACCAAGGTATCAGTCTTGGTTCTTTGTGGTTACAAAAGAAAAGAGAATGGAAAAACCTATAAAAGAAAAGGGAATTGGTTCTCTCCAGTATATTCAAGAATCTTTTTAATGCTTATCTGGACAGGTTGATGTTGATGATCAACTAAACCACTTCAAAAGTTATACAGTAAATTACACTAACTGACCTAAAGATTTGTATAAATATAGAACTCTCGTATAATTTTAATAATTGTACTAACCTCCCTTACTTTTGATATTGTTGTTAAAATACCCTTTTTCCATCATTTTTTTTTTTCGATTCATAAGAATGTTAAAAATAGACAATGCCGAAAAATGAAATAGCAAGTAGCAACAAAAGAACAAAAACACAACTTGGATGGCTAGTCACTCTCATAACAAATTCCAGTCATATTTGCTATAACCAAAGGTCTAACAGATTCAGGTGAGTTTTCTAAAACGATAACATGCTCTCTTTGCTCTGCTTCTAGTTTAGCCATTTTATCTGCATATTTGTTTCCTTCTTTTAGTGCATGGGCAATGGAGCATTTGCATCTCTTCAATAGGAATTTAGTGTCTTCAACCAATGCAATATGTAGAGAGTTACAGTTTGCATCGTCCCGAACTAAGCTTATTGTCATTTCAGAATCTAATCGATTTCCACCTCTTGTATTCCTTTCTGGAAGATGATGGTAAACCCCTTTAGATAGCCCAAATTTTAGCTTATAGACTTAAACAGTTCCCTAACTTTCCATATGTAGTATCCCCAAACCCAAGATCCTTTTTCATCTCTAAACAAACCATCATATCCGGCTTGTCTTAGATCTTTGGGATGATCTAAATAAGTGCACTTTTTGACTTTTTATGAAATATGAGTTGGGTTTGAAGTGATGTGGTAAAGAGGTGATATGACTCAAATAAGATGATGTGACTTAAATAGGATGGTGACTTTTTGACTTTTTTAGATTATGACAAACAAGGCCTTAGTTTGAGTTTACTTGAAAACCGAAAGCACCAACTTATTAGTCTTGGTTTTTTGTGGTTAGGAAACAAAAGGGAATTGAAAGCCTCTTGGATCTCTCTAATATACTCAAGAATGTTTTTAATGCTTATTTGTATAGGTTGATGTTGATAATCAAAAGCCATTTTGTTCCCGTCTTTCCAAATTTGGCATAGTGTAACTATGAAAACAATATTCCACTTGCTGTCGTTAAAATTATTCTGGCTTTTCAAATCGAAAGTAATCCATTCAAGAAGAGGTTTTTCAACTTCTTCCTACCACTAATTGTTTGTTAGCATTACACAAACCTCTTTTGCTTTGACACAATCCCTGAGGAGGTGATTCACGTCTTCGCTAAAGATGTTGTATCTGGGACATAGATCAAAACCGACTACCTTCCTAACACATTGTAGACACCCCATTTTTGACCGCTCTTAAGACTTGGGCATTACTGATGATTTATTTGATGGTGAAAGATGTGCAGAGCAAAAGTTCGATTTCTGCGGCAAGAGGAGAGTCAAATCCCAACCTCACACCCCATTCTGGACCAAAGTTATTTTGAATGGTTTTTAGACCTTAAAACCCTCTCTTTCAAAATATTTTTGAAATAAAGTTCCTACGATGTTCCGAGGTTTGCATTTTGTCAAATGTTGTGCTTTTCGGTAAACCGAGCAAGGACAAAGTGAAAATGAATGAAAGAGAGATGAAATCTTTGAAATTTTTTTCAAAACACCTTATCTAGGGGTTTGAAGTTGAAGAAAAAAGGAGTGGAGGGAAGAAACCAAGTTAGAGAAGAAGATGGGCATGAATCGCTAAGAGAGAGTCGAGCAGCCCTCGCTAAATCAGGTCTATCCTTTTGAATACTTGGATTTCAGCTATGAGGCCACCACCATTGGAAAGCTTACTTCCGGGGCTTCATTTTTCAATTAAGAATCTTCTAAAGCCGTGTCTGGACGGGGGAGATATGATTGGTTGAAGTTGGGCATCATTTCGGTTGGACCGAAACTAAGCAACCTTCACTAAAGGAGGGATATCTCTTAGAACACATGGAATTTTGAGGTGAGGATTCCAAATTTGGAAAGAAGACTTCTAGGGCTATAGTTTAGGCTCAAGAATGACATGAAAAGAAGTCCAGATGAAGGAATTAGGCTTACTTCAGGTCAGGGACCAGCATTGTTTTTTTCCATCGGCCTCTATGGGACTTCATCGGCCACAATTGGACCTCATCGGCCATAGGTCGGCCAAAAGTGAACCTTATCGGCCACAAATGTTGGTCGATCGGCCAAAAATGTCCAGAAAGTCTAGAATTGACAGATATTTCTCCTCCAGCTGTTTCCAGCTGGTGCCACCTGTCCTAGCTCAGATATTTTGGCCAAAGGTGATATTTTGCTATATAATGAAGCCTTGTATCTCATTTTCAAGGTGTCACGACCCAAATCCGCCCCTATGGGTTTAGCACCGTAACCGGCCAGTAATCCGTGATTACCGAAGGCCTGCTTAACAGTAAGACAGTATTACAGAGTATAGGGGCATGGCGGAAGCCAAAACAGTAATTAAGCAATGTCCAATGAGCTGTGACAGTCTGTATGCAAAAAGTCTTTTCATTCATAACATATATACTATCAGTACCCAAACAGTATGTATAGTATTTATAATCATCCAAGTCAGGGACTTAATCCCTATTAAGACAGTACAGTACAGTGCTATCAGTCGATACGGTATTACAAAACAGATACAGAGACAAATGGGGGAAACTAAAACACCCCAAAGTCGTAGCTTGAACGGGCTCGGAACCTCACAGTGAGGCACAGTGGTTGGCTTTGACAAAAGGGAGTCTAACCCACGCTCCTAGCTCCGGTCTGGTGCCTGGACACCTACATATATATATATAAACAGTGAGCTAAAACCCAGTGAATAACATAATGCGTAAAGAGGTTAAGAATGAATGTCCTTTCAGTATTGAAAACAGTCAATTGATTCAGTATATCAGTCATAACAGTCATATGTGGTACATCCATTAGCAGAACAGTACAGTAAACAGTAGGTCTTGAAAGATCGAGCAGTCAATAATGGCCATCATAACAGTAAACAGAAGTTCCAAGATAGGAACTAACAGAGATCTCTGTAACAGTAGCAGTAACAGTAACAGTAGTTACTATGGATGCCACAAAACAGTTCAGAATAGAGGACATACATTCATTCAGTTAACAGTATCAATTTAGAAACAGTACAGTTCAACCATTCAGAAGATATTCATATTTGAACATATCTTTACACAGTTGTTACTCACAGAGTTCTGGGCTACAGATAAGCTAGAGCGTCTCCGGATGCCAACCCTACACAGTTTACAGGATGAACACACACTAAGTTCACATTCGGGAATCAAAGACTTAAACCCTAACTTGACTCGGTGTGGTTCTATATCAATATCCTCATTAAGATGTCTTAAACTAGGCCTAAGAATGCCTAGGATGGAATGAGGATGCAAATATGTGTTTTAAAACACTTGTCAAAATTTTCAGAAAACAGAGTTCACGCTCGAGCGTGGATTTCCCCGCTCGAGTGGACATGCAGACAAAGGTTCCCCGCTCGAGCTTCACTTACTACGTTCGAGCGGACTGCAAAACATGGCAAAAGTACTGGATGTGTGAAAATCACGCTTGATGGGCGCTCGACACCCGCTCGAGCGTGTGATACAAGTACCCGCTCGAGCGTCAATTCTTCTGCTCGAACGGACTGCAAAACAATATAAAGTGCTGGGAGCACGAATTTCACGCTCGAGCGCCAATTTCCCCGCTCGAGCGTGAGTCCAAATTCTGGAAATTCCAGATTTGAACCTCAAGCTCAAAACCAAGTTTTAATGCACCAAATTCGATCCTCTTGGGCTAATTTTCTGGAAAACACTTGTGAACTCATAGTATTACATGATTCAAAGCTCAGTTTGTAAAATCAAAGCCCAAAGGTGAGTCAATTAAATCCAATTTCAAACCAAATTCCAAGAACATAACTCAAACATGACATGCATGAGTTTAAACCAATTCAAAGCTTCAATTACTTGCTCAAATGAGCCAATCTTTACAAAACATGATAAATTCATGCGCTAGGACTCTAATATGAACATGCTTGTAACAATCTTCCATGAAAACAACTTTAAACTCATCAATATAGGCATGCATGCATGGAATGAGCTTCAATTCAACATTATAAGCCATATCTTGGCTCTAATCTTCCACAATCCTCTAAATCATGCAAGAAGTAATTCAATTCATAAACAAGAAGGTAATTACTCTACCTTAAGTCTTCAATTTCAATAAGGGAGCTCAAATATGCAATGAATTCCTCAAATCTATCAAGTTTCCTAGCCAATTCTCAAGAACTCAAGATTTCTCCTACCCTCTCTCTCTCTAGTCGGCTATGACTCTCAAAAATGGGCTGATGAAATATTTAGTCAAGAGTGTATGAAGTGGAGAGGAGTTGCTTAGATAAATCCACTAGATGGCAAATTGGTAAATAGGGCCACTCTTGTAATTTAGCTTCATTTCAACTAATTTAATTATACCAAATCGAATTTCAGATAAATACACCATAAAGTCACATAAATTATGATTAACACATAACATCAATCAATTTCAGATTCGGCCGCCGATAAGGCCTCCAATTTGCAGTTTAAAGCATAAAACATGAACAGATAGTTTAACAGTCAACAGATAGAAATGCGTTTAAACTAGTATATTCAATCAGTCAGTCCAGTATTTCAGTCGATTCAATTACTTATCATAATCAGTCTCAGTTTAGCAGTAATCAGTGGTTAACCAGTAATCAGTGGTGAGGGTTATTACACAAGGGTTAGAACATTTCTTGAAGGCTTAGAAATTTGAGAGCTTCTCACTCTAGAATCCTCTCTCTCTAGAAGTTTTGTGAGCAAAACTCTCTCTCTCCCTAGAATTCTCTCATTCTCCTCTTGTTTTATGCTTAGAAATGAGAATTTCCTACACTTTTGCAAAGAGACCCCTGACCAAAGTTGATCATCCTTGGGTTGAGGTAACTTAAGAATTTGTTTGAACTCCAAAAGGCTGATCTTGGCTCAAATTTTGGCTGGTTTTGCTGCTGTGCATTAAGAGGTATAACTCTCCTCTTTTGTATTTGTTTTGCACACTTGCTTCACCACCATTTTTCCATTGTTTTGGGGCTATTTTTGGGGTGGTGTTGAACTACAAAAACCTTTGTTTTTCCTCTGTTTTTCAGTCCTAAAAGTCTTGGTTTATGCCTTGGTTAGCTAGGGGGTTGTCCTCCCTTTTACTCCTTGGCTTGTAAGGCCTTGTGAGCTAACTTTCAAACATTTCAACCAACATCTTTTTGGCCTTAGAACCACTGAAATCCAGAGGATTTTCAGTGGTAAAAACCCTGTTTTGATGTCCCAAATGGGTGGGGGTTGTCCCCCTCCTCTTCTCTTGTTTGCATGTCTTATTGGCCTATCAAATGAGCATGTGTTTCTACCATTTTGAGGCTTAGTTCAGGCACTTTTTTGTAACTTTTAGAACTTGTCTTAACTCTATCCATGGCTGGTTTGGTCACCTTATGTATGCTTTATACACTTGTAGTGTAATTCTTGCAAACTAGCCTTATATGCCTCATGAAGTAGCATGTTTGTAAACATGTATGGACTCCATTTCAGCATATTTTTGGTCATTATTTAGCATGTCATAACTCTGTCTAAAGTTGGTTTGATGGCCTCTTGTATGCTCCATGCACTTGTAGTGCATTTTCATTCACTAGCCTAATGTGTATCATGCTTTTGATCATCATTCTAGCATGCTTTTGGCTCAACTCTAAGAAGATTTTGTTCATGTTTTACCGTGTTTAAGGTCTAATTCATGTTTTTTCGGCCATGCATGCATTGCTTTGTATAGCTATGGTTCAATCTTGCTTACTAGCTTCGTGTATTGAGTCTACTAGCATGCATTGCTTGGACTATCTTCATGATTTGGCATCATTTGTTATGTGATTTCAGAGCATATTTCATGGTTATGCACTCACATCTTTCACTCTTTCCATGCTTTGGAAGGTTGGTTCTTTATGCCTTAAAAATGAGCCATTGTGTATGCCATCTTGCCTAGGCTTTTGGGTCATCATTTCAGTATGTATTTGGTCTTATTTTGCCATGATACAACTCTATTTTTGGTTGTTTAGAGCATCCCTCATTTGCTTTTTACACTTGTAGTGTAAGTCCTCTTTGCTAGCCTTGCATGCCTAATGAGTGAGCTTATTATTCTAGCATATGTTGACTTGGTATTAGCCCATTTTTGGTGTTATTTTGACATGCCATGACTCTGGTTTTTATTGGTAAAGTCATTACATGCTTCGTTTTGGTAGGTGTAATGCAATCATCCTTATTGGCCTTGTATGCGTCATGTTTTGTGCCTTCCATTCTAGCATGAGTTAGCCTTATTCCATGCATGTTCTAGCCTTGTTTTGGTCTGCCTTAGGACTGTTTTAAGTCACCTTGGCCGTTTGGGGCTTGCTTGTTATGGCCATAGTGTAAATCCCTTGGCTAGCTTTAAGCTTTGAGTCCATTAGCATGCTATGTTTATCATATGTGCATGATTTGGCATCATTTCTTGCATGATTTCAGAGCCTATTTCACTGCCATACTCTCACATTTTGTACTTCTTCCATGTTCTTGAGAGTTAGTGCCTCCATGCTTGGTTTGTGAACCAATTAACTAGCACGCTTGCATATACTTTTGGACCATCATTTCAGCACCATTGGCCACTGATTTTGGGCATGACTGAGGTCTGTCCATTCTTAGTTTAAGTCCATTTGCCATGTTGTTCAAATGTTGTTACATTGCATCATGTTTGCATGCTCGAGTTGCATGACATTTGCATGCTTGTTCTATTGCATTGTTGTTTACATGTTGTTACATACTTGGTACATAGCATGTCTATTTCATTCCATGATTTTTGTATGCTTGTTGCATTACATTGTGCGTACATGCCTTGCATTACATTGTGTTTGGGTCGGATGTTGATCCAAACACGGGGAACAAGAGGCGTTTCATACTTGAAGTGATGAAATGCGCCTCATTCCTTAGGTCGCCGACCCTCTTGATTAAGCATGATAGAGGTGTAGGCATTCATATGTTCTTGTGTGCATTCATTTGACATGAATTTGTGCAACTTGGCCCCTCTAGCCATCATGCATCAAGATGCGTGATTGATGGCTCGAGGGTCGAGCATTACACTCCATTGAGCCTTAGACATGATAAGGAGTGTAGTGGCACAAACATTTTCTTGAAAATACCTTGTCATGCCTCTGTTAGTGCTCTGTTGCAGCAAAAACAGGAATTTGCAGGAAGTGTTGGCCGATCGACCATCAGAACTGCCGACCAGCCACCTTAGTCTGTCGATCGGTTATCAGTTTGGCCGATAGCAATAATCTTTGGCCGATGGCCACTCCTCTTGGCCGATGACCTCTCAGCTTGACCATGAGGTGGATCAGAAGTGTTTTGGAGATTGACACAATTTTCAGAAGTCTAAAACAGTGCAAACAGAGGCAACATGAGGCATGGTAACGGATTTCCAAGAGACGCGACCGAGCATGCATCATCCATCATTTCGAGGCAGAGTTGTGGCAGCCTGTTTTAATTTCTTACTTAGCTGATTTTGTAATTAATTTGCTTAATTAGTTAAAAGTTTTGTAATAATTAATTAGCTAGGTTGGTTAGTTAATTAGTTGGTTAGTATTATTTATTCGGACCCTCCGTCAATAGGGCGGATTTTGTAATAAGTGTGCGTGAGTGTGTGAATGTCTTCCAACCCCACGTCTTTCTCCCTTTTACTTAATCGCTTACGACGGTTAGTTCTAGGTCATGTTTTGATTAGCATCCTTATGCTTGCATGTGTTGTATCCATTCATCTGTATTGCATGCACCGGGCTCGGCGCATCATACTAATTGCATTGTATTTCAATATATTTACTTGAATACGTGTTCAACAGCATGTTATCAAGTTGCATTTCATATGCCATCTTAGAATAGCCGAGCCTATTTCTAGTTGCATTTTGCATGTGTTGCATTAGCCATCTTAACATAAACTAGAATCATGCATGATTTCTAACTAGTTGTTGTTTTGGCTCGGAGTATTAGGTAAGCTTTTATGTTTTAGCATCTTGCATGAGTGTGAATGCTGCCATGATAGCATGCTTGCCATGAGGCTATTTGCTTAGATGATATAACTGCCTGAATGCCTGTGGGTGAAGATTGGATTGCTTGAATTGGAACAATTCATCGAAATGCGAGTTTTAAGCCCACTTGAAAGTGGCAAAATCATGTTTTCTAAGCCCACTTGAGGATGGCAAATCCACGTCTTAGCCTACTTGCGAGTAGCACCTTCAAACCATTTTCAAACAAACAAACATGAGATGTTTTGTTCCAACTTAGGCGATCTAGTCTATACTTGTGTGTTGTGTGCATCACATAGTAAAGCTAGCTAATAACCGGAATAAGAACACATGTGTTTTCAAAAACAAGATATCATGTTAGTAAAGGCCGATCTTTGATCGGGCGAGCAGGGGTGCTCATTGCATGACCTTCCCCTCTCGTACCCAAGTTCCCGAGCCGAGGCAACTTTGGTGATGACGGACACGTGGCCTTAGGCACGAGTCAGGATTTCCTAAATTTCTCAAAATAAAATATTTACGTGGCGACTTTGTATCTGGCAAAGCAGTCCATGTTTGGCACTTTTTTATTAAAAATCAGCTTTCCAAAACGATTTACCGGATTTGGACTCTTTGGTGATTTATCGGTCTTGCATTGTACTTTGCAAGATCAGATTCAGAACCGTGACATTTGAGTTCGAACTGTAGCAGCCTAATGAACAAAATGGATTTCGTGCCGTTTCGCGCGCGGAGCTAGGACGTTCGGGCAGGTCTACACACGTCTCTCGCAATTAGTAAGAATACTTCTTGCATGATCAACCACAAAAGCCTTTTAATTTCTACGGGATCTTTATTTGCCAAATCCATGTCCAATCTGTACCACTGGTCTCATGATTCGCATTCATATTGTAAGCAGATGATGTGGAAAAATTGCCATTATTGTTAGAGCTGGTCCAAAGAAGAGTGTCACTATAAGTGACATACTTTGGTCTATGTATGCTATGAATTTCATTATTGTCTTGTGGGCTTTACGATGTCATCCAAGTATTCATTATTCCAATTTCCTTCATCATCTAGAATTTTGTTAACAATATCCAGACTATTAATTTGATGTTCATAATAAACATTAGCCATTGGTTGTTTCCCATACCACCAATCATTCCACAATGATAGTTTTGTCCCGTCTCCGAAACTCCATTTGACTCCCCTTCTCAAGGTGTTTCAGTTCTTGATACCATCATCTATGCTATATGTTAAAACGCGTAACGGGTGACACAAGAAAAAGCAGTTTGTCTTCAACATAAGAAAATGAATTTTCCACACTACTTTCTTGTATTGAAATAATAACAATTCTTGATCATGTTCATAAAAATTTATTATTCTTAGTTTCATTTTTTTCTTTTCTAGATGTATTAGAACTCTTTTTTTCCTTCCAATTTTTACATATAATATATAATGAAGTGTAGTTTAAAATGTCAAAATTAGCTTTGATTATCTATTTCTAGCAATGCAAAATTTAAAGATAAATTATACTGACATCTCGTGAGGTTTTATATTGTTATAGAAATCTTCACTATCTATTGTTCTTGAGGTAACTATATATGGTCCCAAAACGCATCATTTGCTTCCCCAAAGCACAATAGACTCATGGCTTTCTCTTATTAAATTGACATTTTTTTTTCTATTGTTCTCTCTTTCAAATCATTCGTACTCCACCACCTTCCTAACTTGTCAACCTCAATATGATACAAGGCAAGGAAAGGATGAGTCCAGATCCTCTGTTGTGATTTCCTACAGTGGTTCAAAACGATGTTGTTTTGAACTTCTTCTTTTTCTTTTTTTTTTTTTCGCTCTTATTTTGCTATTCAGCCTCTTTTTCATTTGTCACTTGTTTTAACCCTAACCCCTCTCAAAGAGACGAACAGAGAGGCCATGAACAGAGAGGGCAACATGAGCGGGCGACGTGACTCCTATAGCGAGGCAACGAAATTAAGGCGAGGAGAGACGGTGGTGAGGGGCGGGGAGGGGAGGGAAGGGGAGGGGAGGTGGCGACGAGGCGAAAGGAGGCAGCGACGAGGTCTGTTTTGTCCCTTTCATCTTCATTCTCATTTTCGTTACTAATATATATATATATATATATATATGATTTGTTATTCATTTGTTAAATGCGTTTGATAAGTGGTTTGATTTATTGAGTTTGATGGGTTTGATGATTTAGGGTTTGTTGTGGAAACATATTTGTTGTGGATTTGAATTTTTTTTTAATTTTTTTTTTCATCAGCAATTGATTTTTTTTTTCTCTGAGATTGAGCTTGCTTACATTCTCTCTCTAGTCTCTATCTTACATTTATCAGCATTTGATTTCTTGTTGTAGATTGAGCTTGCTTACATTTTATATCCCTTTGTTGATCCTGAGATTTTGTTTGAAATCCTCAACAAATGAAGGGAAACATATGTATATATGTAGGTTTTTTACTTTAGTTCAGACTAGAAGAGGGGTACATGTATGCTTGAAATCCACAACAAAGGATTCTCAATTTTTTGTGTAAAAAAAATAAAATAAAATTATAGTGTCTGTAATTTATAGTGTCTGTTCAGATGATAGTGTATGTTCAGATTCTCAATTATTCGACTAAATAAGAAATGAAATTGCATACCAAAAGAAAAATTGAACAAGAATTTGTGTTACAAGGTAGGTTTACTCGGCAAAAATATGCAGGACCAATAGGTTATAAGCGGAGGGGATCTTTAGAGTGCTCTTTGAGAGCTATTTGACGCCATTTTCGCTCATGTGGTCTTGGGGATGCATCCTTACAATAAGGTTCCAAAACATGTACCAAATTCAAAATATAATCTTTGTTCTTAGTGTCTCCAAACTAAAGATTGAGAAGAAAAATAAATAAAAAAATGATAGTCCCTCTAACCTCATCGATGGCTTCCATATTTGATTCACAATCTTCATTATCTATATTCACATAATCACCATTGCAACTTGCTTTTGATGCCTTGAATATTAAAAAAGATTGCAGATCTTTTAGAATAATACCATTCAATTGAAAGATACGAGCTTTTTAATGTAATATTTGATCATATGGTTCTTGATAGCTTGGAAACTAGGGACAATTAGTTAAGTGAAATGCACAAAGGCAAACAGAGCAAATGATAAGTTTCATGATTGTGTGCAGTATAAAACTATTGAACAAAATTGCCATGGTTTGATTCAGAACAACTCTTGTTAATTTGCATAACTACATTTTGTGCATATTTTGTTTGTTAATAATATAGAGTATCTTGAAAATAATCTGACTTGTGCTTGCTTTGTTTTCAATTAATGATTCAAAAATTTGATAGAAATGAAAATTTAGAATCTTCTTTGGGGCAAATTTAGAAACAAAATTACATCTTTGTTTGAATTTTGTGTTTACTTGTAATAAACTGATTGTGTCATAAAATGCTCTTATTAGGATTAACATGTAAATGTGTTCAAACAATGATGTTGGATATTTTCAAAATAAAAGATGCAAATGTGGAAAAAAAAAAAAATAGTAGTGTACATATCAGAATCAGAGAAAAATTCAAGGGAGGGCTATATTTCAAGTGTGTAGATAAGATGTGTGAGTACTTTGCGTAGGAAGCAGCTCCTACTGGGAATGCATCAAATATCCAAAGGAGAAGTGAAGTTATTCATATGAAGAATGAAGATGAGAGAGAGTATGATTATGATTTTGAGAGAAACAGTGAAGTTATGAATAGATTGGAACAACTTGAGGCAAACCAAGGAGCTATGAAATTGATTATATTTACAGCCATAGTTTTGGTTGGTTTTACCATGCTAACAGTGTTGCTCAAGTGAATATAACCACTACTTCTGTATTGTATTTGGGTTGTGAATTATTAAAGCTTAAACTATGAGTTTTGTTATGTACATGTAATTTCGTACTATGCATAATTAATGAAATTACCTATGCTATGTCTATTGTGTTGATTCTATAACTCAGATATTTGAGAATTGTAATTCTCCCTCTCATGTTTTTGGCATGCTGCCCTGTATACACATCCATCTAAATTTCTTTCTCTTCCCTTGGACAATAGTGATGTGCTTCTTTTTTGTTTTTGTTTCTGAAAGTTCTACAACTTTGAATTTATTTTCTGATTTATTCTTTTCTAATGTATGATCTCCAATTACAATAACCGTGACCACCTCATATCTAGAGAACACCATATCTGTGCAAAGTAACAAACAAAATCAGACAAGATACATTCATCCCAAAGAATCAATACTGACTGCTAGTTTATTCATGGGTTTCAATTGCATAATAATTCAAAAGGTGTCCTATCATCTCTCCCTCACTCTCTGCACACAGACACACATACATACATAGTCTTGAATTAATGTTCAAAGGGATATGAGGCAACAAGATGTGCCATCCTGAGAGGTCTTGTTAAGTTATATAAACCGAACAACCTGATACCATTAAACTTCCAAATGCAATCAAAACCAAACTAAGATGCCATATCATTCAATTAATTGAGTTGGCTTAAATTGAAATTCCAAAATCAAATTCCAAATCCACACAATCAAAAACATCTTTTAATATAATTTTAGTGCTTACACTGTCATTTCCATAAACTAAATCCACATAATGAAGAACTTTTATGATAAACAAGAACTTCAAAGATACAAATCTTAATTCATAACACAAAATTAGTAGGTGCCATTACATAAAAATCTTAAAACATTATCAATATGATCTCCACATAAAAAACAATTGACATCCACATAAGAAAAATAATTACATTGCATATTAATTAGAATAGATCTCTCCAAAACAAATATTAGGACACAAGGGCTCCAACTTAGATAAAATGGACTTCAGGGATGTCCATCTACATGACTGCCAACAGGACTATGTGAGGCTTGCGAGACTTGGACTACAAAGTGTTGAATACTTGTACCTCGAAACAACTCCTGAAAGGATGTGTGACTAGGATAGACAAAAGGCATTGACTGAGGCATGTTATTTCCCTGCAATAGTGCTAAATTTATTAAAATTTTATTACAATGTATAGTACCCTTTCAATGTAAAGTATGCAATCAATTATCTCTCACATCATATGTAGCACACGTAAGAGGAGAACCACTTGTACCACCCATGACAAAGGGAGGTTGAGGTTGAGGTTGAGATTGAGAAATATAAACACCATGACCATGGCCCTAAATACCATCAATATAAACAAAATAACATATGAAATAAAAACAAAAATTATAATGCATTTTCATAAAAGGTTGCACATAATATTAAATATTACCTAAATAGAATTGCTATCTATGTCGAAAGAAGGTTGAGATTGACCTTAGGGAGTACAGCAGTACCGTACATACAGGTAGTATAGACAAAATAAAAAACATCACCCGACTAGATTGCAAGAAGAACCAATTAAAGATATGTGAGAAACTTAGTTATCCAACAAGATTAATAAACTAAAACAATGGTTCCGAATGAGATTCAATTTCACTAAGCTATGATCTAAACACCATGACTCTAAATACAACCAATATAAACAAAATAAAATATGAAATAAAAACAAAAATTATAATGCATTTTGTTAAAAGGTTGCACACAATATTAAATATTACCTTAATAGAATTATTACCTATGGCGAAAAGAGGCTAAGATTGACCTTGGGGAGTATAAACAGCAACATCCTACGTATAACCAAAAACCATAATCCATAACACAAAATTGCTAGGTGCAATTACAGATAAATGTAAAGAAATCAAAGAGCTTTGAAAATGACATTTATGCTAATGACAACTGATAGCTAAAAGTGGGTCATATATAAATAAATATATATATAAAAAAAATCATTGTTTTAGTCTATTAATCTAGTGCATTTTTGATATGAAAAAATATCATTTAATCATATGCTAATTTTCATGTAATTACTTGACTAGATTACATCTTTTTCTTCTTTGCAATAGATTTTTCCATCCCGCCTTTGATCCTCCTTCTTCCCCTTTTCTTGAGTCTCTTAGCTTGGATTAGACGATTTACTTCATCACTCTGTGGACATGTGTTAGTTGAGAAATTTCTCAATTTAGTGACCTCCACTTGACCATAAATGTGCACACTTAATTTGTCTTTAACCATTACACTCAATTCTTTACCTTTTGAAACTGACAAATGATAAATATCTTCACTTTCAGCAGCTCTACTTGCTATTGCTCTAAACATAGTCATTAATGACCTATATCGCTTGCTTTGATGTAATTTCATATCAGCCTTGACATCATACCTACGTTTATCTTTTACACTTTTAGCCCTTGCTTTTTTAGTCCATTGCTTGAGTATATATTGTGCAGGAAGTTCCGTTGCATTGAATATATCTCTAAGCACCTTCACATAACGTCGACACAATATGTCCTTCACTTCAAACTTCTTGCAACTACAACTCAAAGAACCATCTCTATCCATTGTCATATTCTTATATTTTTTTCCATCTACCACTGTTTTGATTGTGAATATGGTACTCTCACCATCATTAATAGTACCCATAATGGACGCTTCAATGGACTGCATGTACTCAATTTGAATTTCTCAAAGATTGTTTTGGTGTAAATCTCTGCCACTTGCTTTAACATCAAAGTTGGAATTGAAACCCTCGGCAATTTTTGGGACAAATCATACTCGGCTTCCAATTTCTTATACCTCTTCTCATAGAGTACCCTCTTAAAATGCATGAAGAATTCCATCAAGTTATGATTACAATTGAGATAATCCTTCAAAAATGCATTGAATGATTCACTAAGTTGAGTAGTACTCATTC
The DNA here is from genome assembly GCA_030407325.1 of Camellia japonica. Lineage (NCBI taxonomy): Eukaryota > Viridiplantae > Streptophyta > Magnoliopsida > Ericales > Theaceae > Camellia > Camellia japonica. The sequence continues at coordinate 200,339,696 of JAPPVO010000059.1, read as the reverse complement.
CAGCTGCCCAAGAATTCGTAATATATGGCCATCTCATTTGTCCTTCCCACAAAAAGTTTGCTGCAACCAATGATTGTTGCGTGCATCATACTTATCAAGCATTTGGTCCCATTGTATTTTGAATTCTTCTTTGTCTTCAATGTCATGCATAAATTTTGAAAACATAAGCTTGACCCTTACATCTTCGAAAACAGAATGCTTTACAACATTTTGTATCAAATGCCACGTGCAAAGTCGGTGGTTTGTATCAGGCATGACAATTGGAATGGCCTTAGCTATCGTAGTATCTTGATATGTGAAAATAGTTTTCGGAGCTTTGTTTGATATTGCCTCCAGAAAAATCTGAAACAACCATGTAAAAGATTCGGCAGTCTCATCATACATCAACGCTGCACCGAATATAACTGTTTCTTGATGATGATTAAATCTAACAAATGTTTCAAAAGGTCTATGCTCGTTATTTAATTTGTAAGTAGTGTCAAAGGTCAGTACATCACCAAATTGACCATAGTCCATGATCATTTGAGCATCGACCCAAAATATATTATTTATTTACTCTTCACAATCTAATTGGACTGCATAATAAAATGATGGATTTTCCACAGTTTTCTTACAGAAGTAATGCAACACACTACCCGCTTCTCCATATTCTAAATCTTTTTGTCTCTTCGATCTCAAGTAATTTTTTGGTCCAATTTCGTGAAGCTAAGTGATGTTCTTCCACCAGATTCCCTACCAAATAGCTCATAAGCAAACCTAAGAAGAATTTCAGATTCTAAAGCCAATTCTACTTCAATTGCTTGGGTGGTAGATATTTTTCTTTGGGATGGGAACATATGAATGCACTGAGGCACAAGGTCATGGTTATGATGCTCAACAAAATCATAAGCAACATATTTTCCTGAAATTCTATCTAACTTGATACTAAATCGGGCACCACAATCACATCTTACCTCTTGTCTCGGATTTTTGACTGGTGGATCTCGCTTGTCAATACCTTGACTTCCCTCTTTGTAACATACAAACGTCTGTGAAGTTATTTCTTTGGTATGTTTGTTCATGTTTGCATAGGCCTTCCTATTATTGAAGCTCACCTTTCTCCATAGGTATTGTAAAAGTCATACGCAGCTTGTTTAGAGTTAAATGACATCCCCAATTTCGACTTTCAACCACAATTGGCCAACTCATCAACAATATTATTTTCTTCCATTACCTGCAATTCAATATCATACAAATAATATAAAATAATAATAAAAAAAAAACTTAAAGAAAAATTCTAATTTGTTTTTTGGATGCCAATTCCAGAAACACAAGTCAAAACAGGTCAAACCAAAGCTGGGCCAATTATCTAATTAAGGGTGTGCGCAGTGTGGTTCGGTGCGGTTTAGGGGTAAAATATAAATTGCATAGCAGGTGGCGGATTAACAAAGTTGTCATTAGAAATTGCCATTGTTCTTATAAAAAACCGACAATTTGGTTCACAAATAATGGTAGTTTCAACTTGGCAGTTCGGGCGAATTGGCAGTTTATAAAAAAGAAAACATAATTCAAATTACAAACTTGAATCAAAGAGTAAAAAAAATCTAATTTAAGTAAAATAGTCAAAATGGAATAAGTTCAATGGATTGTCTCTTTGATGTTCTATATACATCACTACATATATCTTCAAACAAATTGTTATGTTCAACAAATCTAGTAAGGAAAAACCCTTACTCATACTGTTTTTATCCTTGTTTAGAAAGGAAAAAAAAAATACTGCTTTTATACATTTCCTTTTCTTTTTCCACAAATCTAATATCTAAATACAATTCTTATCAATACAAAATAATTAGTATTTTACAATTCTGTTTCTCTCTAAACACAATTTGTTTTGTATTATTATTATTTTACAATTCAACAACACTACAAACTTAGATTCTTTAATTAGAAAGTTTCATGGAACAGTGAAGGCAACATAAATGAAAAAAATCTATTCTTTTGACTATGAATGATATTTTTTAGTAATTTAATAGCATTAAAATATTAGGTTAATATGTTGTCTCAAGAACCAAGATCACACAAATAGTTGGCTCCTATAATAAAATCCATTCAACACCAAAAAAAATCAGAGGCCACAAATTTATTTTATCATTGATGAGCAACTCCATATTGATAAAAATGTTTGAACATTAATCAATAAAGATATGATTGGGGTCTCAAGACATGGCCTTACCTGAAAGAAACTTCAAGAAACTTGCTCCTACCATTTTTCGTGGCTTACTGCAGAGTTGAAACATAGAGTCATTGCACACCAAAGAGAGAGAGAGAGAGAGCAAAGAGAAAATATAAACCAAAGAGAGAGCAAAGGCAAAACACAAACTAGAGAGAGAAAAGAGAAAATATAAACTAAGGAGAGAGCATAGAGAGAGCCACATACCAAACCGGGGAAAAACAGTAGTGGCCAGCGGAAGAAAGGCCAATGGCAGCGACTAGCAAGAGTACAACCACTGATATGTAAGAGACAAGGTGAACAGCGATAGAGGTGAGATGATCGGTGGTGATTGGCTGCAGAGGCGAGTCGATCGGTGGCCATCGTCTGCAGAGGCGAAATGGAGAGACGCTTGAATAAGATGAAATGGGGGGTGTTAGGGTTTAATTTGAGAATTGATTGTATGTGTGAGAGAGTGTAAGTAAGTAAATGTTGGAACCTGTGCTGTTTGTGTGTATATACGCATAAATAAAAAAATTAAAAAAACTAAAAAAAATAAAAAGTAGGCTGGTCGGGTTGGTTAAAGTAGGCGGGTTGCATTCTTCTAACCGCCACCCATGCCAACCCGCATGTTCTGGACACCTAACCCGCCTACCCGCTCGCCAAAAACCAAAGAAAGACACATTCGACTTGGTTCGGTGCGATTTTGGCGGTATTGTGCACAATCCTACATCTAATGTTGGGTCAATTGAGGGAATTTAGCCTCTTAAATTTATTACACAAGTTAACAAATTTTGCAAAAACACATTCACTCCAGTGACCCAAATTATGCAAACAAATAAGTTCTCCAATTCCAAGCATACAAAAAAAACAGAGAGAAATCTGAAACAATATTGGCATCTCATTTCATCTCAAATCAAAACAAGACTAATAGTATGAAAACAACCCATTTCATGAAACCCATTTATCATGAAACCCATTTATCATCAACAAATCTATATTTTCTTTTATTTATCTAACAGAAAATCGAAGAACCAAATCGAACAGAAATCTGAATCATATATATATGTTACCCAAAAAACAACCTAAGAGGGGGGTGAATTAAGTTTTTACAAATAAAAATAATAATACCCTAACAAAAATTATGACTAGCACAATAGATAAATATAATTGATGAAATAAAAATAATTAAAACAAGTATTCTAACAACTATGTCAATTAATAATTTTAGCACAATAAAAATATGAAATATAACTATGGCAATTTAAATAAAATAAAGAGATAAAGGAGAGAGAGGCAAACAAATTTATAGTGGTTCGGTTTCAACTTGGCCTATGTCCACTCCTCAAGCTTCACTTGAGATTTTCCACTATTCTCTAGCTTCACAAGGTGCTAGCAACCTTTTCACAGATGGAGCAATCCTCCACGGATTTTACACAGACTTTTTAAGTTAAGAACACTGAATGTACTATACTCTTACAAGGTTGAAAATAAGGTGTTTTTGCTTTCACAGAAAGCTACAATAATTATCTCTCAAAAATAGATATAAAAATGAAGCTCTGGTTTTTCTGTAAACCTCACACAGGAAAGATGGACTTAAAGCTATACGTCTCAGTGTATAATTTCTGAAAGAGGATGTAAACAAAAATTGAAGAACACTTCTTAGAGAATTTTTCAAAGAATAGACGTGAGTGATTATAGATCAAAGAATATTTTCTAGTTTTTTTTTTATAACTTGTTTACATTAGAGGCTTTAGTATATATAATGAAACTTATAGCCGTTTATAACCGTTATATTCATTTGAATTTATAGCCGTTTATAGCTATTGTATTCATTTGAATTTATAGCCGTTTATAGCCGTTGTACTCATTTGAATATCTTCTACTCCATCATTACTAATTTGAATATCTTCCACTTGAACTTTTTGGCCTGCTGCTGTGCTGGGCTGTTTGAACCTTTGGTTTGGGCCTTATTTTTGGGTTGAAATGAACTCCTGATTTAAGCAAATATTAAATACATTCAAACAATATTTAGGATAAAAGTTTAGGTTAGAAATAATGGGAAAAATAAATTTTGATTATATTTTTCTCTTTCAAATAAATTAAAACATAATTAAATAAATCATCAGAATAAATTTTGGATTCTATTTTTCTTTTTCAAATAAATTAAAATATAATTAAATAAATCACCAAAATAAATTTTGAATTTTATTTTTCTCTTCCAAATAAATTAAAACATAATTAAATAAATCATCAAAATAAATAAGTCTAACAATATATATAACCCATTTCATGAAACCCATTTATCATCAACAAATCTATATTTTCTTTCATTTATCTAATAGAAAATCTAATAGAAAATCGAACATAAGATTAAAGAACCAAATTGAACAAAAATCTGAATCATATATACATATATATATATAAAACAACAACATTTCATTTATATTTTCTTCCATTTATCATCAAACCCATTTGAAAAATACCCATTTCATCAAACCTTCAAAAATCACTAAAAATATAACCCAAGAATCATATATATATATATATATATAATTATATATATTATAAAACAGCGACAAATGACAATGATGATGAAATAGACCTTGTCGTCGCCGCAATCTCGCCTTGCTGCCGTTGCATCGCTGTCGGACTTACCGTTACCCACCATCTTTTGCGTTTCTCTTTCACTGTCATGTCGCTCCACCATTTCTTTCGCCTCTCAGTTCGTTTCTCTCTCCGTTCTTGTTCTTCTCTCCGTCTTTCTCTTTCAGTTCGTCACTTTGTCTCCCACGTGCAAAGTCGTGTCTTTATCTCTCTGTTAGGGTTGATTGAGTGAAATAGATGATATAAAACAGATGATACATAAGAGAAAAGAGAGGGAACAATTTTTTTTTTATTTTTATTCTCCATAAAATTATATAGTTTTGTCAAGTTTTTTATTGGAAAAATTACAAGTGAAGTTTTCATAAAATATTTATATATTAACAAAAAAAAAAAAACACCAAAAATTGGGATGGCAAGACGACGTCGGTTAGTAAACCCTAAACATGGGTAGACATGTACAACAGTCCATTCAAAGTTGGAAGGAAGAAGAAGAAGCAGCGGCAGCTAAACACGGAGATGGACAAAAGGAAAAGAATCGCAGAAGAAGCTATAGATCAAAATCAAAAGAAGAAGAACAAGTCTAACAATACTACTACGACGACGACGAAGACACAAAACAACGATGTCTTCTCTTCTTGTTCTTTCTCCAGTCTTGGCCTTCAATCTTCCTTGTGCGACCAACTCAGAGGTCTCTGTCTCTCACTGTGTATTATTTGTTGAGCTCAATTCAAAGTAATTTAGCTTTCAAAAGCGTGGAAAAATGCTAATGGAATGTGCCAAAGCGATTGATGAATTTGTTATGTGTATATGCATATGATATAAATACAAATTATCTAAGCTAAAAATTATTGTAAAAGGTTACATTTTTCCAACTGGCTCTCAAATTGTGAAATTTTCTGCTACATTTTGTTTATTATGCATATGTAATCTTAGTTTTATTGCTTAATTGAGCTCAGTCAGTTCAAAGTGTGGAAAAGTGCTTTCGAAGGTGCTAAAGCGATCAGTGAATTTGCTATGTATATGTATATGTATATGATATGAAATACATATTAGCAAAGCTCAAAATTCTTGTAAAAGGATACATCTGTGGAACTTGCTCTCAAATTTTGAAAGTTGCTGCTACATTTTGTTATTATATGCATATGTACTCCTAGTTTTATTACTTAATTCAAAGTAATTTTGTTTTGGAAAGTGTGGAAAAGTTCTTTTGAAGGTGCTAACGCAATCAGTGAATTTGCTATGCATATAGATGTATGTGTATATGATATAAAATACATCTTAGCAAAGCAAAAAATTATTGTACAAGGATACATCTTTTGAACTTGCTCTCAAATTGTGAAAATTGCTGGTACATTTTGTTTATTATGCATATGTGCTCTTAGTTTTTTTGCTTAATTGAGCTCAATTCTAAGTAATTTTTGCTTTCTAAGTGCTTTCAAAGGTGCTAAAGCAATCAGTGAATTTGCTATGTATATGTATATGTATATGTATATGTATATGTATAAGATATGAACTACATATTAGCAAAGCTAAAAATTCTTGTAAAACGATACATCTTTTGAACGTGCTCTCAATTGTGAAAGTTGCTGGTACATTTTGTTTATTATGCGTATGCACTCTTAATTTTATTTCTTACATGAGCTGAATTTGAAGTCAATTTGTGTTCGAGAGTGTGGAAAAGTGCTAAAGTGATTGATCAATTTATTTGCTTATTTTCGATTGTATCATGTGTTCCTCTGTATGTCTCCACAGATAGAATGGGCTTTCAATTTCCGACCCTTATCCAGGCTCAGGCAATACCTGTTATTCTCTCCGGGCGACATGTGTACTCTCCCTCAATCTCCCCCTCTGTACTTTTCTTTATTTTTCAGTTGTTTCTAATATTTGGTGTGTTTGTTTTTGTTTCTGAATGAAAAATTTAGTCTTGTTAATGCGGCTACTGGAACGGGCAAGACTGTGGTATATCTGGCTCCAATTATCCATCACTTGCAGAAGTATGATCCCCGAATTCAGCGGTCCCATGGAACTTTTGGTATGTGCTTGTTAGTAAGAACAATAGTTTCTTGATTAATTCTACTTGTGACTGATTATTTCAAGTTATACTGTAGACTTCTCAAGGAGATGCATTTTTCTATTTATTGCTATGAAAGCAAGAAAAGATTTTTGGAAATGCACTTCTATTTGCCGGTTATTGTGAGGAAAAATGATACAATCGAAAAAAAATTATGAACAATTTCTCATAATGTTTCATGCTTAAAGATGATGAAATTAATGACTACAAAATTTGAAATTTTGAATATAAAAAATAGAATTTTAGCAGCAGTTTGTATATTTTTCAATGCAAATGTGGCAAATCTTTTTCTTTTTTGGGGCCTCAGTGGTGGTTAATAACACAACCAACAATGATCAATAGAAAAGTTTCAAAATTATTGTCCCTGACAAAAAAGAAAGAGTAAAAGTGGTTTTGAAGTCCAATGGAGGGCTTAAATTTGATATGTATTCTACAGAAGTAATTGCATTTGGTCTTCAGATTTTGCTTTCATGTATATAGTAATTGTATATATATATTTTGAAATCATTATGATCTGCTTTTTTAGTTTGTGTTGCTCAAACTGTTATCTAATGTCAAGAATAGAATCTTTATTTGTGAGTTTGGAGGGGAAACATTACCATGAGTTGTTCATTTGTTTGTTATTGGATAAGCTTATGTGGCCATGTGATTTTAAGCACAAACTTCCAAGTGGTTTTAAGCTTGCTGTTTTTTTTCTAGGGGTGAATGTCTGCTTTGATGAAGCTTGGGCTTTTAGATCATCACTCTTTTGTTAGTCATGAGAAACGTGACACTATTGCTGCATTACTTTGTGTACTTTGACCAATAAAAAATTGATGAACTGATATATTTATGGTAGCGTTGGTTCTTGTACCAACGCATGAGTTATGCATGCAGGTATATGAAATCTTGCAAAAGTTATTGCACCGTTTTCATTGGATTGTCCCAGGCTATATAATGGGTGGTGAAAACAGGTCAAAAGAAAAGGCCAGGTTGCGCAAAGGTAAGACATCATGCATAATTACAGTGTCATAACTTACATTTTGGAATTTGAACTTGCAGGTTAAGGTTTGTTAAGTACTATAGTATACTGAATTCTCTAGCAATTTGATGGGCCAGACTGTTAAGTTCAAATGTTGTAAAACCCACTTGGTTGTCAAGCAGGAATTTTGTGGTGCAGTTTTTTTCAGTTATACTCAGTTGTTTGACCCATTAACCAATAACTAAACTATTGCCATATTTTGTGTTATGTAACCAAGATTTGGGTATAAAAAGATCTCGCCTACTGAATTTTTTATGTTCATTTAACTCATTGAACTGAAGGGTTCTTTACTTTTCACATTTTAGAGCTATTATTGGTGGATTTATTCCTGCATCTTCCAGCAAGATTTTGCATTGACAACATATCTGTTGTGATAATACATAATTGCTACTTCTTCATTTCCCATTCATTTGTTCTTCCCTTCATTTTTCTTTTATCAAATTGGTTTTTAACCCTTGTTTTTACTACTAAATGATTTTTGTTGGTGCAATGTGGTTTTGGTTGGTCTAGTTGTTAATAGGATTTTCATTCTTTAAGTTTTCAAGTCTCAACTTTGATTGATAAGTGGATTCCTTTTTGGCCATTTAGCTTAAGCTTGAGTCAAATCCTGCATGAGTATGCTTTATTTATTATCTTGTCCTGCAATATGACGCCTATTTATTTTTGGTCTTCTACTTGTCTTTTAGTCACCTCACTCTTAGCTTAATCAATTTTTCTAGCTACTACATAATTAATTTCCCATTAACATGACTTGACCTATTCTTCTTTTTTTTTTTAATTTTATTTTTTTATTATCTTGTCTAGAATTGGTGCTATCTCTCTCTACCTTCTTGTATGTGCCTTCAATTCTTATTTATCATTTTTGTCTTGCCACTTATTTCAATTATGCTCATTTTATTAACAGGTTTTAGAATTTTCAGCATCTTGTGAAATAAAGGCATAGTTAGTTAGCCTGATAGACATCTCATAAAACATTCTATTCTCTGTTATTTATTCTGTAACACACAACTGTTTAGCATGGGTAACTTATGGTCATTTCCAGGCATATCTATTCTTGTTGCAACTCCTGGACGCCTTTTGGATCATCTAAAAAATACATCGTCCTTCGTGTACACAAATTTGCGATGGATAATCTTTGATGAAGCAGATAGGTAATATCTACAATCTAAAGTTGCAATTGTTTCTTGTTTCTTCTTCTTTCTGAGTTCTTTCATTTATCAGTGGCTTTGTTGTGCACCTTAACAGGATTCTTGAATTAGGATTTGGTAAAGACATAGAGGAGATACTTGATCTCTTGGGTTCCCGGAAACAGAAGTCTCTTAGTGAGGGGAATGCCATTTCAAGGATTTCTGAATTTCAGAGACAGAATTTGCTTTTGTCAGCTACCTTAAATGAAAAAGTAAATAATCTTGCTAAAATGAGTTTAGAAAATCCAATTATGATTGGTCTCGATGACAGTAAGTTGCAAACTAGTCCATCTCTTGAACATTTGGAATCTTTAGGATCTGATGTGGATAATGAATTAAAGTACTCAGGAAAGCTAGTAAGTTCTTCCAATGAAGAATATAAGCTTCCAGCTCAATTAGTTCAGAGATACATTAAAGGTAATGTGACGGAGACTCTGATTTGGTGACTTTCATGGATTTCAATTTCATATGCGAATTCTGATTGAATTTTCTGTATAGTGCCCTGTGGTTCACGGCTTGTGGTCCTCCTATCCATTCTGAAGACTCTTTTTGACTCGGAAATTTCCTATAAGGTAAGGCCACCCTTCTATTTCCAAACTGCTGATTGTTCCTACACCTGCTGTAATGTTGTTCCTTATGTAATGCATGCACATTCAGGTACCATAAGAATTGTGCTGGTCAATCAGTGCAAGATCTGCATGTGCCTTTGAATTGGTAAATTCATGGTTAGATAACTAGTTGAACTACAGCCCTGCATTTACCTTTCCGGTTTTTAAACTTCTTTCACATTTGAAAGTTAATGAAAGAGTGCTGCTCTGGTAACACAATGCCACTCACTAATCAGTAGGGTGGCATCATTATGAGTTTGGTTTGTAGGAGTCTCTCATGATTCATTCTCTAGAATGGTCGCTGTATCTTTATACACTTCCAAATATTATTTCACACTGAGTACTTTCCTTTAGTCAGGAGAAGATCAGGACTTTGTTTTTCTCTCCTTCATTCATTTATTTATTATTTTTAATTGTTAAATATAGGAAGAAATGTCATATTATTTCTCATTCGAACTAATTTGTTATGAAAAGTTGTATTACTTCAGTGCATAATAACTTGTTCTTATTGTCAAGTCCTCTCATGCATTCACTTTACAGATTGTGGTATTCTTTTCAACATGCGATGCAGTCGATTTTCATTATTCACTGCTCAGTGACTTCCAGTTGTCCAACCAACAACCAGAAGCAGAACGCCAGAAGCAATATTTGAAATGCAAAACTTTCAGATTACATGGAAACATGAAACATGAGGACCGCAGAACTACGTTCCAGGCATTCAAAACAGAGAAATCAGCTCTTCTCTTGTCCACAGATATTTGTGCTAGAGGCTTGGATTTTCCGAAAGTTAAATGTATTGTACAGTACGATTCTCCAGGGGAGGCTACTGAATATGTGCACAGGTACTTAATTTTTTTTGGAATTTCTATCTTTTATTCTGGTGACTACCCCCACTACCTGTTTTTTTTTTGTTTTTTATTTTTATATTCTGTGCGACTGTGTGTTGAGTGCCGGTGCGCATGTTGAATATGATTTGCAAATAGCAGTATTCATTACACCTCAACCCTCTATGTGCACGTCTCTTCCACTTGCTATTATGTGTTTCAGAAGCTCCATACATCAGAGCAGTCTCGACTAATCAATCCCATCTGAGTATTCTGACCATCAGGAATAATCAGTAAAGCTATGTTTGGATCGTGGATTTGGGGACGAATTTGCTAAGGGAAGAGAAAAGTGAATGAAATAAAAGCTATTTGTTTTCACTTTTCCCTTCATTTTTCCTTTCCCTCTGCAAATTCCTTCTCAAATCTATGATCCAAACACAGCCAAAGAGATTTTTTTGCTTCCCTAAATTTATTCATTTAACAATATCTTGCACGCCAGATGATTAACAGTAATTGTATGATTTATCAGCCGACTTTCCTATGCTTGGTTTATCAAAAGTAATCTAGTCCATGTGGCATGAACGTGATTGTCAAGAATAAGGGTTTGATGCAACCTTAATCTGTGTTGTAGAGTTGGAAGAACTGCTCGCTTGGGGGAAAGGGGACATTCTTTGTTATTTCTACAACCAATTGAAATGGGTTATTTGCAAGACCTAGAAAAACATGGTGCGTCACTAACGGAGTATCCCCTTCTCAAAGTGTTGGATAGTTTTCCATTATATGGTCAGCAGCACCATGCCAAAAGGTTTGTTTCCGTAGAGATGCATCCCTGGGTGCTTTCTTTGCAGAAGGCACTTGAATCCTTCGTCATGGCAGTGGTATGACTCTTTTTTATTGATCTTCTTTAAATTCGGAAGTAATAATTGCTACCTATTTTAATTTGCCTCTAAATGCTAAACTAAACAATATGAGACTGATGAAAGTTGCCAACCAGTTTAGAGTTGACACCTCTAAGGTTGTGTTTGAATCATGGATTTGATGAGGGATTTGCAGAGGGGAAAGGAAAATTAAAGGGAAAATGAAAGAAAAATAGCTTACAAAAGGAAAAGTGAGCTTACACTGATTCTCTTTAGCAAATCACTCCCTGAATCCATGATCCAAACACAGCAGAAGAGATTACTGGTCAGTAAATTATATTTTAATCATGTCATGCATTTCGAATTTTGCCTACCTGGTGTCTAAATGAACTGAGAGCATTTTGCCTACTAGGTATTCTTCTGAATATAATTCAGTAAACTTCTTTGATTTTTAATTCTTCCTAGTATATTCTAAGAATTTTTTTTTTTAATTTTTTATTTCCTAGTGGTTTTTGATACATTCCAAGTAATTCCACTTTTCGTTGCACAGTTATAATACAGTAATTTCAGAATGTGGGTCCAAGAATGATGCCAAATACTAGTTTTCGAAGTCTTCGATGTTTTCAAAGGAGACTCCTAAGACATTGTGTACGTGCTCAATGTCAAGGTTCCTTAATTGAGTCCCAAGCAAGGAAAGTATAAAATAATTGGAGTCTTTGGACAAACATATGCTAATATAGTAAAAGACTAGTAGTTTGCAAAGACTAGTACTTTGCAAATGCTTGCATTGTTACTATAGTTGAATTAATCGCATTCTTCTTAAGTATATCCTTGGATGTGAGAACAGTAGTTGTGGACCCTGGGCAGGGATTCTTGATATGAAATCCAATAGAAATGGCTGCTCCAAATTTCAATCACGTTTCAGATGATATTTGATTAATATATTTCATTATTTCATTTGGTTTCAGTTAATTCATTAAATCCAAAATTTTAATCCATAATTACAGTAGTACTTTTATGTTCTCTGAATTGATGCCTTGCCTACATCTTGTTTTAGCCGGGGATGAAGAAGTTGGCAAAGGATGCATTTTGTTCTTGGGTCCGTGCATACACTGCCCATCGTGGCGAACTAAAAAGGATTTTTATGGTGAAAAAGCTTCATTTGGGGCATGTTGCAAAAAGCTTTGCATTGAAAGAACAGCCGTCGTTGGTTGGTAAATCGTTTCAAATGCAGACAAAGAAGAGGAAGAGGGATCAAAATCAAAAGGGAATCCCGAAAAAGAGGAAGAACCCCCGGAAATCGTGAATTCAGGCCACAAGGGAGCTACATACCATCATGTCCAATTGGCTAGTTAACTAGTTCCACAGATACGATTGCATGTTGGAGTTTTTTACACTGTATTATATGATTTTGGGCAGTTTTATATCTGGGTAGTTCTGCAGGGTTCTATCTTTTTTTGGGTTGAGCAAACGGAAGCTAAAATGGAACATATTGAATTGTCCTTGGTGTTGTGAATGGCAATGGTTCAGTTGTTTAATTATTTTTAGTTTCAAAATCCTAGAACATTGTGTCAGTTTTGACAATTGACAGTGAAATTTTGTAGTTCAAAATTTGATTATTGATTACTGAATTGCTGGTATTGTAATCTCCTACTTTGGGGCCTTCTTTGGTTAATGGACTAATTTCTTTGATTTCTATTAAAGTCTAGCTTATATGATATACATTGTGTGTCATTTAAACAATATTATATGGACACATGACTTGTCAAATTCTCTACCAAGTGAAATAAAAAAAAGCTTGTGGTGTCAAAATCAATCTCCCGTTAAAGACTCACGTCTTTTCAGCTCCGAACTAATCAACTCTTTTTAGTAGTATTTTTGGTCTTTTTAATCACAAGACTCACAAAAGGAAAGTCACAACTCACACGGTAATTCAAAAACATCCCATCTTTGGTGGTTGTTCGAACTCTCACTTTCTCTTTGATCAAATGAAATGAGATCTTCAACTTTATTTATGTCGAGTTGATTAATCATAATTTGTTAAGATCATTAATAACGTGAGAGTTACAAATCACTAATAACAAGCTTACACGACTCATTACATGATACATTACATGTTAGCTTAATAATATTAAGCGGTCACATAACAAATTATTAAGTCAAATTTATCAAAATCTTTACTAAACAAGAGAAATCAAAAAGCTTAGGTTGAAAAATCAATCTCACAATAGACTCGTTTTAGCACCTCTAAATTGAACAACAATTTAGTTGTATCAAAAAAAATTGAACAACAATTTTTAGTAATATTTTTTTGTCAATTTAATCACAAGACTTAAAGAAAAGTTACAACTCACATGATTGTTCAAACCATCGTATTATTAATGCTTCCTAAAGTGGGGGTTCAACTTCCATCTTTCCATTTTCTTTGAGGTAAGTTTTGATCAAACTAAGATGGAAGATCTCAAATTCTACTTACCTTGAGTTAATTAATTATAATTCGTTAAGATCATTAATAACATGATAGTTACGGATAGCTTGCACATGGGAATTGGAATGTCTATTGTGTTTCAATGCATAACATGCTTGCTTTGCCTTTTTATGGGGCTCACTCCGGACTCATCAAGTTAATTTAAATAGTTCATTTTATAAAATTTGTTGAACAGTTCATTTATACAAAATATCATAATGATTGAACGCTGAAATTTACATTTATCTTAAAAACATTAGATACCAATATAATTCGATCATGAAAATATTAATATTATTTTTTTTCACATAAATTATTATTTTTTAATAAATTTTACAAAATCAACGATTTAGAAATTTGGAATCGCCTCCACCCACTCCAAACAGACAACTCACATGGGACCCAAATACTATGTTGACAGAGCACCGCAGGGTATCGTAACGCGTTGACGGCTGGATGGCCATATAAATACAATGATGATCATGAGGCGTTCGTTCTGCCACGTCAGCTGATTTTTGATAGCCTCCTCCCTGGTTCTGGGTTCTCTGGATCTTCTGGTTGGGTCAAACTAATGAGCCCCACAAAACATAATAACATCGTTAAAATGGGCCACAGTCCATTTAATTTTGAGGCCCATTTCTTGCTACCTGGCCCACTTCTGTCGGGACAGCCTTTTCAAGTATGCTGTCATATTCCAATCTCCATTATGAGTTGTTTTGGTCTAACCCAAAAAAAAAAAAAAAAAAAAAAAACCAATCATGAGTTGGTTCTATTAAACCCATGTTGTTTTGTTTTGTGAAATTGTGTTGTCAAAACAAGATTTTGAAATGTAATTTTCTTACATTTTTGCCTAAATTATTGATGGGAATAGTTTAAATAATTATACAAATAAGTTTTTATTTAGATAGTTTTAATATTAAAAAATGAAGTTGACATTATAAAACGACATTCAAAAGAAATTATGTTTATCATACAAATATCAAGAGATAAACCGCATATGGAATAAAATATAAATGGTTAAAGTGCATTTGACTCTCATAAAAAATAACCAAAATGTCTATGGTTCACACAATAACTTCCGTAAAAGATGATTTTATTTATGTCAATGGGGTAAATAGTACAAATTGTGCACTTTCAAATGTCAATGGGATAAACCGCATATGAAGTAAAATACAATAAAAAAAAGGTGAAATTTGAACTAAATTAAAACACTGTCTAAATATATGTTTTTATTTATTTTATTTTATCTTACCGGCTTGGCTCAAATGAGGTTTGGTCTTGGGCCAAGCCTCGGTTTGAAGCTCGGTTTGGCAAAAAAAACCTTGCTAGACTTAACTCGTAGACAATTCTAAACATCATTTTGGCGAACTAGCCCGGCCGGTTGCTGTTGTACACTTGTGGAATCATAAATCTATGACCACAAAGCCGTTGGTTAAAAACAAAACCTTTTCATTTTTGTAGAATGGTGTAGGACTTTTTAAAATTTGTTTGGCATGACCTATGATAATATACTCTTTTTTTTATTTAATCATTTTTAGTTAGATTATCTCTTTATTTTTTAATATATTTTTTTTATAAAAAATTAAAAAATACACTTATTCAGATCATTCTGATAACCCCCAAGTATTGAGGTGATATATTGCTTTTCAAACCCTAGTTCTTTGGCTATTGATCTCCTCTCTGCCTATATAATATGTTAGAAAAAATTAAAAAAAAGGCTCTATAATTCAACTGTAACCCCTGAAAGTTGTGCAACTTTTTTCAATAGTACCTACCCAGTGATAATATCACCCCACGTGAATGGCAATAATACCACATTTTTTAATCAATAAATAAATAAATATCCGCAGAGGAAGAGGAAAGCAACTGAATTATTTTTGGTATGGAAAAAGCTACTCACCTCCAAAAACTAGTTTAAAAAAATATATAGGATATAAATTGCAATTTAAGGAGATATATGTTATGTCCTTGTTTGGCATATATTAAAAAAATCAAAAAGTTACTATCTTATTTAAGTCACATCATCTTATAGGGACTTGGGGTCACTGCTGTGCTTTTGGTACATCAGTGACTGTTGTGCCTTATTTTGAGATGCATTATGAGTTTATTTTTATGATCTGAATCGTTCACTTTGTAGGATTTGTTGAGTACTTCAAGCCTACCAAAAATCATATTAATCGGATATCAATAACTATATGATCGAATTGCATATTTTTATACTATTTTTCAAAAGAAAAACTTCTTGTTTATTTTTTTGATTATCAATCATATAGTTATTGGTATCCGATTAATATGATTTTTGGTAGGCATGAAATACTCAACAAACCTTACAACATGAACGGTTCAGATTATAAAAATAAATCCATAATGCACCACAAAATGAGGCACAACAGTCAAAGGCACAGCAGTGACCCCAATTCCATCTTATAGGGTTGTTTGGGGTGTCCTAAATAAGTGTATTTTTTATCTTTTTGAACTAAAAAGTTGAGGAAAAAAATATGAATGTTTGGATTAACTTTTTGACTTTTTATGAAAAAATGTGTATTAAAAAATTGTATAAATAAGTGTATAGGGGAATAAAGTGATGGAATAGGCCGTACGGTTGAAAGCCTAAAGAGCAGCGCGACAGAGGGTAGTGCAGGAGATTGGTTTTCTACTTTTCGGGCATAAATTGGTTGGTTCTGTTCGGCCCATGGGACCCCACCACGGGTCCCGTTTTACTAATCGGAACCGTTTAATGTGTAGAACTTGTCGAGTACTATATTCTTGTAAAAAAATCACGTTGATTGGATTTTGATAGCTATCTAATCGTGTTAGTTTTTTTGTTAAGTGTTAACTATAACACCATCTATTTTTATACAAAACTGATTTGATAATGTATTTAGCGATATCCGATAGACGTGATTTTTTACAGGAATATAGTACTAGACGAGTTCTACTTATTGAACGGTTCAAATTATCAAAACGGGACCCATGGTGGGCTCCCACGAGCCCAGCTCTACCATCCAATTTAGTGAATATTTTCCTATAATTTCTTTTTCCCCCCGGTCAGTGACTTCACCATCTCGTCAGTCTTTTTCCATGAGTTTATTTTTTGATTTGTATTAATATGTGTATATTATTTTTTTAATATTTTTTGTGGTGAATAGTGTTAACTTTTTAACTTTTTGGATAACTTTTTTGTCTTTTTAGATTTTTTAAGGGTTGCCAAACTTGTGAAAAAAAACTAAAAAGTTAAAAAGTTACTCAAAAAGTTAAAAAGTTATCACTATTCACTAAAAGTAAAAAATTACAGCTGCACAACTTCCAATTCTAATTTTTCCCTACACACTAATTTATACAATTTTTTAATACACATTTTTCCATAAAAAGTCAAAAAGTTAACCCAAACATCCATATTTTTTTTTCTCAATTTTTTAGTCCAAAAAGATAAAAAATGCACTTATTTAGGACACCCCAAACAAGTCACATCACCTCTCTACCACATCACTTCGAACCCAACCCATATTTCATAAAAAGTTAAAAAGTGCACTTATTTAAAACATTCCAAACCACTTTATACTAAGCTTATAAATGGATCAGGTTTGACATAATTTGAATATGCCTTGATTAAGGCACATTTTGGTAATTTTGAATATCAAATAACTTGATGAAATAATCAACTTTGTTAAGTATAATTTTCAACTTGTACTAATCAATTGTTCATGCATTTTATGTTAAGCATATATTTAAATTGTCTTTTATGTCCTAGTTTGCAAAATATAAATTAACAAGGATTATAGCAAAAGATGAATCACATCAAATCAGATCATATTTTTGTATATTGGATCTATTTAGTGATCGGATATCAAATTTCCCTCTAACAAAGTCAGGTTTTATTGTATTGAATTTGAATAAAATTCGTGTTACTTTACACATCTTATTTTTCATATAGTTGGTAATATTATTGTTATTATTATTGTTATTGTTGTTTTATGTATTTTGCATGTCGGTGTTAAATGCAGGTAGCTCATATCATACGTACATCCCCCAAAAAAGCAACAACCAAAGAATAATAATACTAATTAATTATTAATAAACATACAACAATACAACCAATACATATATAATATAGCCGACTTTTAGCGTGAAACCAGGACTTTGGAGGGTAATGGGTCTTATATATTAAAAAAATATATTACATTTTATTATTTTAAATCAATAAAAATTGTGTATGGTTTGCACATGTAAAGTGTGTGAACAAAATTAAATTTATATGATACTTATGAAAATACAAAAAAATTTGTTTGATTTTGTAATTAATTTTTATGTTTTGAAGTTTTTTCAAGTGTAACAATCTTCAATGGACTTTTAAACGAGATCTGTCAGAGTATCTCTAATATTTCATCAAAATTTTTATTAAATTTTAGTAAAAATTTGATCTGATGTAATGCACTCCAATGGTTTCATTAAATCTAGGTAGTCGTCCCACTAAACGTCCGACTGATCATCCGGTCTAGAGTAAATTTTTATTAGATTCATCACAAAATCGGTTGTCCAGGAGGATGTTTGGGCAAACGTCCGACCCAATGATCACCTACAAATTTGATGAAAGAATAAAACTCCTTTAGACCATCTCCAACCCAACACCAAATGTTTCATTAAATTTAAATTTGATGAAAAAACCCACCTTTTACTGTTCCAACCTAGCACCAAATGTTTCATCAAATCTAGAATTCTCAAATCTTTCATCAAATTGAGTATATATGTGATTTTCATTAAATCACTGTTTATAGTCATTGGAGCTGCATGTCATTTTCACCATCGGACGACTAGCCGGATGTCTGGCTAGTTGTCCCTCCCGTATGACCACTTCCTTATAAAAATTTGTAAAAAATTATACTGACCGGTCGTTCGCTTGGTCGACTAGTGTTTTGATGAAAGTTCAAAATTCTCCGTTGAAATGCGTGATATCAAATGGAGTTTTAACTCAAGTTTTTACTAAAATTTAGTGAAAACAAAGATACAATGTTGGAGATGCTCTTAATTTGATGAAAAAAGTAATTCTCTCTCTATTTGATATCAGTTTGATAAAAGGGTTAGAGCTCACATTTTAGGGATTTTTCATAAAATTTGAATTTGATGATAGATTTTGTGAAGAATTAGAGATGACCTTAGTTATTGTTTGGTTTTCATATTGGGCTAAATAATCACAAAAGGACAACAAAAAGTTAAAAAATCACAAAAAGTCAAAAATTACAAAAGGACCAAAAAAAATAAAATAAAAATCCACCATTCCAAAGCTAAAAGCCAAAAAAGCCAATCAAGAATACCAAACGAACAAAAAAGTCCAAAACTAAAAAAGTCAAAAAAGTCAAAAAGCCAACTAAAAAAATCATTGCCAAATAAAGGCTTAGTATCATGATATTTTAGTGACTCAAACAAGCTTGTTATTAAAATAACTATTTTAACAAAATTATTCAAGTCTGGTTATATTTGAAGAAATTTGGGAGGCTCTTTCAACTGTTTGGGTATAAATAGCTAAAATAAATAGTAGTGATAAAATACACAAATAAAAAAATAATTAGACAAAATAAAAAATATTTTTTTTTATAGAGAAATTTATTAGAAAATCATCTTTCAAATACTTATATCCCAATTAGTCCATAAATTATTCTTGTATTTCAATAAATCCTATTATTTTGAACATTTGATCTACCAAATCTTAATTATCATATTTAGAATATTTTATGGACAATTTTACCTTCATAAATATTTTTTAAATCATTAGCAATTTGGTGATGTGAACATTTACATTAAATAAATTTAATAGTGTGAATGTTCACATCATGAAATATTTACACTGTGAATGTGAATATTAATGTGTACTTCACCTTATTATTATTAAGGATATTTTGATAATTATGTCACCTATATTAGAACATAAAAAAATAAGAAAAATAGGTGGTAGCTCGAAATTCGTGACCCTATTTTGGCTCGAATTCGAATTCGAAGAGGGAGAGAAGAGAGGGAGAGAAAGAGGAGGAGAGAAGAGGAGATCGTCGCAGCAGAGGGAGAGAAGAGAAGAGCAGGAGATCATCGTCGGACACAGCTCGTCGGCGTCGTTGAACACAGTTTGTCGGCGTCGCAGCTCGTCGCTCGTTGCTCAGCCCCGCCTCCGCCTCTGCCTCCGCCCGCCGCCGCCTCCGCCTCCGCCTCCGCCTCCGATTTTGATGGCCCCCTCCAGTCCAGTTCTTCTTCTCCTTCTTCTCTTCTGTTCTTCTTCTTCTGAAAAAAAAAAAAAAAATGAGGGAGAGTGTGAGTGGACGGAGCTGTGTGTGTGTGTGGGGGGGTTTTCCAGAGGGAGGGAATGAACAGAGAGAGGGTGGGTGTACAAAGAGAAAGGGTGGGTGTACAAAGCAATTCAGGCCTTTCGACCCATGCCATTTCGAGCTACGAAATGGAGTTGAAAAAATAAACCTAAATGGAAGATAAGTAAGAGAATAAATGCCCATTTTTTAATATCTTGGCATGGTTTTTTTTTATATTATTTTAGTTACAAAAAGGCAAAATAGACTAAAAAGTCAATAAGAGAATGGGGCCATTTGAGAACATCATAAAAAAGTCAAAAGTCAACTTTTAATCAATTTTGGGTCACATCACCTCTCATATAAAAAAAAATCAAAAAAGTCAAAACATTAGCTTTTAACTATTTTCTCAAAACACTAATGTCAAATCCAAACCATAATCATTTTATTTTATTCTCACAAAAATCAAAAAAAGTCAAAGAGTCCATCACAAACTAGACTTTTTAGCCACAGACTAAAATCACAAAAAAATCAAAAAGTCAAAAAATCAACTCACATCTCAAACGAAGGCTTACTAGTGGAGCGGGTTAAGACTTTTTTAAGTTAGCTAAAATGTCAATTTATTAATTAAAAATAATTTTTTGAAAAATTTAATGTTACAAAAATTAATTTGTTTAAGGGAGATTTATCAGAAAATCTTTTTTTAAATACTTGTATCTTAATTAGTCTATAATATATTATTATATTTCAATAAGTCCTATTATTTAGACATTTGATCTACCAATTCTTAATTATCATATTTAAGGTATTTTATGGATAATTTTACCCTTATAAATATTTTTTATACGATCTGTACTTAGTGATGTGAATATTCATATTTTATAATGTGAATATTGACATTGACATATGAATGTTCACATTGACGGTATAAATGGAAGTTCACATTACAGAACATTTATACTGTCAATATGAATATTATTATTAGGGTATTTTGATTATTGGAACATAAAAAAATAATTTGAACTAAATAGAATATAAATAGGTGAAAAGTAATTTATGAATAAGTGTCCTTTGTTTAACTTGTTTTTACATTTTTTTATTTTTAGTGGCTTTTAAAGTAGTTAAAGTGAATTTTTTTTTAAAAAAAAAAGAAAAAAAGAAAAAAAGAAAAGAAGTTTATGAAATAAACTAATCTTTTTAAAAATTAAGATAAATTACATATACAATCTCTAAGATTTGATTAAAATACAATTCATTTATGCGATTTTGAAAATTAACAGTTTTATTAATAAATCGCTAGTTTTATTAATAAGTTATAAAGTCAATTAACATTTTTTCATAATATTAGAAATATGTTTTAATTAATAATTTAGGTAATTTTATTATTCTATAAGAGAGTAATTATGAATTTTATTTTTTTAGTTAATTCTGTTAAATAAAAACTTCTGATAATGAAGTATTTGTAATTTTTGAAATCACAAGAGGCAATCTATACTTTAAGTAAATATCACATAATATAATTATAATTTATCCATAAAATTAATAAATTAACTTTTAAATCACAACCAAACAAAGCCTAAGACCACTGCAGAGAAGGTTCCCTCAGGCTGGACCCCATATCTCTGCCGTGAATCTCGTTTCATGCTCGCCTTTTAGGGTTTCCCTTCCACGACTTTGTACCCTCTCTCTCTCTCTCTCTCTCTCTCTCGCTCGCTCTCTCTCTCTCTCTCTCTGTATATATATATATTATGCTTGTATATATGTACATATTGATTTTTAATTTGTTCATTGGGAGGTCAGCTTCGTTGTCAATTGAACTGTTGGGCAGTGATTGTTATGCAATAAAGTTTAAAATAATAATAATAATAATAAATAAATAATAGAAAGAAAGGAGTAAAGAAAGGTGGTAACCAGATTTAAGGGTGAGATTGGTCCTCCTGATGTTATTATTATCACCTATTTTTCTGCCCATTCAATGATGCACACTTCTATGGGTAACTCTATAATTACACCATATAATAATAATAATAATAATAATAATAATAAGAGACTAAACAAGACAAATGTTAACATGTAGTTTTGAGGCATTGTTTAATATTAGAATTATAGTGAAAAGTATTATTGAAATAGGTATAATTTTTTTTTTTAAAAGGTTTTGATTTTTGTAAAAATTGTTTTGAAATAAGTAAAAAGGTGAATTAGACTAACGGTCCCTATAGTTTGGGGCTTGTGTCATTTTGGTTCATGACTTTTCAATTGTGACACATTTGACCATGAATTTTGAATCTTGTTTTAAATAAGGACAATTGAAGATACTATTGAATTTTTTAAGGGCAAAATGGTCAATTTGATAAAATATAAATTAATTTGACAAAAATAAATGTCAAAAAATTATTTTTGATTTTTTAAAAATTATTTCTACTTATTAAAGATAAAATTATATAAAATTAATAAATCTTTTAGACATTTATTTTTTTTTACCAAATTAATTTTTATTATGTATTTGGATGATGATCATGTAAAATTAATTTTTAAAAATTAATCATGTAATTTTTATTAATTGTTATCAATTTTACATAATTTTATTTTTGGTGGGTAGAAATAATTTTTTAAAATTTTAAAATATTTTTATGACATTTATTTTTGTCAAATTAGTTTATATTTTATCAAATTGATGATTTTGCCCTTGAAATTAAGCAATGATATGTTCAATTGTCCTTATTTGGAACAAGATTCAAAATTTAAGGTCAAATGTGTCACAATTGAAAAGTCAGGGACTAAAGTGATACAAGCCCCAAACTATAAGGACTGTTAATGTAATTTGCCCTAAGTAAAAAGTGTATTGTGTTCTTCAATCCCATCAAATAAGCCACCAATGTGAGTGCTCTAACTAAATTGGGTGCCATTTTCCATTCAGTTCTTAAATAAGTATATTTTTTGATTTTTTATAAAAAGGTATGTATAAAAATAAAGAGGTGATATGACCAAAATAAATGCACTTATTTAAGAATTGCCAAACAAATTCATGTCACATCAATTTGTTAAATAAGTTTGTAAATACAATTTGTTTGTTTGTATAGCATTTTTCAAAGTATAATAAGGGTTCAAAAATGTTTTGAGGTCCAAAACTTTAAAGTTGTGTTTGGTTGAGAGATTTGGGAAGAGATTTAGAAATGAAAGGAAAATATAAATAAAATGTGAATAAAATATACACACATTTACTTTCATACACTTTTTTTTTTTTTTCCTTTTTAAATTTCTCTCCCCACATACCCAACCAAATAAGCCTAAGCTCTTGATCTTAAGATTTTGGACAATTGGAACCTTGACAAGAAGAATTTTTTTTGAATTTTTAGATGGGCTTTAGACAAACTGCTAACTTTTTTCGATAGGTTGAGTCACAAAATGAGTATAGCAATGAGTATAAGGATACTTGTATATTCTGTTTAGATGATAGATTTGAATACTCTATTTTATTCATATTTTTTTTACATTTTTTTTCTTCCTTTTTTCAAAATTCTATTTAAATTTATAAGGAAAAGTTAATGAAATATTCCTCTCTAACTTTGGGTAGTAGGACACTACAAAAAATTAAAGATTTTAGAGAGCAATATTTAGGGACAAAATTATTTTTTAAGGACAAAATAATTTTGTTGCGAAAAGTGTTATTATATTTTTAACAACAAAAATTGGACATTAGTGATGAATTATTATCTTTTTGGAACCAAATTTTTTGTCTTAAAAAATAAACTATTTTGAGACCAAGTTATTTTTTCCCTAAAAATCTATTTATTAGTGACACTTTTAAAATTTTGTCGCTAAAAGCTTTATTTTGACTTTTTTGGATGGCCTTTTAACGGTTATCCTCATGACGATAGAAATTGGTCTATAAATGTCTTTTACAACAAAATTTTCACTTTTAGAAACCAAAACATTTGGTTACTAAAATTTTTATATGTTGTAGTGGGAGATGTTCAATATATATTTTTTTTATTAACTAAGGTTCCTCTCTGTGAAAATTAAAATTTCTCTGTGTCGAGACGAAATTTCTTTATAAAAATGTTGAGGGACCCCAACTATTATGAAAATATTATATGTCATTTATCTTAATAAAATTTTAATAACAGGTACCTTAAAAAAAAATTCCCCACTTTATAATTCAAACACAACATTAAGAATAATATTAGGGAGTTTTTTTTGATAAATCCTCTTTTTAAGAGTTTTATTCCGTCCAACACATTCTTTTTGCCTATTTCATTAGATTCTAATTGAGGTAAGAAGACCAAAACACCCTCAATCTCACCTGCCCCTATTAATGTTGATATTTAATGTTGATTGTTATTATGTTTTGGTAGTTCCTGTGTATCAGGACGTTGACTGTCATTATATTTATATTAATTTGAAATGAATTTTTGTCATTGTGTTGTCAATACAGGATGTGAATATTCACATCATGTAATTAAAATGAATATTCACATCATTATTTGGATTAGAACACTTCTAAATGAGATTTATCAATAAAAATTCCATAATATTATAATAGTTGTTGCGACATTATGTATACCTAAACTAACTCCACTCTTCACTTATGTCACTCTTCACTTATGTCAAAACATAGAGAAAATACAGTAAAATTTATAGTGTTTGCGATAATTTTTGTGAAATTGTTGTGTGTGAGTATGATTGATGTTAATCCCATATATCCATCCTCATACTAATCTTTATCCTAGAGGTTGTAGGACAGAGTGGAAGATGATTGATTCAACCCCACTTTATTAAACCCCACATTATAATGGTGCAATAGAAGTGGCTACCCCACTTGGGAAGAAAAATATTGTGGCTAACATTTCCTTTGTGGATAATACAAAGAGTCTTTCAACCTCCTCAGCTAGCTAAGAGATATTGTTGAATCACCTGGATGTTGACCTCACTGGCTCTACTTTCAAGTTATCAACATCATCCTCTCTCCTCTCTCTCGTGCGTTTGTTTGTTATTAAAGCTGTTACAGAATAGAACATAAATGTAACTTATAAACATTTTATTACACATGTTTGATACATTCTATGTGTGTAAACTTTCTCGTTAAATGTATATCCATGGATTCATGACACAAAGTTGAGAATAATATTGCTTCAATTATTGTGCTATTTATCACATTTGTCAGCTTAACCAATGGGGTAAACAAGTAGAATTTAACCTTATAACCAATTGGTCCAATTATAACGTTATAACAACCATGTAAATGTATCATGAAATATTTATCATTTCATGTGCTATCGAATATATGCTTTCAGTGGAGTACGTGTTTTTTGCACTGCATAGGTCCAAGATTATTAAAAAAAAATATTGAAAGGAGAGTGCATCTTAAGGAAAATTTGTTTAATAAATCTTCATATTAGTAACTAACATAAGTAATGTAATTTTTTAAACTAATATAATAATAACAAATGATATGATAAAACTTTAAATGTGATAACATAATTGTAAACTTTATACAAAAAAAAAAAAAAAAAGTTTAGAAGAATGATATGGTGATGATAAAAGCAAACCATTTTAATGAGAAATTTGATTTAAAATGAACAAATATAAATTTGTTATACTTTCACTTGTATTCTCTGTCCCTTGGATGCTACATTAAGACTGTAGGGACAATGTTCAGTGTCTAAACTAATGGTGAGTGGATCCATGCATCCAAAGACATGTGGATGTCCTCTCATTGTCTTTAGATACCCTAACATCTTAAATTATGCACTAGGGCTTAATTGAGACACAATAGAAACTTAAGGTAGTTAAGCTGAGAGTAATCTCATGATTAGCTTACAAGGGACAGCACCTCATTAGTGAGTTCCCTATGAAAAACAATTAAATACTTCTAGGCCTGTAAATGGATCGGATTCGGATCAGATCTGTCAAAATCCGAATCCGATCCGATTAAGTCAAACCCGAATCCGACCCGAATCCGTTTAGTCTATATCCGATTATAGATATCCGAATCCGAATCCGATGATTTCGGATATCCGATCCGATAATCCGATCCGATCCATTTATTTATTTATTGAGCTACAATTTTATATAATTTGATTTTTTTTTTCATTTTATGTTTTTTTCATTCAAATTGGGAATAATCGGATCGGATTATCAGATTATCGGGTCGGATCGGATTTTTGCAGATTTAATCCGTTTAATAAACGGATTAAACGGATTCGGATTATCGGATTGTCGGATCGGATTTTTTGTAAACGGATTCGGGTTATCGGATCGGATTCGGGTCGGATTCGGATTAAATCCGATCCATTGACAGCCCTAAATACTTCTGGAGCATTATTTACACTGCTTACATGATACTCCTTACCAAAAAAAAAAAAAGAGTTGGAACACATTAAATATATCATTTTTTGTTTCTCAATTACCTGTGAAGTAAGTATGTCCTCGTAATTTTTTTACTGGTTTTGAGTACTATAAAGACAATGTCATTTGATATTTTGAAACTATTCAATAAGTACCTATTTTTTATTTCTTCTTTCTTTGCTTAGACAGTTGAGCATGGGAATACTTAAGATTGTGCTTGAATTATGAATAATTTAAATAGAAATTTAAAAAAGGAAATGGAAAATGATTTAACTTATATTTTTTTTAAATTCCTAATTCAAATACAATCTAAAAATATAAAAATTATTTCAAAATAAAATATATAATACAAATTTAAATTTAATATAATGTAAATCATATTCAAAACAAATTTAATTTATACATTTAATTGTTGAAATACTTTTCTAGTAAAACCCATGTGCACACACCTAATCTGAAATCATTAAATTGGCAATGTGGACCACTACCACGGCAATAGTTTATGATCACCAAACGAAATCATTCCATTTGCTTCCGTATCCCAATTGTGAATCCCTAATAATAATCTTCCATATGTATTTTCATTTTAAAACAAATAATATAATATGAAAATATATAAAAATAATGTGATAACAGTAATCAGATTAATTTTAATTTTTTTTAATAGATGATCTACATAGTAGAACTTAGAAAAAAAAAAAAAAATACATTATAAAAAGGAGCTGTAACCGGCTTAATGAGTTAGACTAAACTATCCAATATAATCCACAAACAAGAGATAATTTAATTCTTTATAAAAATATCATTAACATATCATTCTGACGATAAATGATTCTGTATAAAAATCTGGAAAGAATATCATTTTCTTTTTTACTTTCCTAGCATGGGAATCACTCACAAATCTCATTGAGGCATCTAATCTTGTACTTGTCATTGATGATTCACATGTGGTGAGCATCAATGGCACTGTCATTTATTTATTTATTTTTTGAAAGTGCTTGTAAGCAAAAGTTTTTCTCTTTTGGAAGTGGAAAATAGTATAAGGCAGTCCAATCTTGTTATGGGTCGATCACTTAAAACAATATCACAAAATCAGCATTTTTTTTAATCTTAGGTGTCAAAAGTTGTGTAATATCTATATGAAAGTGACATACAACACAGAATTGCCATTGCTGATGCTTAACTGCTGTGAGTAGCACAATTGCATGACAAAACGTTAGTTACGTCTTGTCGTCATTTCTTGCCTTCATAGTGCTGTCACCTCCCTCCACGTGTAGTCAATATATATATTTTAAAATTTTTTTAAAAAAAAAATTAAATACATATAAATGTTTTAATTATCAAATAAACAATAAAATTAGTTAAAAAATATAAATCCTGAAAAATATTGAACATAACTCCTCAATAGCGGATCCTAATAAGTTGGCAATGGCAACGGTAAAGTTCAGATTTAGAAGTGGCAAATAGTGGATTAAATACATATAAGCATTTTTGATATTTTATAGGTTTGTCTTATTATTTTAATACTATGTGTTTATAGTTGAAGTACTGTATCTCTTTGTATCATATTGAAATTCTATAGTTTGACTCTTGTATTAATTTATCCCTTGTATTTCAAATTATACCAAGTTTACCTTTGAATTTTTCATATTGTGCGTGCCAATTTATTCCACTTGATGATGTCTTTTTAGAAATTAGACTGAAATTAAAGAGCAAAATCATCAATGATCTTCAAAGTGATTGAGGGATTGACATTTGAATAGAAATGGCCTATTTTCTTTTGAATGGACCATTTTGTCGTTAAATTCTATCTAAATTTGTAATGAATGTTAATAATTGGACTAGATTGGCACAAATGTAAAAATTTAAAAGCAAAATCGATATAATTAGAATTACAAGACTTAAATTGGTACAAATAAACTACAAAGATGATGCATATAATTTATCTTCATTATTTATATCTTCAACCGTTGGTAACTAAAGTGAGTCCCATACATCGTTGGTGTATATTTAATGAGTGCTACTATTATCACCACACTTATTACTTTGTACTTCCTATTTATTTTTTTTTATTACAATAATAACTTCAAATAAAATTACTAAAACACAATTAAGCCCACATACCTACTTAATCATAAAATAGGGTTTATGAGAATACTCACTTCCATCACCACCCATAGATTTCAAAGCTTTCAAAACCTCAAAATATTGAGAACAGTGGCAATATTCCAACAATAACGTTGGCAACCATTCGATTGTACACATTTTTCCCGCAATGACAATGAGTGAAAGTTTTTCTTGTAACCACAATTCCATGAGTCGAATGGAGTACGACAATGTAAGCTCAAAGGAGGTTCATAGCCTGGATAGTATTTGCAATTCGGAGGAGGTTGGCCTTGTATTGATAAGTTTCTTCAAAAACACGAACAAAAATGGAGAAAACGATTAAACTCTAAAAGTTTAAGTTTTCTAAGGTTCGAGAATACATGGTCGAACATCAGTCATTTGTTCGGTAACATAAACTCGAACATAGGTTATTTGTTCGGGAACACAGGTTTGAATAAGGAAATTTATTAAAGTTTGATGTGTCAAACTTGTGTGCAAGAGTTCACGTTTTCTAAGGTTTAGGAATACAAGGCCGAACATCAGTCATTTGTTTAGCAACACAGGCCTAAACATAGGTTATTTGTTAAGGAACATAAGTCCGAACAAAAGAATTTCTTAAAGTTTAATGGATCAAGAGAGAGATACCCGTGAAACTTTTGAAGATAGATTTTAGATCAGCAGAGAAGCTCCTTTTCACTTGCGAAACTTGTCTTTCTTCTTATGAGATTCCCTTGAGAGAGAGCGACATAGATACCTATAAAGGGGTAAAAAGCCTGAAGCAATTAGGCAAAACAGCCCAAAAGAAGATGAAGACCTAGATAAATCTTCTAAGAAGCCCATTAGAGACAACTGGTGGTAACATGACGCATGGTTAAGATCGTAAGGAGCAATGAAGAGTAAAGATCTCATTCTAGAAGGAGATCTGCAAAATGTAAGTGAAATGTCGGACTCATCTTCATCTAACAATAGAAACATCAGAGCAGCAAATACGGGAGCATAGATCAGGCTTACTAGACAGTAAAATCGTCTAATCAACTTGATCCGGTGAATATAGTGCTTGGTAAGTTGGCTATTAGCATTTGATATAATCTAAGCCGTTCATAAGGGAATGATCCAACGATCAAAGGTAAAAGATGGGACTTGAGTTAGGAAAACTATAAAAGGCGAAGCAGGTGAAGTAAAGAGAACATACTATAGGTAATCCAAGAACCTTTTTTTAAATACAAATATTCATGGCCAAATAGTATCCTGATTTGATCGTTGGAGGGTCCTTCCGACCAACCTTGGTTGGGGGTGATCACTGAGGTTTTAGTTTCTCTTAAAAAAGTAAAGAAAGGGACACGTCATCTCACTTTCCTTGTGGAGAAGAATTTTACCTTCCACAATATCACCATGAGAGAGAGTAACAGAGATACTACTATGGGAGTGAGAAACGTGATCGATTGTGAGATCTCTATGGTGAAATTCAAATTTGAACTTTTAGGATTTGAGAGATGAATGGTTTTTTAAGGGTGTGCATTTTAGTGGGTATGAAATTTTTAGAAGGATAATTTTGGCATTATTTGAGGAGATGAGAGAAATTTTAACAGAAATTCTATTTCCATACGCCTAGTTACCTCAGTGCACATACTTAATGAAATATTATTTTAATTGCAATTATGTCCTAAGCTAAAATGACCATAATGGACATCCATCAACACCCATAATATTATATGAAAATATTCATTGTACACATCTTTTAAAAATAAAAAAATCTCAATGTACATTTTTTGAGTAAAAAAAAAAAAAACTAAGCCCTAGTTTTTCCATTATTTGTCACTTCTTCCATTGTTTCTCGCTTTACTTGCTACACACTTTATATTCCTTTATTGCTTACAAAGTAATACTTTCATAACAACTCTCATATTACTTTACTATCTAGATTTACACTTTATTATTTATATCATTTGCTTATTAGTTCTACAATTTTGTACAAGTCTATGATCACGACCTGGTGGTACAAAGCTACGAGTGCTGCTCCAATAAATGGTCCCGCCTAGAAAATCCACTTCAGATCAATAAAAAAAAAGAAGCAAAACAACACCACCAAATTATATGAGTAAACGACGATCAAGATCAAATGTCTTAGAATGCATGTTGCTTTTATATGTGGACCCCCTACAGATAGGCTATTGGAAAGAAAGAAAGGTTTGTGAGTTGAGCTTATGTGGTCATCCCATGTGTAGTCCTTGTTGTAGACGATGGCTACACCCAAACTTCTTGTTGGGTTGATACCTGTACTAGTTATGAGGATGGTGGCCAAGTGCACCAAGAACACTACAAACCCAATTGGCAATGGTGCCAAAATTGTGGGTCTACAAGTCTGGAAGTAGTGGGTCACTCAGCAAGTGTGTGGAAATGAGGGTTGAGTTGTGTGTGTACAATGATTATGAGTGAATGGTATAATCGTAACTTTTAGTGTATGGATTGAGAAAGTTAATTAATAATCAAATAATAAGTGTGTGCACTAAGAAAAAATGAGTACTGAGGTAATTAAGTGTGTGGAAATAGAATTTTCTAAATTTTAAGAGAAGTGCTGTTATTAGCACATGTCTAAATTCGTTGGACCCCCAATTTCTAATTTTTTTTAATTACAATTATATCCTGAAATAAAATTACATTAAAAGGCATCATTTAATGAAATACCCACCTACCCAATACGAACTAACACTTTACAATAGTAACCCTCTTTAAGGGTATTGAAATTTATAAGTAGGAGTCCAAAAAAATGGAAAGTCCAAAGTAATAAGTGGGGTGCTAATAGCAGCAATCATATTTAATAGGTCCAAAATATGATTTAACGAAATTGACACAATATCAAAAAATTTAAAAATAAAATTAATAAATTAAAACAAAAAAGACCAAATTAACATAATAAACAACGAATATAATTTAGTCTTATTATTTATATCCTTAACAATTAGAAACTCAAGCGAGTCCCTAACATTTTTGGCGTATATTTAATTGGGTAAATTACACTTTGCCCTCTTTATATTTTACCATTTTCTCACTTTAGCCATTGAATTTTTTTTTTTTTTTCTCACTTTGGCTCTTTACCATTTTCTAACTTTTATCCAAAATTAAAAAAAAAAATGCCACCAAAAATTCCCTTCATGAAAATATATCATTATTTTTAATTTACACTTTTGATACAAACTTAAACCCAAATATAATAATATATTTTTGAAATTTTTTTAAATATGTCTTACCTTTTGTAGAATGTTTTTGGGGGTACCCGAGAATGCTCGATAGTTCAAACTCCCGATTTTCAGTCTAGTTTCACTAGTGTAGTGTGAAATAGAAAATGAGAGTTCAGATCCGACATCATCTATAGAAAATTTATTTGATTGCAAAACATTTTCCAGAAATGGATTGCATCACTAGATCTTAGAGTCGCTACCTAATCTTTTGGAAAAACTAGGAAACTCATGACTTGTGCTAAAGGCTATTGTTCGTCATAACCAAAGATGCTTTGGTTTAGAACATTAGGTATGAGGGGGAAATGTCATAAATTGAGCACCCTTGATCACCCGATCAAAAGATCAGCCTCTACTAAACCATGATAACAGTATAACCAAACAAAGAATTCAATCAACTTAATGGATGAGTGGCTACATCCTATTTCCCTTACATCCATGAGGACCCATCACATGATTATAACAAGTTAACAGTGAAGCACAAGGCTTGACAAGTTGAGGAAAAGAGGCAAAAGTTTACCTCTTGTAAAGAAGGTGAGCTTCTTAGTTGTCAAACCCTTTTCTGCACCTTCAAAGTTTTTGACTATGTCCAAGAATCCTTAGCAAGAAGCTCCAAGTCAAGGTTTGATGGTGTTTATGGTGTTTAGGTAGTATAATCGAGAAAGAGGAAGGTTGAAGATAAAGTAGGTGTGTAGTGCTCTTAATCAAGTCCCTTGCCTTTGAGAATTTTTGTAAAAAAAAAAATTAATGAAGTTGAGAGGGTTATATTTATAGACTTTTGGGGGGGAAAAAAAAAACTCTAAGAAACTTGCTGAGGAAGCTTAAAGACAAAATATTTAAGATATTTGTGAAAAAATCTGAATTTCTCAAAACTGCTCTGTTTCCCTGACAAATCATTCGACTAGCAAAAAAAATCATATGGCCAACACATTTTTTGTACGGCTAGATGAAAATTCATTTGGCCAATACATTTTTTTCCTGCATAACCAGATCAATTTTTAAAGAAGAAAATAGGTTTTTTTTTCCAAGATAATTCTCATTCCTTCCACTCATCTTCACTTTGTCTTCACTTAATTTACTGAAAAAGTACAACACTTGAATTTTTAAAACGCGAGCCTCAGAACTTTGTAGAGACGTTTGAATCCACATGGCAAAAAAAAACTTTTGAAAAGGGTTTTAAGAAGGTTTAAAATGTTTTGGCTGAAACGGGTGTAAGGTTGGGATTAAAGTTTGATCCCGGCTCTCCTACTAAAGAATTCATAAGACAACACATTCTAACTTTCTTTATCGGGTGTTCGAAAGAAGGCACTCAAGTCTTAGAATCAGTCAAAATAAGATGTTTACACCTTTTCAATAAAATTTGTATTAAGTCCTATTAACACATGAAGCAACTCTTTCAACATCATATTAATAGGACTCAATCAAAATTTTATTGAAAAAAGTTGGACTTGTTTGATATTTTGCCTATATATATATATATATATTTGTTTTATAACAAATGACAATCAACATCGTATTTTTTGCTTAATTTTGAAGAAAAGTTAGTTTGAAGAGTAAATTAAGAACAATTTAAAACATAAAAATTGAAGTGGAAAAAAAAAATTTAAAAACCAAAATAAGAAAATGATAAAACATAAAAAGGGTAAAGTATAATTTACCATGTTCAATTGGTCCAAAATATGATTTGATGATTGGTGTTAGTGAAAGTTAATAATTTCTAATGTAGTAATTAATATTAATGACCATAGGGCATGCTAGGTGGTTGTGCCAAAAGAAGATTGGAGGTATGTTCATCATTAGCTCAATGATTTTACATACATATATAGTAGAAACTAGCTAGCAAGGTGGCATATATATGTCTCTCCTTTGTATGCCAATGAGTGTCTCTCCACATTTTTTCCAACACCATGATTTCTCACTTGAGCGTGCTACAGCCAACATGGTTATCCTACCTACCTAACCATGTAAATGCACTGTGCATATAGACACTAGCATCTATATATATATAGGAAAATGTTTTGTGACACTAAAAAGCTGGGCACTAATACCCCTAATTTCTAAAACTGGTAACTTTGTTTTTTTTTTTTTTTTTTTTTTTTTTCGCCTTGTTGTGAAATTCGGGGCATTAGTGCCCCAATTTCGGGGCACTAACCACAACCCATATATATATATGCAATCCCAAATCAAAATTGGGTGAATGACCTTACAAAAAAAAAAAATTAAAAACTAGTTGGGTGAAAATAATAAAAAAATTATAAATTTTATATGATTTTCTTTTCTTTTTTTTTGGGGGGGGGTTGAAAATATATTTCTGGTATGTATCTCATCAAATTAGTTTATATTTTTAAAAAAATTAGAAAATTAATTTTGAAAACCAAAACAAACTAAAAAATTGTTTGGGATGATCTAAATAAGTGTACTTTTTGACTTTTTATGAAATATGGATTGAGTTTGTGTTGGGTTTGAAGTGATGTATTAGAGAGGTGATGTGATTTAAATAAGATGATGTGACTTAAATAGGATAGTGACTTTTTGACTTTTTTCAAACATGCAAAGTGTAAAATTTTAGACAATTGACACTTCCATGTTATGTTTGGTTCGCTGAATAAAATAAAATTTTCATTTCTTAATCTCCTTATGGAATCATTTACTTAGAATGAATAATGATAATTTTATTTGTAATGTATTTTTTTTAAAATAATTTTTTAGTGGACCAAATGTAAGAATTAATATTCCAACAGAATAATAATTTTGTACCGTCTTCATTCTAATAAACCAAATACTATCTTAGGGATGGAAATTTGTCCGACTCTTAGCCCTGGTTTGGCTATCATTTTGGGGTTAAAAAAACACAAAATGACAAAATAAGCTAAATAAGTTAATAAGACAAAATATCACATCCAACTCCTAATAATTATATTTTTTCTCTCACAAAAGTCAAAAAAGCTAAAAAATCCAAACCAAACGAGACTAAAAAAGTCCCAACACAAGATGGATATTTCCCATTCCATACACATTTTTTCTATCCCGATAATAAAACAGGGAGGAAACCAGATTTGCTTTCTCCATCCTATTTTTCAGTTCTATCTCAATTATATTAACTAAATATTTTTTTGTATTTATATAAAAATTTATATTGTTAGTATAATAAGATAAAATATTAATATATATATTTAGATCTACTTTCTATATTCAATGATGTGTCAAGAAGATAATTAGTTGAATTATGAACCAATCATCTTCTTGACAAATCTAAAAAGTAGTCTAATTTTTAGACATAAATAGCAATATTATGTATATATATATCTCATTTCTCACCTCTTCATTTTTTTTCATAAATTTTTTTCACTCTATTCACTCATCAATAAATGCCCTTCGTATAGGGTATATCTCTTTTATTAGTATCGTCTTCTTTTTACAGTGACAAATGACATGGCCTCTCCTTCTTGACAAAGAACATAACGAGAATGAGACATATCAACTTTGCTCCTCCGTCCCAGTAGGCATTGTTTAATTCACCAGAACAAATTGAAATGAAATAATTATTTTATTTTAATAATGTCTATTTTCACAATTGATTCACTAAATAAATAATAAAAAATGTATTAAACATAGAATGATCATTCATTCAATAATTTTAAAATAAACATTTTATTTATTTCATTCCACGAATCATATTTTATATCATAATGTTTTTAAATCTGGCTAAAGGGCATGCATGTAGAATGTTGGGAGAGATTATTTAGGGATTGTTTGAGAAGTGCTAGATTGTTGGGAGTATTAAAAAAAAATGTGAAATGTGGATTGGTGCTGAAGTGATGTGGTAGAGATGTAATATAACCAAAATAAGAGGTGATGTGATTCAAATAAGATGATTGTAATCCAAATAAGATGATGTGTCAAAATAGCATGTACTATTTCAGCACATGCCAAACAACACATTAGTAGTCTTGGTGTAATATTTTATATTATTTGTCACTCAACACTTAAGTTGTTTTTAAAAATTCTAACAAAATATACTGGGTCTCATTATTTTAACAACTAAATAATTGGGGGTATAATGTAGACTTATTCCAAAGACTACCAATTAATTTTTGGGAATGAGAGATTATATGGTAGACTTGGAGTCTCATTATTTTAACAACTAAATATTAAATTGGGGGTATCATGTAGACTTATTTCAAAGACTACCAATTAATTTTTGGGAATGAGAGATTATATGGTAGACTTGGAGCAATGCCCTGCATTATTTATCACTTGATACTTGTCAAATTATTTCATAAAAAATTAAAAATAAATAAATAAATAGATCAAAATTGTACCACTAAAATAGTTAAATTTAAAATAAAAAATTCACACAAAATCCTAAAAAACTTGATCAGTTGCCATCCTTATGAATGAAAAATTATTTTTTGATATTGTGTATCACGTGGCCATTTCTCGACTAATCACAAACCATTATATCCTTTCATGTTTTTCACTTACCTAATACAAAATCCTGAACATCACCCCTTTACTAATCACAACACACTTCTATGTGGTTGTGCCCCAAAACCAAATAACTTCTCCTTAAAATTAATTTTCCACCAACAATACAACAAACTTTATACTTATGAACTCAGAATTTATCCAAACAAAAAAACAAAATCAATAATTTAAATTCATTTTAGTTATAAATTTCACACTTTATTAATTTAATTTTTACTATATAAATATATTTAAAATAAATTATAAATTGACGAGGTGGTTTGCCATTTTAGGTTAAGTTTGGCATGTCCAGGAAAAGTTAAAAAGTCAAAAAGTTACTCAAAAAGTTAAAAAGTTAACACTATTCACCAAAAGTCAACAATTACGACTACACAATTCTCAATCCTAATTTTCTCTTATAAATCAATTTTTACAATTTTTTATTACACATTTTTTCATAAAAAGTCAAAAAGTTAACCCAAATATTTATATTTTCTTCCTCAATTTTTTAGTCTAAAAAAACAAAAAGTACACTTATTTAGGATACCCCAAACAACGTTTTCCACCAATGAGACGGTGATGATAATATGGAGAGTCCTTGGTCCGTACTAGCACTGAGTCAGAAATACTCCTCAGAAAAAGAGAACTCACTGATGAGAGAAAGAGAGACCACACACGGAGGAGCAGAGCAGACAGTAATGGCAGTACCTAGTGGCCAGCCAGCCAGCCAGCCGAGCCGAGGAATCATTCATAAAATAAAATTAGGATGTGGGTGAGACAGAGTTAGACACACGATTTGATTTACTCCTTTTGTCCCAAAATAATGATCTCTTTTGAGAAATTTAATTTTTTTTAGTAGTATAATTATTACATTTGAAAAAAGTTAATTTTTCAAAATTACCCTTTTGATAGTATATTTTTTGAAAATATTAATGTCATAATTGTACTTTTTATATTGTTTATTAATTTAAAAGAAGGACAAAATAGAAAATTTATATTATTTTTGTACTTAATTTTTGAAGAGGGACTAATATTTTGGGACAATAAAAAATAAAATAAGCAACTAATATTTTGAGACGAAGGAAGTATTATAAAAAGAAAAAAACAGAAAGGAAAAATAAAAAAGGCTTTTACCACTTTCACATTTTTTTTTTCTCTGGTCGCAGTTGAGTTGGGGGGTTGGGGGTAGGGAAGAGGTGGTTGGTTGGCCCGACAAAAGCTGCAACCTCTCACATGGATGGGAGGGTTTCCTTGCTATGCTGTGCATGGTTACAATGAATGGGACCATGCCATGGCTCCACAGGCGAGGACTCTCTGGATCACCCTCCTCCTCACTCATTTTTCTGTCACCCATACCAATGCTAATCCCATCACAATTTCACAAGCACACGAATGTTAATTTCACTTTGGACAAATTCAAAGTTGTGGATTTGGTTATAGTTTTTTTTAAAATTAATTTTTGGATATTTATATGTAAATCTTAATTTATAAATTTATATTCTATTAAGTTTTAAAGTAAGGTTTTTTAAACTTTTAAGTCCCATTAAATTTTTAATAATAAGAATTACCTTTCAAACAAGAATAATACTAAAGCCTCGTTTGGCAACAGGTCGGTTTAGTCAAAAAGTCAAAAAGTTACAAAAAAAGTCAAAAAGTCAACTGCCTATACAAAAAAGTCAAAGATTCTATTTTCTCTCTAATTTTTGCACATCTTTTCGTAAAAAATCAAAAAGTCATCCCAAACATACTAGTTTTTTTTAGCTCATATTTTAGCCAAATAGCCAAAAAATTAACATGTTCCAAAATGAGGCCTTAGGCTTTATTTGACAAGTGATTTTTTTAGCTAAAAAATCAAAAAGTCACTAAAAAAAAATCAAAAAGCCAACAATTCATACCAAAAAGTCAAAGATTTCATTTTCTTTCTACTTTTTGTACATCTTTTCATAAAAAGCCAAAAAGTCATCCTAAACATACTAGTAATTTTTTTTACATCACATTTTAGTCAAAAAGTCAAAAAGTTACTAAAAAAGCCTGTTCCCAAACGAGGCCTAAGGATCATGAAAAATATATCATGAAATGCATCTTGAAGATTTTCATCCCTTGATTAGTGTGTGGTGTTTTACAGCAATACTAGGTATCATGAAAAGTCTTTCATGAAAATGATCATGAAAGATTTTTAACATTTGGATTACATTTAGAATAAAGCACCACACACTAATCAGGGTAATTTAAGGATCACAAATCTTTCATGATCATTTTCATGAAAAAAATTTCACGATCTCTAACATTTCTCGGTGTTTTATTGTACAGTAATGCTAGGTATCATGAAAAGTCTTTCATGAAAATGATCATGAAAGATTTGCGACTTTTAGATTACACTTACAATAAAGTACCACACACTAATCAAGGTAATCTAAGGGTCACAAATTTTTCATGATTATTTTCATGAAAAAAATTTCATAATCCTTAACATTTCTCTTCATTGTATGGGTAATCCAAAGGTTGAGAATCTTTCATGATAATTTTCATGATATTTTTTTCATGATCTCTAACATTACTCTTTAAACAATGTTTGTTCATCATTTATGGTTATTTATAAAGAAACCTAATGATTTGACATTTATTTTGATTTTTAAAATTTTAAAATGTCAAATTTAAAATTGAAAAAACTAGAAAAAAAATTAGGTGCAAAATAAAAAAAATAAAACTACCGTTTTTTTTTTAAATTGAAAAAATTAATTTTTTTTTGGTGCAAAATTAAAAATTTTGTATCTATAAAAAAGTATGATGATAGAACATTGATGTGCAAAACTGGAAAAAAAATGAAAACTTTAAAAATAAAAAAAATGATAATGTTTTCAATTTTAAAATTGAAAAAAATGATAATATTCTCGGTTTGATTGGATAGTTGAATCAAACCAATAAGTAGAAGGGCAAAAACGTTTAATCTCATGCTCTGTTTTTTTCCATCAATTAGTGAAAAATTATCTGAAACATTATTATGCAAAATTAATAATGTTCTTAGTTTTAAAAATTGAGAAAATTTGATAATATTCTCAATTTTACTAAATAGGACTTACTGATTCAAAAAAATCTTAAATAGAACCTGAGCTACTATAACATTTGTAAATAGGATTTTTAGGCAATTAAATCATTAATTTTTTTTGATTTTTTTGACTATTTTAGTTTGGAATCAAAAAAATTGTTTGGGTTGACTTTTCTGTGTTTGTGAGAGAAAAATATAAAATAATTATAATTTAAATGCGATATTTTATTTTATTAATTTTTTAACTTATTTTGTACTAAATTAACTTCAATTTTTTTGCCAAACAAAGCCATAGTCTCATACTCATGTTATTAAACTGTTTAAGTTATTAAAATAAGACTTGTAATAAATTTCACAAATTTAGAAAATATCATTCATTTCATAATTTGGACTAAAAAGAAGTCTAATTTTTATATTTTTAAAACTAAACATAATTTATGTAAAATTCATGAATTACTAATTTAATTCCCTTTCGAATTTTGAGAGACAATACTAGACTACTTTATTGGATTCTTGGAATCTAACATGAAATCCATTTTAATAATTTATTTAGTTTATTTTTAAGTCTCCATGTGTACAGCATTTATTAAAAAAAATAAATTAAGCTGATGGATAATTATAATTACACAATTTTATTATATTTATTTTAAAAAATAAATAGAGTAGATTTAAAATAAAATTAATGATAAATTTATAAAGACTCAATAATATTGGCCACTCTTCTCTCTCAACCGGAGAGAAGATGGACCATATATATATATATATATATATATATGTGTAATTCAAGAAAAAAATAGAAAATTTGGAGATGTTTATTCACATGTGCCTTGATAATAGTTCTAACTTTTGGATGATTAACTTGAACTGTTTTGGGTATGATAACTAAGCCACCAACTACCTTAATTTTTGACATTGACATTACGCATGCACTTTAGTGCTAACAATTTCACTTTAATTGAATTTAAAATTATACCAGTAAAAATGATGTCCATTTGAGCATATTGATGATGATGCTACTTCTTCCACAAATTTATAACTAAAAAGATATCATGAATTTTGATTTTTGGGTTATTGCAGTTCAAAAGTGTATTTACTTAAAAGTTAATTAACTTTGACCTAAAAATTCGGAAACTTTTAGTTCTAAGTCGCTAAACTTAAATACTTTTAAAATTGTCTTAGTACAAATTGGGAGTGTGAAGGAGAGAAGATTTTGCTAGATTAGTGTGAGTGTGTGTTTTTTAATGAATGAGCA
This sequence comes from Camellia japonica, assembly GCA_030407325.1. NCBI lineage: Eukaryota > Viridiplantae > Streptophyta > Magnoliopsida > Ericales > Theaceae > Camellia > Camellia japonica. The sequence continues at coordinate 200,299,124 of JAPPVO010000059.1, read as the reverse complement.
AAGCAATGGGTCAGCCCTCCCACCTTCATAAAGAACTTTTTTTTATTTTTAAAAAAAAAAATATATATATATCTTTGGTGAGGAACCTTCCTAAACCAGGGTCATATTAGATCCACTTGAAAGAATAAATTTCAATACTAATAATTATTTACAAATTATATGTATTAATTAAGTCAATCAAGGTATTTGGTCTAATAATTATATAGGAAAGAGGGTCACTTTTAGCACAATAGTGACTATGGTACCTCCATTTGAAGTGTATTATGGCCTTATTTTTATAATCCAAACCGTGCATTTTGTAACGTTTGTTAAGTACTTCATGCCTATCAAAAATCATATTAATCGGATATCAATAACTATATGATTGAATTGCATATTGCTTATACTATTTTTCAAAAGAAAAACTTATTATTTATTTTTTTGGTTATCGATCATATAGTTATTGATATCCGATTAATATGATTTTTGGTAAGCATGAAGTACTCAACAAACCCTACAAAATAAACGGTTTGGATCATAAAAATAATGGTATAATACACCTCAAATAGAGGCACTACAGTCACTGCTGTGCTTTTTAGTACAACAGTGACCCCATTTCCAATTATATAACATCATAAGAGTTTGATACCCTTTTGTGGTGATTTTTTTCTCCTCTATTGTAAGTGTTGTATGTAGGCTAATGGTTGTTGGGCTTGAGCTTAGTAATTGATTATTAAGCTTGGTTTTTTTTTTTTGGTGGGAGAGGGGGGGGGGGGGATTCTATTGGGTTGTGAATCATATAAACCTTCAGTTTTGATTTTTATATTATTTGATTATGACTTATTAGAGTATTAGTTATAACTCGTTATAATGTTGGTTATGATATTATTTTGATTATACTTTATGTGACATTTGGTTATACATTTTTTTTATGACTTCAGTTGGTTTGAGTTATGACAGTTGGGATAATCAATCTTACAAATGTCCTAATTTACTTGTGATGCACACCCTAGCATTACTTATTGCCGGGTAGTGATTTATTTGAATATAATATTCCTTATATTTGTAATTACTCTTTTATTGATTCAAGAAATTAAGTCAAACACAATATTTCATCCAAATTTGTTGCAGTGAATAATCTAATTAGATCAATATAAAGTTCACTGACCATAATGCCCAAAATTGTGGTTGTTAGTTCATATAGCATTGCTTAGTGTATAAAACATGCATTAAGAATCTTAATCATTAATTTATTCAAGCTGTTGGCAAGATGATAATTAATTATTAATCAAAGCTAAACTTTTTTTTAATTAAAAAAAAAGATAATCATGTCGGGATGCCATGGTTTGGGGCATGTGAAAAAACTTCGGCGGCTTTTGCGGTTAGTGGCCTAATCAGCATGCCAATGAAATTCCTTTCTTTTTATACACTTTTTCGTAAAAATGTTTTTTATCTAATTTATATCTAATTAATTAATTTAATACATCCTCAACATTTAATTAATCACGGGGAACATGAATCTGTTAGAAACATTGTATGCTGTCACCACACATAAGCCAATCTTGTTTGAATAATTTTAGGTATCATTAAAATTTAGGAAAAATAAAAAATAAAAAAAATAAAATTTGATACTTGTAACAAAATAAACTATAAATTTTTAATTTTGTCAATTTAAATATTAAATTTCTGATTTATTTTCAATTTAAACTATTTGCATGTTTTCGTTAAGTAAAATTAATAGAAAAAGAGTATTTTAGTCATTAAATTCAATAAAAATTGGTGTTTTAGACATTATATATATATATATTGAGTTTAATAATTAAAATATTATTTTTTTATCAGTTTTACTTGACAAAAATATGCTAATAGTTTAGATTGAAAATAAATCAAAAGATTAAGATTTAAATTGATAAAATTAAAAAATCTAAATTTATTTTGTTAGAAAACTCAAATTCTAGGGTTTATTTTGTAATTGTCCCTAAAATTTAATATGAATTTACCATGAGAATAAATTTTAGGTGTGAATTTAAAAATTAGTGTGTTGTGAGTTATATATGATGTGTAATCGGTTCATAAGTGTTAAGGGTAGGTCAACACTGAATCAAATCTTTTAGTTTTGATGGTTGAGGAACCCATACAGACCATATATTACGTTTTTGTTTTATCAATTTATCGATTTGATGTAGAAGTGAGATTTACATGAGATTTTAAAAGATTTTATAAAAGTTTGTTGAATTTTACATTGAAAATAAATGAAGAAAATGTATAAAAGTTGAGGAAATTAGTTTAACATCTCTTTCCAATTTTGGGTAGTGGGAGAGGTTCGCACTTTTTATTTTTTTGTTTTTTATGTTAGATAAGGTCCTTTACATCCTTTGCTTCAGTTTTATTTAAAAAAAAATACCAATTTTACCCTCACTCTTCTCTTCTCTCTCTCTCTCTCTCTCTCTCTCTACATATCTGGGTTTCTCTTCTCTCTCTACATATTTGGGTTTCTCTTTTTTCCCTTATCCATTTCTATGATATCTTTCTTCCTAAACTCTAGAACTCAAATCTACCATCTCATCATTCTTCGACACCCCTCACCCCCGCCTCGTTCCGCTCCAACGACCGCTTAGATTTGGGTCTCTCTTCTCTTTATCTCTTGCCAAACCCTTGAACCCAGATCCACCATCTCCTTATTCTCTAACACTAGAACACAACTTCAAAAATAATCGAAGAAAACAATAACCAAATGCTAAATTTATGGTCGCTAAAGAACAACGATCTAGCAAGAGAAAATCAGAGTAAACGAAGACGATGAAGAATAGTAAGGAATAGTAAAAAATCTGATATAAGAGTTTTAAATATATTTTTTCTCATCTTATCTTTCCTTCATTCTTTTTTTTTCCTATTATTTTCTTCATGTCTCTATCTTTAAAATAAAAATTTCTCCGTCTTTGTGTTTTTTTGTGTTGAAGCATATTTCTCTATTTTTTTGTTTTTCTTTGTGTCTTTGAGCGAAATTTCTCTGATTTTGTCTTTTTTTTTTTTTTTTTTGGTGTGTTTTGAAACATAAAATTTTTTATGTCTGTGTGTCTGAGCGAAATTTCTCTATGTCTTTGTTTTTCTATGTATTTTTTGGAATTTCTCTGAGTGTGTTTGTGTGTTCATCTGTGTGTATGTTTATGTGGAATTTCTCTGGCTATCACACACTTACTACTTAGCATGTTAATGTTCTTTAGCCATCACACACACACTTACTATTTCTCTAGTTGTGTGTGGAATTTCTTTGAGATGTTTCTTTAGTCACTTTACATTTTGCACACTTAATACTCTCTTGTGCATATGAAATTTCTCTAACCTGCATATAAAATTTCTCTACAAATGCAGTCAGAGAAATTTACTCTCTTGTGCATTTAATTTTCACTGGACACATTACATACTTGCATGTTTATTTCTGTAGCACATTGGATTTTCTTTGAAATTTCTCTGTTATGTTGATCTTCTTTGACTATCGCACACTTGCAATCTGACTTGCATATAAAATTTCTCTGTAAATGTAGTAAGAGATATTTACTTGCATGTTGATTTCCTTTAACATGTTTGATTTTCTCTGAAATTTCTTTACAAATGTAGTCAGAGAAATATACTTGCATGTCAATTTTCCACATTTGATTTTATTTGAAATTTCTTTGCAAATGTAGTAAGAGAAATTTACTTGCATGTTGATTTTCTCCGAATTTTTTCTGCAAATGTAGTTAGAGAAATTTACTTGCATGTTGATTTCTAACTCAGTGAAATTTTGTCAATTTTTTTTTTTTGAATTTCATATTCATCATGGATCTTATTTGATAGATCTCGACGAGAGCATTCCAAAAATATAATTTTTGTTGACAAGGGACATCTAAATCGAAAGTTATTGAATTTTTAAGTTTACAAAAATTTCAAAAAGTGAAAGACGTTAGACTAAATGTAAAATGCAAGGATATTTTGGTCCAATAATTTTGGAGGGAAGATGCGCGTGTTTTTGAGGGACCTGAGGTAGTAGGAAAGTTTGGGATATCCTTTATCTCCTAAAATTGTATTAGGGACCTTAAGAAAAGAAACCCTAAATGTTTCTCTCCTCCCCTCCCCCCTCTTTTTTTATCACAAAAAGTGTATATTATATTAGTTATTTATCTTATAATGCTAAAAGAATTAAAATATACAAGTACTTAAATATAATATTTTGACCATATGTTACGAAAAATAGATTGAAAACTAAAATTTTGATTAATTAATTCATTTTTATCGATTTTTCTTACACTCCTAATCATATGCCTAACGAATCTTGTTCAACTACTTAAAGTTAGGTAAAAATTCAAATAAGGTTTTAGATATATAGCACAACTAGTAGGTAGAGCCTCGCTCCATAGGCTTAGAGAGGTGATCGGTGTTGGAAAAAATGGTTTTATATAGGCATATTTTTAGCCCAATTTTGGGTGGACTCCAAACGTCTTTTGGGGTGGGTCCGTAGAGGTGAAGTGTTCCTTGCCGCGTGGCGAGTCACACGGTGAAGACGAAACGTCAAAACCATTTATGAGTGAATGAGAAATTGACGTCGTTTTCGGGTCTAACATTAATTTTTTAGATAAAATTCATTTGAATTTTTTCAATACAAAATTATTGTGGGAATTGAATTTAATTCTAAATTCAAATTTTGGGTTCCTAAGTGGTTTCTTAAAATTTGTAATTGTGAGAATTTAATTTAATTCTAAATTCAAATTTTAGGTTCCTGAAAAGTTTCTTAAAGTTTGTACCTCATCATTTATTTATTTATTTAACTATTTCAATAGTTTAATATATATATTTAATTAGTTTAATATATATATATATATATATTTGAAATAGTTTGAATAAATTAATAAAAGTTCTACAGATTATAGTTGTTGACTAAGGGTCAAACTTTTCAAAGTTGTTTGGACATTGGTTTTCCTTGTGCCGTTGGTCAGACAATTGTTTGGGACCTTTTCACTTATTTGAAGCACCTTTTCGGATCTAATTTGTTGCCTATATATATAGATACGTTTCCAGCAGTTGGAGGACACTCCGGAAAATTCAGCCTGTATTTGTTTTTTTTTTTATTGATATTGCTATCCTCTTTGCTCTAAGTGCATTATTCTTCATATTAGATTTAGAATAAAATTCAGAGAGTTAGAACACAGGTTTGGTTCGCCGAACAAATTTATTTGAAGTGCTTCTATAAATTTGTGAAGATCATTGTATCCTGGGAGATAGACGCCACTCAACCGTAAGCACCGTAGCGGGGCGAATCTGTCTTAAGGACAGAGTGTCACACACTCGACTTGATCTTGAATTATTTTTTCCGGTTCAATAAATAAATCTGGTATGTAATTTATTTATTTTGTTTGGATTATTTCAGTTTATTTTATTTACACAGAAGATTGTTCCAACAATCGGCTAGTAATCCTAGATTACCAAAGGTCTGCTTAACAGTAATACAGTAATAGGGGCTGGCGGAAGCCTATTCATAATAAATATATATATATATATATATATATATTTATATCGTTCAGTGAGCTATGAGAACTTAAATAAACAAACAAACTTTTATATAAATATTTACACACATTCACATAAGTCCATGTCAAATTTATGTACAAAAACATAAACATGACTTAGGGAATTAAATCCCATCATCAAAAACCAGTATTAACAAAAGTCATAAAACATTTATATCACTTGAACATCATTTCAAAAGGGTGAATTCTGAATCGCTCGGAAGACCTTAACACTTGACAGTTTGAAACCTTGCAGTGAGGCATGGTAGTTGGCTTGACAAAACAGAATTCGAGTCGACGCTGCTAAGTTCAATCCTAAGCTGGATTACCTACATACATATATATAACAATGAGCTAAAACTCTGTGAATAACAATTGTGTAAAGGGGTTATGAATAATGTTCGCATAGTAATAAAAAAGTCAATTTCAGTAGTAGATCACTTTCTCAATTAGTATCTCATAACTTGTCATTCATATTAAAATCATAGTAGTCATACGTGGTACATCCAATAGCAAAACAGTACAGTAAGTCATAAAAGACTGAACAGTTATAATTGATGGCCATCAATATAGTAGTTCCAAAGATTGGAACTGACAGAGATCTCTATAACAGTAACAGTAAACAGTAGTAGTAATAGATGCTATGGATGTCACAAATACAGTTAATAAAATAGGACAATCATTCGTTCAGTAAACAGTGCAGTTTTAAAAACAAAGCTTAATATCATTCAGAAAATAATTATAATTTGAACATAGTTTTACGACGTTGTTACTCATAGTTGGCTCCTTGAAAGTGATCACAGTGTGGCATCTAACCTACATAATACATAATAGATACACATCGAAACGCATGCTCTGTAAACACTGGTCTTATTACATTTCTTTCTTAGTGTGTTTATAATTCATATCATCATTAACATGGCCTAAACCTTGGCTTAAGAATGCCTAAGATGGAATGAGAATGCAATAATATACTTTGAAACACTTTGCAGAATTTCTGAAAAATGGGGTAGTTCGCTCGAGTGAAGCTTTGGTCGCTCGAGCGGTTTGCAAAATTTACAAAAGTACTGGGAACTCTCATTTTACGCTCAAGCCAAGATATTAGTCGCTCAAGCCAAGATCGAAAATAAAGGATGGTTACTCGAGTGGTCTTATGGTCGCTCGAGCCAACCATCAAACTCTGCAAAACTTCTAAGAGCTCGATATTTACGCTTAAGCAAAGCTTTGGTCGCTCAAGCGATGTGACCAAATTTTGAAATTTTTAGATTGTTGTTCCAAATTCAAAATCAAATTTCAAAGTACTACAACACATTATTTTGGGCCAAAACTTGAAGAAACACTTAGAAACTAGTAAAAAAAACATGAAATAAAGCTCAAAATGACAAAATGACCAATTAAGACAAAATGACATAAAACATGATGAATTTCCAAAACCAAGTTAAAATAATGGTATGCATGAGAGAATTCTTGGAAATTAATGTCAAAACGTGGTGAATTATGCATGCATACATGAAGTGTTCTTCTTTTTTTCTTCCTTAGTTCAATTCTCTTGTTTAATCACTTAAACCTCTTGAATTCTTGCATTGTTTAACTCAAACTCATAAATGAAGAGTTGAATTCCTACCTTAAACCTTGAATTAGCAAATGTTAAGGCTTAATCTCTCAAATCCTTCCAATTCTCCTTCTAATTCTCTACAATATTCATTTTTCTCACTCTAAAATTAAGTGTCTCTCTCTCTCTCTCTCTCTTTTTCTCTCTCTCTCTCTCACGTTTTGTCTTGATGTTAAGGATGATGATGCAATGTGTAAAATGTTGTAAAAGAAGCCTTATATAGGTTTGATTAGTATTAGCTAATTAATTGTGATTAGAGCTAAGTTCAGTCAACTTAATGATTAATTTATTCTAATTATTTGATTCTGAATCGAATTCTAATTAAACTTATCATAGGGTTCTAAAAATTTCAAAAAACATATAAACATAGTCAATTTCATGTTCGGATGCTGATAAGGCCTTTAATTAACAGAGCAAAGTAGAAATCGAAACAGATATTCCTACGTCAGATAGATATACTCACAAATAACATGTACATAATGCACAATTAATTCATAATTTCATCTTAAGTACTTATTAAGCATTCTTAATTAGAGTTTAATAGTTAATTATAGATCGGGGTTGTCACAAGAACACTTGTCAATGTGCTTAAAATAATTGTAAATTCTCTATAAAAATCTTGTAATTGAAGAATGTATAACTATTTAATACATTGTTTTTTTTTTTCTCCTCTCAATCCATGAGAAAGTAATTACAAGTATGAGAAATATTACATCATTAAACAAATATATTACTAGCTCACAATAGTTAGCAAGTCAACAAAATCAGCTTATCTAACAACTATCAAACCTACTAAGCTCAAACCCAACAATAACTTGGCTACTAACATACAACTCCACATAACAACCAATTACCAAGCTTACCAAGCCCAAGCCCAAGCCTAAGCCCAACCCCAACAATCACTCGACTACTAACCTATAACTCTCATAATGGAGGAGAAATAAACACTATCACAAAGCGTATCAAACTCATTTCTACAATAGTTAAACCCGAGACCTCACATCAAATGGGGTTTGCACAACTACTAGGCTAAATGTTCTGATTTATTTAATATATTGTTAACTAGTATTTTTTAGACACTCTTTAAAATGTAATTTATATTTAATGGTAATTAACATTTATTTAAAAGAAAATATTACATATTATATTTCTTACTACTTACATTGTATTTTGAAAATTTATCTATAAATCCCATCTTGAGGAATGACGATCCATTTAGTCCTATGAATTTTCTTATAGACTAATTAGTCTCATTGATTTTGAAAAGACATATTTCATATATTATTTAGAAATTAAATTTACGGTTATACCCTTATTTCTATGATGTTTTCCTCTCTTTTCTTTTCTTTTTTTTTTTTTTTTTTTTTTTTTTTTTGTGCTAGAAAAATAAGATACACAATTTATGGAAATCAAATTTGAGATGAATTTTTATATGAGAATCTTTTTTATTTAGAAAACATTTCAAAAAGATACGAGATTCTTCAAAAATTTCAAAAGAAGTAGAAAAACTCCTTAGTAAGTTTTGACCAAATGTATAAATTATAATTTCAAACTGTAACATTTCAAAAAAAATTTTAGTGTACTTTTTCCAAACGTAACACTCCAAAAAAAATATAACACTCCAACTTAACATACAAAAAAACTTATTAGTTTACTTTTTTCAAACGTAATACTCCAAACAAAAGAATGTGGGATTCTTCAAACCATTCCAAAAGGATGTAGGATTCTTCAAACCATTCCAAAAGGAGTATAAAAATTCCTTAGTAAGTTTTGGATAATGTATAATTTCAAACTGTGAGTGTTATTTTTGGGAAAAGTATACTAAGGAGTTTTTTAGTGTTTTTGTGTGTTAATTCGAATGTGTTACATTGGAGTGTTGCGTTTAGAATTATATTGATTGGAGTGTTACGTTATTACATTTGGAAAAAATACACTATGAGATTTTTTAATATTTTTGTGTGTGTTACATTAGAGTGTATTACATTAGAGTGTTACATTTGGAATTATATTGATTGGAGTGTTACGTTTGGGAAAAGTACACTAAAAATTTTTTGTGTGTTATATTGGAATGTTACGCTTAAAAAAAATACACTAAAGAGTATTTTTTTGGTGTTACATTGGAGTGTTATGTTATTTGAGTGTTACGTTTTTATTTTCAATGTGAGATTTGTTTTAGAATGAGGGAAAGTTTAAAACCTCTATATTGCGGATTGTTGAAATGTATAATTTTACATTTGGAGAAACTCACTTTTATTCCTCAGAAATTAAACCAAAATGTGTAAGTGACTATCCTTTTGTATAATTTCTACTTTAATGGGATCTTTGGGCTCATAAGAAAAAAGAGAGTACTAAACAGTTAACAAAATCATATTTTGAGGTTTATTGGTATTTCTCCTTGTATTAGAGTTAATAAAATATTTTTTTTTTAATTAATAAGCTAATTTTTAAATCTCTACCAAATGAAATCTTATATTTATTGGTGTATAGAGTAATGATAAGATGGAAGCAATGTAAAGTGGATTTCGGGGTGTTTTTATAAATATGATTAAAAGTTAAATTTTTTTTTTTGATTTTTTTAAAAATAAATGTGTAAAAAAATGTGAAAGATGATATGACTCAAAATGGATTAAAAGTTGAGAAGTAATTTTTAACCCATTTGTCAAAAGAGGCCTCAAGTTTCATATTGGTCTTGTTGAAAGGAATGAAAATGGAAGAGCAAAGAAATGAAACATAAATGGAGTAAGTTAAGGCCTTTGTTCTTTTTGTTGTGCTAAAGTCAGTGAACTTTTTCATCTATAGGATCATTTAAAATTTTTTTTTTCTCTCACAAATTGAATTACATCAAATTAACTTTTATTGAATGAGATTATACATAAAAATATTCAATTTCAACTCAATTCATTTTTCTCCATTTTCAGAAACCTAAACTTCAGTTTGTAATTTTTCTAGCTTGTTTCCTAAATTAATTTTAAAGCAGTGAATAAAAAATTAAATAGACCTTAATTGGTAAACAAAATGACTAGATTCTAAAATCCTATTTTATATGCTTTTTCATTAATTTGATGGGTCATATGAAAAATTATATTAAAAAAATTAACCCCATATGATTATACCTAGCGCCGCCCCACATATGATTATTCCTAGTGCTGCCCTTGGGCTAATGAAATGATAAAAAAAAAAATTAAAAAGACATTTTATCAAATTTTTATTATTTAATTACTTATAAAAAATACAAATACAAATAATTTTAAGAACAATTGCAGAAAAATAGTATAAAACTATAATAGAAGTATAAGACTTGTATACTCACCATTATAATTATGAGTGAATTATACTAATAGTCTCTATAGTTTGAAACTTGTATCACTTTGGTCTCTGATTTTTTAATTATGATATAGTTGATCTTAAATTTTGAATCTTGTTTCAAATAAGAACAATTGAAGATATCATTTGATTTTTCAAGGGTAAAATCGTCAATTTGATAAAATATAAACTAATTTGACAAAAATAAATGTCAAATAAATATTTTTGAATTTTTTAAAATTATTTCTACCTACTAAAAATAAAATCATGTAAAATTGATAAATTTTTTAGACATTTATTTATTTTTTACCAACTTAATTTTTATTATGTGTTTGGATGATGATCATGTAAAATTAATTTTAAAAAATTAACTATGTAATTTTATTAATTTTTATCAATTTTACATAATTTTATCATTGGTGGATAAAAATAATTTTTTAAAAATTAAAAATATTTTTTTGACATTTATTTTTGTCAAATTAGTTTATATTTTATTAAATTGACGATTTTGCCCTTGAAATTAAACAATGGTATCTTCAATTGTTCTTATTTGGAACAAGATTCAAAATTCAAGGTCAAATGTGTCACAATTAAAAAGTCAGGAACCAACGTGACACGAGTCCCAAATGATAGAAACTATTTGTGTAATTTGCCCTATAATTATTTATCTTGATACATTTATCTTTCTCTCAATAATTTCTATTGGGTTAGTGTGGGGCAATTTTTTCAAGTTAAAAGTTGATAATAAAAAAATAAAATGTATTTGGTTCACAAATTATTTATATTTATATTTCATTAAAGTTATATTTGGTTCATAAATTTAGAAAATAATTTGAAAAAAGAAAAATAAAATATATGTAAAATGTAATTATATTTTATTTATATTTTACTTATTTTTTCAAATTACTCCATAAATTCATAAATTAAACCCACCCTAAGTACTTTAACATAAAATTTTAAATAGTAAAAAAAAAAAACAACAATGGTTGGTGGCTCGAAATTCAGTGGCTCGAATGGCTCGAAACTGTCAAAACGAAGTCATTTTGAGCGCAAAACGACACAAAACGACGTCATTTTGACAGTTTCAAGCCATTTGAGCCACTAATTTTGTGACCCTCAAATATTTTTCAAAAAAAAAAATCCAACAAATCAATAAATTACACCCAACATAGCATTATTAAAGCTAAGATGGTCCAACAGTAGAAGGCCATCAAGTTTGAGAGAGAGAGAGAGAGAGAGCAATTATGAATTAATAATGTGAATTGAGGTTTGAATGTGAGATGAATTTTAGAGGAATTTGAGGGATGAGGAGAGAAGAAGAAGAATAATGTCTGCTCAGAGCACAGCACGCCTTGTAATAATTATATTTCTTCCATTTTTTAACTCTCTCCAGTCTATTTTATGTCGGCCTCTTGTTTAGCTCTCTCTCTCTAACTCATAATTTCCAATTATTTACCCCTCTCTCTCTCTCTCTCTCTCTCCGCCATCGATTCTCCGGCGTCTCCTCCTCCGATTCTCCGCCTCCCGATCTCCTCCCACAACCCCCTACTTGATTCTTCTGTTTGTTTCCCGAGAATTTTTTTGAGCAGTTTGTGTTTGGTCCCAGCGAAAGAATCCTTTTTTTCAAGCAGATCGGAAGAGAATTTGATGTTTGTTTGTATTTGTCAAATTTGAAGTTGGAATTTGAAGGTTAGTAAAGTAAAAAAATTGTAAGTTTGTTTTTATGCATTTTGAGCAGAGAGAGATTTGGATTCAATGTGAAAAATGGGCAACTTAAAGGTGTGAAAAAGAGGGGACTTAAAGATGTTTGTTAATTTGCAGCAAAGAAAAAGTTTTAATGTTTTGAAAAAAGGAACTGAGAATTGAAGAAGAAGAAGCAGAAGAAGTAGGTGTTGCATGAATTTGTCAACATGAAGGCTGCATCAAATGGGTATCTGCCAAATTCAGGAGAAGGTGTGTGTGGGGTACTATTTGTGTGTTTTTGATCCTCCAATTTTCATTTCTTTGAAGTTTTTCTTTCTATATATTGGCCTGTCTGGTCTATTTATTTGGGTTAGGCTTTATTATCTTTGCATTTGAGTAATTGATTGTTAAATATCAAGATTGCCAGTCATTTTTAGGGCTTCAAGTTGAGTCAAAGGAGCAACCTTTTCTACTCAAAAAATGAAACTTCAGTGGTGAGCTGAAAATTGTTGATGAAGAAGATCTCATGGAAAAATGGGAATACAAATGAGTGTTTTAGTTCCAATTTTCATGTACTTGTGTTATCCCTGTCTCTCCCTCTCTCTATGTTTGTGTGTGTGAGAGAGAGAGAGAGAAAGTGAATATGTAGAGGTTATAGCATTATAAAGAGCCTGTGTATTTTGCTAATATTTGAGTGAATTCAATGTTTACCATGTGTAGTCCTTCCATTATTGCTAATTTTGCAGCCAAATTCAGGTGGCCCATATTTTCATTCCAGATTTTCCATTTCTTGTTTAAAAATTAAATTTTTTTGTGATTGTCTTTTAGCTGGAGTAGTGAAATTACTAAACCTGTTGATTTATTTATTTATTTAAAAAAAAAAAAAGATTTTACTTTTATGCCTACTTCCCCCCTCCCGAATCTAACCTCAATTTGATTTAAGCACCCTTGTAAATATCTTTGTGCAGATTATCACTACACTTGAATGATGGAAAGTACAGTTGTAGAACCTGAACCTGTCAAAATTTGAGATTCCTTTAAATAATTTGACAGTTTCTTCTCACTGCGTTTGTCATTGAAAATCCAAAGATGGCATTGTGGTTGTCTAATTAGCAACTAATTAATGATGCTGGCTATTAAGTTGTTGTAGCTGTTTGTGATTATGTGCGCCATTACTATTAACAAATGCAGCTATATGATGTAGCTTTTATTGGTGAGCCAAAGAACACGCAAAAGATAAATTTTAATTATCCTCAAATACGCTTGCCATATTGGTTGCCATGGCTAATATTTGTTGTGCATACCTAAAAAGTTGAGAGATTTGTGTTTTCACTGTATTTGCTATTGATGAATGTACAACCAAAAGGGAGGGACAGATCATGTAGCCTTATTAATCTATTTAACTCTCATTACACTTTATATCATGTTAGCACTTAACTATTGATAGTTTTTCCCTTGTTTAACTTAAAATTGGTGACTATGAATACGTTTTTGTGCAACAACTCTAATTTTCAATGTGAAAAACATGACTTTCTAGGTTATTTCCTTGGTACTCATTTATAAGTAATTGTGCTTAATGCTGACTTCTTGTTGTGGCTAATGTCATACTGATTGTAGAAAGTTACTTAAATTGATTGTTCTCACCTATCACCTAGAAAACTGTTACTTGCTTCTACCTCAAAGATTTATCTTGAACTAAGGATGAAGAAATTGCTTTTGAACTTAAAAGGAGTTCCACTTTTGCTTGTCAATTCAATTCATGTAATGTTACATAGATTTTCAGACCTTTACCATGTATTTTATAATTCTTGAGTTTTGAGACTTTGTCATTTTCACACTGTCATTTGGATTCAAACAGGGGAAAGGAAGGCTATTAATTCGGAATTATGGCATGCTTGTGCGGGTCCACTTGTTTCTTTGCCTCCTGTTGGAAGTCTTGTGGTATACTTCCCTCAAGGTCACAGTGAGCAAGTACGTTGTTTTCTCTTTTGTTCATAGATTTATGAAATATGGATTCTAGTTTCTGATGGAAGATTCTTTTGCAACTACAATCCTCAGGTTGCAGCATCAATGCAGAAGGAGACTGATAGCATCCCAAACTATCCTAACCTTCCGTCCAAGTTGATATGCATGCTACATAATGTCACTTTACATGTATGAGAACTTTCTATCTTTCAACACAACAGTTTTTAAGAAGTGAATTCCTTTTTCTTTTTTTTTTTTTTTTTTAATTTATTTGATTTAGACCCCCTTTTTTAGATTTTGATCTTTCTATTGGTCCCCCTTTCCTGCACATCCAATCATGACACATGGCAAAGGGGTGAGTGCCCCCACTTATTATCCTTAATTTATTTGTTAATCATACACTCAACAAGCTTTGTCTCAATATTTTGGCTGGTTTACATAAATCTATTTCCTTCATTTAATTATAATCGAAGTCATATACTCAGTTAAGCTTAAGGTAATCATGCCATTTCTTATTGCCTCGACCCATGTTCCCCTTACTGAAAACGGTCTAGCTAATCCTTGCTGATTTATCACTAGACTTGGCTTCAACACACCCCCCATTCTCATGGTGAATAATTCTTATTATCTATGTTTATAAAGGTGTGACTATAAGTTTTATGTTGGCTATCAATCTACCACAACCCTCCTTTTTTTGGGGTTGGGTGTGGCTATGTAAAACACAAAACAGAAATCACGACAACAAATGCTTTTACTAAATTGTTTGGGTAGTGAATTTAGATGGATAACAGTGAATTTAGATGGATAACAAGTATATTTTGGATGAACTTACCCAGTTAGGCTAGTATTGAGCAATCTGAGTGGCAGGTCACATGCAGTTCAGGTGCAATGACATAATCTTTCGATGGTCAGAAGATAGAAACATATATGATCTTCTCAATTTGTAACTCACGTATTAATATTTCTGTTCAGGCTGACTCAGAGACTGATGAGGTCTATGCGCAGATGACTCTTCAACCTGTTAGCAAGGTAGGTTGGCTATTTATTTTCAAGTTTCAACTTTAGTCAACTATCTATACGTTCGACATAGTTTTTCTTTTTCTCTTTCCTTTTTTTTGTTTTGATAGGGGAAATGGTTACATCAACCTATCTGAAATAGCATTGTGAATTTCTATTTTACAGTATGATCAGGAAGCATTACTTATATCCGATATGGGCCTCAAGCAAAGCAGGCAACCTACAGAATTTTTCTGCAAAACTCTAACAGCTAGTGACACAAGCACTCATGGTGGATTTTCCGTACCTCGTCGAGCAGCTGAGAAAATCTTCCCACCTCTAGTATGTGCAACAATTTCAAATTTTAATTTGTGAATATGGAAAAGTGAGCATGTGTTTCCTTCTTAATTGCTTACCAAGAAGTTGTGTGGTAGGATTTTTCAATGCAACCCCCTGCTCAGGAGATAGTAGCTAAAGATTTGCATGATCAGACGTGGACATTCAGACATATTTATCGAGGTACTTTGCCTTTAAAAATGTTTCCTTTCATTCTTTCTTTTCTGCTGTCCTATTCTCATGTTCGATTGATGCTTCAATTAAACTCTTGTTGTTGGAATGGAAGACAATGAGTATGTTTCCAACTGGTGGCTAAGATCTATCATCTATGTGTTAACTTATTCTACTAATCTATGAGGGATCGAATTAGTCACATGATGAAGACAAAGTGGTTATGGTGCTTTCATGATGTAACTAGCACCTCACCTCAAGACTTATGCAGGTGGAGAGAAGAATAACTTTATTATTTATACCCTCAACATGGCCTCTCACATCAGTTAAACTCTTTTCGTTGCTAGAAGACAATGAGTATATTCATAGAGTAATGAGGACCAAGTCTTTTCATGGGCCCCCTCACATTGGTTCAACTCCTTCCGTTGCTGGAAGACAATGAGTGGGATCAGAGAGTGACGAGGACAAGGTCTTTATGGTGCATGCACAATGTTAAATTGTTAACCACCATCTCATGACTTCAAAATGTTAAATTATCAACCACCATCTTATCTAAGAGCTTAAGCTGTTAGAGAGAGGGATAATTTTATTATTTATATCCTCAACACGTCTCCTCATGTGTAGCTAAGCTTTTTTTCATAAGCTAGCCAAACACTTGCAAGTATTATAATTATCCAGGTAGGTGGTGATGTTCAAACGTAGGATCTATTTCTTGTTCTAATACAATGATAAATTGTTAACGACCAACTCATCTAAAAGTTTAAGCTGCCCTTTTTTGCGTCTCTTTAAGAAGTGAGATACATAACTTGCTCAAAAAGGGATTCATCTGTTTCATTTGTATTAAAATTTTGCTTCATGGAGATGTTGGGGACACATTGAATGCTTCCTGTTTGCACCAACTTTGAGCAACTCAATTTTTGTGATAGATGTTTTATTGGGTTGGTAATAACTAGAACAATAATATTAAAACTTCATATTCTTAATTTCAGGCCAACCAAAAAGACACCTGTTGACTACAGGTTGGAGTGTTTTCGTTAGCTCTAAACGACTCTTTGCTGGAGATTCTGTCCTTTTTATAAGGTACTAGAAATATTATTGAGAAAATGAGATTATCAATCTATTTTATTCGTCTTGTTGCTGAGCTGAGAAAATCTTGTTGGATGTAGGGATGAAAAATCACAGCTTCTCTTGGGTATAAGGCGTGCTAATAGACAGCAGCCTGCCCTTTCCTCTTCAGTCATATCTAGTGACAGCATGCATATCGGAATTCTTGCTGCTGCTGCTCATGCTTCGGCAAATAACAGCCCATTTACTATATTTTATAATCCAAGGTACTACAGTAACATATCTGAGTTGGTGTTTTTATAAATTGATTAATTTTGCAGAATTTTCCAGATCGTGTGTACTGAAAGAAAATAATTTGATTTTAATAGGGCCAGCCCTTCTGAGTTTGTGATTCCACTAGCCAAATACAATAAAGCAATGTATACTCAAGTTTCACTGGGCATGCGGTTCAGAATGATGTTTGAGACTGAGGAGTCAGGAGTGCGCAGATACATGGGTACAATCACAGGTATCAGTGATGTGGATACAATGCGATGGAAAAATTCACAATGGCGCAATCTTCAGGTATTGTTTGTTCACTTGTTGAGGTTAAACTGTATAAGCATTTCAAAATACTGGATGAATCAGACACTTGTTGATCTCTTCAACACTTTTACCCAAGTTCTAGATACCAAACCAAACCTTGTGTCCTAATCAATTGGGACTGCCTACATGAATCCTTTTCCATCATTAGCTCTGTCAATGACTATATGCTCAATTTAGTTAAATAAATTCGTATTATTTTTTTTATCTACAACTTTCCATGTCAGTTTAACATAGTTATTGTTGGCAGGTTGGGTGGGATGAATCAACTGCTGGGGACCGTCCCAGTCGAGTTTCAATTTGGGAGGTTGAACCTGTTGTAAATCCTTTCTTCATATGTCCGCCTCCATTTTTCAGACCTAAGTTTCCCAAGCAACCAGGGTTGCCAGGTGAGCAAATTTTAAAGGAGTATACTCTGGGTAAATGAATACATAGTTGGACTATGTTTCTAAAATGGAAAAAATGCTAAACATACAAAAATTTTATACAAAAAACTCTTACAGAATGATGTTAGTCATGTGATGGTGGCATTTCTGCAATTATAAACCACAGAGATGTGTTTTTCGTTTTCCAGTGAATGGAAGTAAATAAGCCACATTATTCTGTAAGGAATTTTTTATACAAGTTCAGTTTGTAAGGATGACACTTCTGCAATTGATCTATCACGAGTAGGTAACATTACTGTATTCAATAATACATGTAATAGAAGTTAGCTGTTTCTTTCTAGTAACGTTGCTTCGTTTCCATAAGAACTTCCAAAAAATCCCTATTTTAGTGGCATAGATTGAAGATTGTCATGAACTTCTTGTCTTATATTTATTCTGATGCCTAACACATGTTTTTTCAATTGTATCCTTCAATGATAATCTATTCTTTGCCTATCCCACATTTTCTGATTTGTAAGTTATTTTGTATTTGAGTGGGGTGGCAAGGGAGTGGTGGCGCATTGATGCTGTCATGTCTTGCTTGTTGGATATGGTACTGATTATGCTAGCTAGTGCCATAGATTTGGAACTGAATCCTGATTCAAAAAAAAGTTTCATTAAATAGGTCTGAGCATTGTGTGGTCCAAAAGCTTGCTTATGCATTGCTCTTGTCCATTTAGTTGATGGGACTCCTTGAAAGTTGATGGTTCTAGGTTTTAAATTATCTATCCACTCAATCCTCAAAAGAAAGAGTGACCGGTTGAATTTCCATTCGGACATAGTTCAATGAAATGCAGTGATCAGTTTACAGAACTTATTGTCTTATCTTGATCTTAAAAAAGGCCGACACTTTTCACATTTGTTTCAACCTATCTTCTGTCCTTATTTTCCTTACTCAAGGAGTGATTTTGCAGATGACGAGTCTGACATGGAGAATGTTTTCAAGCAAAGCATGCCATGGCTCGATGAATTCGGCATAAAAGATGCGTCAAGCTCTATCTTTCCCGGCTTAAGTTTAGTCCAGTGGATGAGCATGCAACAAAATCATCGGTTTCCTTCTGCTCAAACAGGATTCTTCCCGCCTGTTGGTTCTACAGCATCCATGCACAACAACCTTAGCACTGATGATCCTTCCAAGTTGTTGAACTTTCAAGCCCCTGCTCTTTCTACGCAAAATCTCCAATTCAACAAAACCAATAAACAGAATCAACAAGTCGTTCAACCCATGCAGCAATCTCTGGCGTGGCCCCCGCAACAGCAGCAGCTGCAACAATTGTTACAGTCTTCTATCAATTCTCAGCATCAGCATCAGCATCAGCAACTGCAACAACAACAGCAGCAGCACCCACAGCAGCAACAACAGCCACAACAACAGCAACAACAGATATTACCGCAATCTCTTATAAATAATAGTATAATTACCCCTAACCAGATCCCGAACCAAAATTTGCAGCAACCAGTTACGTACTCTCAAGTTCAGCAGCAACAACTATTAACAAGGAATGCCCAATCCCAACAAAGCATTCCTTCAAGTAATAGGAATTCAATTCAGCCTCAGTCAACACAATTACCACAGGACTTGCAGTATCAGCAACAAATAGAACAAGCAAGCATCCTCCAAAGGCCGCAGCAACAACAGCAGGCACAACTTCAACAAACGTCTCTTCAATCATTGCAATCGAGCCTGTCACAGAATCCACAAGGGCAAAATACATTGCAGCAAAGCCTTTCGGAGCAGCGTCTTCAACTACAGCTACTACAGAAATTGCAGCAGCAGCAGCAGCAACAACTGTTATCCCCAGTAAGCCCTCGTTTGGAGTCTCAGCTTCCACAGCAACAACAGGCCCATCAACAGAACCGGCAATTGCAACATCTGCCTTTGTCTCAGCATCAGCAAATCAGTGGCAATAGTTTCTCAACATCGACACTCATGCAATCACCGCAATTTGTGAACCAACTTCAGGGTCAGCACAAACCAATCAGAGCCCATTCTGGTCTTACAGAAGGGGATGCTCCGTCATGTTCAACTTCGCCTTCTACAAATAATTGCCAGGTGTCTCCGTCAAATTTCCTGAGCAGGAACCAACAAAAAGCATCTGTGTTGGTGGAGGATTCTGTGGTTGATCCTGCTACTAACATGGTTCAAGAGCTTCAAAACAAGCCTGAAATTCGGATCAAACATGAGTTGCCTGGCTCAAAAGGACCTGAGCAACAAAAATATAAAGTAACTGTTACTGACCAATTGGATGTTTCCTCTGCTACGTCGTATTGCTTGGACGCCAGTGGCCTCCAACAGAATTTCTCACTCCCCAGTTTTTCTATGGATGGGGATGTTCAGTCACAGTCTAGGAACAACAATCTTCCCTTTGCAACTAATGTTGATAGTTTGACACCTGATGCTTTGTTGTCAAGGGGCTTTGATTCCGGGAAAGACATTCAGAACTTGCTGTCCAATTATGGTTGCACGCCAAGGGATATCGAGACAGAGTTGTCTACTGCTGCAATGAGTTCTCAGTCGTATGGGGTACCCAACATGTCTTTCAAACCAGGATGTTCAACTGATGTTGCAATCAACGAGGCTGGTGTTCTGAATGGTGGGTTGTGGGCTAACCAGACTCAGAGAATGCGAACGTACACAAAGGTCTGATAGTTCACTTCATCTCTTGAGAATCACTCAGATATAAAGGAAAAGAAATAGAAATAATAGTTTGTGAAGTTTGATTGTATTCTCTTACAATTGCTTGATACCAGTTCAAAATTTATGCAGGTTCAAAAGCGTGGCTCGGTGGGAAGAACTATTGATGTTACCCGTTACAAGGGCTATGATGAGCTCAGGCATGATCTGGCCCGCATGTTTGGGATTGAAGGACAACTAGAAGATTCGCAAAGAACAGAGTGGAAGCTTGTCTATGTAGATCACGAAAATGACATACTACTCGTTGGAGATGATCCTTGGGAGTAAGTGGAGACAGATTGTGCACTCATCTCTATGTTTTCTTTGCCTAGTTTAATTTCTCAAAAGTAAAATTTTAAATTGTTTTCAGGGAGTTTGTGAGTTGTGTTCAGAGCATAAAGATACTGTCATCTGCTGAGGTGCAGCAAATGAGTTTGGACGGAGATCTGAGTCACGTGCCGGTTCCCAAACAAGCTTGCAGTGGAACTGACAGTGGGAATGCATGGAGAGGGCACTATGATGATAACATAGCTAACTCTTTCAATAGATAACGAGTTCTAGTTTCAGGAATTCCCTCATTTGATTGGTAAAGAGTTCTGAATTCATAAATATGAATTGAAGACTCACTTCTTATGTGGTGAAATACTGTATAGAGGAATTCTGTTGACAATTGGATCAATCCCCGGGAAATGCTGCAAGATTGTCAAATGAGCTTTGTGATTGCTTAAAAGGTTTACACAGAATGTGTACAAACCAAAACAGCAGCAAAGCTGATGAGTGTTGAATGGCTTCCTAGTTCGGTTGGTAAATTTGGGGGCACTTTTTGACCATGGCAGTAGGGAAGAAGGCTCAGTCATCAGGGGATGCAACGTGGGAGAAGCTTGGAACCGGGAGAAGCAGAGTGCTGTTGTGTGCTGATCTGGTACATAAAAGTAATTCCTAGATTTAGCTTCCACTTAGGGGTGGCTTTGATGGAGAGATTCAGCACAAAAGATAGATTCATGGAAATGAGTGTATCCCAATCTAACAAAGTGTGTACTGTGTGAATTGATGTAGCAGAATGATGAATTTTTTTTTTTTTTTTTTTTTGAAGTGTTGCTAGACTAAGAATTTTTGAAAGTTTTTCCGTTGGCCAAATTCTGGATGGAAATCTACTTTTAAGTGAGAAGTGAGCTCATTAAAATTTGTATTCTTGTGTTTGAAGAACTGGAAATTATGCAACGAGCTGAATATAATAGCAATGGGAAACAAATTTAAAGTGATGTGACAGAACATAGCTCGCAAGTAATCAAATTCTTCTATGGACTTTAAGGGTTCTACTGTTAACAGAGTTCAAACTTCTACTTTAGATGTTGGATTTATATAAACAATTGTAGAGATAAAAGATGGAAAAGTAAAATGAAGTCCATTTGTTTCGACAAGAGATGTTCTCTAATACTGTGTTTAGTTGAAAGATTTGAGGAAGAATTTGAAAAGGAAAAGGAAAAAATTAAGTGAAATGTGAATAAAATATATCTATATTTTACTTAGTTTTACACATTTTTCTTTTTCCTTTTTAAATCCCTCCCTAAATTTTCTAACCAAACACAGCGTAAAAATGTATTTTTTACAATCTTTGACATTTGATAGAATAGAAAACGAAAGTAAAAAATTACTAAGTAGTATAGAAGAAAAAAAATTATAAAAATATAGAGGCGTTTCACTCCACAAATTTTCACTTGTACCTCATCATAGAATCATTTGTACCCATGTGTTTATATTTTTTTTTCTACTGGGCAATAATTCCCCCCCCCCCCAAAAAAAAAAACGTTTAATAAGATAGAAAATATTTCTCCTTTTGCATGAAAAACATTTTCCGAACAAGAATCTCATCAATGCACATTCCACTACCATCCATCACCACTAATACAATCACTACCACAAAAGTAGACTCACAATCAGCAATAATAATAATAAAGTTATCTACAAAAATAATTTTCGTTACAATCTTTTTCTGTTTGAAATATTTAGGTACTGTTTGGCAATATTTACAATTTGTTATTTTTAATTTACAAAAAAAACATTGGTACCGTTTGATTTAGATTTTAAATTAACATTTGGATCAAAAAATAAAAAAATATGTTCGGTTTATCAATTTTCAAAACTTTTTCCAAATTTATTTTCTCTCCCTTCTCCCATTCTCTCACAGTTTATACATTAATCAATCGAATTTTCTCACACACCCATCTATTCAACGACAAAAAGAAAAAAAAAAATTACAAATCATTCTAAATTTTTTTTAAAACTCATGACCAAACAAAATTTTAATTTTCAAAACTCTTTCAACAACTTATCTTTTAAAATATAACTCAAAACTCTTTTAAAAAGTCCACCCAAAATTTTTTATCCACCCAAAAAAAAAACTTTTAAAAAACTAAACCAAATAGCATGTCTATGTCTATTTTAGATTAAAAAAAATGAAAATAAAACACGCATTTAATACACCAATATTTTAAAATTTTATTTTAAAAATAAATAAAAAAAATAATTGCCAACAATTGAAGATGATGATTGAAAGTGATTGTCAACCACAAGAGGAAGTCGTCCAAGATAGTTGCCACCACCAGTAAGAGGTGGTCGTTAGTGGCAAGTGATTGTTGGCTATTGAAAATGATGGACAAAAGTGATTATTGATAGTCGGACCAATCGTCTAAGATGTTAGTTGAAATTGATTTTCAAAAAAAAAAAAAATAATGGCTAAAGCTGGTTACAATCGATGAGAGGTGATTGGTGGCAATGACAGCTACTTGGCTATTAAGGGAGGTGGTAACCAATAGTTATTAACGAAAAAGGTTATTAGCGATGGTAATATATAATGATGAGTAATAGACAATGGTTAAAAAAGATGGCAGAAATAAGAAGAATGAAAAAACTAAAATAAAAAATAAATAAACAAAAAAATAAAAACAATTTTCTTGTGTTTATAATTTTTTGAAAACAAAAATAAAAACCCGTTTTTTAAAAAAAATTCTATATGTATAAAAATAAAAGATAAAAATTATAAATATAAATGTGTTACCAAACAGGCCCTTAGTGTAAATTTTTCACCTTTCTCTTTACGCAAATCCAAACAAAACCTAGTTGCATGATAACCAAGCCCATAAGTCTGTCTTACTATTGCTCTTTGTTTATGCCTACTCCCTAAGCAACATAATTCCTGCAATCTCGGTGCAAGCCACTGCAACTGCATCAAAGCAATTAATAACCAATAGGTTACTCCTTTTAAGTAGAGGCTGGGTTCAGCAGAAACATAAATAGATACCACCAAAGACAAAAATATTCCACAAACAAGCCTTTGTCTTAGAATCCGTTACAGTGGGCCTACACCCTTTGAAGTGTGTGATTACAGAGATTTAACTCAACTCAAAGTGACTTGAAAATGTGGTGAAGGAATAAAAGAAGAGCACACATGCATGCCTTACGGGGAACAAGAGAGACTAAGAAAGCACAGCCATCACATCAGATGCCCTAAGAGCAATGTATTCTGAACCATCAGCTCCCTTGAAATCATTCCCTGCATACTTTGAATACAACACTGTGTTCCCTGGAGATATTGGTAGTGCCTTCCTTTTACCTTCCTCATCCAGGGGACCAGGCCCTACTGCTACCACCTGTCATCATCAAACAGACAACAACAATAATAATGTTTAAAAATTAAAATTTCAAATCATCAAAAAGCTTTGAACACACAAAGACATGCATGCAAAGACAATTAGAAAGACTGCCATTTGAGATTTGGCTAATTGGAGGAAAGATGAGGAAAGTGAAGCCCACTGTATTTTCCGATAACATTGCACTTTTGTTATTCTTTTTTTACATTTTTATTTTAGAACTTCAGTAGTAGCACATATGGGGAGCAGTGATGCAGTTTGAAGGGCAGAAAAACAAGAAAAATTATTGCATCAGGTCGGTTAGAAACACAAGGCTTTGTTTGGTTTCATTTAGTTAAAAAAATCATTTATAATATTTCAAACTATTCCAGTATCACACGTATTGCTACAATTAAATTATTGTAACATTCAAATCTATGAAACACTCAAGCAATAAGAAATGACAATAAACTATACATAATAAAATGAAATGCTTTCTTAAATTTATTTGAGAAGCAAATAAGGAATCAATCTGTGTGCTTGTTCTGGTTAACGACGTGTCAAGTTGGTTGGAAGAAGGAAAAAATTTAGGGAAGTCATAAGTATACACTTTTTGGGCGAAAAGTTCACTCTCAAAATATTAAAAGTTGACATGTGATGCCCTGATCCCATAAGTGGCTCCACCACCATCTGGAAGGGTTAGCGGGGATTGAAACCCGCTGAGCATGTGCAGATGATGGAACTGGTAACCCTCAAGCTCATGATATTGGGCAATTAAAAAAACTAAATTTATCAAAGAGTAGTTTAAATGGAAATTTTTTTTACCGTGCCAATGGAAGGTTTCTCCTTGCTTGCCTCTGTTAGTAACAAGCCTCCAGCAGTTTTTTCCTCTGCCTCAGCGACCTATTTTTGAATTTTAGTTTTGTCAGTCATAACTTCACATTCTAATTCTACAAAGAAATATAAGATCAGGATGTGTAATACAAAATTCAAGGAGACAACAAACATCTAGAAAGCCTAGTTTCAGAAAACATTAACTGAGGTAAATTTCTATATGGGATTTGCAAACATCCTGCTAACAAGAAAAATGGTTACTATGCAAGAACATTATTATCAACTCCATATCTTCAAACTGATGCAAATCAGTTTCTCAATTTGCATTTTGGTGTGGTGAACATACAGAAGAAACAATACTGAATTTGCTGGTCATAAAAAGCTTACACTTAGTCATGCAGCCACAACCACGACAGAGGCTCCTCTAAAAGTGAACACTAACTCTACTGGTTCTTTTTATATTTTATAACAAAGGTAGGAATTAATACTGGAAAGGAATAATAAGTCAGAAGGCTTATGAACCTTAATTAGGACTCTATCATTCAAGGGCTTCATATCCTTGACATCATCTGTCTCTAGAATACCAACAATGTCATCCTCCTTTAGTATGAGATGGTTTGATCCATTGAACTCCACTTCTGTCCCTGCATACTTCGAGTACACAATTTGGGCGCCAGTCTGCACAAATGAAATTAGTCAGCAAAAATATATAATGAAATTATTGTTACAAAAGATCCAAACAAGCAAAACACATACCTTCACACTGATGTCAACCTTGTTCTTCCCCATTGTTTTACCCTCCCCAACAGCAACAACCTCACCTCCTTGAGGCTTTGTCTGTGCTGACGATGGAAGCAAGATACCACCTACAGTCTTCTCCTCTGCAGTCTTGATCTTCACCAAAACTCTATCGCCCAATGGCTTGAGTGTAGTGTACTGAGAAATTTTAAGACCATTATAGCACATGAGGCATATTGAATTAAAGAAACTAAATGCAGTATATACACAAATCTAAGCATCATCAATAATAATGCATTGGCAACAGTTGAAGTCAATGCCAAAAAAATTATTAGCACGTACTAAACAAATGGGTACTACTAACTCAATTTGTCAATTTCATTTTAGTGAATCAGATAATTCAAGACTACTGATGATAATAAACCAAAAAGCAACAAAGAAGCCATTTCACAAATCCATGAACCAAACACAGCATTAAAGATCTCCATCCAAAAAAGTAAATGAATAAAAACAAAAGCTCAATATTGACAATATGAGAAGAGAATCAACACTTCAAGAATGTTCAATTACCCCTTAGTAAATTCTTATTTTTCAGCAATATTTGCATTTAAAAATAAATAAATAATAAATAATTAAAACAAAAAAACTGAATTTTGGACCCATAGAGGTTAATCTTAACTCTCCCCTTTATTTTTGACTCATACCAAGAACTTCTAGCTCTGCATCTCATAACCCATAATTTATCCACATTGATTACTATATGAGTATTTAATCGTAAATTTCCAAATAACCCATCAAAGCAAAATCACAACCAATCTAGTTTTGAAGCAAACATAAAACTTGTTCAGCAAAATTCAAAAAAAAAAAAGCTATACCTTTGGGGCAACAGTAGTGGCCGCTTTGACGACGAGGCCACGGAACGACCTGCCTTGCTTCAATGGAGCGACGAGAGAGAAGGTGACTGTTGAAGGTCTAAGCCCTTCGAATGAGGGAAAATTCCTAACTGAAATTGACGATGCAGTGAGCTGTGCTGTCGCCATTCCTGCCCAAATCACAATCCCAAATCAGATACACAATCGAATGCAAACCAAGAATTAGGCTTTTGATGATAGAATTGAAGAACAAATAGTATCCAAAGCATACCTTTTTTTGACAGATACTGATTGAATTGAAGAGAATTTGAGAGCTGACAAGTGTGATGGAGGAGACGAAGAAGAAGAAAGAAAGATAAAACCCTAGAAAGTTGTATGAGGGAATAAGAGGGGTTTTATACCAAGATAAGAGGCTTCTAGAATTCTATAGATTAGTTGAGAGAGAGAGAGAGAGAGAAAACTAGTGAGTGAGTGAGTGAGTGAGTGAGCGAGCGAGCGAGAGTGGTACTGCAAGTTTTTGGAAAATGTTATCCGCTTAAATGAATTACTCCCCCATCCCAAAATAATAGTCCCTTTTGGAAAATTAAAATTTTTTTTGTAATACAATTATTACATTTGAAAAAAATTGATTTTTCAAAATGATACTTTTGATAGTATATTTTTTGAGAATATCAATGTTATAATTGTACTTTTTATATTGTTTATTAATTTAAAAGAAGGGTAAAATAAGAAATTTATATTATTTTTATACTTGATTTTAGAAGAGGGACTAATATTTTGGGACAATGAAATATGGAATAAAGGACTAATATTTTGGGACGGAGGGAGTATGAAAGTTGCGTTTGATAGAAGTTTGGAATTATAATTTGAGAGTATATTATATTTTAAGTTTATGAATTTTAAAATTATGATTTAAATGTAAAAAATTTATTTGGTTATAAATTTTAAAAAGAGTTTGAATTGAGTGATTTGACATATAATATAGAAAAGTGGATGTTTTGAAAAGTGAGTGTGAAATTAATTTTTTAAAACTGTAATTAAACAACACACTCAAACTAAAGGGTAGAATTAAATTTCAAAAACTCTACCAAATAGAGCGTAAATTTTTTATCAAATGTTTTATATGGGTGTGAGATTTATATAAATTATATGTGTACGTCTCACACTCATATAAGAAGTTTGATAGAAAATTTAGTAATTTATTTAGACGGTGTTTGGGAAGTGAGTTTTTATGTAGATTTTATTAGATGTAGGTTTTTATGAGATAAAAAATTTTTGGTGTTTGGGAAGATAGTTGGGTTTTTATGTAGTTGGATGTGATGTTTGTGAGAGAAAAAGTGAAATGATTATGGGGTTAGATGTGATATTTTGTTTGGATGTGTTTTTTTTAGTTTTGCAAAACTTTTGTCTTTTAGTGAAAAAAATGAGAAAAAAATTTAGGAACTTGCTTCCCAAACACCACCGACCTAACTCCATGTTTTTTTTAGGGGCGGATTGATTTCAACAATTTTAGAATTTGGTAGGAAATTGGATAGAAATTTATAAATATGGATATTTGGATTTATTTTTATATTTATTTTTTAAGTTTTTTAATCATGTAAAAAATATTAATTTGTATTTTTTTAAATATGTATCGATTAAAAATTTAATGACTCAAAGATAAAATTTAAAATTGGAGAATAACATATGATTGAGAAAAGATAAAATAATATATTTTTTTTACGTATGAATAAATAAATAATGCAAATAGTCGAGAATTTTTTTTATTTATTTCAACTTAAAAAAAAATTAAATAATAAATACATTACTTAAAATGATAAATTGTATGTTGTTTATGTAATGCGTAATAAGTCTTATATTAAATTATTAAGATGTTATCTAATATTAATTTTAGAGAAATTGTTTATTTTTAAGCATTTTATCAACGGAAATTAAGGTAGCATTTGGTTTACTTTTCAAAACTCAACTTTATTTTTAAATCATGATTTGAATCAAAACTCATAATCAAATAAAATTTTAAAATATAACTCAAAATTGCTTTCAAAACTCATCTCTCCTCTTTCTCTTTTATTATTATTAATTAATCAATTAATCATTTTTTTCTCTCATCTCTCCTCTCTCCTCTCTCCTCTTACATTTTATATATCAATCAATCAAAAAATAAAAATAAAAAAATTACAAATCATCCAAAAACTATTTTCAAAACTCATAACAAAACAAATTTTATATTTTCAAATCATGATTCAAAAACTCAAAATACAATTTCACACTTAAATCATAATTCTAAAAGTAAACCAAACGGACCTAAGTTTTTTTTCATTAAATAATTTAATAATGTCTTAATTTTATTAATATTGCATGAAATTTAAGAATTTTTTTAAATAATACTAAAATATGTATAAGTCTTTGATAATACATATACAAAATCTCAGAGAGGGTGAGTGAAATTTCTCATTTGAATAGATAAGGTAAATGAGCAATTTCATCATTTTTGGTATTATAACCTATGATATCCGCATGACATTAGTAAATTCTGTTAAATAGCCTAATAGAGGGCAACAGTGAGGGAATTTTGATAATAGTTTCAAAAATAACGGAGATTAGTGTAATTATTGAAATCATATAGAAAGTCCTTATAATTATTAGAAACCTCAGCGGAAGTAAGTATAATTTACCCTTTCAAGTAATATATAGTCCACATAATTTTCAAATTTGTTCTATATTTAAATTTGTCACTTTTAAAAAAAAAAACAATTTCATTTCAATGCATTCAATCTTTCTTAATCATATATGTATAAATATATAGTAATAATTGACAAACACCCCCACAAAACTGAAATATAATGTAAGGAAAAACATTTTATGATACATTTTTTATTTTATTTTTCTATTGATTGTTGTATTGTTTGAGATTTATAAAAGGTCAAAAAAGAATTTTTTTGACATTGACAAATTTTATTTTATTTATTTATTTATTTTTGTAGATAGGGACATTAACAATTATTAAAATATAACTATTTATTCTTTGTTCTCTGCCAAAAAAAAAAAAAAAAAAAAAAAAAAACAAACAAATGCATATAAGCTACAAGTGAACTGATGGCATACCAATATGCTTGGAGAATTTCTTTACAGTCATTGTAAAACTATAACTGTACCGGGAGCAAATATTCGTCACTTTCCGTACTCCTTGTGTCCAAGCTTTGTTTCTTTCCAAGTGACCTAAGAACACAAAACGGTGAGCCACCCAGCAGTGTGCTGTCGAAAACACCCTCCGACGGTCAAGTTAGCACCCTAAGAAAGAAGAAGAAGAGAGAGACAAAGGGGTAGGTAGCTCTGATAACCAGATGTTCCATACCTATGCATGGAGGCTCAGCTCCGTTTATATAGTTTCTGCGCATCTCTCTCTGTCTCCTGCTTCTGATGCGTGGATATGTTCCCCCCTTACTTTTTTCCACGTGTAAGAGCCCATACTGCCAAACATTGAATGTCAATACCGCCTAATGGTATTGACGTGTACGGACAGCAGAATCTCCTTCTAGCAGTCAAACAATGCCACGAAGTGCACACCACCGAGCTGAACCAAGCACGGTGCTGCAATCCTCCTTCAGGGTCGCGCTGCTTGCTCGGTTCCATCGAACAAACTAGTTTGCGGGCCAATCGAGCTCCGTAATCTACAGTGAGCTCCTGCTCGGTCGAACCTCACCTTCCGAGGACAAATTCCGTCCAGCTTAGTGAAATGCACATCTCCACCGTGCTAGTAGCTCAAAGTTGTCTCCAACTTGACTGAACCTACTCCTCGGCCCCGCACGCGCCCAACATCCGACCGCGCAAAGACTTTGACTCCGACCCAAACTAGTTCGGCCCATTACTAAGCCATAAATCTCCCTCTCAATTGCCTCGTAATTTCGTCCGCGCTAGCGTGATTGGGATTACATTCGCTAGCCAAGCTTGTCTTCATGCTTGGTCGTTATCTGCTTGGTGAATTATCCTACCGCTTATACTTCCAAATTGTTGCGTTCTTCTTAACCACGCTAATCCTCATGCTCGGTCTTACAGCCTGTCCGGTTGGCGATTCGGCTTTTCAGCCTGTCTTTTCAAGATTAACACCAGTCTCATCATAGACACGTGTCGTTCACCCATTGGCCTCGTACAGCTAACCCAGCTGTCCCACGCCGTCTCCTCAGATTCAAACTTTGGCGCTTCTTCCATTTCCATACATATATCGTATGCCTCTTCACCTTTCAACCTTCACTGCTCATCTTCCCCACTCTCTGTCGAGCCAATTTCTCCTGAACCTGTGTCGTCATTTTTGTTCCCCAGTGCTCAAATCAGAGCATCTACCGCATCGGTCCTCTGTCGCTGCCGCCGTTGGGGGTGTGTTTCTCTGATTGGAACTCCAATTGAAGCTCCGACTTGGTAAGTCCTTCGTATCCTCCCTATGACTCTATCCTTTCCTTCGTGTTCTTGAGGTTTTTCATACTTTTTGTATGTTTTTAGGCTTAAACCTCCACATCCATATTCAAGGTATGATAATAATAGTCAAACACTACCAATAACTGGATTAGACTAGGGTTTTGCCCCACTTTCGATGTCGAAAACCTCCTGTGCCCTTAATTTTCCATACCTTTCATCATCTCCTATGATGAACAGATGTTGATCTGGGCCTGACCAGGCTGCGCGCCCTAATTTGATTCAAAACTATAGTTGGATTAGATCACTCTTGTGTTTATGGCACTTAGATAAGAAAACCGGGCTTCTGAACCATATCAGGTAACGCGATTGAGCAAACTTCTGGCTCACTCGCGCGACCGAGCTGTTAAAACACTAGGGTCTTGAGGCCAAGCTAAGGTCTAGCCTACTTGTATTGCCATGCTAGTTAGACCCACAAAGGGTCACAACACATGACTGAGCTAGTAAACCATGGCTAACCGAGCTTCCATTTGGCTCTACACACGTGGCCGCGTTGTCACTTGACACTTTGTTTTTAAATGCGGAATCTTAGGAGAGCAGGCACACCAACACAAGGGCTCTCAAAGACCGAGCAGCCATCATGCACGTCTTTGCTAACTCAATATCGCCGGGCTGACTAGGCCGGTCTTTTATGGGGCGCTATCGTTTCCTTGTAAACACGTCTGGTGCACTAGCCGCGTTCCAAGAGGAATATGGCGTTCTAACCGATGTACACTTAGAGCTCAATGAAGAGGATATAAACCCATGGGGTAGATTGAAGTCCTGTCCCTTCACCGTGCTGAGCATAGTTGAAGGGGGGCTGCGCTTTCTGGTGCAACCCCTAATGTGCGAATTCTTGAGACGCACCAGACTAGCTCCTACACAAGTATCCACCAACACTTTTAGGATCATAAATAGAGTGGCCGAGCTGAATGATTGGCTAGGATTACAGTTGGGCCTCATTGAAATACTGCACCAATACATGCTCGATCGAACAAAAGATGGCTATAATTATTATTTGAAAATACGACCGGGCAAAGAACGATTAGTAACGGGCACATCAGACAAGGACATACACGATGATAATTTCTTCCAGGTGTCCGGTAACTATGAGACAACTGACGTGCCTGGTTGGTACATTAGCAAGGACTTCGGTTCTTTTTGTAAGCCGATCTTTTTGACTGATTAATTTTGTCAGTATTGATTGTGCCGAGCTAATTGCCTTCCTTTTGTAGCTATTGAAGAGTTACAAGCCAATTATCTCTACCTGAATGAAGAGACAACTAGGGTCGCGCTAAGATATAGGCACCGAGATTGCCACGAGCCTCTCGGTTACGTATCAAGCTACTGCTATTTAGCTCCTCGCAAGAGCAAAGTTACAGATTTTCTGCAGGCGCCTTCTTTACCTCCAGATCCAACACTTCCAGACATCCCTCTCATCCACTTGACCGTGGAGCAAGAAATGGCAAAGAGGAGTCGAATTAAGAACCTCATCATCGTTACTTCTACCAAGCTACAGAACAACCTACCACCTGTGCCAACGACCGGTTAGAGCTCAGGGACCATGATTGCCTTAGCCTCCACGGCCACTCCAAGTGCTTCGACGTGCCGAGCTAGTAAGTAGACTCGTTTAGCTGATCCGTCTGCCGAGCTTGTAGCCGAGCTACACACTGAGCAGCCAGTGCAGGATGTTGAGCCAACACCTCTATGGAAGCCCAAGTTCAAGCACCTGTGTAAAGAAATCCCAGCTAATGCTTCTATTAAAGGAGATAAGGAGCATCTTTTGGCTTTTGATTTATCAAAAGCGTTGCTGTTGCCTAGTGATGTGACTAGGAACGATCACGTTCTTGACAACCGACTCGTAAAATCCGTGGTCAAGTCTATAACTAGAGTATGATTCAAAATTTCATCAAGTCTTTGCTTGGTTAATTTCTTTGCTTGGGCTAACTTTCCTCTAATTTCTTGCAAGCTATCCAAAAACAACACCTCGTCATGGATCGCATTGTCAACTTGCGTCACAAAGTGACCGAGCTGAATAACGCCAGCAAGAATATCTTGGCCGAGCTCGGCCGAGCTAAGGCCTTTCTTGAAATTGCCAACGCTGACAACGCCAGGGTTCTTGGCCAGCTCGGTAGGGCTGAGCAAGAAAGGGACGCACTCCGTGCTGAGCTGGAGGAGCTAAAGAAGGCGAGGTAGAAAGACATGGATGAGGCCAATAATCTCGGCTTCAAGGAGGCTGAGGAGAGCTACATTAAACAGGTTGAAGCCACCAAGGACATTTTCTTCAAGTCTAGTTGGAAGGCAGCCTGTGAAAAACTCGACCAAAGATCTGAAACCCAGGTGTTCACCTCTCCTCCCCTGCCTTCCTATTGGTCTATATGGTGCCTTACACAAATGACATCTTTAACTCGTTACAAGAGGAGATTGAGGAAGAAGCCAGGGAAGAGACCGCGGAGGACGCTGAAGAAGGAGGCGGTCAAAAGAAGACCGGCTAAAAAGAGGCCGATGACGGAGAAAGGACTACCGTGGTCGACCTAGAAACTGCCGCAGAGGGAGCTGGAGGCGAATTCGCCAACGTCTCTCCCTTAGTCTAGTTTTGAATTTTCTACCTTTTTTGTTTTGAACTTTTGTAACCGGGCTGCTTGCCCCAACTCTTGTACTTGCAATCTCAATCAATGAAAATTTTTACAACTTTTGTTGCTTACAACTACATTGTGTTCTTCTTTGCAACCGTGCAGTATTGTTGAACAGAGCATCCGTTCCATTAGTCGGGCAAAACCCCTTGGTATTAAGCCTCGAATAATTCATCAACTATTACAGCTGGGCAAAACACCTCCGCTAAAAGTTTTGAGTTAAACAAATCATCAACTCTTTTAGTTGGGCAAAATCTTCCTCGGCTAAAAGTCATGAGTTGAATAATTCATCAACTCTTTTAGCCGGGCAAAATCTTCCTCGGCTAAAATTTTGAGTTAAAGAATTCATCAACTCTTTTAGCCGGACAAAACATCTTGGCTTAACACTTAGAGTTGAACAAGTCGTCAACTTCTTTAGCCGGGGAAAGCATTTTAGCTAAAACTTGGAATTGAATAAGTCATCAACTCCTTTAGCCGGGCAAAACACCTCGGCTAAAGATTTGGAGTTGAATAAGTCATCAACTCCTTTAACTGGACAAAACACCTTAGCTAAAGATTTGGAGTTGAACAAGTCATCAACTCTTTTAGCCGGGCAAAGCATCTCGGCTAAAACTTGGAATTGAACAAGTCATCAACTCCTTTAGCCGGGCAAAACACCATAGCTAAAGATTTGGAGTTGAACAAGTCATCAACTCTTTTAGCCGGACAAAACATCTCGGCTCAATACTTGGAGTTGAACAAGCCATCAGTTCCTTTAGCCGGGTAAAGTCACCTCGGCTAGGAGACAGTTTCCCCTTATTCATTTTAAACCATCAATCATGACAAAATTTCTAAGTATAGTAATTTGATTCATTTCCTTTAGAGACACATTTCATGAATCTTTAATGCATCTGAAAAATTTCATTGAAAAATAGAGGGGTATGTCTGCCCTCTACAAAAATTACAATGGAAATATAAACTAAAAATAGTACAATTTTAAATTGGCTATATTCCATGGCTGGGGTATGGCTTGGCCGTCCAAATCTTCTAGACGGTATGCCGCTTTGCCTGCCAAATCGGTTATCTTGTAAGGCCTTTCCAATTTGCCCCTAGCTTTCCTTTGCCCGGCACTAGAGTGTTGCCCATCACTTTTTGCAAAACCCAGTCTCCAACCTTGAATTGTCTGGGGTGAACTGTCTTGTTATACTTCTTAAACAGTTCTTGTTGGTATGCCACGACGTGGACTAGTGCTCTTTCTGTGTTCTTCAGCAAGGTTTAATTTAAGGGCGATGACTTCAGCGTTCAGATCTGGCTCAAAATTTTCATTGCGGATGGTGGGCATACCAATCTCCAATGTGATGATTGCCTCCATGCCATTTGACTATGGATAGGCCGGTGTGGAATTGTAGAACTCTATTTTCAGTTCCTCAAAGAATCCCTTAAATAGCTTTCCTTCGAATTGGGTGCCGTTGTTGGATATTAAGGCTTTGGGTACTTTGAACCGCGTTATAGCATTCTGCCAGACGAATCTTTTTACATCCTTCTCCTTGATGGTCACCAGGAGCTCTGCTTCTACCCATTTGGTAAAGTAATCCGTCGCCGCTATAAAGAACTTGCGGTTGCCCGATGTGGTTGGAAGTGGCGCTACTATGTCAAGTCCCCACATTGCGAACGGCTAAGGACTTGTAAGAGGAAGAAGTTCTTTGGCCGGCTGGTGAATTTGGTGGGCGAACTTTTGGCACTTCTCACATTTTCTCACATACTTCTGCGCATCTTCCTCTATGCACGGCCACCAGTATCCTTGCGAGATAGCGTGGTAAGCCAGAGATCTTCCGCCGATATGACTTCCACACATCCCTTCGTGAATTTTAAAAAGAAAGGCATTGACTCTGCTTGGATGGACGCACTTGAGATATGGATTAGTGAAGGATTTCTTATACAGGGCGTTGGATGGAGAGAGCCAAAACCGTTCAGACTTCACCTGGATCTTGTTTGCTTCTTTCCTGTCAATCGGTAGAACTCTTTCTTTCAAGAAAAGAATGATGGTATCTATCTAGGAGGGGCCTAGCTCGGCACAGAAGACTTCCGGCTTCTTTAGTTCTTCGATACTAAGTCTTGGGAAAAATTCAATCAAGAGAGGATTAGGGGCGGACTTGTCGGCCATAGAGGCTAAACCGGCTAATTCATCTGCTCGTCCGTTATCTTCTCGATCGATTTGTTAAACTCTTATGGCTTGAAATTTCTTGATTTGTTCTCTCACTAGAGTTTGGTACTTGGCCATTTTATTATCTTTGGCTTCGTGTTCTCCAGACACTTGGTTTACAACTAGTTGGGAGTCATTGTAGACCATTAGTTCAAATGCTTGCAGTCAGAGTGCGCTCTTCAGTCCGGCTAGCAGCGCTTCGTACTCAGTCTCATTGTTTGATGCAGAAAACCCCAGCGTGGTAGAATGTTCAATGGTCAGTTCGTCTGGTGAGATCAGAACTACGCCTAGCCCGGCTCCATGTCTGTTTGAAGCACCACCGATAAAAAGTTTCCATATTTCGCCAATAAAAAACTTCTAACATTCTGTTGGATCTTGGAACTTTTGGAGGTTTAGGCGTTCTAAGTTGCTCAGCTGCTCGGCTATTTCTGCGTCGAGCGTACCAGTGATGATTGCAACTTGCATGCCTCCATTCCCCCTTGGCGATGCGGTATTAGATCCAACATGTTGTCTTGTTATTTCCAAATCTATTAGCGCATTGCCAAGAGGTGGTTGTTTTTCAAGTGACAGGTCTCTGCTCGGGCGTGCTATTTCTACGTCGCTTTCCATATTTGGCTCATTAGAAGGGTTGATATGGATCAGGATGGGAGTTGGCTGTGCAATTTCCGCGATGCTTACCCCACTCAGCCCGGTTACGTCGGTTA
This sequence comes from Camellia japonica, assembly GCA_030407325.1. NCBI lineage: Eukaryota > Viridiplantae > Streptophyta > Magnoliopsida > Ericales > Theaceae > Camellia > Camellia japonica. The sequence goes on along the minus strand of JAPPVO010000059.1, from coordinate 200,262,749 downwards.
GGTCCACCGGGCAAACTGGGTGAGTCCCTGGTGAGAATTCTGCAACGAAGTCGGTCAATGTCTGGGCCTTAATGGAGGTTCTCGGTTGAAACTTGATGTCGAATTGTCCCAACTCGACTGCCTACTTCAAGATTTGACCAGAGAAGTTAGCCCGCTCAAACAAGGCCTTCCACGGAAACTTGGTCAGCACAACAATCGTATGCGCATGGAAGTGATGTGCCAACTTCCTAGAGGCCATCACCAACGCCAAGGCCAGTTTCTCAAGTGGCAAATATCTCGACTTCGCGGGGAACAAGGTCTTGCTCACGTAGAAGATCGGCAGATGTAGTATGCCTTCTGCCCAAATAAGCACTGCGCTGACAACATGTTGAGAAACGGCCAGATAAAGATAGAGTTCCTTGCCTTGCTTCGGCGTGACCAGGAATGAAGCAAACGATAGATACATCTTTAACTCGGCTAAGGCTCTGTCGTGTTCTTCATCCCATGAAAACTTGGACTTAAGAGCTTGGAATAATAGGCGACAACGATCTAATGACCGGCTAATAAACGTAACTTGTGTTGTTTGAGAATGACAAACATTTCCACTAAGTCGGCTAAGTGGTTGGCCTCACTTTTGTTCTTCATGACCATGTCGTCGACATAGGCCTCCATTTTTCGGCCGAGCAAAGGAGCGAACATCTTCATAACCATCTTCTAAAAAGTCGCCTCGACGTTCTTTAACCCAAAGGGCATAACTCTATGGCAGAACAACCCCTTAGGCGTTGTGAAAGAGGTAACCTCCTAGTCAGGCTCGTGCATGGCGATCTAATGGTAGCCGCAGTATCCATCTAAGAAACTGAGTCTGTTGTGCTTAGCTTAGTTGGTCGATTTTGGGCAAAGGGAAACTATCTTTGGGGCAAGCTCGGTTGACCGTATTGTAGTCGACACAAACTCGCAATTTCCTATTTTTCTTTGGGACCACGACTGTGTTTGAAACCCACCGAGGGTAGTGTACCTCCTGGATAGCCCTCGCTTCAAGCAAGTTCTTTACCTCTTCCGCCACTACCTCGGCGTGATGAAACACTGATCTCCGCACTCTTTGAATGGCAAGTCGGGCATTCGAAAAGACATTGAGTTGGTGGCAAATGAAGTTCGGATCAATGCCAGACATGTCGTAAGGTGTCTATGCAAACACTTCAATGTTTGCCACTAAGAAATTCACCATCTCCAATCGTTCTTGGGTGGTAAGGGTGGACCCCAGTAGAAAAAACTTCTCAGGATCATTTTCGTTGATCCTTACTTCCACTAGGTCTTCAACAACTTTTTCCTCGACCCTGGTGCCCACATTGTCTAGGACACTTTAATCTTTCGATCCTTCGATCATCTGCATGAAGCCTTTGGCAGCTCGACTCCCATTTACGGCCACAAAACATTGCTTGCCATAACTTGGTCCCCCATACTTCTTCTATCATCCCGGTAGTAGAGGGAAACCTCATGACTTGGTGGTAAGTCGACGCCACCGCTTGTATGGCATGGAGCCATCCTTTGCCCAGGATCAAGTTATACATTGATGACACCTTCAGTACCCAGAATTCCACTTGCTTGATGACAGATCCTGCTTTAACCGATAGGATAATCTTTCCTACTGGCCACTCCGGCTGTGAATTAAAGCCAACTAGTGGTGAGGTTGTCGGGCCAAGTCCTTGTCATTAAGGTTGAGTTGCTTGAAGGTGTCATAATATATTATTTCGATCGAGTTGCCCTAGTCAGTCAAAATGCGCCTAATGTCAAAGTTCTTCACACGCAGCGTGACCACCAGCACATCATTGTGCAGTGTTTGAATGCGCTCAAGATCTCTGCTTGAAAAGCTGAGGACATCTTTCACTTCGGTCTTGCCTTTTTTGACAGCTGGTTAGCCCGACAAAACTTCTCTCATATGCTCCATTTTCTTGATCATCCCCCGGAGCTCGCATACCTGCGCCAACTCAACGATCCCATGGATCACGTTGATTACACCGTGAGGGGTGCATCTAAAGCGGCCAAGTCGTTAGGCTCTGCTTGAGCATGGGGGCCTTGGTACCTTTATCAATGTAGCGATCTAGGTGACCGGCTGCCACTAATTCCTCTAGATGCTGGGAACCGAACATATGCCTCGTCGCAAATCTCGCTAAGTATGCATTATATTGGGATCTTGAAAACCGTGGTGATGCTTGTTCGGATGTCCAACTTTCTCTTTATATCTTCCGTGGCATCACGAGGGTAATCAGCTTGGTCGTTGTGCTGACCCTTACCTCGATTGTTGTGGTTAACACCGCAATTTGATTTTCTTTCGTGGTTGTTCAGACGGTTTCCTCCTGTCCGATAGCGTGAACCTTTTGGGCCACCCTTTTTTCTACTGCCACTGGATTCACCATCATGGTAGCCGCAGCGGCATTATCTTCAACTCGGATGTGCTCGTTGATGTGCTGCATTAACAGCTCCATGGTTACTGGCTGATTCATGGTGAGCGAGTCACGCAGCTTATATCCGATTGGGAGATCGCGCTTGTACTGTGTGATCACCAGGTTGGTCGGGCAATCAAAAATCTCATTGAAGGTTTCCCAATACTTGGCATTGTACGCTTTGAACGAGTCACTCGATTCCATCTTGATGCTCAGAAGGTGGTCGATTTCTTTGGGCGTTCGAGTGTTGGTTTTGAATTGGGTTACGAACACTTTCGCTAGCTACTGCCACATTTCGATACTTTTCTCTGGTAGTCTCTTGAAGCATTTTAGGCCCAACTTACCCAAACTCGACGTGAAAATAAGGCACATAAGTGCGTTGTTTCGCCTATAGCCAGCTGTAGACACCCCATTTTTGACCGCCCTCAAGACTTGGACGTCACCGCTTGAACACTCGGTAATTATCCATGTTTGTGTTCGTCTTGAGTTTCCGGAGGTCTCGGCCACGCGCCTTGCCTCAAGACCTCTCGACTCGACTGTTTTGTGTTTGGTTTTGCACCAAACACTTGTGTTTTGCTTTTGAGGGGCAGAGGATGGCTTGTTGGCCATCCCCACACCTCACCGGCCATGGCTTAAGGCCACCGGCCATTGTTTTGTTGCCATCGGCCAAATGTTTGGCCGGCCGGCACTCTTTGTGGTCGGTCGACCATGTATTTGGTCAATTTGGCATTTTTGGATGGCCGACCACTGTGCATCTATTTTTGCAGATATTTTTATGCCAGCTGTGCTAGCTGACATACACTTTGCACCCCCTCCATACACGTGTATGGAGGGATTTCACTCTTGCTTAGCTTGTTTTGTAAGCTTTGCAAGAGTGATCCTCTATAAAGGGAGGGCCTCTCCTCCCTCCTCCAGGGTTACAAAAATTCCAGAGAGAGGTCTGAACTAAGGTTAGGTCTTGTGTATCTATTTATCTCTATCTCCCTCTCCTTTTGTGCTTAAGTGTGTGTTTGTTCATAGTTTTGCACATAAACACCTACCATTACACTTTCCTTTAGCTACTGAGGTACCAAAGAGTTATTTTCAGAGTTTTGGACTTGGTTTTGAGCTAAGGAGGCTGCTGGAGCACCATTTTGAAGAAGGTCTTCAAGGGTAAGAATTTCACCCTTTTTACCCCCTTTTTGCATAGGCTTTTTGCCTACCTTGCATCTGTTTTTGAGCTTAGTGTATAACATATAAAAGTCTTGTTTTTACTTTCTTAAAATAGTTGTTTAAGGTTGTTTTGGTGTTTGGGGTTGTTTAACCCCTCATAGGTCTTGTTTGGCCCCCATTTTGTGCTATTTTGGTGAGCTCCGGGACCACTTTGTTTGGGCCTCCTCACCACTGAAATCTTGAGGGATTTCAGTGGTGAGGATGGTGCCTTAAGGTCCTAAGAAGGAGAGGGCCATCCTCTCTCCTTGTTGTCTTCAAACTTGCCATTTTAAGCCTCATGTGTGAGCACCATTTTTGAGTTCATGTTGGCCATGTTTCAGTAGGTATTTGGTAGTATTTTTCCATGTTTTACCTCTATTTTAAGTTGGTTTAGACACACCATGCTTGCCTTGCATACTTTTCTTGTAATGCCATGAATTGCCTTAACATGTGCCTAGCATTTAGACTATCATGCTCACTTGTTTTGGCCTAGCTTTGTGAAGCTTTTATGCATGTTTTAGTATGCTTTAGCTCTGTTTTTAATTGCTTTGGCCATGCTTGACGTGCTTTGTATAGCCACCTTGCGTTTTGGCTTGCTAGCCTCGGGTGTGTGAGTGTTGAGCATGCATTGTTTGGCTTGTTTCAGTGGTTTGGCACCACTTATAGCATCATTTCAGTCCATTTAGCATGCTTGTATACTTGCATTTGATGCTCCTTTAATGCTTTAAAAGGGTGTTGTCCTATGCTCTATGTTTGGACATTTGTGTATGCTTCCATGTGTAAGTCATTTAGATGCCATCTAAGTGGGTTGTGACGTTCATTTTGACATGCTAAAACTCTGATTTTAGTTGTTTAAATCATGCCATGTTTGGTCTTGCTAAGTGTAGTTCAATGCCTTTTTGGTGAGCCTTAGGCTTTAGGCTTGGTTGCATGATATGCTTGCTTTGCTTAGTTGGTTTGGAACCTCTTATAGCATGATTTTCAGAGCTTAATATGCATGCCATTAGTCCATGTTTGTCCCTTTTAAGTGTGCTTAAAAGTTGCTTCATTATGCTTAAGTCTTGAACCATGTATCTATGCATGTTTGTATGTACATTTGCCTTCATGTACTTAACATTTTAGCCACTGTTTTGGGCTTAAAAAGTTACTCCCTCATGCTAAAATTTTGGACCATTGTGTGCACGAATGCTTGTGCATGCATTTGCCTTGCATATTGTCACATATTTGGCCCATGGCATGTTGTTGCATGTTTGAAGTTGTGTTGCATTTGGCATGCATCCCTCTTATGGTTACTTAACATGTTGTCACATGTTTGCTTGATATGTTGTCACATATCATTTGCATGATTGTTAGCTTGCATACTTCGCATGCTTGTTTGCTTAGGTTGTGTGCCTAGTGTACATTACTTGCTTGCATGCTCATATTGCATATTTAGCTCGTATGCTTAGGTTGCACTCGGCATGCATGCCTTGTCTCTTGATCAAGTGATAGAGGTTGGGCCTTATTTGTTTAGTTGGTTTGCATTTCATTTGAAATTAAAATGCGCAACTAGGCTTCTTGGGCCATCACGCATTGAAATGCGCGATTGATGGTCCGAGAATCAAGGACCATCCTCCTCTGAATCATGAGCATGATAAGGAGTGTGGTTGGTGCAAACATTGCTTGAAATGCATTGCCATGCCATGTTTGTCCTCTACTGCTGTCAAAACAGGTTTCTGCAGGCATAGATGGTCGACCGACTACACTTAGTGCTGGCCGGCCATGAATTGGTGGCCGAGAGCTCAATAGATGGTCGATGACCACTTTCCAATGGCCGGTGATGATTCCCCTTGGCCGGTGATGTTCCACAGTGTTCATAGAGTGTTCCTTGGGACTTGTGCAATTTCCAGAGGAGCAGCGCAGGGTGAACAGAGGCAGCTTCTGCATGGCATTGGATTTCCGGGCGAAGCCAATCCGAGCATGCGTGCATCCCTCTTCCCGAGGCCTTTTACTGCTTTCAGTAGCTTAATTGATTCACTAATTAGTTAAGTGTTGTATAATTTAATTAATTAGCTTGTTAGTTAATTAAATTGTATTATTCTTTTGGTCCCTCCGAGCGAGGGCGAATTTGTAATAAGTGTGGGTGCGTGTGCGCATGTCTTCCAACCTCCACTTCTTTCTCCCTTTTACTTACCTGCTTTTAATGGTTAGTATTAGGGCATGTTTAATTTAGCATACCTTATGCTATGCATGCGTGCATCATTCATCAGTCTTGCATGCACCGGGCTCGGCGCATCATGTTAACTGCATAGTATTTCAAATCTAACTTGAATACATGCTATCTGTGCATTTCACATGCCATACTAGGATTAGCCGAGCCTGTTCTAGTTGCATTTTGTATGCGATGCATTAGTTATTTAACATGGACTTGGGTCATACATTGATTACTAACAAGTTCTTTTGTTTTGGCTTGGAGTACTCGGTAAGCTTTTTCATGCTTTAGCATCTCGCATGAGTGTGAATGTTAACATAACAGTATGCTTACCATGTGGCTATATGCTTATGTGATATAAACTGCCTGAATGCCTGTGGGTGAAGGTTGGATTGTTTGAGTTGGAACAACTCGTTGAAATCCGTGTTTTAGCCTACTTGCGAGTAGCAAATTTCAAACTGTCTTTCAAACGAGTGGATATGCAATGCTTTGTTCCAAATTAGGCGATCTAGTCTATACTTTTGTGTTGTGCGCATCACATAGTAAGGTTAGCTAATTAACTGGAATAAGAACGCATATGTTTTCAAAACAAGATATCGTGGTTAGTAGAGGCCGATCTTCGGATCTGGCGAGAGGGGTGCTCATAGCTGACCTTCCCCAATCGTACCCAAGTTCCCGAGCCGAGGCAACTTTGGTGATGACGGACATGTGGCCTTAGGCAAACGAGTCAGGATTTCCTAAATTCCCCAAAATAAAAATATTTAGGTGGCGACTCTGTATCTGGCAAAGCAGTCCATGTTTGGCACTTCTTTCAAAAAATCTATTTTCAAAAATGATTTGTCGGATTTGGACTCTTTGATGATTCATCGGTCTTGCATTGCACTCTGCGAGATTAGATACAGGACCGTGATATTGAGTCCTGAACTGTAGTGAGCCCAAAAGAACAAAACGGGATTTCCCTCCCGGGACGTTCGGGGACGTCTACACCAGCCATGACTTATCGGAAGTGGCTTATGTGCATATATGGATCAGTTTTTTCATCGTAGAGCTTAAAATTGGGCTGGTGGAAGCCCACGGGGAGTGGTGTGGTTTCTATATCAAAGGAAAAAGGGGTGGCACCTAGCCTCGCTAAGTCTCTTTCCAAAGACACATGTGCAGCTGGGCGTAGTGGCGACATTACGACCTCTTCACTGGCGCGACCTCCGTGGGACAGCTGCTGCTGCAATGCCGACACTCTTTGTGCCTCCCACTGGCGTGCTCGTTCTTCCAAGATATCCCTTAAGTCCTTTGAATGGGTAGAGTAAGAGTATCTCGACGTTGTTGGCGGACGTGAGGGACAGTAGCTATTATCTCGCGCGCACGACTTCTTTATCGGCGGGTTAGAGTCACCAACCCCATAGCTCCTGGTAATGGAAAGAGAAGGCGTCCTTCGTTGGTTCTGGCTGGTTGAGCGACGGGGTTGGATGCACTCACTATGGTTACCCACTCCAACAATACCCTTCCATTTGACTTGCCGCTTTAGGGCCTCCATCTCTGCTGCTATCCTCTGAATGATGGCGTTTTGGTCTCTCAACTTATGCTCCAGGCGCTAAGCGTGTGATTCTCTTCACCGCCAGTGTCCATCTAGACTCTGAGAGTGATCGGTGCTCCTGGCGCGCTTATCTCACGGATCTCTGGGGAGCCCCCTAGAAGAAGTCTCCAGGTCCGCCATGTTCGGAATGGCGGGAGGTCTGTCTCTCTTTCGAACTGACTCAGGGGTGATGCCGTCGACGACGGACAGCGGTGTTTCGTCATTGTGAGCCATGAAGAGTGATCAAACAAGCTTGGAGGACAAGGTTTTTTCTGTCGAAAAGTTCCCACAGACGGCGCCAATTGTACGGCGATCAAATATTCATCGCTTTCCGTACTCCTCGTGTCCAAGCTTCGTTTTTTTCCGAGTGACCTGAGAATATAAAACGGTGAGCTACTCGACAGTGTGCTGCCAGAAACACCCTTCGACGGTCAAGTTAGCACATTAAGAGAGAAGAAGAAAAAAGAGACAAAGGGGTGGATAGCTCTGATAACCAAATATTCCAGACCTATACATGGAGGCTCAGCTCCGTTTATATAGTTTTTGCGCGCCTCTCTCTATCTCCTCCTTTTGACGTGTGAATATGTTCCCCTCTCACCTTCTTCCACGTGTAAGAGCCCATACTGCCAAACACCGAATGTCAATACCGCCTAACGGTATTGACATGTACGGACGGCAGAATCTCCTTCCAGTAGTCAAACGATGCCACGAAGCGCACACCACCGAGCTAAACTAAGTGCGGTGCCGTAATCCTCCTTTATGGTCGCGCTGCTTGCTCGGTCCCATCGAACAAACCAGTTTACGGACCAACTGAGCTCCGTAATCCATAGCGAGCTCCTGCTCGGTCGAACTTGGCCTTCCGAGGACAAATTTCGTCCAGCTTAGCGGAATACACATCTCTATTGTGCTAGTAGCTCAAAGTTGTCTCCAACTTGTCTGGACCTACTCCTCGGCCCTAGGTGCGTCCAACGTTTAACCGAGCGAAGACCTTGACTCCGACCCAAACTAGCTCAACCCATTACTAAGCCATAAATCTCTCTCTTAATAACATTTTGGCATTAGAAGCTGCTCTCGCAAAAAAAAATATAAATAAGGTAAATTATAAATACATTTTTTGAGATTTGCTTAAAATATAGATTGTGTCTTATAGTTTGAAAAATTATAAATACCCTTTGTTAAAATTTTTTATTTAACAGAATTAACTAAAAAAATAAAATTCATAATTGCTCTCTTATACAATAATAAAATTATCTAAATTATTAATTGAAACATATTTTTAACATCATTAAAAATAGTTAATTGACTTGATGATTTATTAATAAAAGAGGCGATTAGTTATGAAATTAGAAACCTTAGGGGGTGGAATATAATTTTCAAAACTACATGGAATGATTTGTATTTTAATAAAATCTCAAAGAGTATATTTGTAATTTATCCACATAAAATAAATAAAAGTTCTAGTTAGAGCACAACAATGTAACCATAGCTACGATAATTTTAAATGGCTGTCACTCTATATATATGAAACATATGATCAAAATATAATATTAAAAAAATAATAAAAAATAAAAAAAAATTCTTTGTTATAACTATTGTTAATTAGGGGTGAGTATAGTCCGGATTGGTTCATATTGGGGTAAAACCAGAACCAATCCGTTATCTGCGATTCTTGAAAAATTGGAACCAATCCAATCCGTTTAAATCATGGAACCAATCCGTTTAAACACTAATTGGATCGGATTAGGACCACAGATTTCCATAATTAAATAACAAAACAGATATGTCCCATATAAAAAAAAAATTTGCTTATAGATAGACTGATTAACAATGATACAGGTATCTCTTACTTAAAAATAGATAAAAATCGAAAGATAAAATCAAATCTATACAAATACCCATATAAAAACAGAAAAATAATCTGAGATGAACAATGATCAATAGAGATGAACAATAATTTAAGATACACACACAATGATCAACAATCAACAAAGATTTTTTTATAGATCTATACACACACCCATATCAACAAAGATTTTTAAAGACAGAACTATACATATATCCATATAAAAATAGAAAAATAATCTGAGATGAACAATGATCAACAAAGATGACCAATAATCTGAGATACACATACAATGATCAACAATCAACAGAGATTTTTTATAGATCAACACAGAGAGAAAGAGAGAGAGAGCTCATAGAAAGAGAGAGAGACAGAGAGAGAGAGACATGGAGCTCAAACAGATTTATTCATCAAATGTGACAAATCTGGGGTTAGAAAAATTAGCAAATAGAACATGATTCCCACAAAAATAAAATATAATATGCACACACATACATATATATATATTTATAGGGGGAGCTCACCAAGAAAGAGAGAGCTCATCGAGAAAGCAAGAGAGAGTGTAGCTACCGTTCTGGGATGGATGATGATCGGAGATGGAGGATCTGATAGTGTTTGAGAAAGAGAAGAGAGAGAGAGTACTGTAGACACCCCATTTTTGACCGCCCCGAAGACTTGGGCACGACTGATGTTTTGGTCGATGTTGAGAGATGTGCAGGCCACAGGTTCAGTTTCTTTGGCAAGAAGAGAGGCAAAACTTTCCAAACACTTTGTTTAAGGGTTTGGAGTTCAAGAGAAGAGGAGAGGAGGGGAGAAAATAGGTTGGAGAAGAGGTTCGGCATGAATTCGGGTAGAAGAGGGTCGAGCAGCCCTCGCTGAATCGGGCTTATTCACCGGCACACTTGGAGTTAAGCTATGAGGCCATAACCATTGGAAAGGAGACTTCCGGGGGTTCATTCTGCACTCAAGAATCTCTCAAAACCAAGTCCGGGTGGGGGAGGTATGATTGGTTGAAGCTGGGCATCATCCCGGTTGGATCGAGTCTGCGCGACTTCACGGAAAAGGGCATAACTTTTTGCACAGGAGGAATTTTAATACAAGGTTTGCGCCATTGGAAAGATAACTTCCGGGGCTTCGATTTGCATACCCACCGGCCATGTTTTGACCAAGGAATCATCCATCGGCACTCTATTTAGCCGACCGGCAGAAAAGAGTGCCGACCGGCACTTTATTTTGGCCGATGATCAAACCTTCTGGCCGACCTGAACCCTTTGCACCCCCCAAGCTTAGTGCATACCAGCTGTGCCAGCTGGGATGCACAGAACCACATCCACGTGCATGCATGTGCACATTTTGCACCCTTATGAGCCCTTTGACCCCCTCTCTCCTCTAGGAGCTTGAACCTTTGGCCAAGCTTCTTGGAGAAGCTTGGCCAGCTGTATTAGCTTCTCTTAGAAGCCAAGAACCTCTTGCACCTCTTGAACCTCCCTCTCTTTGCTTAGCCATTAAGTTAAGAGCCTTACATTGCCTATATAAGGAAGGCTTCCTCTCCTTTGTCTAGGGTTAGAACTTTGGAACAAAAACCAGAGATATATAGATATATATCTCATATAGATAGATACAACCCTCTATCTCTCTCTATATCTATCTCATTTCACCTCCAAACAACCTTGTTCTTGGGCCATTTCCCCTACAACTCATAGCACAACACCACCCCTTCCATTTCCAACGACTTGGGGCTGTTCTTTAGAGCTTAGGAGCACCTAAACTTGGTCCAAGAGGTGCTGGTTTGCTGGTCTTCAAGGGTAAGTCACTCTCTTCCCTTTTCTTGCATTTTCTTGCTCCATATCTAAGCCTTGCTTGCAAGCACTTTTGGGCTCCGACCTAAACTTCAAGTAGTCTTATTTTGGGGTCCTCTTCATGTTTGATTGAGGACCCCTTGCCATTTGGTGATTGCATCTAGCACCTATCTCAATATCCTCTTGTATGCCATCCATTTTGCATGCTATTTTTGACTTATGTATAATCTGTTTCAGAGCATTATGTAAGCTAAGAATAGGCTTATTTTGAGCCCTTCTCCAACATTGTTGAAGGGCTCAACATTGTTTGGATAATGCTTGTGCTACTTGCTTTGAAATCCATGTGATTTACCGTAATTTTGCATGCTTTGTTAGCCTATCTTGCTTTTGTTTTTGTGGCTGGTCATAAACTGAAAATGTGCTTGTTTTTCCATGTATAAGATCTGTTTTTGGTTGTTTAGGCCATCCATGACATGCCTTATATAGTCACTTTGCATTTTGGCTTGCTAGCCTTGGGGTGTGTGAGTCTCTAGCATGTTTAGCTTGCCTTGATCTCATGATTTGGCATCATTTTAGATCACATTTCAGTCCCTAAATCATGCTCACATGTTTGTGCTTGTCATCTCTTTCATGCTTCAAAGGTGTGTCCTTTTATGCCTAAGAATAGGCCTTGTGTGTTTAGAGCTTTTGGGATGCCATGTGTGTGAGTTTTAGGTGTATTTTAGCATGCTGAAAATCTGTTTTTGGTTGCTTGATATGTGCCATGAATGGTCATGTATGGGGGTGGTTGAATGCTCTACTTTGTGCCTTAGCCTTAGGCCTTTTGGCTTGCATGTTTGCATGGATGTTTGTCTACCTTTTGGTCCATTTGGCCACTGTTTTAGGCCTACTTAGAGCTGCCTAATCCATGTTTAAGTCCATCCCCCATGTGGTTTGCATGCTTGCCTTGTGTGCTTACTTGTATGTTTGCCATATATTGCCATTTTGCATACTAGTTGCCATGTCTAGGATTGCATCACATTGGCATACATGTTAGGCCTCTTGAAGTGAAGTGTGATGGAGGCTTAGCACCCCTTATGTGCTTGTTTGCATTGCATGCATTTGAAATCAAAATTGCCCTCTTGGTTCTTTGGGCCATCATGCATGGAAATGCGTGATTGGTGGTTCGAGAACCGAGGCACATATCCCTTTGAGCCAAAATCATGATAAGGGATGTGTTGGTGCACACATTTGCTTGAAATTGCATGCCATACACTGTCTGTCCTTTGTTGCTGTCAAAACTGTCTTCTGCAGGAATTTCCTGCCGACCGGCAACATATAGTGCCGACCGGCCATTTGTGAATGGCCGATAGCTTCATCAGCAGCCGGTGGACATTCCTTATGGCCGGTGGGCATTTCAGCCAGCCGATGGTATTCTACAGTGTGTAAGGAGCATGTTCCAGGACTTTGGCAGTCTTTAGAGAGGCAGACAGTGTAAAACAGAGGCAACAGTGCTATGGCAGCGAGTTTCCGGGTGAAGCCAATTCGAGCATGCGTGCATCCCTCTCCCGAGGCCTTTTACTGCTTTCAGTAGTTTAATTAATTTGTTAATTAATTAAGGGTCTGTAATAATTAATTAGCTAGGATAGTTGATTTATTATTCGGGACTGTATATTATTGTTTTGGTCCCTCCGAGTGAGGGCGTGTTTGTAATAAGTGTGGGTGCGTGTGTTCATGTCTTCCAACCCCCATTTCTTTCTTCCCTTTTATTTAACTGCTTATGATGGTAGATTAGGGCATATTCAATTTAGCATACCTTATGCAATGCATGCGTGCATCCATGCATTTGTTGACATGCACCGGGCTCGGTACATCATACAAACTGCATCGTACTTTCAATTCCAAATTGAATACATGATAGTTGTAGCATCTCACATGTCATGTCTAGGATAGCCGAGCCTGCCTAGATTGCATTTTTGCATGTGTTGCATTAGACATTTCAGTATGCTTAGGTCCATGCATGGATTTCTAATAAGCTTCTGTTTTGGCTTGGAGTACTAGGTGAGCTTTTATGCTTTAGCATATCGCATGTGTGTGAATGTTAACATGATAGTATGCCTGCCATGCGGCTAGATGCTTATGTGTTATAAACTGTTTGAATGCCTGTGGGTGGAGGTTGGATTGCCTGAGTTGGAACAACTCATTGAAATCCGTATTTTAGCCTACTTGCGAGTAGCAAAAACCAACACGTTTTTCGAGACAAAACGGATATGCAATGTTTATTTCCAAATTAGGCGATTAGTCTATACTTGTTTGCTGTGCGCATAACATAGTAATTCTAGGCTAATAACCGGAATAAGAACGCATAATGTTTTCAAAATTGGATATCACGGTTAGTAGAGGCCGGTCTTCGGACCGGGCGAAAGGGGGTGCTCATAGCTGACCTTCCCCGATCGTACCCAAGCTCCCGAGCCAAGATCACTTTGGTGATGACGGACACGTGGCCTTCGGCACCGAGTCAGGGTTTCCTAAATTCCCCCATTAAAAAATATTTAGGTGGCGACTCTGTAATCTGGCAAAGCAGTCCATGTTTGGCACTACTTTTTCAAAAATCTGTTTTCTTCAAAACGATTTGCCAGAGTTGGACTCTTTGGTTCAGATTTAGAACCGACACAAATCGAGAGTCCGAACTGTAGCCGAGGTCCCCCGCGGACGTGCTACAGTTTCTGGCGACTCTGCTGGGGATTTTAGAGAGCTTGACTCGAACTCGTGATATCCTGTTTTGACTACACTTATGTGTTTCTTTGCATTGCATGTGCATTGGTGCGCCTAGGACACCGTGTTGGCCATCTGCTATTCCTGAGCGGTTTGCCGGAGGCTTGTCTTGTCAAGGCATGTCCATAAGGCTGACCGGTTGCGGGCTCTGCCAGTATGGGAACACAAACCCCGGTTTTACCGGGGCACCCTTTTGGACCATTCGACCTAGTGCATATCGGAATCCATAGTGACCATTCCAAACTAGGACAGGTTGCTTACCCGATCGTAGGTTGTTTGAAACCGCTGCGTGCGTAGTGAAACCCTAGCTCCTGACAAAATAGGACAGGGAAACCCTACCCCAACATAGGGGTGTATTGGCTCTCATTTACCTGCTATGTGCTTTTAGAGTGTATCTCTACAGGGAATGCATATACCAGTTTGCAAGTCTGGGTATCCGGCCTACGGGCACCAGTATTAGTATTTTGAGAATCAGTTATATCTGCGGGTATCAGATTCAGATTTGGGCAGTGATTTTGGGGAACAGTTATCAGTACTGAGTACAGTCGTTCCGCTATCCGTTCCAGTGAAATTGGGCTGAGATGCTGTCTGTTTTCTCTTTTGCTAGGTAGTCTGGAACTATAGCTTCAGAAGACTCCACTATCCCCCAGGTACATTGGATTGTGCTGATAGACTTTGTCAGGTCAGAGACTCAGCTCAAGGGTAATCAAGGCCAGAGAAGGCTAGTCAAGCACAGACCACCAGTACAACAGCTACCAGATCAGTGATCTTTGAGTAGTCGGGTTGAGATTCTGAGCCTACTGCAGACACAGATATACCGGTTGTTCAGTTAAATCAGGACAATATGTCGAGTCTGGAAGAAATGGTGCGCCAACTCCAGGATAGTATGAGAGCCATGCAGCAAGACGCTGTCCATCAAGCAGAATTCGCCAAGCAACAGGGCGTGGTCATTGCCCAACAGGCAGAGACAATTGCCAGACTAGAGCAACAAACCGGAGCATCTGCTTCGCATCAAGCTCCTCCACCACCAGGGGTTCGGACACCCGGGGAGACGGCTAATGTCAAGAGGATACAGGCCTTCCAACGGGGCCAGCTCCGCCCCCGATTCCACCACAACTATCCAAGGCGCCCACGCCCATCAACGTACCGGACTCTCCCTTTGAGTTCGAAGCAGACCCCACAGCACTGAAGCTGAGCAAGTTGGAAAGAATGTTTAAGAAATCCCAGGGGTAAGTCCATCCCGGACATCGAGGATGGATATACCGACGCGGCTGTGACGTTGCCAGATCGGTTCAAGATGCCTCAAATCGACCGTTTTGACGGGTCAGGAGATCCCATGGTCCACCTGAGTTTGTTTTCAGATGTTCTGCGCCCGATGGGCTTGACAAGATTACAGAAGCTCTCCCTCTTTAGCAGGACCCTGTCGGGTATCGCGGCCATCTGGTACGCCAAATTAGAGGACTCAGTGAAACGAAGCTGGGAGGAGATGTCCGAGGCCTTCGTCGCACAATATTCATACAATACCCAGATCGAGATCACAACCCGTGATCTTGAGACAACCAGGCAAGAGCCGAAAGAGGGCTTCTCTGACTTTGTAACCCGTTGGAGGGCCAAAGCTTCTTCGATGACCACCAGGCCGGTCGACAAGGACCAGATACGGATGATTGTGCGCAATCTCCAACCCAGGCTGATGCAGAAGATGATTGTCCTCCCCCTACCCACCTTTGCAGACCTCCATGAGATTGGGGTACAAATCGAGGACGCTATAAAGCAGGGCCTCATTGACCAGGAAAAGGAGCAGCCCAGGAAGGTGTTTACCCGCAGTTCGAATGCGACCACCAGTGGTGATGCAGCTGCTAGGACTTCATACGTGGGCATGGTCACCAACACCACATCGCAAAAAGCTACCCCATTCACCGGTGCGTCCGGAAGTAGCTCACAGAAAACCAAATATCCACCTCGAGTCAAGAGGGTTTTCACCCCACTTCACATGCCTTTGTCAAAGGCTCTAGAGGTCTTAATCCGGAAGGG
Organism: Camellia japonica; assembly: GCA_030407325.1. Classification (NCBI taxonomy): domain Eukaryota; kingdom Viridiplantae; phylum Streptophyta; class Magnoliopsida; order Ericales; family Theaceae; genus Camellia; species Camellia japonica. The sequence continues at coordinate 200,246,950 of JAPPVO010000059.1, read as the reverse complement.
ACATCTGAAACCATTGGAACAACGGCCCCTACCCGATCCTATCCCTCCAAAGCATGACCAGACTAAGTACTGTGCGTACCATCAACAAACCGGTCATGAGACCGATAGCTGTTTTCGTCTGCGCCATGATGTACAAGATTTGTTTGACAACAACGTCATCACCGCACCAGCTCAGTGAATTTGGGGGATAATACGATATGATCAGGGGATGAACCACCTGCGGGCAACACTTAGTTTACTCCAGACGTGGGAATGACACGCACTGTTTTGAGCAGTATGCAAATACTAGTTTTTGTACTTTCTGGCTTGGGTATTGAGCCAGTTCTATTGTTTTGTTTAGAGTCTGTCTCTTTGTTTTGAGTCAGTCTTTTTGGTTAAGGTCTGTCTTGTTGTATCGAGTCAGTCCTGTTATGTAGGAGTCGGGTGATTCCGGGGGTGTTACCTTGGACATCACCATTTTGTTTTGTGTTTGTCTTTTCATTTTCTTTTGAGTCTGTTTCTGCCTTGGAGCCAGTTACACCAGAAGATTTGAATGGAACAGCAGTGATTTTCACACTCTTGTGTTTGCTTCTGCCGTGTGCCAGTTGTGCCAGGAATTCCAAATGAGATGGCAGTATTTGACTAAGAACTCTGTCTTTTCTGTGCCTTGAAGTCATTGTAATGACCTGAGTTTTTCAAAACTTTTTGAACACTGCGGTGAAAACAAAGAGGAAGGAATTCCTCGGGATTTGCAAAACTTTGATCAACTGAGAGAAAGAGAGGCGTGCTAAGCCCTTAATGAATGAAATCATGCTTGTTAGTGTGAGTACTGAGAAGGACCCTAGCTTTGATCCAGATTGGTTCTACACTGTCTTCAGCGCGAGCGATTTGTCGCTTTCTTAAAAACTTTCAAAAAATGTTTTGCGCGGTCCTGCGAAGACTTGTGTGGAATCGCTCTTGAGATTGTGCAGCCTAGGATCGCTCTCAGCCTCGAGACTCGACCCCTCATTTTTAAACCTTGGACTCAAACTCAGAATGTTCAACGGTTAACTACAACGTGAGGCCTGTGTGGCCAAATTCAAAGCAACCCTCGAACTAGGGCAAGAGAGTCAGATCAAGAAGTCAAGTGTTTTCAAAAGAAGCTTGCAAAGCTAGATCAGAAGCACCCCTCGAACTAGGGGCAAAAAATATCCGATGTGCTCGAAGAGCCAAAGAGGGATCCTTCTGCAAATCGATACAACAGCCACTCTCCTGGATACAGAGGGCTTCAATCTCAAAAAACCATTTGGCATGGACTTGTTACACTTTTACCCTTTGAGAGGCTCGCTGGGCCGAAAACCCGGAAGGGCGACCTAGGCAAAAGTTAGAGCAAGCAAAAAATACATACAAAAGGAAAAGAAAAAAACAGAAAAAAAAGAAAAAAAAAGAAGCTCGCAAGGTCGAAAACCCGCATCGGGCGCCTTGGCAAAAGTTAGAGCCTAAAAGAAAAGAAAAAAAAAGAGAAAAAATGAAAAAGAATTGAAAAGGAAAGAAAAGAAGCTCGCAAGGTCGAAAACCTGCATCGGGCGCCTTGGCAAAAGTTAGAGCATAAAAGGAGAGGTTAAATACCCGAGTGTACCTTAACCCCGAACTACGTGAGGCTTGATTCCCATCTTTGGGATACGTAGGCAACTTCACTCTGAAGTCCAGCCCTAAAACACTTCAAATTCATTATGTCCATGAAATGGTTTTGATCATCTTTGCCTTCTCTGTATCCGAGAGTTCGGTTGTGATCGTCACTCTGAAGGATTGATTTCAATACGCTGCGATGCTATCCAAACAAGGGGCAACTTTCCGTTGCCATTCAAAACGTCGCGGTGTCACTTCAAACAAGGGGCAACTTTCCGTTGCCATGCAGTGTCCTTCAGACAAGGGGCAATTTTCCATTGCTTATGGATCCGAGGTTGCGCATCTCAAGAGTAGGTTCCGTGCTTGTTGAGCATTGGCCGTTTGCAAAAATAGTTTTTGAGAATTTTTACTGAGGTTGACTAATCTCTCGAAAATTATTCCATATTTTCCAAAACTGGACCATTTTCTTGGACCCAAAAAGGAAAATTTTCAGTGCTTACAACCTGACTTGCATGATTTCAAATCAAAAATCGAATAAGCATGTTAATCTAACTTTCATGTTGGTCAAAATTGTTTTAAAACCAAAAAATGGTCAAAATGATGAACTAGGGGCACAGTTGAGTCAGGCTTCCTGTCTTTCCCCCATTTTCAACATACTCGCCAAGAAGGGCAATCTACCTGCCAGAAGAGGGCACAACTGAAGCCAACAACAAAGGGCTGAAAGCTCTCTCACCCTCCAAGCAGCGAGGTATCAAGTCAAATGCGAAGCACAAACCGAAATGGATCAAGATCTTTCACTTCCTCATCCGGACAGATCTAACCACGTCCAAACTCCCTGGCAGAGCATCATCAATCGATGTCAGCTGCAGATTTGCTACACACCCAGTTGTAGCGCAACCCCTCTGTGGGAGAAACTCATTGTTGTGAACCAGAATGATAATCTAGCAGAATGCTAGGGGCACGAGCCCACAACTTGCTGTTTATCCATCAACCATCCAGGGGAGGGATTTAAAAAAATGAGAGATTAAAGAATAGAGAGGTGTGCGTTGAGAGAAAAAGTGAGGAAAAGGGCTTTTTCAGAAAAACAGAGCTTGAGGGCCGAGTGATGTGAGAATCACAAATGAGAAAGGGTGGGAAACACTACCCGGTGAAACAGGCTCCCTGTGCATGTCTGAGTGTCGTGTCTTTTTGTTTTATCTCAATTCTTGTTTTGAGTCGTCTCGAGTGTTACTCGATGTGTTTAGGTTGTTTACCTATTGTTTTCCGTTGTTGAGTCTTTTTTCGCTGTGTTCAGTCGTAGGCTCAATACCCGGTTAAGAACTCATTTCTTAATTTCAAAAAAAAAATCATCTTGTGCTCAGAGTGCTGTGCCATTCTCCACATTTGTGCAAAAAAGGAATTTGTTCTTTCAAAAACTGCAAGGTTTAACCCAGGTCATGTGAGAACAGTAAAATCAGGATCTATCTGAAGCTATATAGGTTCCACACTGCAAAGCAAAAGAAAAGAGGGAAAATCGAAGCATCTGAGTGTGTTTCACCTTCAGCAAATTCCGTGATTGTACTCCAGATGTACCTCTTCAGGCCTTGTCAATGCTCTGAAGTATGGGTGTGCCTCTACTTCAAGCTCAAAATGTTTCTGCGGAAGTATCAACTGATGTCTCCGATGCGTAGCTCATTGTCAGTTTGCGTGCACGAGTTGTATCCTTTCGGAATCTATTGTGACCCCTCCGAGAGGTAAATCGGAGGTCGCGTTTGAATTGGTCTCATTAAGACGTGTATTTCCTTATTTGATTATGCTGCATGTTCCAATTGCATTTTTATGCACCCACTTCATTTGCATCGTGATGCACATCCCAGTTGCATTGTTATGCACTCATTTCACTTGCGTTGTAGCGCATGTTTCGCCCACATTGTTGTGTGCCTTCTTACTTGCGTTGTTTCTCTTTCCCCTCTAGCGTGTACTACGCTGGGAGGCTTCTCTCTTCCCTCTCTCGCGTGTACTACGCTGAGAGGCTTTTCTCTTTCCTCTCTCGCGTGTACTACGCTGAGAGGCTTTTCTCTCTCCTCTCTCGCGTGTACTACGCTGAGAGGTTTCTTTTCTTTTTGTTTTCCTCTCTCGCGTGTACTACGCTGAGAGGTTTCTCTTTGTTTTTCTCTTTCCTCTCTCGCGTGTACTACGCTGAGAGGCTTTTCTCTCTCCTCTCTCGCGTGTACTACGCTGAGAGGTTTCTTTTTTCCTTTCTCTTTCCTCTCTCGCGTGTACTACGCTAAGAGGCTTTTCTCTCTCCTCTCTCGCGTGTACTACGCTGAGAGGTTTCTTTTTGCTTTCCTTTTTCCTCTCTCGCGTGTACTACGCTGAGAGGCTTTTCTCTTTCCTCTCTCGCGTGTACTACGCTGAGAGGCTTTTCTCTTTCCTCTCTCGCGTGTACTACGCTGAGAGGTTTCTTTTTGCTTTTCTCTCTCCTCTCTCGCGTGTACTACGCTGAGAGGTTTCTTTTTGCTTTCCTTTTTCCTCTCTCGCGTGTACTACGCTGAGAGGCTTTTCTCTTTCCTCTCTCGCGTGTACTACGCTGAGAGGCTTTTCTCTCTCCTCTCTCGCGTGTACTACGCTGAGAGGTTTCTTTTTGCCTTCTTTCCTCTCTCGCGTGTACTACGCTGAGAGGCCTTTCTCTTTCCTCTCTCGCGTGTACTACGCTGAGAGGTTTCTCTTTGCCTTTCCCTCTTCTCTTGCGTGTACTACGCCGAGAAATTTTATTCTTCTTCTCTTGCGTGTACTACGCTGAGAAATTTTATCTTTCTTCTCTCGCGTGTACTACGCTGAGAAGTGTTACTCTTTCCTCTCCTGTATACGATACGCTGAGAGATGTTGTGCTTGAGACTCCGGGTATTCTCGGTAGTCACTTTTGGCCTTCTCCGCGCAAGACGCCGTGAGAATTGCATAATTTTCTTACATCCTTTCTGCATGAGATGTAGTTTGGTTCATGTTTACTTGCTTACATAGCATTCGCTTAAAATGTTGCATTTATAATTGCTTCATTACAGCATCCTTTGCATGATCATAAGTTATGCACTTGCATTGTGCATCACTTTACATCCTGCCCCTGAACTACGCTGGTTTGATTCCTTGCAAAAGGATACGTAGGCAGCCTACGGGTACAACCATTTATCTATCTATGTTTTGTTTGTTTGTCCAAGTCTTCGACCTTGTCAAAAATGTGTCGTCTCGGGGCTTTGACATTCACTCACGTCATTGTTATGACTTCCGAGTTCTGTCAAAGAGGGGCAACTGTAGGCACCCCATTTTTGACCGCCCCGAAGACTTGGGCACGACTGATGTTTTGGTCGATGTTGAGAGATGTGCAGGCCACAGGTTCAGTTTCTTTGGCAAGAAGAGAGGCAAAACTTTCCAAACACTTTGTTTAAGGGTTTGGAGTTCAAGAAAAGAGGAGAGGAGGGGAGAAAATAGGTTGGAGAAGAAGTTCGCCATGAATCCGGGTAGAAGAAAGTCGAGCGGCTCTCGCTGAATCGGGCTTATTCACCGGCACACTTGGAGTTAAGATATGAGGCCATAACCATTGGAAAGGAGACTTCCGGGGGTTCATTCTGCACTCAAGAATCTCTCAAAACCAAGTCCGGGTGGGGGAGGTATGATTGGTTGAAGCTGGGCATCATCCCGGTTGGATCGAGTCTGCGCGACTTCACGGAAAAGGGCATAACTTTTTGCACAGGAGGAATTTTAAGGCAAGGTTTGCGCCATTGGAAAGCTAACTTCCGGGGCTTCCATTTGCATACCCACCGGCCATGTTTTGACCAAGGAATCATCCATCGGCACTCTATTTAGCCGACCGGCAGAAAAGAGTGCCGACCGGCACTTTATTTTGGCCGATGATCAAACCTTCTGGCCGACCTGAACCCTTTGCACCCCCCAAGCTTAGTGCATACCAGCTGTGCCAGCTGGGATGCACAGAACCACATCCACGTGCATGCATGTGCACATTTTGCACCCTTATGAGCCCTTTGACCCCCTCTCTCCTCTAGGAGCTTGAACCTTTGGCCAAGCTTCTTGGAGAAGCTTGGCCAGCTGTATTAGCTTCTCTTAGAAGCCAAGAACCTCTTGCACCTCTTGAACCTCCCTCTCTTTGCTTAGCCATTAAGTTAAGAGCCTTACATTGCCTATATAAGGAAGGCTTCCTCTCCTTTGTCTAGGGTTAGAACTTTGGAACAAAAACCAGAGATATATAGATATATATCTCATATAGATAGATACAACCCTCTATCTCTCTCTATATCTATCTCATTTCACCTCCAAACAACCTTGTTCTTGGGCCATTTCCCCTACAACTCATAGCACAACACCACCCCTTCCATTTCCAACGACTTGGGGCTGTTCTTTAGAGCTTAGGAGCACCTAAACTTGGTCCAAGAGGTGCTGGTTTGCTGGTCTTCAAGGGTAAGTCACTCTCTTCCCTTTTCTTGCATTTTCTTGCTCCATATCTAAGCCTTGCTTGCAAGCACTTTTGGGCTCCGACCTAAACTTCAAGTAGTCTTATTTTGGGGTCCTCTTCATGTTTGATTGAGGACCCCTTGCCATTTGGTGATTGCATCTAGCACCTATCTCAATATCCTCTTGTATGCCATCCATTTTGCATGCTATTTTTGACTTATGTATAATCTGTTTCAGAGCATTATGTAAGCTAAGAATAGGCTTATTTTGAGCCCTTCTCCAACATTGTTGAAGGGCTCAACATTGTTTGGATAATGCTTGTGCTACTTGCTTTGAAATCCATGTGATTTACCGTAATTTTGCATGCTTTGTTAGCCTATCTTGCTTTTGTTTTTGTGGCTGGTCATAAACTGAAAATGTGCTTGTTTTTCCATGTATAAGATCTGTTTTTGGTTGTTTAGGCCATCCATGACATGCCTTATATAGTCACTTTGCATTTTGGCTTGCTAGCCTTGGGGTGTGTGAGTCTCTAGCATGTTTAGCTTGCCTTGATCTCATGATTTGGCATCATTTTAGATCACATTTCAGTCCCTAAATCATGCTCACATGTTTGTGCTTGTCATCTCTTTCATGCTTCAAAGGTGTGTCCTTTTATGCCTAAGAATAGGCCTTGTGTGTTTAGAGCTTTTGGGATGCCATGTGTGTGAGTTTTAGGTGTATTTTAGCATGCTGAAAATCTGTTTTTGGTTGCTTGATATGTGCCATGAATGGTCATGTATGGGGGTGGTTGAATGCTCTACTTTGTGCCTTAGCCTTAGGCCTTTTGGCTTGCATGTTTGCATGGATGTTTGTCTACCTTTTGGTCCATTTGGCCACTGTTTTAGGCCTACTTAGAGCTGCCTAATCCATGTTTAAGTCCATCCCCCATGTGGTTTGCATGCTTGCCTTGTGTGCTTACTTGTATGTTTGCCATATATTGCCATTTTGCATACTAGTTGCCATGTCTAGGATTGCATCACATTGGCATACATGTTAGGCCTCTTGAAGTGAAGTGTGATGGAGGCTTAGCACCCCTTATGTGCTTGTTTGCATTGCATGCATTTGAAATCAAAATTGCCCTCTTGGTTCTTTGGGCCATCATGCATGGAAATGCGTGATTGGTGGTCCGAGAACCGAGGCACATATCCCTTTGAGCCAAAATCATGATAAGGGATGTGTTGGTGCACACATTTGCTTGAAATTGCATGCCATACACTGTCTGTCCTTTGTTGCTGTCAAAACTGTCTTCTGCAGGAATTTCCTGCCGACCGGCAACATATAGTGCCGACCGGCCATTTGTGAATGGCCGATAGCTTCATCAGCAGCCGGTGGACATTCCTTATGGCCGGTGGGCATTTCAGCCAGCCGATGGTATTCTACAGTGTGTAAGGAGCATGTTCCAGGACTTTGGCAGTCTTTAGAGAGGCAGACAGTGTAAAACAGAGGCAACAGTGCTATGGCAGCGAGTTTCCGGGTGAAGCCAATTCGAGCATGCGTGCATCCCTCTCCCGAGGCCTTTTACTGCTTTCAGTAGTTTAATTAATTTGTTAATTAATTAAGGGTCTGTAATAATTAATTAGCTAGGATAGTTGATTTATTATTCGGGACTGTATATTATTGTTTTGGTCCCTCCGAGTGAGGGCGTGTTTGTAATAAGTGTGGGTGCGTGTGTTCATGTCTTCCAACCCCCATTTCTTTCTTCCCTTTTATTTAACTGCTTATGATGGTAGATTAGGGCATATTCAATTTAGCATACCTTATGCAATGCATGCGTGCATCCATGCATTTGTTGACATGCACCGGGCTCGGTACATCATACAAACTGCATCGTACTTTCAATTCCAAATTGAATACATGATAGTTGTAGCATCTCACATGTCATGTCTAGGATAGCCGAGCCTGCCTAGATTGCATTTTTGCATGTGTTGCATTAGACATTTCAGTATGCTTAGGTCCATGCATGGATTTCTAATAAGCTTCTGTTTTGGCTTGGAGTACTAGGTGAGCTTTTATGCTTTAGCATATCGCATGTGTGTGAATGTTAACATGATAGTATGCCTGCCATGCGGCTAGATGCTTATGTGTTATAAACTGTTTGAATGCCTGTGGGTGGAGGTTGGATTGCCTGAGTTGGAACAACTCATTGAAATCCGTATTTTAGCCTACTTGCGAGTAGCAAAAACCAACACGTTTTTCGAGACAAAACGGACATGCAATGTTTATTTCCAACTTAGGCGATTTGGTCTATACTTGTTTGCTGTGCGCACAACATAGTAATTCTAGGCTAATAACCGGAATAAGAACGCATAAGGTTTTCAAAATTGGATATCACGGTTAGTAGAGGCCGGTCTTCGGACCGGGCGAAAGGGGGTGCTCATAGCTGACCTTCCCCGATCGTACCCAAGCTCCCGAGCCAAGATCACTTTGGTGATGACGGACACGTGGCCTTCGGCACCGAGTCAGGGTTTCCTAAATTCCCCCATTAAAAATATTTAGGTGGCGACTCTGTAATCTGGCAAAGCAGTCCATGTTTGGCACTACTTTTTCAAAAATCTGTTTTCTTCAAAACGATTTGCCAGAGTTGGACTCTTTGGTTCAGATTTAGAACCGACACAAATCGAGAGTCCGAACTGTAGCCGAGGTCCCCCGCGGACGTGCTACAAGTACCGAAAGAGAGAGATGAGATTGTGAGAGGCGGTGAGTGAGCGACATGTGAGGTTGAAGATCTGAGATGGATGATCGGAGATGGAGGATTTGAGAGTGTATGAGAAACAGAATAGAGAGAGAGAGAGAGAGAGAGAGAGAGAGAGAGAGAGAGAGAGAGAGGAGTGTGAGAGGCAATGAGTGAGTGAGCGGCGTTTGAGGTTGAAGATTTGAGATGGATGTCTGAGAAAGAGAAGAGAGAGAGAGAGAGAGAGAGAGAGAGAGAGAGAGAGATGGGAGTGTGAGAGGCAACAGTGAGTGAGTGAGCTAAGTAGCTTGTGAGGTGAATTAGGGTTAGTGTTTAGCTTTTATATGAAACAAGAAATGATATTATGTGGGAGGGTATATGTTATAAATATAGACTAAATGCATACGATTCGGATCGATTCCAATCCGGAATCGTGAGGTTCAATCCGGAACTGATTCGTGGCCTATGAATTTTTAAATTTCTAATCCGGAACCGAACCACGAATTCAAAAAACCAATCTAATCCTATCAAATTTGACTGGATCAGATTGGATTACGGATCATACGGATTCCTTGCTCAGCCCTACTGTTAATTATAAGTCCAAATTTCTAAAAAATTGAATGAGGTGTTAGCTAATTACATAATTGCATTTATTGAAAAAGACATTGTACAAGATTTTAATATCGATTCTATCATAGACATTTTTAATGACATAAACTAATGTCGAACACAACAATTCAAGGTACCTCACTTTAATATATAAATTGTTTTATAGTTACTATTTTTTGTAATTAAATATGAATACAAAAAACATGCTATCTTTATATACTTTTATTTTTACTTTTTAAACTAGTAGAAATTGATATTATCATTCATATTTTCTTTTAAAAATTTTTGTTGGTATATATATTCGCTCTCCCTATATGAAAATTCTGAGTCCGTCTCTGCTTACATGAGTATAGGTCACATGTAATGTGAATCCACATCTATGTGAGTATTATATGTTGGAAAATAATGATTTTTCGGCAACTTTAATTTGAAATTAAAGTGGGATTCAACCGCCAATTAAGATGAGTCCAAATGATTTTGTATTCTCTTAAGTAAGAATGTTGCAATACAAAAATAATGAGTCGAAACCATTAGGTTGTGAATAAGAATTGTCTCATAAAGTGGATATCAATAGAAGTTAGTCTTGGGCTTGGGCCTAGGCTTGGACTTGAATTTAGTCTTAGTCTTGGTCTGGACTGGCCTAAACTTGTATACGTGTATGTGTTGGACTTAGTCTTGGGTATGGGTCAGGTTGTGTTACGCTAGGCTGGGCATATATTGTGCATATGTTTTATACTAGGTTTGGATCGGGTTGTGACCTAATACTCGTATCCGTTTTGCGACCCATCTAGTTGGATTATTTAAATAGTATTATATATATATATATATATATTTTTTATTTTTATATATAATGAAAGGAAGATTTTCAACCTCTGTACCTTTCATCTTTTGATGATGAAATTGATGACCATATTAGTGGTCATGAGTTTTAAACCTTTGTAACTCTAGCCCTAATGGCTAGAAGTTGATGGCCTTAGTTAATGGCATTTGATAGCTCTATTGGTATTAGGCTTCATGGGTAAGGTTCTCCCTTACAAGTATAAAAAGAGGCTTTTCCCTCTAACTTAGTAGAATAATTTTTCGAGAGATTTTTGATAGAAAATGATATGATGTTTTGAGATAATAAAATTTGAGATGATTTTTATACCAAAGAAAATTTTTCCTATTTTCTTTATTAGCCCCTTATTTGGTTCCTATTAGAGAGAGAGAGAGAGAGAGAGAGAGAGAGAGAGAGTATTGTCATTGTCAAGTTCGCCAAAATTATTTAGAAAGTGCTTCTGCATAAGCTGGTTTCGATTATCATATCCTGGGAGTAGACACCGGTGTACCTCCAACAACCATCGGGAGGCAATGAATTTATTTTAAGGAATCTGTGATATCCCACAGGTTTCGATTTGCATTTCTTATCTTTTGTTCTTTAAACTTTTAGATTTAAACTATAGCGATCCCGGGTTTTAACCCTTGTTGTACAGTGATCCGGACTTGGTTTCGTAGATGTTAGCAGTTGTTCATTTCTAGTTTGCATCCTTTCATACTTTGTATTTGAATTATAGGATGCGTTGGGCAGTTTTGTTTCAAGTTGGTTGTGTTTGGGAGCCTTTGGTTGCTGCCTAGAATTTTGGACCTTCGCTCGAGCGAGCTCTTCGTTTTGGTCCTTCGCTCGAGCCATGGTTTGGTCGCTCGAGCGAGAGTGGAGTTTTGTGTCTGGTGGCTCGAGCCAGAGTGGCTTCGCTCGAGCGAGAGATTGTGTCTGGTTCTGGACCTGAGAGTTGTATTTCTTGGCTCGAGCGATCTGGTTGTTTTTCGCTCGAGCGAGCATCACTTCGCTCGAGCGTGCGTCTAGTTGCAGACCTGTAGGTTCGAGTTGTTGGCTCGAGCGAGCAGTTTGTCGCTCGAGCGAGGTTCTGGGTTGTTGGCTCGAGCGAGACCTTTTTTGGCTCGAGCGAGGTTTTTTGTGTCTGGTCGCTCGAGCGACCAAGTCTTCGCTCGAGCGAGCCTGTTTTATATCAGCAGGCAGCAGCGAATTTAAACATCACTTTTTCATCTCTCTCTTTTTGAAACCCTAGCAGCCGACTCTCTCTCTCTCTAAACTTATCTTCTCTCTAGGATTTCATCTCTCTCTAGTGTGAATCTACCCTAAGTCCTTTGTTAAAAAGATAGAGGGTGTCGAGATCTTTGTTTTAATCTGAAAAAGTTGAGGTTTGGAGCACGTTGGGTCTTGGTCTTCATCTCCGTTGGAGCTCAAACTTCAAGGTAGGGATAACCTACTACATCTTATGAACTTTGTCTTTGAATTTTAGCATATTGATATGTTGGGGGTTGTTGGGTAATTTTGAGAAAGTTTGGGCCTTTGTGCAATTTTACAAAAGTTGGGGTTTTAATTATATAAACCTATATGCAAGTTAGGCATAGAGAAATGAGATTAATGTTGGAACATTGATGGAAATGGAACCTTAGGGTTGTTTTGTGAATTATGGCTATTTGCCCTAATTGGTTTAATTAATTAATGTATATGATTAATTAAAGAAAATGAGGAATTGAATTGAGAATGTTGAAATTGGGAATGTATGGCACTAAAGGGTGTAGTTGAATTATTTATTGCTCACCTAGTTGAAATGTTGATATATTATCCGTTTGTGCATTTATTTCTTGTTTAGAAATAATTGCTTGGGCTACTGTGGAGGGTAGTTTTGATTGTTGTAGACAATGCATGATGATTAGGCAAACTAAAACTAATCAATTGGATGTGTCATAGAGTATGACGGTTGATAGAATACATTAATTTTATGTATTGATGGATTATGCATATAACCAATGTGTTTGTATGCATTATGTGTAGACGGTTGATAGAATACATTAATTTTATGTATTGATTGATTGCATATATGATTCTGTGTTTATATGCATTGCTTGTGTATGGGAGGAGATGGGGGATGTACTCCACGGTTTAGGGGAAGATGGGGGATGTACCTCTAAACCGGTTAATGGTTATGGGAAGATGGGGGATAGACCCAGGGATGCAGCTCATATGCTCTCCCATTGTAGTAGTGATATAGCTCATATGCTTATCTGTTGAAGTGTTGATATAGCTTATATGCTTATCTATTGGAATGTTTGTTTGATTTGATATAGCACTAAAATGTATATCATTATCGTTTGTGAAGTATGAAGATGTTGTTGGATTTGATATAGCATTTGAATGTATATCATTTGAGAAATATGGAAGTGGTTCATGTGTTATTGATACAGCGCCAAAATGTGTATCCATCCTGAAATTTGGCAGTGTTCTAGTAATGAACTATAATCTCATCAAATGTTTTGGCCAGAGTACTGAGCCTTGTTTTCAAACTCAATGTTGAATAAGAAATGGAAGGTGAATTGGAACATAGACTTGGTTGTCATGGAATTGTAATAAAATGTAAATGAACGTATAAGTGTTGACCATCTATCAACTGTTAATCTTTCAGTCTTTGTTCATAGTTGGTTTAGTGGATTTCTACTGGGCTGTGGCTCACCCTACATGGGACACCATTTTCAGGTACATGAAGCATGCCACCTCCAAGGACATCGGTTGGGAGGCTAGGGGCTGGCAGACGTTTGTGGTTTTATTATCTTTTGTTGTATTACATGTAATCTCAAGCTAAGGGCTTAATGTGTATTCGAGTTAGTACTCTCCTCTTTGTAACCAAGTGTTAACTTGGAAAGCTGTAAGCCCATAGGGCATTTGAATCTGTTGTTAACATGTAATGTTTCTTGTAAAGAATTACTCTGTGGAATAGAATGATGTTTGTCTCTCATATCAATACATGTCTAAATTGATGGGTTTAATGTTATTATTTTGAGGGCGTTACATAAACTATTTCTTGTATATTATTTTGAACGTTTATGTGAATCCGTCTTGTAAAATGTTTCATGATATAATCTAATTTATTCCTATATTTTTAGTTTTGTAATTTATTTTACATTTTATTCTTTAATTAAAAAAAATTTATCATTTCTATTTGATTTATTTTATATATTTTTCTACTATTATTATAAAAAAAAATACCAGCTTAGCTGCACAGCTGACACCCACAACTTGTGTCCATGGGGATTTGGGTTGTCAAACTTTAGGTTCAAATATGATGACTGATCAACCCTAATATAATCCTACATGTATATCTTTGGATTCTGTTTGGTTTCGACTAAACAAAATTATTATTACGCAAAAAAAAAAAAAAAATGTCTATTTGTTTTTGGTCAAAAAAAAATTAACAATTGACAAAAATTTAAGGGCTCATTCAAGCATGAGGCTCAATAAATTGAACCAAATTATAATCCCAAAACTACTTTTTATTTTTTATTTCTTGTGTAGTTACTTTTTTTTAAATATATCATCAATCAAACTCTCCATTCTAACTTTATTTTATTCTTTTTGTACTAAACAATTCTAGAAAAAGTCAAAATAGTAGGTCAAATCTATCAAAAGACAATAAATTATTGAATAACTAATGAATAGGGACATACAAATTGGTTGAAGTATTATAACAAATATAAATAATAGTTTTAGTCATAAAATTAGTTTATTGAGACGGATTGAACAATGTTTTCTTGATTTACTAACTATATTTAACCAAAGAGTTAATTTGTTGAGGTTGATGTGGTGCTTTTCATTGTTAAATTACAAGAGTTGCTATTTGCCCCCACCTTTTTATTTTGGCTCCCTCACTTCTTTGAATCTCTATCCAAAAAAATGATTCCTCTTCATTTACTCTTTGAACTATCACCTTAATGCAAATTGTACTTCTAACCCAAACCCTAGTCCCTAACCCTAATCCCATCTCCACCAACTTCGGCAACCACCGTCCTATTTTTAGTGGCCAACTCCAGTAACCACCTCCTTCCGTCGGCTCCTTCTTCTCACCATTAATCCTCTTCACCGCCGATCCTCCTTCTCCAGTTGTCTCTAGCCATTTTCACCAAACCCTAACCCTAGGCCTATGGTTTTCAAACAGAGTGAAGCAGAGATTGAGTGAGAGAAAGAGTGAGTGAGGTAACAGAAATGATCGTAGTGATGGCGACGCAATGGCTAACGATGGGTTTTGCAGCGAGAAGAAGAAGAAGGTTGGGCTAGGGTTCGTGATCAATGAGGGGTTCGCGACAAAGTGGACAGTAGTTGTTTTAGGTGGTGATGGTGGTGGTAGGTTACGATCTGGGTTGCAAGGGGGAAAAGAAGAAGAAGAAGAAAATGAGGCGACAGTAGGGTGGGTGGTGGGCGGTTGCAGTGGTGGTAACTGCCACTTCTCTTCCTTTCTCTTTCTCTCTTACAGTGGCGGCGATGAAGGGCTACAAAGGTGGTGGTGGTCACGACGGTGTTGCGAGGTTGGTGGTGCTGGAAAGCTATTGGTCGGAGTAGAGTAGAGTAGAGTGGAGGTGGAGGCGGAGGTGGAGGTGGGGTTGGGGTTGGAAGGATAGAGATGGGGTTAAAAGTGGAAATTGGTGTTAGAACAAAATTGTAATTAAAAAAAAAAATAGAAGAGATGGGGGTTCAAAAGAAAAAGGTAGGGACATTTAACAATCCTCTATTATTATTGTTATTATTTTACTCATTTTAAAGTAATGCATGCTATTTTTTTTTTTTTTGAAACTGAGGTATCCGGCTTCTACCACTGGGCTGCGTCCACCGACTAATCCTCAGAGGGGACAATCACAGCATCCCACCGCCGCGGCCCCCCACTTAAATCCCAAGAGAATCCCAGAGGGAAATGGAACCCGTGACCGTGCGCCTAACCCACACAGTCACGTGTACGCCCTTACCACTGGGCCACCTTGGGGGTATATGCATGCTATTTTTTATTGGGCAAATTATATTAATAGTCATTGTATTTTGATCTTTGTGTCATTTTAATTCTTGTAATTTTAAGTGGCTCGATTTTGATCCTAAATTTATGATTTTATTTCAATTTAGTCCAATTGCTTACAATTATTAGTATTTTTCAATGAAAAATATACATATAAGTGACATATTTCATACTTTCAGAGTCAAAATTATATATTTGTTCAACTCAATGAGTTAACCTCAAACAATTCAATGATAATTTTCCATTAAAAACACTAACGGCGTTATTAATTAGACGAAATTAACACAAAATATATAATTAATGATCAAAATTGAGCCAACTAAAAGTATAAGGACTAAAATGACATAAGAGGCAAAATGTAGGGACTATTAGTGTAATTTGCCATTTTTATTTCTTTTTTCTCAAATCTATCAAAGGATGAAAAATTTTCATGAAGTATTTTATGATATTTCTTTCATGATACCTAATATTACTTATTTTCATATATAAGGTTTACTTTTATTTGTTTAAGTTGTATACAGTATATTAATTTGAATTAAAATAATTATCACTACCTTACTACCTGATTGATAAAACGCATAGGTGGTGTTTGTTTTGAGGGATTGAATTATGGGATTGGACTAATAGTCTCTCTAGACTAATAGTCCATTGTTTGGTTCAAAATTTTTGCTCTGGACTATTAGTCCCAAATATGTTAGACTATTGTATCCCAGGAGGAGACACAAATTGAGGGATATGAGATTAGATGGTGAAATGACTATTTTGACCAGCTACTATTTAATTATGTATTATATTTAGTAAAATTCAATAAAATAATTTAATTTTATTTTTATTGATGTTTTATTTATAAAATAATTTTTTATAGATATTTTATTGATATTTTATTTTAAAATTTTGTTTATTTTTTATTTAATTTCATTATTTAAATTCTAATAGATGTTTTATTTAATTTCATTATTTAATTATTATTATTTTTTAAAATAAATTTATTTAAAATTTTAATTAAAAAATAACATATATTTTTATTGATATTTTATTTATTTATTTATTTATTTTTAAAAATAAATTTATTTAATTGTGCAAAAAATAAAATAAAATAAAATTTTATTTAATCTAGCTAAAAATAATTAAAATATTAAAGATATGTTTAATATTGCTATTACTTAATAAATAATTGAAAATGGTAAAATAGTCATTTGAGCATTTATTCTTTTTCATAATATCCCAAACAAACATAGGATTCAATAGAATAGTCCAATCCAGACATCTAATCTCATGACTAAACAAACATAAGATACAAATCCAATTCAATCAAATAATCTGGGGATAATGTATCACAAGACTAACAGTCCGGTGAATTCCAATCCTACTTTATCCATTCCGTCCAAACAAACACACACATAATGGATGGTAGTTTTAAATTTAAATTCTTAATATTACTTGATATTAATATTTGGCTTTGAGGTAATTGGATAGGATCATTGCTTGAGTTATTTGTCCAAATTAGAATCAGCTAAACAAGTTCTACAATTTGATACTCATATATGCTTAAACATTGTGGTCTGTTTGGTAACGTTTACATTTTTAGTTTATATTTACAAAAATTTTATAAACTGATTTTTGTTTATTTTTTGTTTATTTTTTGTTTATTTTTAGAAAAACATAAACTACAACGCATTTGATAATTGAAAAAATGCTTAAAAAATTTTAAAAATATAAAAAAGAGTGAGAAATGACAAGTGGTGGCAAGTGGCGGCAGAAGACGGTAGTGGATGTGGTGACGGTGGGTGGTGGGTAGCGGGTGGTGGTGGGTGGGTGGGTGGGTGACAGTGGCGGGTGGTAGCGAGTGGGTGGCGGGTGGTGGCGGGTGGGTGGGTAACGGTGGCGGGTGGTGGGTGGTACCGAGTGGGTGGTGGTGGCGGGTGGTGGCGGATGGCGGGTGGTGGTGGGTGGTGGCGGGTGGGTGGTGGTGGCAAATGGTGGCGGATGGTGGTGGTGGGTGGGTGGGTGGTGATGGTGGCGGTGGCGGGTGGTGGGTGGTAGGAGTGGGTGGGTGGTGGTGGTGGTGGTGGTGGTGGTGGGTGGTGGTGGTGGTGGTGGTGGCAAGTGGGTGGCGGATGGCGGGTGACGGGTGGGTGGGTGACGATGGCGGGTGGTAGCGAGTGGGTGGTGGTGGCAGGTGGGGGCGGGTAAGTGGTGGGTGATGGTGGGTGGTGGTGGTGGTGGGGGGGTGGCTGGTAGGTGGTGTGGTGGCTGGTGGTGGCGGGTGGTGGTGGTGGACAGTGGATGGTAGTGGCAGGTGGATGGCAAGTGGGTGGTGGTGGTGGTGGTGGCGGTGAGGAGTGGGTGGTGGTGGTGAGTGGGTGGCAGGTGGGTGGTGGCGAGTGAGTGGCAAGTGGGTGGTGAGTGGTGGTGGCAGGTGGTGGTGGAGGGTGGGTGGTGGTGGCGGAATACGGTGGTGGAAAATAGTGGTGGGTGGTGGCTAGTGTTGGGTGGTAAAAAAAAAAAAATTCAAAACGAAAATACATTTTTTGAGTTTATATTTTTTGGCCAAATTTATAAACTGAGACCATTGATTTATAAATAAAAAATTTACCAAACAAGTTTTTATTTGAGTTTTTAAAATTTTTATAAATATAAACAGAAAATTGAAAACGTAAGTGTTACCAAACGATACCTTAATTTTTTTTAACTAGGGAGAAAAATTGACCTAACTCATTAGTCAAGTTGTAGTTATGATTGTTTTCATTTACAGATTAAACACATTACTCTAACTTTAATGGTCACCAACACCAACAATTGGCTCCCATTCCAGCGGACCAATAGGCGCAACAGCAGCACCAATTCCAATAGGGGTCGTCGCCGTCGTAGCACCAACAGCGGCCACGGTTGCAGAAGCACCATGCTCGACCCTATTTCAATTTGAGCATTCATGAGGAAAAAGAACGTGTTATAGCGGAATTGTTCCAGCGATACGTCTCTTCAGTAGTTATTTTTATTTATTGTATTTAAATAGGTTATGAATAAGTTAAAAAAAAAATGCTAAATCATTTTTTAAATTTCTTTTCTGAACTTTTATGAGTTTTTGTTCTTCTCGAATTGAATCGAGGTCTTCCTGCATACAAGTGAGGGTTAAACATGAAAAAACAAGACCGTTTAGATAATATTTTATTTTTTAATTGCGGGACAAGATAAAACTTTCAAATAAAATGAAAAATTACAGTAATGAATAGTAAGCTCCATGAAATAGAATTGCAGGGCAAAATAAAATCTTTGAAAGAAATGAAAAAGTTGTTTACAGTAATGAATAGTAGGCTCAATGAAATAGCGCCTGAGAGGGGCGATTTGCGCCGTTAGTACGGCCGAGCTACGATAGCGCCGATCGTGACGGACCGCACGGCGCCCAGCAAACTCCCTTGGCACGGCCTAGCAGACTGACTTGCGCGACAGGAGAGGTTGACCGATCAGGCGCGAATTAACGCCTGCCGAGCTGTGATTTGTACGCATTGGGCAGAGCATGCAGTGGTGTGCGACGACCGAGCTAAAGAATGATCCCGACTAGGTTGATGACGCGGTGAGGACCGACACGCCTTCAACCGGTCAGTCGTGATGAATCAGTCTATAACTACGCGGTCATGATCACCACCCTTTGGCCCCTTCGTCAAGGGGCAGCTCGGCGGTTCATAACTCGGTTGTGAGCTTATGGTGGCAATTTTCCACAGGAGATAGGCCGGTCGTGGTACTCCGGTTAAGTGTGCCACCTGGGCCAATGGCATGAGAAAGGGGAAATCTGCTCCAGGCACGCGCCAATACCGTTGGGCAGTTCTGCATGTACTAGTTGGAGGACAAAACCTTTACACGCGTAAGGTGGTGAGACGTAAGCACTGCCACCTGTCCATGGAAGGACAATAGAGGTGGTGCGCGCACGATCTTGGGGCTGCATGGCCAGCCTAGAAATAGTGGGGGAAGGTGAACGTTAGAGGTATGCAACTTCTTTCCCTGAAAATATATTCTCTTTCTCTAACAATCTTCTTCTTCCCCAAGTGGCCTGACTTGATCGTTGGAGGGTCTATCCGGCACACCACCGCCGGGCAGCTCACCGTTTCTGTGTTGCCAGGTTAAACGCCGTCAAGTGAAGCTTGGAGTACAAGGAGTACGGAAGGCATAGGATATTTCTCCCCCGTACAATTGGCGCCGTCTGTGGGAAGAAGTTGTAATTCAACCCTTGTTCTTCAAGCCTCTTCAACCATTTCCATGGCCAACAACGACGAAATCCCGCTGTCCGTCGTCGATGGCGTCACTCCGGAGTATGTCCGAAGGAGAGATGGCCCCCCGAATGTTCCAGCCGTGGCGGGCCTAGAAACTTTTTCGCGAGGTGCGCGAGACAAACGCGGGAGGAGCTCTGATCGTTCGAAGAGTCCAGAGGGCCGTCGGCAGCGGGGGGAGTCCCGAGCGTAGCGCCTGGAGCACAAACTCAAAGACCAGGACGCCCTCATTCGCAAGATGGCGGCGGAGATGGAGATGTTGAGATGCCAGATTAAGGGGAAGGGTGTTGCTGGGGAGGGCAACCTCAGTGAGCGCACCCCCTCCCCTCGTTCTAGCAGTCGCCGCCAAAGGAGGACTCACTCAATCTCCATCACCAGGAACTATGGAGTTGGAGATTCCGACCAAAGAGAGGGCAGGTCCCTCACTCGCGACAGCACCTACCGCCCCTCACACCCATCGTCGACGTCGCGATACTCTGCCTCCATCCGTTCCAGGGATCTCAGGGATGTGTTGAAGGAGAGAGCGCGCCGTCGAGAGGCTCAGAGAGTGTCGGCGCTACAGAGGTTAAGCGCCCCAGCTCACTGCAGTGAAGAAGTGGCGATGCCAGCGCCCAGAATGATGGCCCCTGCGCTGGTGGACAAGGAGCTGGCAAGACTTACAGCCACGCCGCTGTCTCCAGAAATCGAGAGCACTCCACTCCCTGCCGGATTCCACCAGCCGAAGTTCACTTTGTACGACGGCAAGACAGATCCGTACATGCATGTGAGTCATTACCGGCAAGTAATGGCTGGCCACCGGCGCAATGACGCCCTGATGTGCCTCATATTCCCAGCAAGTTTGGGAGAGCTGGGTTTGAAGTGGTTCGAAAGGCTCCCGGAGGGGAGTATCGAGGGGTGGCAGCAACTAGCGGAAGCCTTCGTCACCAGATTCAAAACCAACACTCGAACACCGAAGGAGATCGACCACCTCCTGGGCGTCAAAATGGAGTCTGGATGTTCGCTGAAGGAATACAATGCGAAGTACTGGGAAACTTACAACGAGATCCTCGACTGCCCTACCAATCTGGCGATCACTCAGTACAAGAGGGGTCTCCCAGTCGGACATAGACTGCGAGATTCGCTTACAATGCATCAGCCCACAACTATGGAGTCCTTGATGCAGCGGATCAATGAGCACATCCGTGTGGAGGAGGACGCCGCCTCTGCGACCGAGAAGGCTAATTCGGTCGCGGCGGATAGAAAGGTGGCAGGGAAAGTTCACTCGGTCGGGCAGGAGGACAACCGCCAAAACGAACGGTCGAAAGACCAACGTCGTGGCGCAAGCCGCGATGACAGAAACAAGGGTCGTAGGAACGACCGAACTGACGCTCCCCGTGATGCAGCAGAAGATGCCAAGAGAAAACTGAAGGCGCGGACTGGAATCACCACGGTCTTCAAAATCCCTATCTACCGCATTTTGAGCGAGATCCGAGGTGAGCCTTTTGTCCTATGGCCAGCCAAGTTGGGGAGTGCGCAGAGGGGCTTCAATTAAAAATATCGCTGCACCTTTCATGAAGAACGGGGACACCGAACAGAGGATTGCTTGCCGCTCAAACAACACTTAGAGGAGTTAGTGGCGGCAGGGCATCTTGACCAATACATAGATGGGGGCATCAAGGCCACGCCAGCGGGACAAACCGAGCCGAATGGCCTGGCCGCCCTAGAGGTGCCCCCGCAGGGTGTAATCAACGTCATCCACGGCATCATTGAACCGGCAAGGGTCTGCGAGCTTAGAGGAATGATCAAGAAGGCCGAGCACATGAGGGAGGTACTCTCCGTGCAGCCCGCCGTAAAGAAGGGAAAGACCGAAGAGAGGGTATCCTTTCGTTCTCGACCAAGGACTTGGAAAGGGTTCAGATGCCACACAATGATGCTTTAGTAGTAACCCTTCGCGTCAAAGACTTTGACATCAAGAGAATCTTGATCGACCAGGGGAGTTCGGTCGAAATTATGTATTATGACACGTTTAAACAGATGAAGTTAGAGGACAAGGACTTGGCCCCTGCAACGTCCCCTTTGGTCGGCTTCAACTCACAGCCAGAATGGCCAATCGGAAAGATTATTTTGCCGGTCAAAGCGGGTTCGGTCGTAAAGCAAGTAGAATTCTGGGTGCTCAAAGTTCCATCCACTTACAACTTGATCTTGGGCAGGGGCTGGCTGCACGCCATGCAAGCAGTTGCTTCGACCTTCCACCAGGTTATGCGCTTTCCGGCACCGAGCGGACAAATAGAGGAAGTTTAGGGAGACCAGGTGATGGCGAAACAATGCTTCGTTGCGGTGAATGGCAGCCGAGCAGCCAAAGGGTTTGTCCAAATGATTGAGGGACCTGAAGGGAAGAAAGTCCTTGAAGATGTGGGAAGAAAGGCCGAGGAAAAATCGGTAGAAGATTTGGTGGAAGTGTGCATTGACGAGAACGATCCAACTAAGTTCTTCCTCTTAGGATCATCCTTGTCTAGTGCCGAGCGGACGGATTATGTCAACTTTTTGGTTTCCAATTTGGAGGCCTTTGCCTGGACGCCTTACGACATGCCTGGCATCGACCTGAGTTTCATTTGCCATCAGTTGAATGTCTTCCCCAATGCCCGGCCAGTCATTCAAAGGACGCGCCGCTCGGCCTTGCACCATGCTGAAGTGGTGGCAGAAGAAGTGAAGAATTTGTTGGAAGCTGGGGCCATAGAGGAGGTGCAATACCCTCGGTGGATATCCAACACGGTGGTTGTTCCGAAGAAGAACGGCAAGTGGCGAGTCTGCGTCGACTACAAGACTGTCAACCGAGCTTGCCCCAAGGATAGCTTTCCCCTCCCTCGAATTGACCAGCTGGTGGACTTAACCGCTGGCCATCAGAGGTTTAGCTTCCTGGACGCATATCGCGGCTACCACCAGATAGCCATGTATAAACCGGACAGAGAGATCACGTCGTTCACCACCCCCAGAGGCTTGTATTGCTACAAAGTCATGCCGTTCGGACTAAAGAACGCCGGGGCGACCTTTCAGCGGATGGTAACAAAAATGTTCGCTCCTCTCTTGGGCCGAACAATGGAGGCCTATATCGACGATATGGTGGTGAAGAGTAAGGAGAAGTCTCAACACCTTGCCGATCTAGCAGAGATGTTCGCCATACTTAAGCACCACAAACTTCGTTTGAATGCCTCCAAGTGCGCCTTCGGGGTTGGTACCGGAAAGTTTCTGGGCTTTTTGGTCACAAACCGGGGAATCGAAGCCGACCCATCCCAAATCAAGGCGATACAGGAACTGGAACGCCCAAACTCCACGAAGGACGTGCAACATCTTGCCGGGATGGCAGCCGCGCTGAACAGATTTATCAGCCGGTCTTCGGATCGTTGCAGGCCCTTCTTCAAGACTTTGAAAGCTAAGTTTTTTTGGGACGATGAGTGTGACCGCGCACTGGCGGACCTAAAAGTATACCTCTCCTCCGTCCCTATTTTGGTCACACCTCAGCCGGGCAAAGAGTTATATCTCTACTTGGTGGTCTTTCAACATGCGGTGAGTGCCGTCCTGGTTCGCGCTGAAGGCGTCCAGCACTCGCCCATCTTCTATGTAAGCAAGACTTTGCTCCCAGCCGAGACGAGATATCTTCCTTTGGAAAAATTGGCGCTGGCCCTGATGATGGCGTCAAGGAAGCTGGCACACTATTTTCATGCCCATACAATAGTGGTGCTGACCGAGTTTCCACTTAAGGTGCTCTTTGAAAAGGCAGACTTCACTGGGAGGATTCTGAAATGGGCCGTGGAATTGGGACAGTACGACATCAAGTTCCGCCCGCGCACCGCAATCAAAGCTCAAGCTCTTGCAGACTTTGTGGCGGAATTTGCCCCTGGAACGCATCCGGTTTGCCCGGTTGACTTGGCTGGTGCGGATTTAGCACAGCCCATGGTTCAGGCAGTAGAAGCAAGTGTTGTTGTGCAAGAGGAGGAAGGGCAAAGAGTGACCGAACTAGCAAAGGCGAGTGACTTGTTGAAGGGCAGAGTCAACCATGATAAGGAAAGAAACCAGAATGAGCCGATCAGAGACTTGGAATTAAGAAGCTCCCAAAACCCTTATGATTGCTGGAAGCTGTTCATTGGCGAGATGTGGAAGCTCTTCGTCGATGGGGCATCCAACAGACATGGGGCTGGGCTAGGAATAGTGCTGACTTCACCGGACGGGCTGATTATCGAGCAGGCAATTACACTCGGCTTCCCAGCATCCAACAACGAGGCGGAGTATGAAGCCCTCCTCGCCGGTCTAAGAAGTGCATTGAGGATGAAAGCATCGACCCTTGTGGTGTTCAGCGATTCTAAACTAGTGGTCAATCAGGTCTCAGGGGAGTATGAGGCAAGGGATGAGAGAATGGCCAAGTATCAGGTGCTGGTACGCGCGGAGATCAAAAAGTTCGACGCCATAAGAGTAGAACAAATCAACCGTGAAGGAAACAACACGGCTGATGAGTTGGCCGGGCTCGCCTCTACTCAGACAGCCTTTCCTAACCCCTTGATGATAGAATTTTTACCTCGGCCAAGTATTGAGGAACCGGAAGTGACCGAGGTACTTTGCACCGACTTGGGTCCTTCTTGGATGGATCCCATCATCACCTTCCTGAAAGATAAAGTTCTACCAGAAGAAAAGAAGGCGGCCCACAAGATCCGAGCAAAGTCAGAGCGGTTTTGGCTCTCCCCGTCCGGGGCCCTGTACAAGAGATCTTTCACCGGGCCGTATTTGAAGTGTGTCCACCCCGCCAAGGTGGAGGCTTTCCTCTATGAGATACACGAGGGCATCTGTGGAAGCCATACTGGGGGCAGGTCTTTGGCGTACCGAGCAATTTCCCAAGGTTACTAGTGGCCGTGCATGCAGGCGGACGCGCAGAAATACGTTCGCCGGTGTGAAAAGTGTCAGAAATTCGCTCACCAGATCCACCAGCCAGCTAGAGATTTGCTCCCTCTTTCAAGTCCTTGGCCGTTCGCGCTTTGGGGGTTGGATATTGTTGGACCACTCCCAGCAGCACCGGGCAATCGCAAGTTCTTCATCGCTGCCACCGACTACTTCAGCAAGTGGGTCGAGGCCGAGCCACTGGCGACCATAAAGGAAAAGGATGTGAAGAAGTTTGTTTGGCAAAACGTCATCACTCGCTTCGGTATACCCAGGGCCCTCATCTCGGATAATGGCACTCAATTCGATGGGAAACTCTTTCGCGGATTTTGCGAAGAATTGAAGATTGAGTTCTACAATTCAACGCCGGCCTATCCTCAGTCAAATGGTCAAGCAGAGGCCTCGAACAAGACCATCCTGGACGGGCTGAAGAAGCGGCTTGAGAAAGCCAAGGGGAAGTGGGCTGAAGAACTCCCTAATGTGCTCTGGGCATACTGCACTACGCCAAGGCGATCGACAGGGGAGACTCCATTTGCCCTGGCCTACGGCATGGAGGCCGTCATCCCACTAGAGATTGGCATGCCAACCGTCCGGTCTGAAAGTTTCCAGCCAGATCTGAACAATGAAACTGTGGCGTTGGAGCTGGATCTTGCTGAGGAAAGGAGAGAGCGCGCACTGATCCACATAGCGGCTTATCAGCAAGAACTTTCCAAGAAATACAACAAGGCTGTACACCCCAGGCTGTTCAAGATCGGAGACTGGGTCTTAAGAAAGGTGCTCGGCAACACGGTGGTTCCTGGCGAAGGAAAGCTCGGTGCCAATTGGGAAAGGCCATACAAGGTGACTGGCCTTGCTGGAAAAGGGGCATACCATCTGGAAGATTTAGATGGCAAAGCTGTCCCCCGACCGTGGAATGCAGCCAATCTTAAGATTTTCTACTTTTAAGATGTAATTTGCTTTTGCTGCTTAGCTTTCTAGACCTTTAGCCTTGTGGCATTTGATGTAAGAAATAGCATATTTTCTTGTAATGAAAAATAGCCCCTTTTCTTTGTTTTGTATTGCATCTTTCTGTGCAAATGACACCACAAGGATTCTGGGCCACTGTGAATGCTATAGGCATGGAGACCGACCTGAACGGGGCCGGGCAGACTTTCTCCTGCCGGTACAGACATGGACCGCGCAAACAGTTTGGCTCCAGCGAAATAATTGGTATGTTGTCGAATTCGCGTAAGGGCCGAGCTGACTTTTGCTCGCCCAATTGTTGTGTCGGCGTCATGACAAACTTAAATGGAATATTGGTGTTCTGTGGTATGAAGAGGCCGAGCGGATTTTGCTCGGCCAAAACGTAATGTTGGTGTCTTGTCCAATAGATAGTAGCCGAGTTGAATTTGCTCGGCCAAGGGATATGTTGGTGAATTGCCCAACTTACAAGATCCAAGCTGGCTTTGCTTGGGCGAAGGTAATGTTGGCGTCCTGTCCAACCCAGCGGCCGAGCTGATTTTGCTCGGCCACATCGGAACATTGGTGATTTATCCAATATATGCCGAGCTGATTTTGCTCGGCCGAAGTCATGTTGGTGATTTCCCCAACTTCCTATTAGGGCCGAGCCGATTTCTGCCCACCCAAATACAAGACTTAAAGTATTGTCAAAGCCCAAATGCGGAGGTAATTTTTGCTTGAACCGAGCTGATTTTGCTCGGCTCGTGAAAATGACGGTTCATTCGAAAGATGAAAGAGCCGAGCTGGTTTAAGTCCAAGCAATTCCAATTTTAGCTCAGCATATTGCACGGCAAAGCCGACCTATCAGTTGTGATTTATTAAAGTTTGATTCAAGAAATTCATGCATATGCCAACCGAACAGAAATAAAAGCCAAACGAGCAAAAACTTCGAATTTCATTGATAGAAGATATTTCATTACAAGAGGCGGGGCCAAGCCCGGTTACATTCAAAAAAAAAAAAAAAAAAAAAAAACGAAGTAAGGAAAATAAAGGGTGATGTTTCAATCCAGTTCCAAGTCGACGGTTTGCTCGGCGGCCTCAGTTATCTGCTCGGCGATCTGGACATTTTGCTCAGGCAAGTTTTCCTCAGCCTCATCGTCAGCGCCTACCCCCACGGCAACCTCCCGATCAGCCACTTTGTCTTCCGCATCTTGAGATGCTTCGATAGTGGTTTGCTCGGCTTGTTGCGCGGCGGCGGCTTCTTCCTCGGCCTCTTTCCTTGCCTCCGCGATGAGCCGGTTTTGAGTTGCGTTGGCGTACGCCTGCATGTAAACCGGGATATACGCTGCAGGGGGATTCACGAACATTTCAGCGTCCTGACCAAGGCCAACTTTTTCCACGGCTGCTTTCCAGCCGCACTGGAAAAAGATGTCCTTGGTCGCTTGGACCTGCCGCTCGTAAGTCTTCTCGGTCTGCGCGTACCCCCGGTCCTCGGCTTCATCAACGGCCTTGTCCTTCTCTTCCCGGTGTGCGTCGCGCAGCTTCCGCAGCTCGGCAAGGTACCGGGCCTTGGTTGACTTCACGGCCCGCTGCTTGTCAGCTTCAGCTCGGTCAACTTTCAGCCTCAGATCGTCTCGCTCCGCCGCGATAGCCTCCTGCGCCGCCTTAAGCTTCGTTATCTCGGCCTCTTGGGCCTTGTTTTCGGCAATGGCATCCCGGAGGCTCTGCCGCACTTTGATCATCCGGTCGTGGGCTAGATAGTTCTTTTGCGCGGCCTGGAAACAAGTGAAAGATTGTGAGTATTCAGGAAACCGAGCAAAAACCGAGCGAAAACATTGAAGCAAAGAATGGAGAACTTACCAGCACTATGGATTTTGCCGCCGAGCGTAGGACCTTTAGGTCGGAAAGCTCATCGTGTTTTTTCATGTCGGCGGGCAGGATCAACCCCTTGGTCAAATTAAAACCAAGCGAGTACTCCTTGTCCGCGTAGACCGAGTCTTCTGCAGAAACAGCTCGGCCCTAGTATTTGAACTCGGGCGCCCAGACCGGGGGGGTGGCGGGGCTCTTGGATGGCCCAGCAAGTGGCTGCTCGGTCTGGTCCCCTAGTTTGGTGGAGGCGAGCTCAGTGGAGTCTTCGTCAACGGGGCCTTGTGTCGTTGTATCCTTCCTTGGTCTTTTCTTTGACCGGCCAGCCGGTTGTTCGCTGGCGAGAGCCAACACCGCGCTCTCCTTTTGCCCGGTAGGTGCGGATGATGTTCCCCCGGTTGCCTCCGGTGGTTGGGACTCGCCTTCCTCACCAGTAATCATGGATTTGATGGCCCTGATCTTCGCCATTTCTTGCTCGGCGGTGAGAGGAACAAGTCTGATCGGCGGCAGATTTGGATCGGGTTCTGGGGAAGGAGCGCGGAGGAAGTCGGTCACTTTGCTTTTGCGCAGGGCGGTGTAATGGTAGGTCTGCTCAAAGCCGAGCAGTTTAGATGACTCTCTCTCTTCGGCCGGGTGACGCAGTAAGACCCTTATGGCTTCTTGGTTAGCCCGGTGGTAGTCTGCTGCTAGATACTTATTTGCAAAAAGAAAACAAGTGTTAGACCGGCGAAAAGGGAAACTAATGCAGAGATTACATAGTGCGGTTAACCGAGCTACTCACCAGCACTGCCGAAGTCCTTCCTAATGTACCAGCCCGGTATGGGCGCCTCGGTGTCCTCATAATTACCGGACACCCAGAGGAAGTCATCGTCGTTGGTTTCTTTGTCGGGGTTGCCTTCGATGAGTTTTGCTCGGCCCTTCTTTACCTTAAGGTACCAGCAAAACCCACCCTTATTTTTGCTAAGGCTATACTGGTGAAAAATTTCAGCGAGGCCGAGGTTGAGACCGAGCCTCTGTTCAGCTCGGCGACCCTGTTTATTATTTTGTATGTATTGTTTGATACTTGGGTTGGACAAAGCCTTGTCTGCCTCAAAAATTCGCAGATCAAGGGCTGGACCGGGAAGCGAAGTCCTTCCTCTACTATGGATACGACCGTGAAGGGGCACCGGTCTAGGTCGCCCCACGGGGTATCACCCTTCTTGGCCAGCTCTAGGATGACGTCGTCTGGAATGTGGTAATCCCTACGAAACTCTGCTAAGGCGCCGGGCGAGCTCACCATGAATCGGTACTTCCCCATCTATCTCGGTTTTATTGGGTTACTTAATCCGTATCTCGGTAAAAAATTTCGGTGTTTTTGCTCGGAATTTGAGCTCCACCAGTGACAATGCTGGACTGGCCTGGTCGGTTCTAGCTCTGCATTGTTAAAAAATAAGTCCAAGGGTTAGCACGGCATAAGTTGCACGGCTCCTGTTGGAACTGGCTCAGTGATAGGATTATTAGTGTTTGACTGGTCCGACCCCTATCTCGGCTAGACTACTTGATCGATTTCGTAGTTTGGTTCTAACTCTCCACTTCCGGCTCGGTCAAGGTCCAAGAAGGGGATGCTAACAAAGATGTAGCTCGGTTCAGCCCTATTTGCAGATCTAATTGAGCCTTTAGCTCGGTCAAGGCCCCAAGTATTGACCTCAGACCAGTTTTAGCCCGGTTCAGTCCTATTTACCGATCTAATTGAGTACTCAGCTCGGTTGCGACCTCAGTGAGAAGCCACAAACCAGTTTTTGCTCGGCCAAGGCCCTACCTATGGATCTAAATGAGCATTTAGCTCGGTTCTATCCAGATTCAAACTGTTCATGTGACTTGCAGAGGTTTTGTTTTGAAGCTTGGGGAATCGAGGGGCATGAGGACCCCAGATGCTCCTACAGTTTCCATTTGGCCTAGGGTGTAAGGGTTCTACGAATAAAAAGCAACACCAGTAGTCCCAAGCAAAGAAGCACGAAGAACAGTGGCAGAAAAATGCGAAAAAACATAGAGAACAGGTTTGAAGAATTGGAAATGGAAATTGAAAATGCAATGGAAGAGCGGAGAGACTCACTAGTAGTCAAGTTCACCTTCACAAGCTTGAGGGTAGCTTCAAAAGGGACAGGAATGGCAGGTACAGCAAGGGGTAGCAGCGGTTCGAGGGTTTGAAAACTAGGGTTTTGCTTGAAGATGAGAATGAAAAGTGAAGAGCCAAAAGTGACCCTTCACTGGTGCATAAAGAGGGGGGAAACCCAACGGCTGCGCCGTTTGAATTCAGCGCGTGCAAGACAGCTAGGGCATACGGACCAATGGCGTGAGGCCACGTGGCACTGAAAACACGACTGTCAGTACGGTAGTATGACCCTTGACAAGACTACTGAGGAAATGGTCGGTGTAGACACCCCATTTTTGACCGTCCTCAAGACTTGGACGTCACCGTTTGAACACTCGGTGATTATCCATGTTTGTGTTCGTTTGGAGTTCCCGGAGGTCTCGACTACGCGCCCTGCCTCAGGATCTCCGAACTCGACCGTTTTGTGTCTGGTTTTGCACCAAACACTTGTGTTTTGCCTTGGAGGGGCAGGGAATGCCTTGTGAGGCATCCCACACACCACCGGCAGTGGCTAGAGGCCACCGGCTGGTTTTTGTTGCCACCGGCAATGTATGTGGCCGGTCGGCACTCTTTGTTGCCGGTCGGCAGTCATTTTTGTCAAAATGACATTTTTGGCCAGCCGACTACTGTTCATCTGCTTTTTCAGATATTTTGGGACAGCTGTGTGGCATTTGGTTCCCCTCCATACACGTGTATGGAGGGATGCCCTCCTTGTAAGCTTGTTGTATAAGCTTTACAACTTGGTTTCCTATAAGAGAAGGCTCTCTTCTCTTGGCATGGGGTTAGAGAATTTTGGAGAGAAAAACACAGAGAGAAGCTCTGGTTTTAGGGTTAGGGTTCATACATATCTCCTATCTCTCTTTTTCTCTCTTTGTGTTCTAGGTGTTTTAGTCCATACTATTGCACACAAACACCTAGTGCTTCACCTTCCTTTGGCTACTGAGGTTCTAAGGGGCTGGTTTTGGTGTTTTGGAGCTGGATTCAAGCCAAGGAGGGCTGTTGGAGCATCATTTGTGAAGGTGATCTACAAGGGTGAGAAACTTCCCTTTTATTCTCCATTTTTGCATTGCTTTTCTACCTATCTTAGAGCTGTTTTCGTGCTTAGTGTATAATACAAAAAAGTTCTGTTTTTTAGCCCTCTTGATTGTTTATTAAGAGTGTTTTGTGGTTTGGATTTGTTTGACCCCTCCTAAGCCTTGTAAGGCTCCTTTTTGTGCTATTTTTGTGCAAGTTTCGAGACTTTGGTGTTTGGGCCTCTTCACCACTGAAATCTTGAGGGATTTCAGTGGTGGAGATGGTGCCTTGAAGTCTCCAAAAGGGGAGGGCCACCCCCTCTCCTTGTTGTCCTTGAAAGGGACCCTTTTTGGCCTCTTGAGGGAGCATCATGTTAGAGTGTGTATTGATCATGTCTTGGCTGTTTTCCATGCTTATTATGCCATGATATAACCTTGTTGTGTGTTGGTTTTGGTACACCATGCATACTTAGCATACCTACCATGTAATGCCTTGTTATTGCCTTAATATGCCTTAGGTTGTTAGCCTTTGCTCTAGCATGTTTTAGGTTAGCCTTGTGAAGGTTTTGTGCTCATTTTGCCATGTTTTAGGTCTGTCCATAGTTGTTTGGGTCGATCTTGGCATGCGTAGTATAGCTCCTTTGTATTTGAGCTTGTATGCTTCAAGTATGTGAATGTGTAGTATGTGTTGCTTGCATCATTTCGGTGGTTTGGAACCACCCTACATGTTATTTCAGTCCCTTTGGTGTGCTTGTATGCTTGCCTTGGACACCTCTTTGATGCTTCAAAAGCTTGTGTTGTATGCTCCATGTTTTAGCATTTGTGCATGCCTTTGAATTGGAACCATCTAGATGCTATCTAGTTGGTCTTTTGGGCTTAGTTTCATGTGTTAAAACTTTGTTTTTGGTTGCCTAAGTCTTGCCATGTGTGGTTGTACTAAGTGTAGTCCATTGCCTCTTTGGTGAGCCTTGAATGCTCGGACCATTGTTGCATGTTTAGCTTGCCTTGTTGCTTGGTTTGGCACCATGTTTTAACATGATTTTCAGAGCTTATGTTGCATGCTAATTGTTCATGATATCCCCTTTCAAGTGTGCCTTAGAGTTGCTTATTTAATGCCTAAGTGTTGGTCCAACTTACTTGCATGTGTGTATGTATGTTTGATCCCAATTCCTTGGTTTTTGGCCACTGTTTTAAGCCTATTTAGAGTTGCCTAAATCATGTCTAAGTCCACCTTTTCATCAGTTTGCATTGCCTCATGTTTGCTTGTATGCTTGCATAAGTGTCTTGCCATGCCATGTTGCATCCTTAGCTTGCATGCCTAGGTTGCATTGCATCTTGCATGCATGCCTTGTTCCTTGACTTGGTGATAGGAATTGGGCCTTGGTTCGTTTGTTTGGTTTGCATTTCATTTGACATGAAAGTTGCACACTTGATTCTTTGGGCCATCATGCATGGAAATGCGTGATTGGTGGTCCGAGAATCGAGACACATGCCCCTTTGAGTCACAAACATGATAGGGGACATGATTGGTGCATACATTGCTTGAATTGTATTGCCATGCAAGTTCTGTCCTCTGCTGCTGTGAGTTGCAGGTTCTGCAGGCATTCTTTGCCGACCGGCAGTATACATTGCCGACCGGCATTAAATCACCAGCCGATGGATTCATTTTGTGCCGGTGACCACAATTCACTGCCGGTGGTAATTCTACTCAGCCGGTGGTGATTCCCAGTATCCAGAGAGGCATCCTTGAGACTTTGGCAGTCTTCAGAGAGGCAGAGCAGGGAAAACAGAGGCAGACTATGCATGGCCGTGCACTTCCGAGCAGGACCCGAGCATGCGTTGCGTCAGGCTCTCCTCCCGAGGCGGTTTACTGTTTTTCCTAGTTTAGTTAGTTGTTAACTAATTAGGCAATTTGTAATATTCAATTAGCTTACGTAGTTAATTAATTTGTATTATTCTTTTGGTCTCTCCGAGCGAGGGCGAATCTGTAATAAGGGTGGGTGTGTGTGTGTATGCATTCCAACCCCCACTTCTTTCTTCCCTTTTATTTACCTGCTTACGATGGTAGATTAGGGCATATTTACATTAGCATACCTTATGCCATGCATGCGTGCATCCATGCATTTGTCTTGCATGCACCGGGCTCGGTACATCACGCTAACTGCATTGTATTTCCAATTCCAAATTGAATACGTGATGATTGTAGCATTTCACATGCCATTTTAGGGTTAGCCGAGCCTACTCTAACTGCATCCTTGCATGTGTTGCATTAGCCACTTAACATGAACTAGGACATGCATGTTTGCTAACCAGTTTATTGTTTTGGCATGGAGTGCAATGTAAGTATTTATGTTTTAGCATCTCGCATGCGTGTGAATGTTAACATGACAGCATGATTACCATGTGGCTAAATGCTTATATGAGATAAACTGCCTAATTGCCTGTGGGTGAAGGTTGGATTGTTTGAGTTGGAAAAACTCGTTGAAATCCGTGTTTTAGCCTACTTGTGAGTGGCAAATTCCAAAGCATTTTCAAAACAAACGGATATGCAATGTTTGTTTCCAAATTAAGCAATCTAGTCTATACTTGTTTGCTGTGCGCATAACATAGTAATTCTAGGCTAATAACCGGAATAAGAGCACATAAGGTTTTCAAAATCAGATATCATGGTTAGTAGAGGCCGGTCTTCGGACCGGGCGAAAGGGGGTGCTCATAGCTGACCTTCCCCGATCGTACCCAAGCTCCCGAGCCAAGACAACTTTGGTGATGACGGACACGTGGCCTTTGGCACCGAGTCAGGGTTTCCTAAATTCCCCCATAAAAAATATTTAGGTGGCGACTCTGTATCTGGCAAAGCAGTCCATGTTTGGCACTTCTTTTCAAAAATCTGTTTTCTCAAAACGATTTGCCGGATTTGGACTCTTTGGTTCAAGATTAAGAACCGAGACACAAATTGAGTCCGAACTGTAACCCGTTGAGGTCCCTCGCGGGCATGTTACAGTTTCTGGCGACTCTGCTGGGGATTTTAGAGAGCTTGACTCGAACTCGTGATATCCTGTTTTGATTTCATTTATGTGTCTCTTTGCATTGCATGTGCATTGGTGCGCCTAGGACACCGTGTTTGCCATCTGCCATTCCTGAACGGTTTGCCGGAGGCTTGTCTTGTCAAGGCATGACCATAAGGCTGACTGGTTATGGGCTCTGACAGCATGGGAACGCAAACCCCGGTTTTACCGGGGCACCCTTCTTGACCATTCGACCTAGTGCATATCGAAATCCATAGTGACCATTCCAAACTAGGACAGGTTGCTTACCCGATATAGGTTGTTTGAAACCGCTGCGTGCGTAGTGAAACCCTAGCTCCTGACAAAATAGGACAGAAAAACCCTACCCCAACATAGGGGTGTATTGGCTCTCATTTACTTGCTATGTGCTTTTAGAGTGTATCTCTACAGGGAATGCATATACCAGTTTGCGAGTCCGGGTATCAGGCCCGAGGGCACCAGTATCAGTGTTGTTGAGAATCAGTTATGTCTGCGGGTATCAGTTCAGTTTTGAACAGCGATTCTGGGGAACAGTGATCAGTAATAGAGTGCAGTTGATCGGCTACACCCGTGTTTGATCTGTTTGGGGATTAAATACTGCTTGTTTTCCGTTTCAGTTCAGAGATTCAGAGAGTTGATCCAGAATAGCTAGGGTCTTCTCCTTGCTGAGGCAGGACTTAGCATGACGCAGAATTCAGAAGAGATCGTGGTCATGACGGCCGCGTTGGATCAAGGAATCACCTTACACAGTGAGACTACTGTTGATATGCCGCATCCACCCAGATCGCCTGCTGCGCACCCGGTCTGGACCCCCCAGCTATACCAGGCTCGCGAGCCTACTACATTTGAACTAATGGGGATATAGGTGATCTCCAGAGATCCGTGGCAATCTCGCCTACGGAATGTCAGCTTCACCGCCAGCCGCACCATATGCCGGGAGTTTTGCACCCCAGGAGCCCCCACTGTTAGGGCGGATCGTAATTGAACTCAGCCAACCGGAGATGGCCTCCAACTATGGCAATGACATGTCAACGGTAACCCAAACCCCTGATCAGGCCGAGGCCAGAGGGAAAGACAAAATAAAGGCAGATGCCGATCCTATCGAACAACTGCTGTGGGCAGTCGAGGCTTTGAAAGCCGGGGGGATGAACAAGCAACAGATATCTGCAGTTGTGACAAAAGCTGTGGAGGATGCTTTTCCCACTCCGCCTGAGGGCAGTTCCAGTCAATCAGAGAACCGGGATAGGCCCCGTCATGCCAAAACAGAAATCCGGATCAGAAATCCAAGGCCGCACCCGCCGATCCGTTCGCTAGTGCATCTAGCAAGAGTGCTCAGGCTCCAAAGTACCTGCCCCGAGGGCGCAGGGTCTTCCATGCTCTCTACATGCCATTGTCCAAGGCACTTCAGATCCTTGCCAAGAGGGGACACCTTAAACCCCTGGAGCCTCGGCCTCTCCCGAAGAATCTCCCTGCTACTCATGACCCTGCTCAGTACTGTGCGTACCATCAGCAGACTAGTCATGCTACCGATAACTGCTTCCGCCTCCGTCATGAGGTACAGGATTTGATTGACAACGAGGTTATCCTCCCCCCCACCTCCGCAAAGTCCGTCACCACCCAGTTGTTGGATTTTGAGGACACAGATACTGCGAGTATGTAATTAGAAAGTGAACCACCTGTGGGCGGCACTTGGTATATTTTGATGTGGCGTCTGGCATGCATTTTTGGAGCATCTGCGAATGCTAGTTTTGTAAATTCTGGCTTGGGTGTCGAGTCAGTCTTTTGTTTTGTTTTGAGTCTGTCTCATTGTCTTGAGTCAGTCCTTTTGCTTACGGGTCTGTCTTGTTGTAGCGAGTCAGTCCCCTTTGTATAGAATACCAGGTGATTCCGGGGTTGTTGCCTCGAACGCCGTTTTGTAATTATCCTTTTGTTTTTCCTTTCGAGTCTGTCTCGGTTAAGGAGCCAGTCACAATCAGGGAATCTGAATGAAACAGCTGCGGCTATTACGTTTCCGTGCTTGTTGTTGTTTCAGCTAGTTGTGCCAGAGGATGTGAATGGAACGGCAGTATACCCTACTTGCTCTCTTGTGCCCGAAAAATCGTTGTAATGACCTAAGCTTTTCAAAAACCCTTTTTCGAACACTACGGTGATAAAAACGAAGAGGAAGGAATTCCTCGGGTTTTGCAAAATTTTGATCATTTTGAGAGAAAGATAGGCATACTAAACTTTTAATGAATGAAATCATGCGTGTCAGCGTGAGTACTGAGAAGGATCCTGGCTTGGTCCAGATTGGTTCCACACTTTCTTTAGCGCGAGCGATCCGTCGCCTTCTTGAAAACTTTCAAAAACAAAATGTTTTGCGCAGTCTTGCGAAGACTTGTGTGGAATCGTTTTTGAGATTATGCAGCCTAGGATCGCTCTCAGCCTCGAGATTCAACCTATCGGTTTCGAACCTGGAATCCACCCAAAATGTTCAACAGTCGACTGCCATGAAACGCCTGTGTGGCCCATTTTGAGGCAGCCCTCGAGCAAGAGGCATCAAAGTCAGATCAAGGAGATCAGATCCCACCCGGTAAGGCTCGTGAAGCAACCGTGACGGACTTTTCTGCAAATCAACACAACAGTCATTCTCCTGGACACAGAGAGGCTTCAATCTCAAAACCATTTGGCATGGGCTTGTTACACTTTTACCCTTTGAGAGGCTCGCTGGGCCGAAAACTCGGAAGGGCGACCCAGGCAAAAGTTAGAGCAAAGAAAAAAGAAATAAAAAAGAGACAAAAAAAAGAAGCAAGAGAGGAAAAAGAAAAAAAAAAAAATAAAAAAAAATAAAATAGCAAAAGAAATAAAAATGAAAATGCAAAAGAAAAGAAAAGAAAAGAAAAGAAAAGAAAAAGAAAAAGAAAAACATAGCTCGCAAGGTCGAAAACCCGCATTGGGCACCTTGGCAAAAGTTAGAGCCTAAACAGTGAAGGTTAAAATACCCGAGTGTACCTTAACCGGAACTACGTAAGGCTTGATTCCCATGTTTGGGATACGTAGGCAACTTCATCCTGAAGTCCAGCCCCCAACGCTTCCATAGCGTCTCAGTCCATGTCATGGTTTTGATCACTTGTGCCTCCTCCGAATCTGATGTCTCGATTGCAGCAACCTGGAACTACGTGATTAACTTCCTCTTGAAATCCAACCACCAACACCTTCCAGGTGACTGTGTCCATATATTGATTCAAACCGTCTTCGTCTCCTCCGCGTCCGAGGGTCCGATCGTCATCAACGAGGACTGGCTTACAACGTGCCGCGGCATCATCCAAACAAGGGGCAACTTTCCGTTGCCATCCAATGCCATAAGTTGCCCTGAGTTGCCGTCCAGACCAGGGGCAACTTTCCGTTGCCTTATCCCCCTTTAAGCAAGGGGCAATTTGTCTCCAATCCGAGGTTGCGCATCTCGAGGGTAAGTTCCATGCTCGTCGAGCATCGATTGTTTGTAAAAAAATAGTTTTTGAAAATTTTTACTGAAGTTGACTATTTTCTCGAAAACTATTTCATTTTCCAAATCCGGACCATCTTCTTGGACCCGAAAAGGATAATTTTCAGTGCTCACAGCCTGATTTGCATGATTTTGAATGAAAAATCGAACAAGTATGTTAATCCAACTCTCATTTTGATCAAAACTGTTTTAGAAAACAAAGAATGGTCAAAGTGACGAACTAGGGGCACAATTGAGTCAGGTCTTCTGTCTTTCCCCCATCAACATACTCGCCAGAAAGGCACCCTATCTACCAGAAGAAGTGGCTGCAAGCTAGCTGTATCGGGTATGAGCCCACAACCTCTCGTTTACCCATCAACCGCTCTGGGAAGGGATTGAAAATGAGAGATTAAAGAATAGAGAGGAGTAAGTTGAGAGAAAAGTAAGAAGAGGGTTTTGAGAGAAAAACCGAGCCTGAGGGCCGAGTGATGTGAGTATCACAAATCAGAAAGGGTGGGAAATAATACCCGGAGGAATTGGCTCCTCGAGATTTGAGGTCTTTTTGTAAACATGTCCGTGTGTTGTGTCTTTTGATTTGTCGGTCTCAATTTTAGCTTTGAGTCTTTTCCGAGCGTGTCTCGTTATGTTAGGTCGTGTGCCTTTTGTTTCTTTGTTTGAGTCTGTCTCGCTGTGTTCTGTGGTAGGCTCGATACCCCGGTTGAAAACCCTTCTTTATTTCAAACAAATCGTTTGTGCTCAGAATGCTGTGCCATTCTCTACATTCATGCGAAGCAAGAGAAGAAAGGGAAATTTGGGACGTCCAAGTATGTTTCAACTCCAACTGTTTCAGTCTTTGTGGCTCGTCTTGATCAGATTGGTTTATTTGTTCAGGGTTTGCTGTGTGCAGAATGAACCGAG
This sequence comes from Camellia japonica, assembly GCA_030407325.1. Taxonomy (NCBI): domain Eukaryota; kingdom Viridiplantae; phylum Streptophyta; class Magnoliopsida; order Ericales; family Theaceae; genus Camellia; species Camellia japonica. The sequence goes on along the minus strand of JAPPVO010000059.1, from coordinate 200,209,217 downwards.
TGCTGTATTATGGGCTGTATGCAGATCAATCCCCAGTAGAGTATGGGCTGTGTATTTAGTTCAAGCAGTGATTTGTATGAATTGTTTGCTATTGGCTGGTTAGTTATCTGATTATTACAGTGCAAGTGCTCAATTTTCAGACAACAGATCAATATCATTTACATTGTGCAATATGATGCAATACAGTGCAAGGTATGAAATGCGCAGATATAACACTCTTTTAGACAAAAAGTTTGTTTCATTTCATAATCTTTTCAAGTACATGAGTTTTGGAAACAAAATCTGCCTGCGGCAGTACAAAGTACCCTAACTACTAACAAAAAGGGGAAAATGCAAAAAGAAGAAAAATAGCAAAAATCTGTATCGAATGTCAAAAATGACTCCGAGGCTGTCAGTCTGTCCTAGTCCTCTTCCTGGACGAAGGTCCAGGAGCATCATCACCAGGAGCACCACCAGGAGCATCACCGTCTGAGCCTGAGCCCGAGCTGTCCCCGGTCTCCTCCTCCGACGACTTCGCCTCCGCCTCTGTCTCTGCCTCAGACTCGTCATCTGGAACTGGAGCCCGCGAGCTGCTCCCGACATGAGTGCGCCCCCCTCTGGTGCGGGGATATACTCTGCCATCCCGGGTAGAAATGGGAGGTCCAGTCGGAGCGCCACCCACCGGAGGAATCTGGAAGGGAGGCTGAAAAAGCATGAAAGGCGAATGCATCAGAATGCTGTGAGCAGTTTATCAGTACAGAATGCAGTATATGAGTACAGTGTGTGGATGCCGTGAGCAGTTTATCAGTACAGAATGCAGTGTATGAGTACAGTGTATGTACGCTGTGAGCAATGAATCAATGCAGAATGCAGTGTATGAGTACAGTGTATGTATGCTGTGAGCAGTTTATCAGTACAGAATGCAGTATATGAGTACAGTGTGTGGATGCCGTGAGCAGTTTATCAGTACAGAATGCAGTGTATGAGTACAGTGTATGTACGCTGTGAGCAATGAATCAATGCAGAATGCAGTGTATGAGTACAGTGTATGTATGCTGTGAGCAGTGAATCAGTGCAGGATGCAATGTGTGAGTACAGTGTACCAGATGCCATGAGCAGTTTATCAGATGTTGTGTTGTGCATCAGATTATGTAAAGCAGTTTGTGTATGGTTTGAGGCTGTGGTCAGAAAGAACATACCGGAATGCTGTAAAGGGCTAGGAGGTCGAAGGTCCACTGTAGCATCCCCATCATGGAGGCATTCATCTCCAATGACTGCCGGGTGTACTCGGAAGACGCCTGCGAAAGTATCAGATGCATCAGTATTCTGTGGAATATCAAATAAACTGAAATGAAATAACTGTACAAGAATGAAGTAATACATACCGGAGGCAAGTCGGGGACACCGACAAACTCGTGATCAGCCGGCGGAGGAGCAAAAGGAATCTGATAGGTCGCCCCACCCTGCCCTCGGAAAGTCAATGAAGCGGGCAGAGCAGGCCAACCGGTCCCTCGCCCTCGCTGGACTCCGCTCCTGCCACGGACTCGAGCTCTCCTCGACACTCCCACTCCAGCCGCTGGTGCCGCTGGTCTCTCTCTCTCCGCTCGGCGGCCGCCGCTCAGAGGTCGCATGATGAAGGTCCGGACGTACTCCGAGTAATCGCCCTCGCCTCTGAAATCGTCTGCCTCCCAGCCAATAGTGTAGTCCGCCATCTGCTCGGCGGTGAATCTCTCGGTATCCCTCATATGCTCAGGAGGGTGCACCGGGACTATTTGCTCCGGTAAACCCAGGGTCTGACGCAAGAAACGCTCACCTAGGTACCAAGCTCGACAGACCGGGCCCTCCAGCAAAATCCGGAAACGCGAGGTCTCATCGGCACCGGCAAACCGATCCCGCACCACGGCTGGCAAAGGAGCCCAAGGCTGCCAAGTGATCTGCAAATGAAATACAGTTTGTTATCTACTATTATTGAAATATGCAGTGGGCAGACGAAGCTTAAATGAACTGCAAGTAAAACATACCTCTGCGGAGGTGATGGTGTCGAAATAACGGCGGAAGAAGCTAAAGGTCTCTCGGGGCCTCCGCACGCACCTCCCGTCGAAACGGCGTGAGAACGGGACGACGAGAGGGGTCTCTACGTCGGGTACGGGAGCAAGCCTAGGAAAGTAGGCATACACCCACAACTGCAAGATAAATACCAGTGCATTTTATCAGATAAAGCAGAATATAGAATAAAAAGCAGAAATAGCAGAGCCGTGTGTTGTGCAGTGTATTGTGCAGAGTGTACAGTGTGAGCAGTGTACAGTCAGTGTGAAGCAGAGTATGTGTGTGCCGTGTGTACAGTATACAGCAAGTATAAAGCAGACTACAGTGTGTACAGTACAGAGTACAGAAATATAGAACATGAATGTAAAGCAGAGAAGAAGACGTACCTCCCAAGCTCGCCAGTAGCCCCCGAGCAACTGTCCGCTGCCGCGGGAAGCTGAGCTCATATATCCGAAGAGAGTGGCCAGAGCGGCGCCACCCCAGTCGTAATGTAAGATATCCCTGACGTCCATTAGTGCGCTGAGCAAGCAGAGAGGCACGGTGTTCGCCCGGTCGGCGAAAGGGGTAGTCCCTAACAGAAACATGAGAAAGCCGCATGCGTATCTCTCCACGGCCTCCTGAGTCATCGGGGCTGCCTCAACAAGGGCGGGCTGGACCCTGAACTGCACCTCAAACCAGGAATATCGGACGAAGCCGGGACGCGCCAGAGGCGGCAGCTCGCCGAGCAAGTAGATCTGAGTCGCGGTCCACTCATCCATATCTGTATCAAAGGGGATCGGATCACCCCCTACCCCGATGCCTGTGAGCACCGAGAAATCATAAGGGGTCATCGTCATGTCCCCCGTCGCAGAAAAATGAAACGAATCGGTGGTGTCCCACCACCTCTCCACCAGAGCGGCGAGGAGAGGTCTGCATGTAGTGAGCCTGGAGAGTCCTCTGCAGAATGCGCCAAAGCCGGCCTGGTCCACAATATGGCGAACTGCGTCGGGAAGCTCGGCGTACCACTCACGAGCGACAGTGTTCCCATACCCGCGGATGGTATGGGAATCTCCCTGCTTTCAAACAAGTAGTTGCGAAGCAATATAAAATGTACAGTTTTGAAGAAACAGTCAAAATCAGTGCAAATTTGGCATGCGTGCGTGTTTTCAGATTCAAACAGATACCGGGTGCCGGTGTGCTTACGGTGAACTACAACGTGTGATGCGTCAGCGTGTTTGCATGAATCAGTGCGAATTTGGCATGCGTGCATATTTTCAGATTCAAACAGATATCGGGTGCCGGTGTGCTTACAGTGAACTACAACGTGTCATGTGTCAGCGTGTTTGAGTGGTTCAGTACAAATGTGGCATGCGTGCATATTTTCAGATTCAAACAGGTATCGGGTGCCGGTGTTTGCAGTGGAATACGGTGTGTGCCGTGTGTTGAGTGGTTCAAGGCTAGTGCAGTGTGTGTGCACGTGTGAGTCTTAAACAGATAATCAGTTGCAAGTGCATTTGCAATCAACTACAATATACAGAGTATCGGTGTATTGGAACTAAGCAGTTAAAGACTGTAATCAGTTATGGCAGTTGACAGTTAAAAAGTTCTACATTGCAGAAAATAAAGCAGAGAAAAAATGTTACCTCGGAAGCGCCGAAGGATAGGTGAGAGGCAGGCTCACGTAGCAGAAGCTCGGGATCCAACGCCATGTCGAAACTCCTGAACTGGCGCAGTCTGTCAGGGGGCAGAACATGAATCGCCGGCCGGTAGGTCGCCGAGTCGAACGGGCACTCGCTCAAAGGTAGGAGCTCGACCCCGGGATCCATCTCGTGATCTGGGGGAGTCCCACCGCGTGGAATGTCGTCCGCCATATCAAGAATGGTGAGAGAATGGTCGAAAAATGATAATCGGGTTGGAATATGGAAAGTCAACCGAAAAGTCAACCCCCGGGAGGGTGGAAAATGGCCGGGAAAGTCGGGATGTGAAAAGGCATGGAAATCAAGAGGAAAGTGAGGGGAACAAACCCCAAAAAGGTGGAAATGGTAAAAGAGGCACCGAAACAAAGATTTGTTCGGTTGAAAATGTCCGAAACGCGAAGAAAATCGCGAATCCGACGACGAAACGGGCGTAGAACGCGAAGAAACGGAGAAAAGAGGAGAGGAAAACGCTCTAGAGAGAGAGGGGAGTGTTTTTCGGCTAAGGAGGAAGTAAGAAATAGGGTTTAGAAACCCTATTTTAAAACACCCATGGTGAAATGTCGAATCTGCCCCGACTCAGGAACCTTTTGCCGGTCGGCAACATTTTGTGCCGGCCGGCATAATATTGTGCCGATGAAATTATTTTGCAGCCGGTGGCTTCCTCTCCCGGCCGGTGGTGTTCCCACAACCTTGTTTAGGCCATATGAGTAGTTTTTGGTCTTCATAGCTCAAGAAAGTGCAAGAAAGTGTATCTCCGACGCTCAACCGGCCTCCGTTTTGACCTCGGACCGCGTCTTCTGTGCGTAGCACTCCAACTCATACAATGTTGTATCCTTTGGTATCCTTTTTGCCTTTTACAAGATTCAAAAGTTGCCCCGTGTGCGTTGCACGCGTTCATCGCACTATTTCGGTGCATTACATCGCGCTATCATGCGCCTCACAGTTGCATTGTTATGCACATACTACATGCGTTGTAACACGCACCCCTTGCATTGTCATGCACATCTCTCATGCATTGTCATTGCATTTTTATTACAAGCATTGTCATGTATTTCAATACATACGTCGCCTCGCGCATCGTTCGCGTTGTCGTGCATTCCCTTACCATGCATTGTCATGCATTCCGAAACACGTGCGTTGTTACGCATTTAGGTCCGTTTGCATCATTTTACATTCCGTGTGGCATGCGTGTCACACTTGCATCATTTTGCATTTCCCTGAGGCATGCGTGTCTCATTTGTATTAGTTTGCATCTTATGTGGCATGTGTGTCACACTCGTATCATTTTCCATTCCTATGAGGCATGCGTGTCTCATTGGTATCATTTTGCATCTTATGAGGCATGCGTGTCTCATTTGTATTAGTTTGCATCTTATGAGGCATGCGTATCACACTTGCATCATTGGCACGTGTGCCTCATTTGCATCGGCACGTGTGCCTCATTCTCATTGGCACGTGTGCCTCATTTGCATTGGCACGTGTGCCTCATTTGCATCGGCACGTGTGCCTCATTTCATCGGCACGTGTGCCTCATTTGCATTGGCACGTGTGCCTCATTTGCATTGGCACGTGTGCCTCATTTGCATCGGCATGTGTGCCTCATTCTCATTGGCACGTGTGCCTCATTTGCATTGGCACGTGTGCCTCATTCTCATCGGCACGTGTGCCTCATTTGCATTGGCACGTGTGCCTCATTTGCATCGGCATGTGTGCCTCATTCTCATTGGCACGTGTGCCTCATTTGCATTGGCACGTGTGCCTCATTTGCATTGGCACGTGTGCCTCATTCTCATTGGCACGTGTGCCTCATTTGCATTGGCACGTGTGCCTCATTTGCATCGGCACGTGTGCCTCATTTGCATCGGCACGTGTGCCTCATTTGCATCGGCACGTGTGCCTCATTCTCGTTGGCACGTGTGCCTCATTTGCGTTGGCACGTGTGCCTCACTTGCGTTGGCACGTGTGCCTCATTTTCATCGGCATGTGTGCCTCACTTTCATCGGCATGCGTGTCTCATTTCCATTGGCATGTGTGCCCCATCTTCATCGGCATGCGTGTCTCATTTCCATTGGCATGCGTGTCACATTTTCGTTGGCATGCGTGTCGTCATTTGCATTAGCATGCGTGCCTCATTTGCATTGTCTTACATTCCTTGCGACCTGCGTTGTCTTGCTTTCATTTGCATTGTCATGCATGTTGCTAACGACATTGTACCTGTTAAGTTTGTTTTCTTTTCAGGCACGATATTGTATGTACGGTTCATTTGAGACCGGTGCAACCGGACGAGCCGCACAGGTATTGTATCCTCCGCGTGAGACGTACAGAGAATTACATAATTCTCTTACATCCTTTCTGCATTGTAGTGTAGTCTGGTGTATGCTAGCTTAAAACTGTTGCATGTGTGCTTCGTTACAGCTTTCTTTGCATGATCATAAGTTATGCTCGGCTTCTTGCATTTTCAGTTGCATTTTGCCCCTGCCTTCGGGCGCATACCTTGTTTGTCTTGCATGTTTGTCCAAGTCTTCGGCCTTGTCAAAAATGGGTCGTCTCTGGGCTTTGACATTCACTCTCGTCATTGTTATGACTTTCGAGTTCTGTCAAAGAGGGGCAACTGTAGACACCCCATTTTTGACCGTCCTCAAGACTTGGACGTCACCGTTTGAACACTCGGTGATTATCCATGTTTGTGTTCGTTTGGAGTTCCCGGAGGTCTCGGCTACGCGCCCTGCCTCAGGATCTCCGAACTCGACCGTTTTGTGTCTGGTTTTGCACCAAACACTTGTGTTTTGCCTTGGAGGGGCAGGGAATGCCTTGTGAGGCATCCCCACACACCACCGGCAGTGGCTAGAGGCCACCGGCTGGTTTTTGTTGCCACCGGCAATGTATGTGGCCGGTCGGCACTCTTTGTTGCCGGTCGGCAGTCATTTTTGTCAAAATGACATTTTTGGCCAGCCGACTACTGTTCATCTGCTTTTGCAGATATTTTAGGACAGCTGTGTGGCATTTGGTTCCCCTCCATACACGTGTATGGAGGGATGCCCTCCTTGTAAGCTTGTTGTATAAGCTTTACAAGTTGGTTGCCTATAAGAGAAGGGTCTCTTCTCTTGGCATGGGGTTAGAGAATTTTGGAGAGAAAAACACAGAGAGAAGCTCTGGTTTTAGGGTTAGGGTTCATACATATCTCCTATCTCTCTTTTTCTCTCTTTGTGTTCTAGGTGTTTTAGTCCATACTATTGCACACAAACACCTAGTGCTTCACCTTCCTTTGGCTACTGAGGTTCTAAGGGGCTGGTTTTGGTGTTTTGGAGCTGGATTCAAGCCAAGGAGGGCTGTTGGAGCATCATTTGTGAAGGTGATCTACAAGGGTGAGAAACTTCCCTTTTATTCCCCATTTTTGCATTGCTTTTCTACCTATCTTAGAGCTGTTTTCGTGCTTAGTGTATAATACAAAAAAGTTCTGTTTTTTAGCCCTCTTGATTGTTTATTAAGAGTGTTTTGTGGTTTGGGTTTGTTTGACCCCTCCTAAGCCTTGTAAGGCTCCTTTTTGTGCTATTTTTGTGCAAGTTTCGAGACTTTGGTGTTTGGGCCTCTTCACCACTGAAATCTTGAGGGATTTCAGTGGTGGAGATGGTGCCTTGAAGTCTCCAAAAGGGGAGGGCCACCCCCTCTCCTTGTTGTCCTTGAAAGGGACCCTTTTTGGCCTCTTGAGGGAGCATCATGTTAGAGTGTGTATTGATCATGTCTTGGCTGTTTTCCATGCTTATTATGCCATGATATAACCTTGTTGTGTGTTGGTTTTGGTACACCATGCATACTTAGCATACCTACCATGTAATGCCTTGTTATTGCCTTAATATGCCTTAGGTTGTTAGCCTTTGCTCTAGCATGTTTTAGGTTTAGCCTTGTGAAGGTTTTGTGCTCATTTTGCCATGTTTTAGGTCTGTCCATAGTTGTTTGGGTCGATCTTGGCATGCGTAGTATAGCTCCTTTGTATTTGAGCTTGTATGCTTCAAGTATGTGAATGTGTAGTATGTGTTGCTTGCATCATTTCGGTGGTTTGGAACCACCCTACATGTTATTTCAGTCCCTTTGGTGTGCTTGTATGCTTGCCTTGGACACCTCTTTGATGCTTCAAAAGCTTGTGTTGTATGCTCCATGTTTTAGCATTTGTGCATGCCTTTGAATTGGAACCATCTAGATGCTATCTAGTTGGTCTTTTGGGCTTAGTTTCATGTGTTAAAACTTTGTTTTTGGTTGCCTAAGTCTTGCCATGTGTGGTTGTACTAAGTGTAGTCCATTGCCTCTTTGGTGAGCCTTGAATGCTCGGACCATTGTTGCATGTTTAGCTTGCCTTGTTGCTTGGTTTGGCACCATGTTTTAACATGATTTTCAGAGCTTATGTTGCATGCTAATTGTTCATGATATCCCCTTTCAAGTGTGCCTTAGAGTTGCTTATTTAATGCCTAAGTGTTGGTCCAACTTACTTGCATGTGTGTATGTATGTTTGATCCCAATTCCTTGGTTTTTGGCCACTGTTTTAAGCCTATTTAGAGTTGCCTAAATCATGTCTAAGTCCACCTTTTCATCAGTTTGCATTGCCTCATGTTTGCTTGTATGCTTGCATAAGTGTCTTGCCATGCCATGTTGCATCCTTAGCTTGCATGCCTAGGTTGCATTGCATCTTGCATGCATGCCTTGTTCCTTGACTTGGTGATAGGAATTGGGCCTTGGTTCGTTTGTTTGGTTTGCATTTCATTTGACATGAAAGTTGCACACTTGATTCTTTGGGCCATCATGCATGGAAATGCGTGATTGGTGGTCCGAGAATCGAGACACATGCCCCTTTGAGTCACAAACATGATAGGGGACATGATTGGTGCATACATTGCTTGAATTGTATTGCCATGCAAGTTCTGTCCTCTGCTGCTGTGAGTTGCAGGTTCTGCAGGCATTCTTTGCCGACCGGCAGTATACATTGCCGACCGGCATTAAATCACCAGCCGATGGATTCATTTTATGCCGGTGACCACAATTCACTGCCGGTGGTAATTCTACTCAGCCGGTGGTGATTCCCAGTATCCAGAGAGGCATCCTTGAGACTTTGGCAGTCTTCAGAGAGGCAGAGCAGGGAAAACAGAGGCAGACTATGCATGGCCGTGCACTTCCGAGCAGGACCCGAGCATGCGTTGCGTCGGGCTCTCCTCCCGAGGCGGTTTACTGTTTTTCCTAGTTTAGTTAGTTGTTAACTAATTAGGCAATTTGTAATATTCAATTAGCTTGCGTAGTTAATTAATTTGTATTATTCTTTTGGTCTCTCCGAGCGAGGGCGAATCTGTAATAAGGGTGGGTGTGTGTGTATGCATTCCAACCCCCACTTCTTTCTTCCCTTTTATTTACCTGCTTACGATGGTAGATTAGGGCATATTTACATTAGCATACCTTATGCTATGCATGCGTGCATCCATGCATTTGTCTTGCATGCACCGGGCTCGGTACATCACGCTAACTGCATTGTATTTCCAATTCCAAATTGAATACGTGATGATTGTAGCATTTCACATGCCATTTTAGGGTTAGCCGAGCCTACTCTAACTGCATCCTTGCATTAGCCACTTAACATGAACTAGGACATGCATGTTTGCTAACCAGTTTATTGTTTTGGCATGGAGTGCAATGTAAGTATTTATGTTTTAGCATCTCGCATGCGTGTGAATGTTAACATGACAGCATGATTACCATGTGGCTAAATGCTTATATGAGATAAACTGCCTAATTGCCTGTGGGTGAAGGTTGGATTGTTTGAGTTGGAAAAACTCGTTGAAATCCGTGTTTTAGCCTACTTGTGAGTGGCAAATTCCAAAGCATTTTCAAAACAAACGGATATGCAATGTTTGTTTCCAAATTAAGCAATCTAGTCTATACTTGTTTGCTGTGCGCATAACATAGTAATTCTAGGCTAATAACCGGAATAAGAGCACATAAGGTTTTCAAAATCAGATATCATGGTTAGTAGAGGCCGGTCTTCGGACCGGGCGAAAGGGGGTGCTCATAGCTGACCTTCCCCGATCGTACCCAAGCTCCCGAGCCAAGACAACTTTGGTGATGACGGACACGTGGCCTTTGGCACCGAGTCAGGATTTCCTAAATTCCCCCATAAAAAATATTTAGGTGGCGACTCTGTATCTGGCAAAGCAGTCCATGTTTGGCACTTCTTTTCAAAAATCTGTTTTCTCAAAACGATTTGCCGGATTTGGACTCTTTGGTTCAAGATTAAGAACCGAGACACAAATTGAGTCCGAACTGTAACCCGTTGAGGTCCCTCGCGGGCTTGTTACAGTTTCTGGCGACTCTGCTGGGGATTTTAGAGAGCTTGACTCGAACTCGTGATATCCTGTTTTGATTTCATTTATGTGTCTCTTTGCATTGCATGTGCATTGGTGCGCCTAGGACACCGTGTTTGCCATCTGCCATTCCTGAACGGTTTGCCGGAGGCTTGTCTTGTCAAGGCATGACCATAAGGCTGACTGGTTATGGGCTCTGACAGCATGGGAACGCAAACCCCGGTTTTACCGGGGCACCCTTCTTGACCATTCGACCTAGTGCATATCGAAATCCATAGTGACCATTCCAAACTAGGACAGGTTGCTTACCCGATATAGGTTGTTTGAAACCGTTGCGTGCGTAGTGAAACCCTAGCTCCTGACAAAATAGGACAGGAAAACCCTACCCCAATATAGGGGTGTATTGGCTCTCATTTACTTGCTATGTGCTTTTAGAGTGTATCTCTACAGGGAATGCATATACCAGTTTGCGAGTCCGGGTATCAGGCCCGAGGGCACCAGTATCAGTGTTGTTGAGAATCAGTTATGTCTGCGGGTATCAGTTCAGTTTTGAACAGCGATTCTGGGGAACAGTGATCAGTAATAGAGTGCAGTTGATCGGCTACACCCGTGTTTGATCTGTTTGGGGATTGAAATACTGCTTGTTTTCCGTTTCAGTTCAGAGATTCAGAGAGTTGATCCAGAATAGCTAGGGTCTTCTCCTTGCTGAGGCAGGACTTAGCATGACGCAGAATTCAGAAGAGATCGTGGTCATGACGGCCGCGTTGGATCAAGGAATCACCTTACACAGTGAGACTACTGTTGATATGCCGCATCCACCCAGATCGCCTGCTGCGCACCCGGTCTGGACCCCCCAGCTATACCAGGCTCGCGAGCCTACTACATTTGAACTAATGGGGATGATAGGTGATCTCCAGAGATCCGTGGCAGATCTCGCCTACGGAATGTCAGCTTCACCACCCTTTGGCCCTTCGTCAAGGGGCAGCTCGGCGGTTCATAACTCGGTTGTGAGCTTGTGGTAGCAATTTTCCACAGGGGATAGGCCGGTCGTGGTACTCCGGTTAAGTGTGCCACCTGGGCCAATGGCATGAGAAAGGGGAAATCTGCTCCAGGCACGCGCCAATACCGTTGGGCAGTTCTGCATGTACTAGTTGGAGGACAAAACCTTTACACGCGTAAGGTGGTGAGACGCAAGCACTGCCACCTGTCCATGGAAGGACAATAGAGGTGGTGCGCGCACGATCTTGGGGCTGCATGGCCAGCCTAGAAATAGTGGGGGAAGTGAACGTTAGAGGTATGCAACTTCTTTCCCTGAAAATATATTCTCTCTCTCTAACAATCTTCTTCTTCCCCAAGTGGCCTGACTTGATCGTCGGAGGGTCTATCCGGCACACCACCGCCGGGCAGCTCACCGTTTCTGTGTTGCTAGGTTAAACGCCGTCAAGTGAAGCTTGGAGTGCAAGGAGTACGGAAGGCATAGGATATTTCTCCCCCGTACAGCGCCCAATCAAGTTTGCATGAACAAGAAGAGTACTTGATGGTAGTAATGTTGATTTATCTTCTCAAAAAGATTTGTTCAAGCAAGAAGGAATGATCAAGTAATTTATCAACCCTATTGATTTGAAATAGGGTAACTTTATGCTTAAACGGAATATCATAATAGCAAATTGAGGGATGGTTTTATGAATGAAACTAATAAATACATCATTTCCGCAGTTAGTACCTAAACTTCACTAAATGGGGAGTTCCTTTATATAGTTTTTCACTTTTTTTAATAGACTTTAGGATCAACTTAGGGGTTGTTTGGCATCACTTATAAAAGTTAAAAAATTAAAAAGTCACTAAAAAAGAAAAAAAGTTCATACTATTCACCTATATTTTGGCGGGAAATTTGTCGGATCAAAAAAAAAAAAAAAAAAAAAAGAAAGAAAGAAAACAATTCAGCCTGTACAGCCACAAAACAACGAGCAAGGATTCTCTCTTTGCGTTCTCTACTTAATTCCCTTCTTGCAACGGTCAAGATTTATTTTAACGAAATCTAACGGCTCAGATCATTTTATTAAAAAAAATTAAAATTTTTAATTTTTTTAGAATGATCTGGACCATTGAATTCTCTTAGAATGAATCTTGATCGTTGTAAGGACGGAATCAAGTAGAGAAGATAAGGAGATGATCCTTGCTCCAAAACAGCAGCCACAATTTCTCATAAAAAAGGAAAACATGGCACAATGTAAGCCACATTCCCATAAAAAAAAATTAAAAAAAAAAAAAAAGAAAGGAAGGAGAGAGAAAGTCAGCGTAGCAACATTGATTGTGTCAGGAAAGGTAATTTGGTAATTTTGATATTTGCTACAATATTTTATTACATATTTTTTGTAAAAAGTTAAATTTTTTTTCCTAACATACATCTTTTCTTCTTCTTTTTTTTCTCTACTTTTTAAGTAAAAAAATCAAAAATTTACCCCAAACACCCACATAATTCATAGGCTATTATTAAACTTCTAGAATACTCTAGCTTACTTTCATTCTTTCACTATATTGGAGTGTTTTGGGAAGTTGGTAAAAAGTTGACTTTTTAACTTTTTTGGTGACTTTTTTAGCCAAAAAACTGGCTTTTTTGGTGGCTTTTTTGGAAGAAGTTGGTAAAAAGCCAAAAAGCTGGCTTTTTACCAATTTCCCAAATTGCCCCATTATAGAGTTCTCTAAAAAAATCTCAGTACATAATGGAAATTTCTAGAATATTGTTGGCTTATTTTTCCTATAAAGGAAAATATCATAAATGCGAGCGTGCCAGCAAAGATTGAAAGATCCTTAAAGATTAATTTCAAGTCAATTATCAAGCGATTGCGTTGACGCTTCTTTTGCCTCAACAAAGAGGACTTCAAAATTGCCAAGTGTAGAGAAAAGAAAAATTAAAAGAAGAAAGATGGAGACAGAGAAAAATGATTGAGTGAATAATCAAAGTAATAATTACTTACCTCTACTCCTATGTTTTGAATCCTATGCTTCAAATCCTATGCTTCGAAAGTGAAATGCATAAAATAAAATGTAAAAAATTAAGTGCAAGAAATATAAATGACAAGAAAAATAGAAATCAATTATCTTTGATTTGAGTTTTGGATGCTTTATAATGTAGCCATGAATGGTTATTTATAGGCAAATATTTGTAGGAAAAAACTACCTAAAACAACCCACTCTTCCATTTCCTTCACTTCATACTCCATGATCTTCTATAACTTCCTTCAACCTCCACTTCATGTTCCATGTTCTCCACTTTGTTCTCCACTTTGTTCTCCATCATCTTTCCACATTTCATAACTTTTCATAACCTCCAAATGAGTAGGAGGATACCACATATCCTGCAATTATATAAATAATAAATAATAATAGAAATTGCAGATTTATGGTGCCAACAAATACTTTAAAACTTTTCAAATTGTTCTAGACTTTTACAATAATTTATTAAGTTTTAGATTATTTTAAAATATTCTAGAAGTTTCTAAAATTGTCTCGAACTTTCTCAAGTTTTTTAGATTCACTAACATTATGTGAGAGACTATAATGTGTTGAATTTAAACTCTGGGTATAAGAAAAAACAATCGTTATCAATGGTTCATTAGTATTGTTTTGTGTAGTGTCTTGAAATGAAGTTATTGAGGGCTCGTTTGGTAACTTGTTTATTTTAATTGATTTTTTAATTATTTTATGAGATGAAAAAAGTTATATTTGAAATGATTTGTAAATTTTTTGTAGTTGAATAGATGGTTGGGAGAAAAAAAGTTATTGATTAATGTGTAGGATGTGACATTTTATCTTATTGATTATTATTATTATATTTTTTTATCTTTATTAGCTATTTTAGCCAAAATCTTTGTCCCCAAACATGGCCTGACCATGACAAAAAACTACTTTTTAATCAAGGGCTATGACAACTTGGTAAGGTCTTGAAGTATAAATTTTGAAGTCTTAGGTTTCATTTTTCCCGAGGCCAATCATCCGAGTGACAGTATATGGTTTATAGGACAAACCTGTCAAGCCTAGGCGACCATACTCAATGTTAGGAGTGTGAGTTCGAATGCCCGCTTGTGTGTGAGTCCGCGACTTATTATTATATAGTTAAGTAGCTCTACTATGTCGCACCACCTAAGAGTGATTTCTAAGTTTTTCACTCTACTGTGTAACATCACCTAAGAGTGATTTCTAAATTTTCGACTCCTTAAGGTCTAACCTCAGAAGTCATTTCTATATGGTTAGACATTTGTTGGCTTTTTGGCGTTCGAAGGTTATTATTGTAATTGTGAGCGTACTAGCAAGGATCAATCAGTCCTTATAGAAAATTAATTGCCAACCAATTATCAGACGATTGTGTTTTAGCTCTTTCAGCCTCAATGAAGAAGAATTTTACTAGTGGCTTGATTTAAGAGAATTAAGCAAAATAATAATTAAATAAAGAACAGTTGAAGTATTTCATTAAAATGAAAAACTTACAATGATCCAAACTCAGCCTCGTAGAGGTTTACAGCAACAATCTACTTGAAACTACTCCTATGAACGACGTGCAGTTCAGGAACTTAAAGTACAGAAAATGAAAGACTAGAAATGTAAAACTGGAAAGGAAAATAAGTATAATAAGACTAGTTTTTTGGATCTGAGTCTGGGGCTCTTTTTCTGGGCCTTCTCTGCTATTTATACTTCTCGAGGATGACCATCGAACTATATTTCCAACCGTCGAACTGCTCCTCCATGATCGCTGATCATGTTGGCTCCACTGTGCCATCACTTGCAGTTAGGCTTCCCTCCTAAATTTGAATTTAAATGTGAGTAACCGTTGAAGCCACATCACCTTGCATCTCTTTGTTGATTCACTGCTACTCAGATCTCGTAATAACCAATACTAACTGCCACGTGCACGATCAGGATCGAAGACTTGAATAGTTTTCCGGTATTACTCTTATTCTACCACGTGTCGAATTATAATTGGCTTGTACAAAATATGTAGCCAACAACATTGTTTTAAAAAAAGTTGCGTTTCTTTACCCAACTTAGGCCCCGTTTGGTAGAGCTGTGGGAAAATGATTATAGCTTATACCTTAATAGCTTATAACTTATAACTATAAATATAAGCTGATTTTTGACTTATAAATTAAGCTTCTCCTCCCGCACTCAAAGAATAAGTTGATTTCTGACTTACAAAAAGCTATAAGCTGTATTGTTAAGCTGAACCAAACACATCAAAATAGCTTAAATTAAGCTAAAAGCTGAAATAAGCTAGAAATAAACCCTACCAAACAAGGCCTTACTCTCATTTGGCAGAACTAAAATTCAATTTATTTTTTTGACTTATTGGTTTTTTATTTTTTATTTTTAAATTCCAATTTTGATCCAACATTTTTTATTTTGACTTTTATAAAACAAAAAAAAAAAACTTACGAAATTGATTTAATTTTGTCATTTCGAAATTTTAAGAAAAAAATATTTTTTAAATGTTTAGGGTCATCTAGTCGACACTAACCTCAGAAGTAATGTCATTTAAGTCAATTATATATATATATATATATATAAAGTTCATTAAAATAAAAATAAATTGAATTAAAAAATAAAACAAATAAATAAAACCTTAAAACGACAAAGATGTGGCGTTCCGGAGAAACTTCTTGTGCTTTCTGTGCTATTCCCATCACAATATTGTGTGTCAAGGGGTTATTTAGTGGATCGGGATAGATTAATTATATGAAAATGTCTTTTTTGAAAGATTTTGCAGATCAAAGAAGAACATTGAGAAGCTGTTTCAAGGAATTATTCCAAGTCCTCAAAGACCTATCTATCTTATATTTTTCATACAAGTGTGAATGTATCAAACCCCAATTTAAGCTCAAATCAGAGGGTCTGATCACATGTGAATTCGATCGACGACTATGATCGCACCCTGGATCGCTTAACCTAGTAGTTGTGTGATTACTAGCAGTTGGCCTTGTCTCACTAATTGTTGGTGATAATTATAAATAAAATATTAGAAAATACAAATAATAAAAATTACAATAACTATTG
Source organism: Camellia japonica (assembly GCA_030407325.1). Classification (NCBI taxonomy): domain Eukaryota; kingdom Viridiplantae; phylum Streptophyta; class Magnoliopsida; order Ericales; family Theaceae; genus Camellia; species Camellia japonica. The sequence continues at coordinate 200,193,127 of JAPPVO010000059.1, read as the reverse complement.
TAAGGGCTGAGGCATGGGAAATTCGCTCTCTTTAAGGAGATTCAAACCCTCTGCGATTAGGCAAAACCTCACACCGGTGCAGCAGAAATAACCTTGACTTGTCCTTCTAGGATACAACAGCCCGACTAAGTCGTATGGTTAACCAATACTGCACAATTGGTTGAACCCAAAGCTTTACACATACACCCTTTTTTATTTGCCTGATAATCTCACAAATAAGAAACTTGAGCTACCAATAAGAGAGGTGAAAGGCTCAATTTATAGGAGAGGAAACTTGGTAGGCAAGTATCTTGGAGAAAAGGAAACTTCGTGGACGAGATTTTTGGAGGAGAAGAAGATTTGACTTGGTGGGCAAGACTTGGAAGACTTGGAGAAGAAGACTTGACTTGGAGAATTCTTGGAGGAAAAGTATTGGAAGCTGTTTGAAGGATTCTTGGTCACTAAGAAAAGGATTAACTTGGGGGAAAAGAAAACAAATCAAACCAATAACACATTATAATATTAAAATATCTACTAACATTCCCCCACCTATTTTAATATTATAGGTAACAAAAAAGCTGAGATTATTAGGCAAATAAGGATATTATGCATCATGGTAGGTGTGCTTTACGTTGAACCTCCATTAGTAAAATAATAATATCTACTCCAGAGCTAATAGTATACTCAGCATTGAACTATGACTACTTAAGGGAAATAAATAATTATTGCACACACATAATATTCCAGGTGTTCACATAAGCTTTAAGAGCCAGCATATTACGGCCTTGTGTGATCCCAAGATTCATGAGTGTGTTTGAGAATTAGCCCAAATCTCATAGGTAGCAGCCCCACTACCACACTCACATAGGTGAATTCTGTCAAGGGTGCTTCTGTAACTATGACACCCCATTCAATAAGAGTTATAGAAATTCATTAAGAGTTTTTTAATAACTCAACCTCTACAACGTTACAGGATAAATACACTTACATCATAGGGATGGGTAAAAAGTAATTTAGTGCATTTCTCACGGCCATCATATGATCGTTTTTCTTATTGAACCTAGTTACAGGATCTCTGGTTCTTAGGTTGAGTATCCTCATACATGGCTCCTGCTATATTTAATGGGCTTTAACCCCATCCCCCTCGATGTATTCCAAACTCTATCTCTTGCTAAGGCCTTAGTTAATGGATCTGCAAGATTATCACCAGATTTAATATAATCCACATTTATGATGCCATTATTCATATAAGATCTCACAGTACTGTGTTTTTTTATGATAGGTCTGGATTTACCGTTATGATAACGGTTATTAACTCGACCAATTGCTGCGGTGCTATCACAATGAATCAATATGGGTGGAATCGGTTTTTCCCAACAAGAGATTTCATTTAACAAATCTCTCAACCAATTTGCTTCTTCACTAGCTGTAACTAAAGCAATAAGCTCAGCCTCCATTGTTGAATTAGCAATAATGGTTTGTTTTTTTTATTTCCAACTTATAGCACCACCTCCCAATGTAAATAAGTAACCAATGGTTGATAATGAATCACTGACAAGGTATTCCAATCGGCATCACTGTAACCTTCAAGTATTGTAGGATACTTATTATAAAATAAGCCATATTTTATGATACTAGATAAATATTTCATAATTCGCTCAATGGTTAGCCAGTGATCACTGCCAGGCTTGTTAGTAAACCTGCTAAGTACTCAAACTGCATAGGCAATGTCAGGTTTAGTACAGTCAGTCGCATAACGCAAGCTACCAATCATACTAGCATATTCCTTTTGATTAATTACATCCTCATCATTTTCAATAGGAAATAAACGCACATGAGGATCGAAAGGAGTAAGAACATACTTGCACTTATAAAAATTATATTTTCTCAAAATTTTCTCAACATAATGCGACTGATCAAGAAATATACCATCACAAGTTTTGATAATTTTCATTCCCAAAATATAATTAGCCTCACCAAGATCTTTCATATCAAAATGGCTACTAAGCATATTTTTTAGTTTCCACGATGATATGCAAATTAGAGCCAAATATAAGTAAATCATCCACATAGAGACTAATAATAACATGTGAATTTTCTTCAAATTTATAGTAGATGCATTTATCACATTCATTCGTTTTATAGCCATTCTCCATCATGCAGGAATCAAATTTCTCATGTCACTGTTTAGGGCTTGTTTTAAACCATATAGGGATTTAACTAGCTTGCACACTTTGCTTTCTTGATTGGGTTCCACAAAACCCTCAGGTTGATCCATATAGATTTCTTCACCGAGGTCTCCATTTAAAAAGGCTGTTTTAACATTCATTTGATGAATTTTTAGATCATGAATTGCAGCCACTGCAATTAATAATCTAATGGATGTAACTCTAGTAACCGGAGAAAATGTATCAAAAAAGTCAAGATCTGCTTGTTGTTTAAAACCTTTTGCAACAAGTCTTGCTTTATATTTATCAATAGTTCTATTCGGTTTAAGTTTTTTTTCTCAAAACCCATTTACAACCAATAGTTTTACAACCTGGTGGTAAATCTACTAATACCCAAGTTTTATTGGATAATAATGATTCCATCTCATCATTTACAGCCTCGTTCCAAAAAACAGAGTCAGGAGATGCCAAAACTTCTTGTAAAGTAAATGGAGTTTCCTCCACATTAAAAACATGATAATCAGGGCCAAAATCTTTTTCTAATCTGGCTCTTTTACTCCTTCTAGGTTAAAAAACTACAGTATCTTGGTTTTGTAAAAGAGGAGTAAAGAGACCGGTTTCAGATAAAATATTTTCTTGATAATTTTGACCCCCACCATTTTTAGATTTAAAAGGAAATTTTTCTTCATGAAAAATTGCATCACTTGATTCAAAAATTATTTTGTTTTCAATATCAAAAAATCTATAGGCTGTACTATTTGTTGCATATCCAAGAAAAGCACAAGTGGCAGCTTTCACACCTAATTTAGGACTTTTAGGGTCCACAAGTCTAATACAAGCTAGACAACCCTAAACTCTCAAATATCTCAAATTTGGCTTATGCCTTTTCCACAACTCAAAAGGTGTAACTTTTGTTTTTTTTATGTGGCACTCTATTCATAACATAACATGCAGTTAAAATTGCTTCTTCTCACAAATTTGAAAGAGCACCTACTTCAATTAGCATAGCATTTGTTAAATCAGTTAAAGTTCTATTTTTCCTTTTTACTATACCATTAGATGCAGATGAATATGGTGGAGTAGTTTTATGGATTATTCCTAAAGACTGAGCAAACAAGTTGAATCCAAAAGATTCATACTCCCAGCCTCTATCACTTCTATATCTTTTAATCTTTTTACTGAATTGATTTTTAACTTTAAGAAAGAATTCTTTAAATTTTTCAAAAGCATCACTTTTATTTTTCAACAAGTATATATAAGTGTATTTTGAAAAATCATCATAAAAATGATAAAAGATCTATTTCCACCACGTGTTAAAATTCCTTCAAATTCACATAAATCAGTGTGAATTAATTCTATCAATTCAGTATTTCTCACCACACTTTTATGAGGCCTTTCACTTATTTTTGCTTGACTGCAAACTTCAAATTTCTCAAACTTATTTGTTAGTCTGGGAATTAATCCTAAACTACTCATGACTCCCACATATCAGCTATTAATATGATACAGAAGAGCATGCCAAAAATTCATAGAAGACAGCATGTAAATAGAAACATGTGCTTTCTTATTCTCAACATTTAATTTAAACATTTCATCACAGGCATACCCTTTCCCCACAAATATGCCTTTTTTAGTGATTACATATTGGTCAGATTCAATAGTCTGCTTGAAACCAGCTTTGTTGAGCAAATAACTCGACATCAAATTTTTCTTCATGGACGGTGTGTACAACACATCTTTTAAAACAAGTACACGTCCAAAGGTAAAATTCAGCTCAACATCCCCACACCCAAGCACCTTGGTTAAACTGGAGTCACCAAGCATAACAGTCCTCTCCTTATTAAAAGGAGTGAAATCTTTAAACCAATCTTTATCATAGCAGACATGCCTATTGACATCAGAGTCTGCCCACCACCCTTCGACAAATTGAGCCATAAAAATATCTGTAATCATAGCCACAAATGATTCCTCGGTAACATTAGCATGTGGTCGAGACTGTTGTTTTTGAAATTTGCAAGTTCGAGCAATATGCCCACTTTTGCCACACACAAAACATGTCACATTTGTCAGATCTTGTGAAGGGGGTTCTTAGTTCCATTTCTTTTGCCTCGGGTAATTTTTATTTTGTGGCCTTTCAGTATTTTTCCAGGTTTTCTTAACTGGCTTCAAGTGACTATTTTTATGAAATCGACCTTTAGGTAAAGTATTTCCAGAAGTTAAATTTACCTTTGCAGTGGAATGCTCTTGCGTCATAAGCGCATCTTGTTCTTGTGCTTCCTCCTCCACCCGAATCCGTGTGATTAGAGTCTCCAAGGACGTCTCTTTTTGCTTGTGACGCATTGACTTCTGGAACTCCCTCCAAGATGATGGTAGTTTGTCAACAATACCTACTACAACTAGATTGTCTCCAATTTTGATGCCTTCGGATCTAACTTCAGCCACTAGCATCTGAAAATCTTGAACTTGCTTCACCACTGATTTTCCATCTATCATTTGATAGCGAAAAAAACGGCTGGCAGCATATTTTTTAGCGCTTGCCTCTTCAGTGTCATATTTATTCTGCAAGGCTTTCCAAATTTTCTTGGTAATGGTGTAAGTAGTATCATAATAATCATAAAATTGATCTGAAAGACAATTCAAAAGATAATATCGACATTTATACTTATCTGTATTGTATTTCTCAATTTTTTCAAGATGAGCAGCATACTCCTCGTCGGTCATCTCTTCATTGGGGACTAGGGGTGAGCAGCGGATATACCGATCCGCCAAAACCGACCGAACCGAACCAATCCGCCGCATTTTGGACGGATGCGTGATGATGAGCGGACGGTTGCGGATTGATTTTCTCCAATTCGCCAATTTGGCGGACGGATGGCGGATTTGAGATTCCTTTGGCCGCAACCGAACCGCCAAACCGCGAGCACCCATAATAATTTATAAGGCTTTATGTTTTCAATTTGTTTAAATATTTTGTTTGTGTTTTCAATTGAAAAAAGAGTTTAAATATTCTGTTGAAAAAATGTTTTCAATTTGAATATATTTTTTGAATTGAAAAAAATAAACATATTATTTATCTATATTTTTTGATTTTTAAATTTAACTCTAAAAATAATAAATAGAAAATATGATATATGCTAGTTGTTTTTGTTTTCAAAAACATATATAGATGTAACGATACAGAGACATACAATCTCTACTAGTGTCCTGTTCATGGTTTTAGTGGTTTGAATTGTTATTATATTTTAAGAACCACAGATTGTAATACTTTATGTGGATGAATCATGCTGTGATTGTAATATGTGGATGAGCCATGCAGTGATTGTGATATTCTAAAGTTTCAAACTTTCTTTTTTTGGATGAGATATACAGTAATTGTAATAGTTTTTTAAGTCATTGACTGTAATATATATATATATATTTTTTTTGAAGAAGTGTACAAGTTGAATTATGTTGAAAATTTTAAAATATTAAACCGCCAAACCGATTCGCATCCATCTGCCAAACCGCCAATCCGCTCAATCCATATCCGCCGGATTGGCGGATGGATGCGGATTGATTTTCTCCAATCCGCTAATTTGGCGGACGGATGGCGGGTTGGAGGTTCCGTGGCCGCAACCGACCCGCGCCCACCCCTATTGGGGACTTTGTTCGGATTTTTCTCGGTCGGGATATAGGCCACCTTGAGGAGACTGAGGTAGAAAATCTCCTTGCCTTTCTATCTCTTGAAATGGGCTCCGTTGAACCGGAAGGGCTTGTTGAGATCGCCGGTATTCTCGTTGGGCTTCTCCAGTACTGGCTCCATGAATTTTTGCTATTTGAATCTCCTTAAAATTGTTGGTAATAATTACAAATAAAATACCAGAAAATACAAATAATAAAAATTACAATAACTATTGTAAGGGTTGAGACGTGCAAAATTCGCTCTCTTTAAGGAGATTCAAGCCCTTTGCGGTTAGGCAAAGCCTCACATCGGTGCAGCAAAAAAAACCTTGACTTGTCCCCCCCAGGATACAACAACCCGGCTAAGTCGTATGGTTAACAAATACTGCACAATTGGTTGAACCCAAAGCTTTACACATACACCCTTTTTTATTTGCCTGATAATCTCACAAATAAGAAACTTGAGCTACCAATAAGAGAGGTGAAATGCTCAATTTATAGAAGAGAAAACTTGGTGGGCAAGTGTCTTGGAGAAGAGGAAACTTAGTGGACAAAATTCTTAGAGGAGAAGAAGACTTGACTTGGTGGGCAAGACTTGAAAGACTTGGAGAAGAAGACTTGACTTGGAGGATTCTTGGAGGAAAAGTATAGGAAGTTGCTTGGAGGATTCTTGGTCACCAAGAAAAGGATTAACTTGGAGGAAAAGAAAACAAATCAAACCAATAACATATTATAATATTAAAATATCTGCTAACACTAATAATTGTGTCATGTTATTGCCACGCGGTCCTAGTTGAGTTCCATATCACTGGCACGTAGATTTCAGTAACACATAAAGAGAGTAATTGTTGGCCATGAGAAAGATAGTCCTCAGCCTTTTGGTAGGTTGGTGTCGTTTGGTGCAATTTATTGAGTTGTCTATAATTTTTTTTATTCTAAAAATTTATGCCAATATGTTTAGTATATAATCTGTTTATAATTTATCATGCAGAAATAGTTTAAATATATAGTATTTTTTTTGATCGGCAATAGTTTAGAAAAACTAATTATCTAGAAGTTAGGAAATACTCAATATTTTTAACTTCTGCTTTTGATTTGAGAAAGACTATACCAAACAGTCACATGTGTGTGTGTGTGTCTGTATAGGAATGCAAATAAACTGAGCTGAGCCAAGCTTTGCTAGGCTTGAGTTTGGCTCACTTGTTTATCAAGCTCAATTATTCAGCTCAAACTTGACTCAAAACTCGATAATATCTTTATTAGTATTATTTAAATAAAAATATTAGTAATATTATTTAACATATAAATCATATATTTATGCTATTATTTATTTATACATGTTTTTATAATATTTAATATATAAATAATATATTTATTTTATAATTTAAATAAAGATAAATGAGTCGAACTTATTTGAGTTCAAATTTAACTCTTTTACTAAATAAGTCTAAAAGTTAACCTTAAACTCGTTTATTCACTTAATGAACTAAACTGAATCGTGCTCGCAAACAACTCAATTCAATTGCAGCACTACTTATGTCTATAGAAAGAACAACCTATTTGTGCGTTCTCTTATATTGAATGCCCCTCAGCTGCACCCGTAGATGAGCTTAGAGGCATGCCCCATTAGCATAATTGGTATCAACATAATACCTATACTACACACGGGTATAAATAGATAATTAAAAATTAACTTTTAAAATTAATTAAAAACATAAAAAGTGTTTAAAATATATGGATAAAATATTTTAGATAAATTAAATTTTTATTAGAGTTACATTTAAGTGAAATTTTTCTTATTCTTATGTTATTAATTGTGTATTCTAAGTCCTTAATAAAAAATATATGCCACAGTTTAATTGGCAGAAATTAAAGAATAAATTGCAAAAATTACATTTATGATAAGATATAAATATACTTTTTCCTATGAATTTTGTAATCTTAATTTATCCTATGAAAGAATTCGTCTGATAGTATACTAAACCACATTTGTAATATATTAGTTATCCTTTGTCTGTTTTGTAAAGTTTAAAAATTTCTCTACTCATGCATAAAAATTGTAATTTGCTTTATGTCAGAACTCTTAGATAAGAATAGATTAGGGTTGACTTGTGGAATTAAAAGTGGCTTAAAAGCTACTAGACTCAACTTTTACTCTAACTTGACCTTGACTTAATCATTAAAAAATAGGTTAATTACATCAAGACTCATCAACTATTAGCGAATATCACTTATTTATTTATTTAATGATTGTGATGTTGAGAATTAGAGTGTGGAAGAAAAAGGAGTCAATGTCTAAGAGGTGAGGAAGGCCGAAGGAGTAGAGGCAGCTGTAGAGGCAGTGGATATGGTGGAGATGGCGGAGGTTTCGGAATGAAAAGAAAAGGCTGCAAGAGACAAGAAGGAGAAAGAGAATGAGAATAGATTGTAGGTTAAGCCCCCATACTATGTGAAGAATTTCTTTTAGGAGGAAATTGTTGGCTTTTTTGGTTTTTGAAGGTTAATTATGTAATTTAAAGCGTGTCGCAAGGATCAATAAGTCTTTACAGAATCCTAATTGCCAACCAATTATCAGACGATTGTGTTGAAATTCTTTCAACCTCAATGAAGATGACTTTTACTGGTGGCTTTTTTAGGAGAAAACTTATAAATGATCACAGGTACAAAATAGTTCAAAAACTAAATTTCATTAAGTAAATAACCCAACCTGAAAAATGTTTACAGCAACGACTACTTGAAACTACTCCTAGGAATTGAAGTGTAATACAAGAATTGAAGAACTGGAAATGTAAAACTGGAAAGAAAATATGAAGTAAACGACTGGTTTCTAGATTTGAGTTTGGGTCTTCTTTTGTTGGCCTTTTCTTCTATTTATACTCTCCACTGGTAACTAACAAAACAGACTTTTAACCGTTGAAATGTCCTTCCACGACCATTGGTTATGGCCCTGAACAATCTGCTCCCACGACGCCTTCTTTGCAGTTGGGCTTCCCTCTTGAATTTGAATTTGAATTGTGAGTAACCATTGGGCCACGTCACCTCGCGCCTTCTAACTATTTCTATGTAACGCAGACCCACCATTACCAATATGAACTACCGCGCATCTGTCACTGATTGGAGACTTGCATTAACTCCCCAAATTACCCTTTACGAGCCATGTGTTAAGCTGCAATTGGCCTATACAAAATATATAGTCAATATTACCCCCCGCATTAATATACCCAATACTTTGTGATATTAGTGGATTAGTGCATTTTGTCCACATCATAGGACGTGCATGGACTTGGCTAAAATATAACCGTCCTCTCAGAAATGAAGCACTAAACTTCATTAAATTCTTCTTTATGCTTTGAACATTTCCCCCACTATCTGCGAATACGAAGAGACTAATACATCTTCAATGGCCAATCAAGCCCTCTCTTACATTGATCGAGCATACGATGAGGTATTTGACAATGATGACCGACCTCAAAAGAAACTCCATGCATTTATTGGCCACACTTATCCGCCTCAATTTATACAAGTTATGGAAGCTTTTTCACCAAACGAACCTCTGGACCAAGCATTTGCACAAATGGATCTCATAAGCTCTTTCTCTGCTCCAAAACTTTCTACATGGGATGAAGTTGCTTCAGCCTCATCTGGAAATACTGGTTGGGATGCTTGGTTAACATCGGTTCAACCTCAAATAAGGGAGCAGATTCATCATAGAATTGTTGAATTCAATGATCCCCTTTTGGTGCCTCCTTCTTCCCGAAGCTCAGTAGTATACCCTTACATACCTTTTGATCGCCGTCGTTGTTTAGAGGACAACTTGCTTTCAACATGGTATACGTCCTCCATGCCAATGAGGATAGTGCAGAAGACTCCTAATCCAATCGAAGCATTGGGATTTAGTCTCTCATTCTTGGCTAAGAAGGCAAAATATTGTTCTTTTGATTGGCTAGAGTGCGTGAATGACCCCTATTCCCTTCTTCCTTTGGGATGGACCCTTCTGTACCCTCTCTCCCTTAGAATCCTAACTGGATGGAGGAATTGAGACTTACCCTCTTTGAAGGTCAACATTTCTCTTCTTATCAATCTCCAGTTCCTTCAACTGCATTTTAGTAGTATAAAGCTCAGCTCCTTCTTGCCGCCTTCTCTCATTTGCCTTTTGAAGTACTTGGAGATGAGGTTCCTCACAAGAACTTCGTATGGGCTTGTGACATTGTGTCTCGAGGTCACGTTCTCAACCTCATAGCCCAAATAGAGCTCCACACTTTCTTAGACTAACTCTCTCTCCTACTTAACTGGCATAAAAATTCCATAGCCACCAGTGATTAATGAAAATAGGCCCTTATAAAAATTCATCGAATTTGTAGCCAAATAGGCCCTCATTATGTAAATATTTATACATTAATGAGACTGGGTTTTTGACATTCCAATTTGCATGATCTGGTTTTCATATTCCAATTGTATGATCTATTTAATATGTCCTCACTTTTTGCTTTGTTTATGTAATCTGTGAATAACAACTTCGAAGTAACCAAGTTTGCTTCGACTCCTGGTTTTAAAGGTTTTGAAGCATGGAGTTTCTTTTTTAGACAACATTTGTCTTGGGTTTCCAGCTTCCAATTATATGGTCAATCCAATCTGTGCAAACAACAGTTTTGACTTAACTAATCTTGCTTCGAAGTTTGGTTTAAGTGTTTCGAAGCATGTAATTTCTCTTAAGAATGACAATATCTGCCTTCAAAGGGTCTTATCTTAGCAAAAAGTGCATGAAAGTGCTTTTATGCATAGATAAATCCTTTGGTCTTTGCACTTTCCACATTGGTTGACCAAGTACTGGCTTCATCATGCTTATGCCAAAAGATCAGGCAAGAACCATATTCTGATCACAAAACATTAGAAAGACTCCTTCGAAGGAAATTTCCTTTTGTGAAAAGCCTAAAAGAATACCTTTAAGACTTTCGAGGTAAACAAATCCCAGCTATGCTTGAGTTTAAGGTATAAGACTGGTTTCGAAGCTAACCACCTGCTTTCGAAGCCAAGCTGAGTATTTGAAAACTGGCTTCGAAGTCAACTCCCTGTTTTCGAAGTCAAGCTAAGCATTTTTGAAATAAGTTTCCCTCATTCAGGAATTGTAAAACCCTAATCACACACATGGGTCAAATTCGAGTTTATTTGACCCGTTATATTAAATAGGTAATTTTGGACAGAAACATTTAAAACCCCATCTTCTCGTGCTTTATCTACACACTTGTCTAAAATTTCCCTTTCACTCTTACTGCTCCCGACTGCAACTTCTTACCCTTCTCATACTTGCTCTCCTTATTCCCTTTTCAACCATTCATTGATGGCTTCTTTTTCTTCAATCGTTGAGTGTATGAGCCCGTCTGTGGCTTTGAGGAGGTGTATCAATGAAGAGTACGGAAAATACAAAGCTGGTGAACGAACTGCCATTAATGGACATATCTTCATCCCTCGTCACCATACTCAAGGGGTGTTTGTCCTTGGACCTATCTTCAGAGAAGCCCCTGCTCAGCTTCCTGCTTTGTACCCTCGTTTAGAGGATCACTGTCTCCTTTATGAGGGTGGCCTTGACTGGGACAACTAGAGGATGAACCGACCTCATCGCTGCTGGACACATTAAGGCAAGAATGGGAAGAATGGTATGACAAAGTTGTTCCTGCCAGAACCTAGGACCTCCAAGAACTTTGTCTCTTAAATGTCCTTCGACTATCCAGGTTCACTATTTTCGAAGACCCTTTTTTAATACTTGCCGCTCTTTGTTTTTGGAATTCTACTTTTAACTTCTTCCAATTTCAGTGTGGTATAATGTCCCCCACTGTTCTTAACATCTGCCATTTTCTAGGGTTATTGCCCATTGGCACCCTTTTTGGTCTGGACTACCCTAACCTTATAGTTCCTTTTTCTATTCCCTCTCTGAACTCTTTCTTTAGTGATTTTGTTGAGTCTGAGAATAAAAAGGAAGGTCCTATGACTGACCGAGAATTCTTTTCTTTCCCTCTATATTGACTTTGCAAATTCCTTTTTTGTACCTCTTCTCAAAGAATCATGCTGAATTTGCCCATCTTGCCAAGGCTCTTACTTCGAAGAAAAGGATAGTCTTAGCTCTATATGTTTTGGGTCATGTCTACCAAACCTGCTCTCAATTCTGCGAAAAGCCTATGGATGCTAATCAAGGAGGCCCATTTTGGGTACTTTAACTCTGGCTTTTTGCATACCTTACAGGTTTACACTCTAAGTGTCTAAAATTCTTGGTGGAAAACCCCACCACTTATGGAGTAAAGTATTCTAGTGTTTCTCTCTACCTTTTCGGTTTTGCCTTCTACTTTTTCTTTTTCTATTAACTACCAGCTTCTTCTCTTTCCACCTTATTTTGTCCCTTCGTAATTAACATCGGGCCAGCATCGTTGAGAACCTTTCTAGTTGACAGAACTTGCTCTAGTCCCCAAAATAAAGATATGTGAGCCTCCATTCTAATTCCAATGGAGCTTTTTGTTGGCACTCTAAACCCGTGAGCCTACAAATGCATATCTAAAACCTACTGTCCTACTCAATTTGCTAGGCAATTTGGGCTTACTCAAGGGATTCATGTCCCTTTCTGCAGCTAAACTAACCCAAATCTTGCAACCAGAGAGCTAAAAGTGCCAAAAACCAGGCTGGATGAAGCAACCTCCATGCTAATTCAAGACTTAATTGAGTTTGGATTCTCTCCCTTCATTTCCCAAGGCACTGCATTGAAAAGATACTGGAATTGGTGGACAGCTAATATGGAGGTGCATTTAGCCATTTCTCCCTAGGATCTGCTGGTAGGGCTAGATGTGCATTCCCAAACCAATCCCAAGGATTCTTCTTCCACTGCTCCTATTATCCCAGTTCCTACTCCCGCTGCCTTATCTCCTTCTCCTAGAGTTACCAGGGCCACTTCGAAGAAGGGTATACACTTTGTCTCCTTTACCCCTTTCCTTTTATGATGCCATGCTTGTTTATTTATAGCGTCAATATTCGGTGTAGGAATTCCACAGCAGGCTTCTCCTCAAAGGGCTCAGGCTTTACATATTCTCAAGGGCAAGCAATAACAGAAGAAAAGAAAACTTCTGCTCAACCCTAAAAAGGAGATACCTGAGGTTTATTCAGAGGAAAAAGAGGAAACACCACTGAAATGGTAGAAAAGAAGACATTCTCTCATTCTGAGCTCTCTAAGGACTTCACTCATGAGGCAGTTGCCAAAGCAGTAGAGAAGGAATAGTCTAATGACATTATTGTCTTTCAGAGGTCAGAGAAGAGGAGGCACCAACAACTGCTAAGAGAGGAAGCTGTTGTTGCTGCTGCTGATGCACTACAGAAAGAAGTTGCGAGGAAGAGCAAGACTGCTGAGAATTATACCATTCGTAGCTCTCCAATCATTACCTCTGTAACCACCGAGGTTGGTAATTACTCTTAGTCCCTTTTAACAACTCTTTTTTCCAAGACTCAGCATATATTTAACATATTTCTAGTTTCTGGAATGCAGTAACAGCCTACTTACACTTTCTCATCTCATCATTGCCTCTTTCTACTTCACTTGGAAATGAGGGGCCCTTTTTGACTTTTGCAGAGCTGAAGCCAGCTTTAAAAGAAAAAGGAAAAGTTAATCCTAAAGTGCCAGTGAGTGCAGATCCTATCCAGTCAATATTTCCACTTTCTAGCTCTTCACTTCCCATGTCTTCTCTCATTTTTTCCTTGAGGTCACGCATTCCATCTTCCCTTTCTCTTGGCCTTTTTAATTCCTTAAACTTGCCCATGATCTTCATTGTCTTACCTTCACAGCCCTCTCCCAGAGTCCTGGCTACCCCACTATCACCTGAGAAAGCCCCAGTTGTTGCTTCTTCTTTAGTGGCAGCCGGTACTTCAAAGGATGACATTGGTAGCTCTAGCTCACCAATCTCCTCTCTACCATCCAGCTCCAGTCCTTCTTCTTTTGATTTATTGGTAGCCAGGACAATAGACACTGTTAGGGAATGGTTCACCTCTTCTCCTATCCCCATGCTACCATCTCTTTCCTGAACTAGTGATTCCTCTATACTGCTAATGTCAGAGGAAGAGATGGACATCTTCGAGGCACAGCTAGCTAGCTTATTCGATACTTCTTCACCAGCTCGAGCAGCCATTAGTGAGACTGAGCCATTGACCCTTGCTGACTCCCTTTTAGAGATTATCAAGAGCTCTTCCACTGCTAGAGAATCTTCTTTACCTCAGGTGGACCTAGGCACCTGCTTGGACTTGTTGAAATCATTCTCAAGGATTCCATTTGAAGCCCTACAAAGCCTATTATCAAAAATGGTTTCCTCAAATGCTGTAAAGTCTTCGAGCAATCCAACATGGCTTTTGCCAGCCACTTATCTCAGACAACAGCCACTATTGACTTTTACATCAACATCTGCCACATGGCCAAGGCCGCAAAAGAGGAGCTACTGAAGGATAAGGAGTTTGTCTCCGAAATACATGCTGAAGTGTTTGATTTGAAGGGACAACACTCCCACGCCTCTCAGCTTCAAACCCAACTTTTGTAGAGGAAAGCTCAACTGGAAAAGGAACTGGCAGCAGTCAACCTAGCCATGGATCGAAATGTTGAAAGAATGCAGACTACCAATCAAGGGCTAGGTGACAGGAGGCAAGAGATGGCTACAGTTATACAGTTGTTCTCATCCCTTAGGAGTAGAGAATCAATTGTAAGGGAACAACTGAAACATTGTACTATTTTTTAGGCCAATTAATGGCTTCCTGTACTTAGATCCTTATGAAATAAAAATTCTTATTATACATGTTCCTCAGTGTTCAATGCTTCTTTTACTACTCCTGCTTAACACTTCTCACACTCCTTGTGTTTCCCACATAGTTGGATAATAAGGCTTCAAATATCTGCCATTGATCTTCTTGGGATGCACATAACCACTTAGATTTCTCAGATGGTAGGCTCCCTCTGGAAAGACTATGAATTTGGTATGGTCTCTCCCAATTAGGTGACCATTTGCGAAATTTATGGCTCTTAATTCCTATTAGTAGTATTGTCTTCCACACTAAATCTCCTTCATCAAAGTTAATGTGCTTGACTTTCTTATTATAGCTTCGGACTGCCTTTTTCTTTTGGAAAAGGATATTGTTAAATGCCAAAATTCTGGCCTCATCCAAATTTTCTATCTCTAAGAACATGCTTTGATGATATTGCTCAATAGTTAACTGGTCTTGGCATTTTACTCTCAAGGATTTGATATTAATTTATATAGGCAACACTGCATCATGCCCATATACTAAGGCATAAGGAGTGATTCCTGTACTTGACCTTGGAGACGTCCTATAAGCCCATAGCACATCTAACAACAAGTTATGCCAATCCCTTGGATTGTCTTCCACAACTCTTTGTATTCCTTTTTTCAAGGATTGTTAGATGATTCAGCTTGACCATTTGCTTGTGCATAATATGGGGTGGAATTAATGAGACTAATTCCAAATTCTACTGCGAAAGACTTCACTATATTTCCATCAAACACAATTCCATTATCTATAATTATAGTCTGTAGGATACCAAACCTATGGATTAATTCTTTGATAAATCCAATTACTTTAGTCTAATCCACAGCTTTATAAGGCTTAGCTTTGACTTATTTAGTGAAGTAATCTGTGGCCACTAGAATGAAACAATGATGTTTTGAAGAAGGAGGATATATTTTCCCTATCATATCCATTGCCCATCCTCTAAATGGCCATGGCTTCACAAATGCATGCAAATCAATTATTGGCGCATGTCTTATCATGCCATGCTTTTGGCATGCCTGACATCCCTTTGCATACTCTATACAATCTTTAAGGATGGTTGGCCAATAATAGAAATGCCTTCAAAGGAACCATCTCATCTTTACACCAGGCTGATGGGCACCACAAATGCCTTCATGCACCTCAACCATAGCAGTCAGTGCCTTTTTTGGCCCTAGATATTCCAACTACAGCCCATCTGTCCCCTTTTTGTAAAGAGCATTCCCATATATTATAAATTGCATTAACTGCAATTTAATCTTTCTGCTGACCTTCAAAGAAGGACAAGTTAAATATTGGATGATTGGATGTCTCTAATCATGCTCTTCTATATTATTTTGGTTAACTTCCACAATGATACGCCTTTTAGCCAAAGGTGATATTAACTTTTGATATGTTGCTTAACTTATGTCCACTTGGGTGTCACCAATTTTTCTGAAATTCGAAGCCCTCTGAGCTATATCATTGGCTTTGTGATTGTGACAACCCTCACCTCTGATTAGTGCTAATCTGTGTCTAAGCATGATAAGTAACTGATTAGAATGAAATCCTGATCTGTTTATATGAATGTGTTGCATTAGTTGCATTTCTATCTGTTTGCCGTTAAATGATCTGTTCATGTTTTAATTTCGAACCGCAAATTGAAGGCCTTAGCGGCGGCCGAATCAGAAATTGATTAGTGTTATATGCTAGTTAGAATTTATGTGATTTTATGGTAGGTTCAATTAAAATTTGACTTGGAATGATTAAATTAGATTAAATAATGTTAGAATACATTGGTTTGAGATATTTGCACTTTTGCCACTAAAGTGGCTTGATTCTAGACCACTTATCCTCCAATTTACATCATTTTAATACATCATTTGCTCATCTTCTTGAGACCAAACCGAGTGAGAAAGGGAGAGTGAGAGAAATTGAGTTCTTCAAGAAGGATTTTGCTTGAACTTAGAAGAATTGAAGGAAATTTGCATATTTGAGCTTCCATACCTAGAATTCAAGGCCTAAGGTAGGAAAATCATCTTCTTAATTGTGTATTTAAGTTATTCCTTGCATGGTTCATGGTAAATTAGTGATTATGAGTCACGAATTAATTTAAAGAGTTGAATTGAGAATAGATTCATGCATGCATATACATACTCTAGCATTTTGAGGTTGTTTTCATAAGAATTTCCACATGCATGTCCACATTTTGGTTGTAGTCCATGAATTCACCATAGTTTTGAACTCAATCTTGTATTTGGTCATGTTTTGGAGCATTGGAATTCATTAGAACACTTGCATGTAATTGTAGACACCCCATTTTTGACCGTCCTCAAAACTTGGACGTCACCGCTTGAACACTCGGTGATTATCCCTGTTTGTGTTCGTCTCGAGTTCCTGAAGGTCTCGACAGCGCGCCTTGCCTCAGGACCTCTTGACTCGGCTGCCTCGTGTTCGGTTTTGCACCAAACACCTGTGTTTTTGCCTTGAAGGGTAGGGAATGGCTTGTTGGCCGTCCCCACACCCCACCGGCCCTCCCCTATCATCACCGGCCGCATATGTGTACCACCGGCCATGGTTTCTTAAAATCAATGGCCGGTCGGCACTGTGTTTGGCCGACCGGCACTTTATTGTGCCGATGACCTAATTGACCAGCCGGTGACCCTTCTGCACCCCTTGGAGCATGGTGCATGCCAGCTGTGCTAGCTGGAATGCACCCACACCACTCCCCGTGCACGTGTGTGGTTGTTTTGCACCTTTGACCCTTTTTGGTCCAAGCCTCTTGGACAAGAATTGCACCCTTTGCTCAAGCTTCTTGAGGAAGCTTGACCCTTTGTCTTGGCTTCCTCAAGAAGCTTGCACCCTTTACTTAGCTTCCCTTGGAAGCCTTGACCCATTTTGAATAGCTTCTCTTAGAAGCTTGGCCTTTACATTGCCTATATAAGAGAGCCTCTCTTCCTCCATGAAAGAGGTTGGAATTTTTGAGCAAGAAAACCAGAGAATAGATATATATATCTAACATATATATCTACAACCATATATCTCTCATCCAACTTCCAAACACCCTTGTTCTTGGGCCATTCCTTCACCAACCCATAGCACAACACCACCACTTCCATTTCCAGCATTTGGGAGGTCATTTGCAGAGCTTAGGAGCACCAAAACTTGGTCCAAGAGGTGCTGGTTTGTTGGTCTACAAGGGTAAGCACACTTTTCCCCAAAACTAGCATTTTCTTGGTTCATATCTAAGCCATAGTTGCATGTATTTTTGAGCTTCGATGTAAACTACAAAGAGGCTTATTTCGAGCCCTTCTTCAACATTGAAGAAGGGCTCAACCTTGTTTGGGACCCCCATGTATGACTTGCTTCATTACACCTCTTTGGTCCCTATTTTTGTATGTCTTTTTATCCTACCATGCTTCTATTTTTGGGTCTTCGACAGGCCTGAAAAGGGTCTTAGTTTGACCCCCTATACATGCCTCATGAAGGGTGTTTGGCTGTTTGGTGCATCCTTTTGGTACTTCATGTTATAGCCCTCTTGTGGCCTTAATCTTCCGTTGCATTTTAAGGGTGTTTGTATATTGATTTGGGGGCTGTCATCTACTTTGAGTAGTCATATTTTTGGTCCCGCATCAGTGTTATAGAAGGGTCTTTTTCAGTTTGGGCTTTGCATCTTACACTTGCTTTGTAATCCTCCATTTTGCCTTAACATGTATCTAGCATTTAGACCACTATGCTTACTTGTTTTGGCTTAGCTTTATGAAGATTTTATGCTTGTTTTGACATGCTTAAGGACTGTTTTGGGTCATTTGAGTCATCCATGCTTTGCTTTGTATAGCTACCATGCAACCTCTCTTGTATCCCTTATGAGCCTTGAATATGGACCCCTCTAGCATGCTTTACCTGCACTATTTCGGTGATTTGGAGTCACTTATCATGTCATTTCAGTCCTCATAGTATGCTTGAATGCTCATATTTGATGCTCCTTTAATGCTTCATAAGGTTGTTGTCATATGCTCCATATTTGGCCCTTTGTGCATGCTTCCATGCTTAGACCTTTTAGATGCCATCTAAGCGGTTTTGGGGGGTTTGTTTTAACATGCTTTAGGACTGATTTGGTTGTTCTTGGCCTATTGAGGCTTAATTTGTATAGCCATGGTTTAAGCCCCTTGGCTTGCTTTGAGTTTTGGACATCGTTGCATGCTTGGCTTGTCTTGTTTACTTGGTTTTGCACCTTCTATAACATGATTTCAGAGCTTTCTAAGCATGCCATGTATCCATAATTATCCTCTTTTAAGTGTGCTTAAAAGTTGCTTTGATATGCCTAAGTGTTGGACCTTGTATGCATGCATGTTTGTGTGTACACTAGCCTTCATTTCCTTGGCATTTGGCCACTGTTTTGGGCTTGTTTGGGGGCTGTCCAAATTAGTCTAAGACCCTCCATCGCATGTTGCGATATGCTCACCTTGTTTGTTGATTGCATACTTGGCTTATCATGTGTTGTTGCATGTTTAAGTGGCATTGCATTTGGCATGCATTTCCTTGATTGAGTTGCTTAACATGTTGCTTGTCTTACGTACTTACATGTTTGCATTGCATTTTGCAAGCTTGCATATGTTGTTGCATACTTCACATGTTTGTTTGCTTAGGTTGCGTGCCTAGTACATGTTATATGTTTGCATGCTTGCCTCATGTCCATGTTGCATACTAGATCACATGCCTAGGTTGCATCGCATTGGCATGCATGCCTTGCCTCTTGATCAAGTGATAGAGGTCGGGCTTTATGTGTTTGTTTGGTTTGCATGACATTTGATATCAAAGTTGCTAACTTGGCTTTTGGGCCATCATGCATTGAAATGCGTGATTGATGGTCCGGGGGTCGAGGGCCATGCTCCCTTGAGTCCATTACATGATAGGGAGTGTGTCCGTGCACACATTTGCTTGAAATTCCATGCCATGCACTGTCTGTCCTTTGTTGCTGTCAAAACTGTCTTCTGCAGGAATTTTGTACCGACCGGCAGTATAGAGTGCCGACCGGCAATGTATTTATTGCCGATAGCTTCATTTCCAGCCGGTGGACTTTATACACGGCCGGTGGACATTCTATCCAGCCGGTGATGATCCTTAGGATTCAGGGAGCCTGTTCCAGGACTTTTGCAATTTTCCAGAGAAGCAGGACAGTGAAACAGAGGCAACAGTGGCATGGTACGGACTTTCCGGGCGAGTCGGATTCGAGCATGCATCATTCGCATATCCCGAGGCAGGGTTGAGGCCCCCCTTCTTTTTACATTTGATTTAATTTGATAATTAGAATTTTGTAATAATTTATTCATTTATTCTTGGGACTGTATATTCTTTTGGTCCCTCCGTGTGAGGGCATAATTGTAATAAGTGTGGGTGAGTGGTTTGTATGTCTTCCAACCCCCACTTCTTTCTCCCTTTTATTTACCTGCTTATGATGGTAGATTAGGGCACGTCCATTTTAGCATACCTTATGCAATGCATGCGTGCATCCATGCATTTGTCTAAACATGCACCGGGCTCGGTACATCATACAAACTGCATCGTACTTTCAATTCCAAATTGAATACGTGATAGTTGTAGCATTTCATGTGCCATTTTAGGGTCAGCCGAGCCTACTCTAAATTGCATCCTTGCCTGTGTTGCATTAGCCACTTAACATGACCTAGGGACATGCATGTCTGCTAACTAGTTTCTTGTTTTGGCACGGAGTACGATGTAAGTATTTTACGCTTTAGCATACCACATGCGTGTGAATGTTGCCATGACAGTATGCTTACCATGCGGCTAAGTGCTTACATGAGATAAACTGTTTGAATGCCTGTGGGTGGAGGTTGGATTGCTTGAGTTGGAATAACTCATTGAAATCCGTATTTTAGCCTACTTGCGAGTAGCAAATTCCAAAGCATTTTCAAAGAAAACGGGTATGCAATGCTTATTTCCAAATTAGGCAATCTAGTCTATACTTGTTTTGCTGTGCGCATAACGTAGTAAAACTAGGCTAATAACCGGTATAAGGGCATGTAATGTTTTCAAAATCGGATATCACGGTTAGTAGAGGCCGGTCTTCGAACCGGGCGAAAGGGGGTGCTCATAGCTGACCTTCCCCGATCGTACCCAAGCTCCCGAGCCAAGACATTTGGTGATGACGGACACGTGGCCTTCGGCACCGAGTCAGGGTTTCCTAAATTCCCCCATAAAAAAATATTTAGGTGGCGACTCTGTAATCTGGCAAAGCAGTCCATGTTTGGCACTACTTTTCAAAAATCTGTTTTTCTTCAAAACGATTTGCCAGAGTTGGACTCTTTGGTTCAAGATTTAGAACCGCAAACAAAAGAGAGTCCGAGCTGTAGCCGAGGTCCCCCGCGGGCGTTGTTACAGTAATGTTCTTGCATTGTTCTTCAAGTTTCTTTGAAATTGGTATTCAATTGGCTTACCCTTGGGCTTGATCTTACAAAATTTATCTTCAAAACATGTCATATTGTTGGTTTTCAAGTGTTTTCCAGAAAATGGGCCCAAAAGGTTGAGTTTTGATGTGTTGAATGTTTGGTTTGAGCTTGGGAGGCAAATCTGGAAATTCCAGATTTTGGCTTCCACGCTCGAGCGACCATCTTTTGTTCGGAGCTCTGCTCGAGCGGAGGAATTCTGGCTCGAGCGTAGATTGCAAGCTCTCAGGTTTTTGGTGTACGCAGACGCATGCTCGAGCGACGAGACCTACGCTTGAGCGAAGAGCTGTGTTTCACGCTCGAATGAGCATCGAGCGAGCGTCAACCGAGGATTTTCAACATCCAGCACTTTTTGCATTTTTACAGACCGCTCGAGCGAGGAAGTCCACGCTCGAGCGACCCCTCTGTTTTGGCACGCTTGCTCAAGCGTAGAAAGCCACGCTCGAGCGAGACCCCTATTTCAACAAAAATTTGAAAAGTGTTTTAAAGTGCATTTTCGCATCCTCATTCCATCCTAGGCATTCCTAGGCCAAGTTTAAGGCATCTTAATGAGGATAATGTTATAGAACCACACCAAGTATAGTTAGGGGCTAAGTTATTAATCCCGAGTGTGTGTTCGTTCTGTCACTCTGTAGGGTTAGCATCCAAGGACGCTCGTTACCTTGTCTGTAGCCCAATGCTCTGTGAGTAACAATGTTGTAAAGATATGTTCAATTATGATTATTTTCTGAATGATCAATTGTTCTGCTTACTGAAATGTTATTGTTTAATGAATGAATGTTTGTTCTATTTGTAAACTGTATTCGTGGCATCCATAGCAATTTACTATTACTGTACTGTTACTGCTACTGTTACAGAGATCTCTATCGGTTCCCATGTTTGGAACTACTACTGTTTACTGTTATGATGGCCATCAACTGACTGTTCGGTCGGTTAAGACCTACTGTACTGCTTTGTTATTGAATGTACCACATATGACTATTATGTTTTCTAAATGACTGTTATGGCATGAAATATGAGCCACTGGTTGAATAACTGATTTACTGATACAATGGACTATTTTGATTACTGAAAGGACATTCATTCTTAACCCCTTTACGCATATGTTATTCACTAGACTTTAGCTCACTGTTTATATTTAAATGTAGGTATCCAGGCACCGGACCGAAGCTAGGAGCGTCAGGCTAAGCTCCCGTTTTGTCAAAGCCAACCACTGTGCCTCACCTCAAGGTTCCGAATGCGTTAAAGCCAAGGTTGTTTGGGGTGTTTTTAGATTCTCCCTTTTGCCTTTATTCTGTAATAAATGGTTAAGAGACTTGACCGTACAGTTATAGTTATTGCTCCATTGTCCACTAACACCCTATTCATTTGTACCCCATTGAAGTAAGCTTTGATATACAGAGGCTTAACCTGCTAGGTCATAGATATTGTAGGATATTCGAAGGGGTATGAGAGGTTAATGCTTACCTCTTCACTTTCTTTATCAATTTCCATTGGCTTGGCTACTTCTGACTCATCTTGAACCATGCTGGCTTGTGAATCTTCACTAGAAATCGGAGTGGGGTCATCTTCCTGACCTTCTTAGTTTCCCTCCTCAGCTTGGAATTTTTGTGGCAGCACATAAACCATATTTACTGGCATTGGAGAAAATAAGCCAAACTGTACCACTGGCTACGATTGCTCTCCTTTCATATTGGTCTGCTTTAAAGCTTAGGAGGCATTCTCCATACTGCACTCTGGGACCTCAGTACTAGTGGGTTCCTTCGAAGCAATTTGTTTGTGATCTGCTCCTGTTGGCTTTTCGACAAGAAAGGTTTGTTCAGCTATGAAGGCTTCGAACATTTCATCTTCAGCCAATTCCTTCTCTTGGCCTCGATCACCTTTTCCCTCTGTCTCATTATCACTTTCCATCAAGGCCTTTTCAAGACCTGTTAGGTTGGATCTTTCTTTGGCTTTCAGTTCAGCATGAACTTTAGCCAATTGTTCTTTATTGGCACTCTCTTTGATCTTAGGACTAGGCTTTGAACCTTGTCCTTCTTCTATTTAGCCCTTTGACTGTGTCAAGGAAGTATTTTCTACATTTTCTTTCAAGTCCCTCTGATACGGAGTGTACCTTCGCTGGATCTTCCTCCTTTGGGACCTACAGATTACAAGAATCATGTCTAGTTCCCTAGTCTTTAGGTTTTTAAGCAGAACTCAATTGTTTGGAGCCACCAAAGGAGGCTTGATAATCATTCCCTTGTCTTCGAAAGTCTTGCTTTGTGCAGGTACTAATTTAGGTTTGTTCTATACAACAAACCAATTTGGGACCCTAGGGACCTATGAACCCACTGTTCTAGCTGCTGGGCCTGCTACCCTATCTTTGTAACTGGCTTCGAAGCAGTCCTTGGAGGCCAATCACTAGGCCTGGTTCCCTGTCTTAAGCCAAATTCAGGCTTTCCTTCTAGCTGATTGCCCATCCTATAGTAGTTAGGTGGCCTGGTTTCATACATGGGCCACTTTCCCTTTGATTGCATCCTGGTATCTGGTGAGCCAACCAAGGATGAATGCTGTCTAGGACCAATTGGATGTGGCCTTCTGTTATAGGTACTGGCTGGTTTTCGGTCTCTCTGCACATCTTTATAATACTGCTTCCCATCCACTGGGAGCCCCTTCAGCCATTTGTAACTTATCTTGCATCTGGGACACATCCTCTACACTACAGCTGCTTCGAGGGAGTCATCATCCAATATTTCTTCACTAGAGCCATCCCTTTGGCCTGCAAAGCTTTGTACACTAGCTGGTGAACTTCTAGTGTCTTTCTTGAAGGCAATCTAGCTAGCAACATGAATCTGCACATTAACCTCCTCAAATTCCTTCAAAAATAGATTTTGAAAATCTGGCATGCCAACATTGGCTGCAGTCTCCCCAATATCTGGAAACGAGTTGGTGTCAATTCCCATGGCTTTCTTAATCTTGGTTGGAAACTTTAGCCTTTCTTTCCGAATCTGTTCTTGGATCCTGTCTCGAAAAACAATGCAGTTTTTAGTTGAGTGAGACCAAGAATTGTACCATTTGTAGCACATTTTCTCTTTAAGTTCTTTGGGAATAGGGATCTTTACTCCCTTTGGTAACTTTAGGAAATGAGCTACAAGCAAATGATTAAAAATGTCATCTGCTTTTGTTATTTCAAAAGAATATTTCTTATGAAGGTTTTTCTTTTTAAACTGCTAGTCAATTGTGGTGTCTTTCTGAATCAATGCTTCACAGGTCATAGGCTCTTTTCCTATGATCTCTGTTACATCAATCTCATAGTTAGGGTCCCTATAATAGGTCTTATGTGATGCATTGTTTCGATCTTGTTCTTCTTCAAGTAAAGCTTCATATCTAGACACTTTATAGTTTAATTCTACTAAATCTCGAAACTCGGTTGAATCAAACTTCTTTCGAAACCTAAATTCCAACCCATTTTGAGCCAATCTTACAAATTCAGGCTTAGGTAACATGACCTTACATTTATTTCGTGCCCTTTTAAATCTGGCAATAAATTAAGCAGCCTTCTCATCATGCCTTTGGCTCAATCTTACCAAGTTTACCATGGAAACCTCAGGTTCTGTTTGGAAAAATTGAGAATGAAATACTTCCTCCATTTGCTACCAAGTTTAGATAGAGCTAGGTGTAAGGTTTATATACCATACGAAGACAACTCCAGTTAAAGAGTTTGGAAAGAGTCCCAGTTTCATGTAATCATTATTGGCGAACACACCACACTGGCCTTTAAACCTAGCAATGTGTTCCACCATTGACTGGTTTCCATTCCCATAAAAAAAGGGCAAAATCTGGTGTTCTAAACCCCATTGCATATTCATGTACCCTATCTACCCATTCTGGGTAAGGTTTTCTGTACACCGGAGTCTGGACCCCCCGAGCCATAAGTCCACATATCTCTCTAACAATATCAGCAATTTAGTCCCTAGGAACCATATTTTGCACTGGTTGGACCACTACTGGAGGAACAAACACAGGGTTTGGAGGAACTCCATGTGCATGAGGGTCTCTTGGTTCATTTATAGGTACATTCAAGACTAGTAGTCCTTGTTGTATTGGTTGCTGTTGAAAGTATGGGTGACCTCTTGGAATCTGTCCTGAAAAAGGCCCTGCAAAAGGTGTCACATGAAGAGGAACAGGTATTGTTTCTCTTCCAACCGCAGGAAACCTTTCCAACCCTCCGGGTGCAAATTCAAACACAGGATTAGTGAAACCCCGTATGCCAAGTATGGCTTCAAACATAGGATTTGAAAACATCTCATGCCATTTCCTTTGTGCTGACCCAGATCCACTAATTTGTATGGTTTCGCTGGTGGGCAATGGTACATTTTGATTTGCTAATGGTCTCAAAGGAGCTTCATACCATGATTGAGGCACAGGTGATGACCTCTCATGACTTTGATTATGAGTCTGACCATTCGTTTGTCCATTATTTTCATAGGCTATTTTTTCCTCGAGCAATCTATGCTGAAGGGAATTCTGTTTTTTCTTCAGCATATCTTACTACAGTTGGTTTGATGAGAGTTCATTCGATCCAAAAAGGATGTTGCCCACATTTCCATTGTATACATTAGTTGCTGTCCCATAGCATTTACTAAACCTCCCACTCCCCATGAATTTATTGGCCAGGTAGAAGGGACAGTTGAAGGTTCAGTTTCATGGGCCATGTCTAGTATATTGGACATGTGTTGCATATTCTGAAGTGTTGGACTTTTTGACCATTTGTGGAGGATCTGATGGGATAGGTGCATCCATAGGAATGTGATATTACATTATTCTCTAGGTTAGGTACTTCCTAACTCTCATTTCACACCCTTTTCTAGGCGTTCATTTTCTCTCATTGCTCTACTAACGTCTACCATTTTGAAGTCTCACTGAGCGTGCCAAAAATATATATTGGCTTTCGAAGGTTTAATTATGTAATTTTAAAGCGTGTCAACAATGATCAATAAGTTCTTTACAGAATCTTAATTTCCAACCAATTATAAGACGATTGTGTTGAAATTCTTTCAGCCTCAATGAATAGGACTTTTACTAGTGGATTTTTTAGGAGAAAACTTATAATGATCACAGATACAAAATAGTTTAAATTTCATTAAAGTAAATAAGAACTTATAATGAAATAACCCACCTTGAAAAGGTTTACAACATACGAACTACTTAAACTACTTCTAGGAATGAAGTGCAGTATAGGAATTGAAAAAACTGGAAATGTAAAACTGGAAAGAAATATGAAGTAAATGACTGGTTTCTGGATCTGAGTCTGGGTCTTCTTCTGTTGCCTTCTCTTCTATTTATACTCTCCAGTGGTAACCGTCGAAGTGGACTTTTAACTGTCAAATGTCCTTCCACAATCATTAGTTATGGCCCTGAACAATCTGCTCCCACGACGCTTCTTTGCACTTGGGCTTCCTCTTGAATTTGAATTTGAATTGTGAGTAACCGTTGGGCCCTCACGTCACCTCGCGCTTTCTAACTGCTTCCATGCGACGCAAACCTATCATTACCAATATAAACTGCCACGTGTCTGTTGTTGATTGGAAAACTTGCAACTAACTCCCCAAATAACCCTTTACGAGCCACGTGTTAGCTGCATTTGGCCTATACAAAATATATAGCCAACAGAAATATATATATATATATATATACACAAATAAATGAGGTATTTGAGGAAGAACACGTAAAAGTAATGTTTAATCCTAAATAATATACAAAGCAGAGAAAG
This sequence comes from Camellia japonica, assembly GCA_030407325.1. Lineage (NCBI taxonomy): Eukaryota > Viridiplantae > Streptophyta > Magnoliopsida > Ericales > Theaceae > Camellia > Camellia japonica. Next base: position 200,166,320 of record JAPPVO010000059.1, on the reverse strand, counting down.
TTAGCCAAAGTTTAATCCTACAATTATGTACAATAATGTTTCAAAAAAAAAAAAAAGAATTATGTACAATAATTATTCGGTCAAGGCCGTTTTATAGTAAATTTTAAGTTTGAAATTGAAATTTAACTAAGGTTTAGATTAGAAACAGTGGCGCATACAAAAATTAAAGTGATGGATGGCCAATTATATTCATCTAAATTTGGCTTATCGATTTTAATTAGTCTATTAATAGTGACAGTGTACAAAAATTGTACTAAAACATACACTTTTTATAATTGTATAAGTATGTGTTGGATATACCTCCTTATTGGAGTATGGACCCAATTGGTTTATTAAAAGAATTTAATTTGGTTTGATGTTGCATTATAATATATTTTTAATATATTATATCTAATTTTTGGAGTCCAATGGATATTTAATATTCAGTTTGATAGTAGCTAGGGCTTTGATAAAAGGCCTAAGAATTAACAATATTGAGAGCGGTATTGTTTAGTTTATTCCGTGAAGAGAAAAAGTGTGCAGCGGTTGTGGAAGGTTGCTACATTATTCGGTGGAATCAAATTTGGGTGAGTGAGAGTGCTGTTTTTTCCGCTGCTGTGTATTTGGAAGTTTCTTTGCTTCGGTTTTTTTTGGTTCTTTGTGCTTATTCGGCTGCTTTGGTGGAGTTGATTTGGATCTATTATTTTGGATCTTCTACAATCTATTTCGAGATTTTTTGTTTCATCTATTTGGTGAGGTCTTTCCTCTTGATTATTTGTGATTATTTGGAATTCACCTAGGATGGTTTTGTGAGACTATTCGTGTCTCATTTGTAATCATTTGGAAACTTTTTGGTTGATAGTGGAATCGGATTTCGATCTCGTGGACGTACTCACATTGAGGGAATCACGTAAAATTCTTGTGTCGTTGTTGATTTAATTTTTTCGCACTAGTTTTATTTCCTTTGATTGGTTCTTATGGGAAATCATATATTTTTCCTAACAACTGGTATCAGAGCTTACGGTTTATTTGGATTATATATTCATGTAAATCAATAGAGGGGAATGTAGGTCGTATGTCTAGCTTCAATCAATTGAACAATTGGGTAACTTGGAAACAAAAATGGAGGCCTATTATTTTGTAAAGATTTTTATGGACCATTGAGGATGATAGTGGCAAACCTATGGTATGAAAGATAATGATGGAAGAGGCTTAATCGAAAGCCGTTGGTGTTATCCGTCAATGAATTGATGACAGTATGTTTCATCATGTTGCTACTGAAAACCTCGGCACATGATTTATAGAAAAAATTAGAAGGTCTTTATGATAGAAAATCATCTTGGAATCTGTCCTGAAAAAGGCCCTGCGAAAGGTGTCACATGAAAAGGAACAGGTTATTGTTTCTCTTCCAACCGCAGGAAACCTTCCAACCCTCCGGTGCAAATTCAAACACAGGATTAGTGAAACCCCGTATGCCAAGTATGGCTTCAAACATAGGATTTGAAAACATTCTCATGCCATTCCTTTGTGCTGACCCAGATCCACTAATTTGTATGGTTTCGCTGGTGGGCAGGAAACCTTTCCAACCCTCCGGTGCAAATTCAAACACAGGATTAGTGAAACCCCGTATGCCAAGTATGGCTTCAAACATAGGATTTGAAAACATTCTCATGCCATTCCTTTGTGCTGACCCAGATCCACTAATTTGTATGGTTTCGCTGGTGGGCAATGGTACATTTTGATTTGCTAATGGTCTCAAAGGAGCTTCATACCATGATTGAGGCACAGGTGATGACCTCTCATGACTTTGATTATGAGTCTGACCATTCGTTTGTCCATTATTTTGCATAGGCTATTTTTCTCGAGCCAATCTATGCTGAAGGGAATTCATGTTTTCTTCAGCATATCTTACTACAGTTGGTTGATGAGAGTTCATTCGATCCAAAAAGGATGTTGCCCACATTTCCATTATATACATTAGTTGCTGTCCCATAGCATTTACTAAACCTCCCCATGAATTTATTGGCCAGGTAGAAGGGACAGTTGAAGGTTCAGTTTCATGGCCATGTCTAGTATATTGGACATGTGTTGCATATTCTGAAGTGTTGGACTTTTTGACCATTTGTGGAGGATCTGATGGGATAGGTGCATCCATAGGATGTGATATTACATTATTCTCTAGGTTAGGTACTTCTACCTCTCATTTCACACCCTTTTCTAGGCGTTCATTTTCTCTCATTGCTCTACGTCTAGCCATTTTGAATAGTCCCACTGAGCGTGCCAAAAATATATATTGGCTTTCGAAGGTTAATTATGTAATTTAAAGCGTGTCAACAATGATCAATAAGTTCTTACAGAATCTTAATTTCCAACCAATTATAAGACGATTGTGTTGAAATTCTTTCAGCCTCAATGAATAGGACTTTTACTAGTGGATTTTTTAGGAGAAAACTTATAAATGATCACAGATACAAAATAGTTTAAATTTCATTAAGTAAATAAGAACTTATAATGAAATGACCCAGCCTTGAAAAGGTTTACAGCAGCGACTACTTAAAACTACTTCTAGGAAATGAAGTGCAGTATAGGGATTGAAAAACTGGAAATGTAAAACTGGAAAGAAAATATGAAGTAAATGACTGGTTTCTGGATCTGAGTCTGGGTCTTCTTCTGTTGGCCTTCTCTTCTATTTATACTCTCCAGTGGTAACCGTTGAAGTGGACTTTTAACTGTCGAAATGTCCTTCCACAATCATTAGTTATGGCCCTGAACAATCTGCTCCCACGACGCCTTCTTTGCACTTGGGCTTCCCTCTTGAATTTGAATTTGAATTGTGAGTAACCGTTGGGCCACGTCACCTCGCGCTTTCTAACTGCTTCCATGCGACGCAAACCTATCATTACCAATATAAACTGCCACGTGTCTGTTGTTGATTGGAAACTTGCACTAACTCCCCAAATAACCCTTTACGAGCCACGTGTTAAGCTGCATTTGGCCTATACAAAATATATAGCCAACAGAAATATATATATATATATATATACACAAATAAATGAGGTATTTGAGGAAGAACACGTAAAAGTAATGTTTAATCCTAAATAATATACAAAGCAGAGAAAGTTAGCCAAAGTTTAATCCTACAATTATGTACAATAATGTTTCAAAAAAAAAAAAAAAAGAATTATGTACAATAATTATTCGGTCAAGGCCGTTTTATAGTAAATTTTAAGTTTGAAAATTGAAATTTAACTAAGGTTTAGATTAGAAACAGTGGCGCATACAAAAATTAAAGTGATGGATGGCCAAATTATATTCATCTAAATTTGGCTATAAGATTTTAATTAGTCTATTAATAGTGACAGTGTACAAAAATTGTACTAAAACATACACTTTTTATAATTGTATAAGTATGTGTTGGATATACCTCCTTATTGGAGTATGGACCCAATTGGTTTATTAAAAGAATTTAATTTGGTTTGATGTTGATTATAATATATTTTTAATATATTATATCTAATTTTTGGAAGTCCAATGGATATTTAATATTCAGTTTGATAGTAGCTAGGGCTTTGATAAAAAGGCCTAAGAATTAACAATATTGAGAGCGGTATTGTTTAGTTTATTCCGTGAGAAAGAAAAAGTGTGCAGCGGTTGTGGAAGGTTGCTACATTATTCGGTGGAATCAAATTTGGGTGAGTGAGAGTGCTGTTTTTTCCGCTGCTGTATTTGGAAGTTTCTTTGCTTCGGTTTTTTTTGGTTCTTTGTGCTTATTCGGCTGCTTTGGTGGAGTTGATTTGGATCTATTATTTTGGATCTTCTACAATCTATTTCGAAGATTTTTGTTCATCTATTTGGTGAGGTCTTTCCTCTTGATTATTTGTGATTATTTGGAATTCACCTAAGGATGGTTTTGTGAGACTATTCGTGTCTCATTTGTAATCATTTGGAAACTTTTTGGTTGATAGTGGAATCGGATTTCGATCTCGTGGACGTACCTCACATTGAGGGAATCACGTAAAATTCTTGTGTCGTTGTTGATTTAATTTTTTCGCACTAGTTTTATTTCCTTTGATTGGTTTACTTATGGGAAATCATATATTTTTCCTAACAACTGGTATCAGAGCTTACGGTTTATTTGGATTTATATATTCATGTAAATCAATAGAGGGGAATGTAGTTGTTGATTTAATTTTTTCGCACTAGTTTTATTTCCTTTGATTGATTTACTTATGGGAAATCATATATTTTTCCTAACAACTGGTATCAGAGCTTACGGTTTATTTGGATTTATATATTCATGTAAATCAATAGAGGGGAATGTAGGTCGTATGTCTAGCTTCAATTGAAACAATTGGGTAACTTGGAAAACAAAAATGGAGGCCTATTATTTTGTAAAGATTTGTATGGACCCATTGAGGATGATAGTGGCAAACCTAATGGTATGAAAGATAATGAATGGAAGAGGCTTAATCGAAAAGCCGTTGGTGTTATCCGTCAATGAATTGATGACAGTATGTTTCATCATGTTGCTACTGAAACCTCGGCACATGATTTATAGAAAAAATTAGAAGGTCTTTATGATAGAAAATCAGCCATAAATAAAGCTTTTTTGTTTCGTATGTTGGTTAATTTAAAATATAAAGGTGGCAGCCCCATTCTGGAACATTTGAATAAAGTAAAGAGTATTGTTAACCAACTTGCTTCTATGAAAATTATTTTTGATGATGAGTTGTAGGCTTTGATGCTACTTAGTTCTTTACGCGAAAGTTGTGAGATTTTGGTTGTGACGGTTAGTAATTCGGCGCCCGATGGAGTTATCACAATGAGTCAAGTCATTAGTAGCTTGTTAAATAAAGAAACTAGAAGGAAATCAGCGGGTTCTCATTCGGAGGCATTTGTTGTGAGAGGTCGAAGCAAAAAAATGGGGAGGAGTAAGACTCCTCATGGTTGTGATCAAAGCTGTAACAAATCAAGAGATGGTTCTTTTTCAAAGAAAGACATTGAGTGCTATTATTGTCATGAGAAAGGGACACATGAAGCGGGAATGAAGAAAGCTTAAGAACAAGGAGAAAAATGTGTGACAAAAGTGTGGATAAGAAACAAGAAGACACAACAGCGGTTACTACCAATGATCTCATGGTCGTTTGTGAAGATGATTGTATCAATTTTGTGGGCAAAGAGAGCAATTGGGTGATTGATTTCGGTGCTTCTTATCATGTGACTTCTTGAATTGATTTCTTCACTACCTACACCAAAGGAGATTATGGTTGTGTTTGAATGGGTAATGAAGGTTTGTCTAAGACTATTAGCATGGGTGATGTTTGTTTGGAAACAAATTTGGGCTGTAAGTTGTTACTTAAAGATGCGAGGCATGTTCCCAACATTCACCTCAATTTAATCTCTATCGGGAAGCTAGATGATGAAGGCTACAACAACAAATTTGGTGATAGAATATGGAAGCTCACAAAGGGTTCTTTTGGTGGTAGCTAAGTACAAGAAGACTTATACACTTTATTCGATGCGAGAAAAAATTTGTAAAGGTGTTGTTAATGCACTTAAAGATGATACTTCTACCGAATTGTGGCACAAGCAGCTTGGGCACATGAGTGAAAAAGGGCTGCAAATTTTGTTTAAGAAAAAGCTTCTACCCGGTTTAAAAGGTACACATTTTAAAACTTGTGTTCATTGTTTGGCGGGTAAACAACATAGAGTTTCTTTTCATAAAAATGTTGCTTCTAGAAAAGAAAATGTTTTAAAGTTAATTCATTCATATGTTTATGGTCCTTTGAAAGTTAGAACACATAGTGGTGCACTTTATTTTGTTACTTTCATTGATGATTATTCAAGGAAAGTTTGGGCTTTTATATTAAAAACTAAGGATCAAGTTTTAGATGTATTTAAACATTTTCAGGCCATGGTTGAAAGAGAAACAAGGCATAAATTGAAGTGCATCCGAACAGACAATGGTGGTGAATGCATTGGGCCATTTGATGAGTATTGTCGTAGCTAAGGTATTCAGTATCAAAAGACAGTTAAGAAGACTCCTCAACAAAATGGCATTGCCGAGAGGATGAACCATATCATTGTGGAAAAAACAAGGTGTCTACTTTCACATGCCAAATTGCTAAGATCCTTTTGGGGTGAGACAATGAGGACAGTGGTTAGTGTGATCAATTTGTCTCCTTCCTATCCTTTGAATGGTGATGTTCCCGAAAGAGTTTGGACCGGAAAAGATGTGTCTTATGAGCACTTGAGAGTGCTTGGTTGCCGAGTTTTTATTCACATTCCAAAGGATGAGAGGTCCAAGCTTAATAGCAAGTCAAGACAATGTATTTTTCTTAGCTATGGGCGTGATGAATTTGGTTGTAGATTGTGGGATCCAGTCGATAAGAAAGTCATTCGAAGCCGTGATGCTGTGTTTCTTGAAGACCAAACAATTGAAGACTTTGGCAAAGGTGATCAACCGAAACCAAAAACTAGTGATCTCATTGACATGGATCCATCCCCTTCATCTTCAGTTGATAATGAAAATGGAGGAGTGCAGCCACCTCTTGAAGATGTAATGATGATGCTACTCCAAATGAAGCTGAGCCAAAAATTGAGGAAGAGCATCCAACTCAAGAACCGTCACCACAACTTGAGTTGAGAAAATCTATAAGGGACCGGTAACCTTCAAAAAAGTATCATCCTAATGAATTTGTGTTGATATCCGATCAAGGGGAGCTCGAGAGCTACTAAGAAGCAATTGAGCATGCAAAGAAAGGTGGTTGGAAAAAGGCTATGGAAGAAGAAATGAATTCCTTGCTTGAAAATCATACTTATGATTTAGTGAAATTGCCTAAGGGAAGGAAAATTCTGAAAAATAAGTGGGTCTTCAAATTGAAGAATGATGGTAAGAATCTGAGGTACAAAACACGTCTCGTTGTGAAAGGCTTTCAGCAAAAGAAAGGTATTGACTTTGATGAGATTTTCTCGCTAGTTGTGAAGATGTCTTCTATTTGGGTTGTACTTGGCATGGCTGCAAGTATGAACCTTGAAGTTGAACAACTTGATGTGATGGTAAACTTGAAGAAGAAATTTACATGGAGCAACATGAAGGTTTTGTAGAGAAAGGGAAAGAGAAATTTGTTTGCAAATTGAAAAAAAGTTTGTATGGCCTCAAACAAGCTCCGCAGTAATGGTGTAAAAAAATTTGACTCTTTCATGATGAAAAATGGTTTTTCTAAAATCACTTCGGACCATTGTGTGTTTGTGAAAAAAAATTCGAATGAAAAATTTATTATTCTTTTGCTTTATATTGATGACATGTTAATTGTGAGTCAAGATTATACTATGATTGATAGGTTGAAATTGAAGTTGAGCAAGTCTTTTGCTATGAAAGATTTGGAACTGGCAAAGCAAATACTTGGTATAAAAATTGTTCGTGATCACAAAAAATAGCTAATTTGATTGTCTCAAGAAAGCTACATTGAAAAAGTTCTTGAGAGGTTCAACATGGATAAAGCAAAGCCGGTTGGTTGTCTACTTGTGCGTCACTTCAAGCTTAGTTCAAATCAATGTCTTACAAATGGGAAAGACAAGGAAAAGATGCCGAAAATTTCTTATGCTTCAGCGGTTGGTTCTTTGATGTACGCCATGGTTTGTACAAGGCCGAATATTGCTCACGCCGTTGGTTTGGTAAGTCGTTTGCTCTCTAATCCAAGTAAAGAACATTGGGCAGCGGTAAAATGGATTCTAAGGTATCTTCGAGGGATTTCAAAGGCGTGTTTGTGTTTTGGGGATGGTAAACCGATGCTTGATGGGTTTACGGATTCTGACATGGCCGGTGATAGTGATTCTAGGAAATCTATTTCGGGGTATTTGATGACATTTGTAGAAGGAGCTGTGGCATAGCAATTTAAATTACAAAAATGTGCTGTTCTCTTAACTACTGAAACTGAATTTATTGCTATTACGGAAGCTTGCAAAGAAGCGTTATGGTTGAAGAAATTTTTGTAAGAGTTGGGTTTGAAACAAGAAATGTATGTGCTTTATTGTGATAGTAAAAGTGCTATTCATTTGAGTAAAAATTTTACTTTTCATTCGAGATCGAAATACATTGATGTGAGATATCATTGGATTTGTGATGTGTTAGATTCAAAATTGTTGCAACTCGAAAAGGTTCACACGGATGATAATATTTCGGATATGTTGACTAAGATTTTGTCGAGGGACAAACATTTGAAGTGTCGAATTTTGGTGGGTATGGTTGATGTCTCCACCTAAGTTGATAGGGGAAGAATTGTTGGGTATACCTCCTTATTGGAGTATAGGACCCAATTGGTTTATTAAAAGAATTTAATTTCGTTTGGTGTTGGTTATAATATATTTTTAATATATTATATCTAATTTTTAGAGGTCCAATGGGTATTTTATATTTAGTTTGGTAGTAGCTAGGGTTTTGATAAAAAAGCCTAAGAATTAACAATATTAAGAGTGGTATTGTTTAGTTTTTTCCATGAGAAAGAAAAAGTATGCAGCAGCTATGGAAGATTGATACATTATTCGGTGGAATCAAATTTGGGTGAGTGAGAGTGCTGTTTTTTCCGCTGTTGTATTTGGAAGTTTCTTTGCTTCGGTTTTTTTTGGTTCTTTGTGCTTATTTGGCTGTTTTGGTGGAGTTGATTTGGGTCTATTATTTTAAATTTTTTATAATTTATTTTGAAATTTTTTGTTTGTCTATTTGGTGAGGTTTTTCCTCTTGATTATTTGTGATTATTTAGAATTCGTCTAAGGATGATTTTGTGAGACCATTCGTGTCTTGTTTGTAATCGTTTGAAAAATTTTTAGTTGATAGTGGAATCGGATTTCGATCCCGTGAACGTGCCTCACATTGAGGAAACCACGTAAAATCTTTGTGTTATTGTTGATTTAATTTTTCCGCATTAGCTTTATTTCCATTAAGTGATTTACTTATAGGAAATTATATATTTTTCCTAACAGTATGAAATTTGAAAAATATCATTGAAATTGAAAATAAAATTCTTAGTTAATATTGAAATAGACATATACAAAATAAAAATAACAAAATAGGATTTTCAAAAAAAAAAAAGAACAAAAAACTGAGTTGTGCTAGGACTCACGCCATTTTTTATTTGATTTTCAAACCATAACAGTCTTAAGGATTATTTATAACATTTTTTTTATTTATTAATATTGTATAATTTATCTACTCGTATAGTATCTCTATCCTAAATTGTTTGTTCAAAAACTAATAAGTTAACAATAATGTATTTTTGTGTTAAAATTTTAAATTTTTTTATAAATTAATAGTACTTAATGAGATATTTTAATTAGTTTAAAAAAATTAAAAATTTTGATACGAGAATAAGTCATTGTTTTCTATACCGAAATTTTTTTTAGGACAAATGGAGTATTTATAAAAAGAATCTCTTTATGGATAAAGTGTAAGTACTCAGAAAAGTACGAAATTTAGTTAAAATCTCGCAATTGGATTCTTATTTAGTAAAAATGACAATTTTAACCCAAGGGGTTGTGGCATTGTGGTAAGGCTTTGGGGGTTAAGTCCCAAGGTCACAAGTTCAATTCCCCCCTTGGGCCAATCTCCTGGGCGAAGCACTGTTGGTTAGGAGGTTGGACCTCAAGTTGTCTAGTCAGCACTTGGTGTGGGTTCAATGCTCCCCCGCTGTGCGAGTCCTGACTTAAGCGGAGCTTGTCTTGGGAGGTCGGGGCAAGTTCCCAGGTTATAGTCTCCTCGCTCGGAATGGCTAACAGGACACCTTGGTGATCTCTGCAAGGGGCGCTGCCTTGGACCTGCGGGAGGGTAGGGAGGATTTTCCTGTAACAAAAAAAAAAAAAGACAATTTAATTTATTTTACTTCATAAATTTTCTAAGGAGGAAGCACATAATTAAATAAGGACAAAGTAAAATATTCTTTTTTTTTTCTTAGACAATTTTGTCAGAATAACATGTTACTGTCCACATTAATTTTTACAGTAATAAATTTTGTTTTTAAAAATTTTCATAGTTAACATAAATCTTATTTGATAGATCTTAATGAGAAGATTCTAAAAATACTAATTTTATTAAAAACCGACATTTAGATAAAAAGTTATATTATTTTAAAGTTTAATATTTTAATAATAATAATAATATGTGTTAGATTTTTCAAAAAAAAAATTATAATTATTTTTAATGAATTAAAATTTTATTGTGAGGGGATTTGTATTGGAAAACTACCCAAATTTCCAAATTTATAAATCAATGATGTATGTTTTAACCTTCTTGACGTAGATTATTAATTCTAGACAAAATTTTTGTGTTTTTTTTGTTTTTTTTCTATTTTCTTGTTTTTTAAAGTGTCGTAGAATTTACAGATGAAGCAAAAACACTACCAGTTACATGAAAATTTTGAAACTTTGCAAGCCTCCTTTTTGTCCGCCAATGATTAGAAGTTATTTAGATTGGGCTTGAATTATAAATTATAAATAAATAAATAAATAAGTAAAAGTGTGTCAAATGTATTTTTATTTTATTTATGTTTCACTTACATTTAACTATAAATAGTACTATTTATTCCTATATTTTTTCTTAGAACCTCCCATTTCTTTTATTTTTTAACATTTTAATCTTGTCAAAAGATAAAATTCTATTTTTACCCTCATCCCTAACCTTTTAACCATAATTTTCCAAATCCTAATCCTAATCCTACTAGCCATTCCCATTACCACCAGCCACTGCCGCCACCGCCCACCCTTACCGTCAACCAAATGCTGCCCTTCAAATGTGATTCGCAACTTTGCTATAACACCCCGAAATAATTATAATAAACCAATCATGACGATAATTAAATAACAATATTAATCAGAGTACAACATCCTTCCATTTCATAAAACTCAATTGTACAAAAGAGGTGGCACATGCGAATATACATTCATAAGTCCTAACCCTGAATCTATAACATGTGACAACAATCAAAAATAAGAAGTAGAAGTTAAATAGATAATGGAAATGCACTGAAGGCTACAACTTTCAAAGACAATACTTAGTTACATCAAAAATGAGTCGTAAGCTCAATACATAAATCCTAGGCTTGTACAAGCATTTAATTACAAAATAACAAAACTAAGCCTTCAGTTCCACAGTCCTTCTAAGCTAAGTCCTTGGTGGAGACATCTCACCAATACTTGAAAATAGTTTTCCCATATAAGATAAGTCAAAACCCAGTAGAAATAATCCAACACAATATATGAATCTTAACAAAGACATAAGGGTGAAATACATATGCAGTGCCCATATCAAAACATTTTATATTTCTTTCCCAAAACCATGCAATGCTCAATTTATATCACAATTCTCACGCCATGCCTTTGACAATAGAAAACAATGGGGAAATCTCAATAGATACAACCTTTCATAGATATTTCGTTCGCGAGAAACCATCAAACAGCACCCATGTAAACGTAGTCTATTCAAGCACTTTATTGTCATTTCACGGATATTTCGTCTGCGTGAATCGGCACCCATGTATACGTGTGTTTTTTTGGGACTTTCACCCTATACACACAGGCTAACTTAATTTGGTGATACACACGTCTTTCCAACATTCACTTTTTTTTTTTTTTTAAATTCATATACATATGCAATGTATTAAATAAGCAACAATGTTCAATGCACAAAGATGAGAAATTAGTTTCAATTCACCTAATCCTCATGCAATATCTACAATAATCATAGCTATCCTCCACTGATAGCCCAAAATAGATATTTCTAAACAGATGTATAAAATCTCCAATACAGATAAACTTTCCAAATTTCAAGGTGAGCGATAATACATATCAAACTCCACCATCAATATCAATATCCATCAATATTAATTCCATTTATTTATACCAAAAAAAAAATATTTAAAACATTTAGATCAAAACCCATTTTTCTTCCAAAATCCAATCCAAGTATACCACTCAACCTCATTTCCACTCCCATAACCATTTTCTATACAACCATTTGCCTCTTTTAATTTTAAACCAAAACTTTAGGTTTGTTCAAAATCCTCCAAAATCATAAGATTGTTCTATAAAAACAAATAGCTAAGTTATAAATCATAAAAGAGTGTAGAAAATCCCTACTTCGAAGCTAGAAGACCAAGGAGGGAAATGAGAAACCTTAAGGAAGACGAAATCCAACTTTGCTCGGATGAAAACGAAGTTCTAAGTGAGCTCTACCTTTTCCTCAAAAGGAGTAGGGTGAAGAAATCAATGGATCCAAGTGTTTTAGAAGAAAGAATGTGAGTTTTAGAGAGAGAGAGTCTCAACTTAGGATTTTTTGAAAGTTTAGAGAGAGAGATATGAAAAAGTGATGTAAAATGGCCTTTTTACGAACTGATATACGCACAGCTCGCTCGAGCGCAATAGTAGTTTCTTGAGCGACTATATCCAATAAGTTGTTCCGCTCGAGCACAAGAAAATTTGCTCAAGAGTAGAATACACACTCCTAGAAGTTTTACAGACAAAAGACCGTTGCTCGAGCGCAAGAAGTCTCGCTCGAGCGAAGAACACTACCTTCCCAGTACCTCTGCAGACCTGCAAAAGTACTAGGAGCTCACAAAGCTCACTCGAGTGCAAGAATCTTCGCTCGAGTGAAGAGGCCAAATTCTGGACAACAACAGTTTGAACCAATTAGCAACCAACCTGCTCCAAACACAACCAAGGCACTCCAATACTCATACTCAATGAGAAATAAAAAGAAACACGGTATGAATATCTAAATAAGACAAAAAAGAAGCCCATATTCAAAATATTAACAGGGTCGGGTCTAAACAAGGAACACTAGTCGAAAGATAAAATTCTATTTTTAACCTCATCCCTCACCTTTTAACCCTAATTTCCCAAATCCTAATCCTAATCCTATTAGCCATTCCCATTACCACCGGCCATTGCCGTCGCCGCCGCCCACTGTTACCGTCACCCCAACGCTGCCTTTCACATGTGATTCACAACTTTTCCGTATTTGATCTATGAGTCAAACAAGTGCACTTGAGAGAAAAAGAGAAATAGAGAGAGATGACTCTCCAACTCTTTCCTCCAAAGAGTGTGGTGTTTGGTTTGGTTTGGTGTAGATATATAAAGAGAGATTTACATATATTCATAAATTAATCGGTTTTTACCACACCTTTCTTGTTCTTCAAAACCCTAATCTCAAACTTTTCTAGGTACGAATCAAATTCAACAATTTCCTGTAGTTTTGCGATTCTGAGAGGTACAACTAACAGTGAATTGTGTGGATTCAAATTATTTGATTTCTTGGTCTCTGATCAATACCATATTATACTCTTTCATATAGTACTTTTATTCTCTATTCCTTCAATTTTGTCCTAATTTTCTAATTTGTTCTGCTTTGTATGAGCATCAACCTTGATTTGAAGTATTTGTTACTGAACTTTGCTGGAAAAAAATAAAAATAAAAAGATATGTTTTTTATTGGCTGGGACGCCAGTGATGGTGGAGGGAGGTCGCCGGAAGGAAGATCACCGCCAGTAGAGGGGTTACCAAAAGAAGAAGAGTTGGAGGTCAAAGAATAGGTGTATAGTTGGTATTAAGGTGGGATTCAAAGAGAAGATTGAAGGGTTTCAATTAGGTAAGTAGGGGTTTAAAGAAGTGGGGTGGTCCAAAGTAAAAAGGTAAGAGCATTTAACAGCATTCTTACTACTATACAAAACCATAAAACTATATTTGTCTCATATGAACTGACCCAAGAAATTATTCGCATAAGACATTTTTAAACTTGAGACCATAACAGGTTGAAAAGAGCATACATACAAAAAATTAGTGCATTGTGAAATTAATTTGTACTTATATCAATGATCTGAACCGTACCATAACAGGTTGAAAAGAGCATACATACAAAAAATTAGTGCATTGTGAAATTAATTTGTACTTATATCAATGATCTGAACCGTTTGTTTAATATAATAAGTTAAGAATAGCATATATGCAAAATATTGGATTGATCAGACATATGTAATTATATGATCAAATTACATATATATATATATATTATATAACATGTGGACGATCTATTCTTAAAAACATTTAAGTTCTACAGATAAAAATGATTTAATAGCATGACAATCGATATTAGATCCACTTGATTTTTTATATAAATAATTTTCTAAATTAATTATATAAGATAAACGGTTCAGATTACTAAAATGAATTCACACTTGTTCAATAACGTATCAATTTCATCGTAAAAATTGAATATTCTACTTTAACAAATCTAAACTCTACTTCCAAATCCCAAATTTTGATCACGAGACAAACCTCTTGGGATTGGTTAGAAGGTTCTTGAAAGGGTTGAAAATTTATCAAGGTTTGCCTTTGTTTGAGAAATTGAAAGTGATTTTATCAAGGCTTGCCTTTGTTTGAGAAATCGAAAGTGATTTTTGAACATACAAATGTGAACTCAAAACAACTAGGTAGGAACTATCCGAGAAGGGAAGAAGAACATTTTCTGTTTGATCAATATCTATGAAGTATGGGTATTTTAAAAAATATGTCATATTCGTATTGGGTATTTATCAGTATATGATATTTTATATGATACTTCTGTACACGTATCAGGCATATGAAACACGTATCAAAATTTTTTCTTCTTAATTTTTGATGTACCCAAACGTACTTATTATATACCAAAGTCATACCGTACCTCAATTAAAATAATATTTTCTTCTATTACAGAGATAAAACTTCTTTTACTAGACAATAGCCTTTTGTTGTGCATCTTTGTATACATAGCAAGAACACAAGACAATAATGAATGCCAGGGGCAGGGAAACCGACCTAAACAAGACCGGACTGTTTTCCTCGGAATGGGAGCGGACCACGCAATCAGTTTGCGTATGGAGCAATGCGCATTAGGGCTGAGCTGGTTTTGCTCGCCCAGATTGAAGTGTTGGTGGCATAACCAACCTAATTGAAACATTGGTGTTTTGCCCAATGTAGGAGCCGAGCTGATTTTGCTCGGCCCAATTGGCATATTGGTGTCTTGTCCAATATGAGAAACGAGCTGATTTTGCTCGGCCTAATTGGCGTATTGGTGTCTTGTCCAATATGAGAAACGAGCTGATCTTGCTCGCCAGAATTGGCAATGTTGGTGCCTTGTCCAACAGTTATAAGGCCGAGCTGACTTTGCTCGGCAAAAGGGAATTATTAACATTTTAAACAACTTGGAAGGCGAGCTGGTTTTTGCTCGGCCAAATAGAAGTGTTGGAATTTCAGTCTGCAAACCAATCAGGGCCGAGCGGTTTTTGCTCGGCCACGTTCAAATGTCATTTTATTTGATACTTCAACTGTTAGTCCTGATTAGATTACTTGTGAGTTGATTTTAGCTCGGCAGATTGTGCGGTTCAGCCGACCTGCCAGTTGCTTACAGTTTGAATCAAGAAATTTACACATGTCAACAGAACAGAAATGGGAGGTGCACGAGCAAAAAGTTGAAAGTTTTCATTGATATGAAAAAGCTAAGTACAAGTTGGGGGACATGGCCCGGTTACATTGCAAAACAAAACAAGACGACGAAAAAAAAAAAAAAAAAGGAAGAAAAGGAAAATCTTCAATCTAATCCTAAGTTCTGTTCGGCCAGCCCTTCCATCTGCTCGGCGGCGATTGTCTGCTCGGGCGGGATCTCATCGGCTTCATTGTCGGTGCCTTCCACCGTGACAACCTCCCGATCAATGACTTCCTCATTTTCGGCATCTGGAGATACCACAGGAGCAGAAGTCTGTTCGGTTTGCTGCGCGGCGGCGGCTTCTTCCTCAGCCTCCATCCTTGCCTCTGCAATTAGTCGGTTTTGCGCGGCATTGGCATACGCCTGCATGTAGACCGGGATATGCGCAGAGGGAGGGTTGACGAACATGTCAGAATCCTGGCCAAGGCCAACTTTTTCCACGGCAGCTTTCCAGCCGCACTGGAAGAAGATGTCCTTGGTCGCCTGGACTTGACGCTCGTAGGTCCTCTCCCCCTGAGCGTATCCACGGTCTTCTGCGTCGTCGACCGCCTTGTCTTTCTCGGCCTTGTGGGCGTCACGCAGCTTGCGCAGCTCGGCGAGATACCGAGCTTTGGTTGACTTCACGGCGCGTTGCTTGTCGGCATCAGCTCGGTCAACTTTCTGCTGCAGCTTATCTCGCTCCGCCGCGATAGCGTCCTGCGCTGCCTTCAGCTTCTCTATCTCGGTCTTTTGCGCCGTGTTCTCGGCAATGGCGTCCCGAAGGCTCTGCCGCACTTTTATCATCCGGTCATGCGCCAGGTAATTCTTTTGCGCGGCCTGCAAACAAGGGAAAGATTGTAAGTGTTCGAGGAACCGAGCAAAAACCGAGCAGACAGTTGAAGCAAAAAATTGAAATCTTACCAGCATAATGGATTTGGCCACCGAGCAGAGGACCTTCAGGTCCGACAGCTTGTCATGCCTCTTCATGTCGGCTGGAAGGACTAGCCCCTTGGTCATGTTGAAGCCAAGGGAATAATCCTTGTCAGCATAGACAGAGTCCTCGGTAGAAACTGGTCGGCCTTGATATTGGAACTCGGGCGCCCAGACCGAGGGGGTGGCTGGGCCCTTGCCCTTGGATTTGCGGGCCAGCGGCTGCTCGGTCTGGTCTCCCAGCTCGGTTGAAGCAACCTCGGCTGAATCTTCATCAGCGAGGTTCTGCCCGGTCGTATCCTTCCTCGGCCTCTTCTTGGATCGGCCGGCTGGTTGTTCGGTGGCGAGAGCAAGCACCGCTCCTTCTGTTTGCACGGCGGGGGTGGAGGATGTTCCCCCGGTTGCCTCTGGAGGCTGGGACTCCCCTTCCTCTCCAGTAATCATTGATTTGATCGCCCTTATCTTCGCCATTTCTTGCTCGGCTGTAAGAGGGACGAGTCTGATCGGTGGCAAGTGGGGATCTGGTTCTAGGGATGGCGCACACAGGAAGTCGGTCACCCGGCTCTTGCGCGGTGCGGTGTAGTTGTAGGTTTGCTCGAAACTGAGAAGTTTTGATGCTGCTCTCTCCTCGGCTGGGTAATGTAGCAAAGCTTGGATGGCTTCTTGGTTGGCTTGATGGTAGTCTGCTGCCAAGTGCTTATCTGCAGGAAGAAGATAAGTGTTAGACCGGCAAAAGATGACAAAAATGAAATGCAGAAAGAGAATAGTGCGGTCGGCCGGGCTACTTACCAGCACGGCCAAAATCTTTCCTAATGTACCAGCCCGGTATGGGCGCCTCGGTGTCCTCGTAATTACCAGACACCCAGAGGAAGTCGTCGTCGTTGGTTTCTTTGTCTGGGTTGCCTTCAATGAGTTTTGCTCGGCCCTTCTTGACTTTGAGGTACCAGCAAAGCCCACTCTTATTTCTACTTAGGCTGTATTGGTGGAAAATTTCTGCGAGGCCGAGATTGAGACCGAGCCTTCGGTTCAGCTCGGCGACGCCATTTATTATCTTGTATGTGTTATTTGAGACCTGGCTCGGGCAAAGCCTTGTCTGCCTCAAAAACTCGCAGATCAAAGGCTGCACGGGGAAACGAAGCCCCCCCTCAACAATGGAAACGACCGTGAAGGGGCACCGGTCTAAGTCTCCCCATGGTGTGTCTCCTTTTTTAGCAAGCTCTAAGATCACATCAGCCGGGACGTTGTACTCCTTACGGAACTCGGCCATGGCACCGGGCGTGCTAACCATGAACCGGTACTTTCCCATTATCTCGGTTTTATTTGGTTTAGTATGTATCCCGGCCCAAAATGTTGTTGTGGTTGCTCGGACTTTGAGCTCTACTGGCTATAATGCTGGACTGGATTGGTCGGTCCTATTTGTTCTGCATGTTAAAAAATAATTCCAAGGGTTAGCACGGCATAGATTGCACGGCTCTTATTGGAAATAGCTCAGGGAAGGACTTGGCGTTTTGACCGACAAATCTCAGCTCGGTTTAACTACTTGTGTGCCTAAGCCTCCTAGTCCGGTTATAGCTCGATTAAGGCTGCATGCAGGATCTAGTTGATCCTTAAGCTCGGTGAAGGTGTCAGGCGAGGTTTTCACGGTTTTAGTTCGGTTCACTCTACTTACCGATCTAATGGGATATCTAGCCCGGTCGCAGCCTCTACGAGAGGCCACAAACAATTTTCTGCTCGGCTATGGCTCTGCCTACGGATTCAAATGAGCATTTAGCTCGGTTCAGTCCAGATTTGGACTGTTCATATCAAATTCTGAGGGTTTGCTTTGAGGTTCCATGGATCGAGGCGCATGAAGGCCCCCCCCACTCCACTAAGTTCTAGTTTTCCTAAGGTGCGAAGTTTTTGAGGCTAAAAGAAAAGGGCCTTAAAGGCCACAGACAGAAAACAACCAAAAACAAGCAACATGAAGAACAATGGAGCGAAAAACGAAGAACAAGCATGAAAAATTGGAAAATGGAAACGGAAAGCAGTAAAAAGGATGGAAAACTTACCAGAAGCGGATGAGGGGGTAAGTTCTGCCTCAAGAGCTTGACCGCAGCCTTCGATAGGAACAGAAATGAGGATTTGGGCTCTGGGAACGTAATGGAGAGGTTTGAAAGTTTTGGGAGCTAGGGTTTGGAGCTTAGGAAGAAAATGAGAGGTGAAGGGTTTAGACCCTTCGAATGGGGTTTATTGATGGGGGGAAATGACGAAACGGCACAGCCGTTTGAAATTCGGGGCGTGGGTGACAGCTGGATGCATGACCCAGTGGCATCGAGCCACGTGGCACTGAAAAGCAGCTGTCAGTACGGCTGTACGACCTTTGATGGGACTGCGGAGGTGATGGCCGGCCAATTGAGGTAGCTCGGCGACAGATGTGTTCCCAATTGAGCTCGGCTCGGTAATGGCGCAGCTCCACCGTGGCTCGGCGACAGACATTCCCCCAATTCAGCTCGGCCTAGCAAGAGCACAACCATACCTTAGCTCGACACAGTGGCAACCCCAATCACGATCGGCTCGGATAGGGTTAAGGGGCAATTGAGAGGGGAGATTCGCGCCGGTTAGCGCGACCGAGCAAAGTTAACGCCAAGCTCAACGGACTACACGGCGCCGAGCTAACTCCTCTGTGGACGCGACTGACTTGCACGGTCACAGACATTGACCGGGCAGGCGCGAACTGGCCCTAGCCGAGCTGCGTACCGGAAGGAGCTCGGAGTGGCGAATGGCAACCGAGTTATTAAATGATCCGGGTTGGGCTGAGGATGTAGCGAGGCCGGCATGCCTCTGACCGGCCAGCCGAGGTGAATGGCTTCGTGTGACCGAGAATTGAGATGGAATGGTTGGAGACCGGCATGTCTCGCGACCGGTTGGTCCTGATGAACCGATCAGGAGTAGCTCGGCCGGAGTGGTCTGGCTTTCACCTGATCCCAAGGGACAGGTCGGCGATATATAGCTCGGTTATGTACATGTAATGGTGATCTTCCACAAGTAATAGGCCGGCTGAGGTACTCCGGTTATGTGTGCCACCTGGACCAATGGCGCGAGGGAGAGGACATCTGCTCCACGCACGCCTCAATACCGTTAGACAGTTCTGTGTGTACTGGTGGAAGGACAAAACCTTTACACGCGTAAGGTGGTGAGAGGCGCGCACTGCCACCTGTCCAGGGAAGGACAACAGAGGAAGTGCGCGCACAACCTTGAGGCTGCATGGCCAGCCTAGAAAGAGGAAAAAAGACGAACGTTGGAGGTATGGAATTCACTCTCACAAACTCTCTCCTTTGATTGTCTTCTTCCTTTGTGATCTGACTTGATCGTCGGAGGGTCTTTCTGGCACACCACCGCCGGGCAGCTCACCATTTTTGTGTTGCAGAGATAGACGCCGTCACCAGAAGCTTGACGTTCAAGGCGTACGGAGAGCAAAGGATATTTCGCCCCCGTACATTATTGAAGATTGGTTAGATTACTAAAGCAAGATTTGAGATCATTTTCAAAAGTCAAGAACAAAGAGGTTTGGAAGGACAAATGGAGAGGTAGCGAAACCTATTCTTATAGCCCCTAACCAAACACACTTAGAAGGGGAAAAGAAAAAAATCAGAACCACATCGTTTTGGGTGCACTACTAACTATACTACAGGAAGGGACTACGGAAGATTTAGACTAAATGGTGTGTGACATATGCAATTTTTTATATTTGTAAATTTAATTACTATAAATACTATATTTAATCTTATAGGGGTCTTAATTAAAAAAATAAGTTATAACCATATACTACATAAGATATAATCAAATAATTCTTAAATTATAATCAAAATAATATCATAATTATTACCACAATAAATCACAACCGAAGATTACAAAGGATATAACAAAGGTGTATATGTACTATCATACATAGATGGGTTATGTTTTGGTATACACTTTCAAAAGGATGTCTAATAGTGGTGATTGCAGGATTTTTAATGATGAGTCACACCAGAAGTTTAAGTTTCACAAATTTTATTTTTAAAGAAAAAGAAAAGAAACAAACCAAATATTTACTCTGTTTTGTTTTAAGTTTTCAAAAAAAGTTATCTTTACAATTTTTTTTTTTTTTTATTTTTTGTATTTTTGCATTTTTGTTTTTTTATGCATCTAACCTACATATAGTTAGAAAGTAAAATATTTGTGAAAAAATCTATAAACAAATAATAAATACAAAAAATAAAATAAAACAAATTGAGTTTTTACATTTTTTTATATTTAGTGAATTTTTTAATTTTTTTACTACTGGACAAAAAAATATAAAAAATAAAAAACTCAAAAATTATTAATCAAGTGATTTAAACTTATGAAATAGTTGATTTTTATGAGTATAGATTCATAATTGATGGGATTTCTGAGGTTTCATTTGTTTAAAAAAAATAAATAATAAAAAATGAAAATAGTAGAAAGTGAAATGAAAAAAAGAAAAACGAAATGAAAGAGAGAGAAATTGAAAGTGATTTTAGAACATACAAATATGAACTCAAAACAACTAGGTAGGAACTATCCGAGAAGGGAAGAAGAACATTTTCTGTTTGATCAATAGAGTTGATGACGCACATATGAGAGAGGTCATCATGCATGACATTTTGTTGTCTTTGTTGATTTGACTCTAACTGTACGTATAAATATGGATGTAAAACAAAAAAAAGAGAGAGAAAGGGAGAATAATAGATGAAGAAGAAGATTCAATCATCACACAAACAACAGGTAAACAAAGGTAGCAGCATAGCAATTGCATACTTTGAGGAGTGACGCGTCGAGTTTGGTTCTGGGGTTGACTAACAACAGGTAACCGAATTTTGGATATTTGAAGTATTGAAATTGAAATTATCAATATTAAGAAAAGTAAAATTTTCAAATCTCTTGATGCAATTGGCCATTGAAGCTGCTGAATGAGACGTTAATTAAAAAAAAAAACAATCATTTTTGACAAATCAATTACTCTGTTTATTTTTCAGTTTTCAAAATTCACTTTTTAGAAAATTTTATTTTTTTGTATTCTGTATTTTTTTTGTTTTCACTGAATTTTTTTAATATTTTAAGTAATTTTTTTTTAATTTTTAGACACCTAACATAAATACACTGAGAAAGTATAAAATTTGTGAAAAAAAATTTAAAAAATTAATAAATATCAAAAATATTAAAAAAATACAAAAATTCAGTACATTTTTTATATTTTTGTGCATTTATTAATTTTAAAAAATATTTTTTCACAAATAATTACTATTTATCTAAATAAGGTACATCTAAAAGAGTAAAAAAATTACTTAAAATTTAAAAAATATTCACTAAAAACAAAAATAAATAAATAAATAAACTCAATTTTCAGAAAATTGAGTTCAGAATGAAACTAAACACACTAAATGTGATTCAATGAGTGAATAACCAAGATGGGTTTTGAATTTACTTCTATTTTGTTGCTTGAGATGTTAAGTTATTGAAGATTGGTTAGATTATTGAAGATTTGAGATCATTCTCAAAGGTCAAGAATAGAGAGGTTTGGAAGGAGAAGTGGAGAGTAGGGGTGGGTGCGGGTCAGTTGCAGCCACGGAACTTCTAATCCGTCATCCATCTGCCAGATTGGCGGATTGGAGAAAATCAATCCGCATTTGTCCACCAATTCGGCAGAAAATGATTGAGCGGATTGGTAGATGGATGCGAATCGGTTTGGCAGTTTCAATTTTTTTTAAATTTTCAACATAATTCAACTTGTGCATTTCCTCAAAAAAAAAAAAAAAAAAAAAAAAAAAAAAAAAAAGTATTACAGTCAATGACTTAAAAAAGTATTACAATCACTGCATACCTTATCCAAAGAAAAAAAAATTGAAACTTTAGAATATTACAATTACAGCATGCCTCATCCACATAAAATATTACAATCTGCGATTCTTAAAATATAAAAATAATTCAAACCATCAAAACCATGAACAGAGCAGTAATAGAGATTGTATGCCTCTGTATTGTTACATCTATATTTGTTTTTGAAAACAAAAACCAACCAACATATATCATATTTTCTATTTTATTTTTAGAGTTAGATTTAGAAACCAAAAAATATAGATAAATAATACATTTTTTTTTTCAATTCAAAAAATATATTCTAGTTGAAAACTTTTTTTCAACAGAATACACTCAACAAAATATTTAAACTCTTTTTTAATTGAAAACACAAACAGAATATCTAAACAAATTGAAAACACAAAGTCTTATAAATTATTAAGAGTGCTCGCGGTTTGGCGGTTCGGTTGCGGTCTAAGGAAACTCAAATCCGTCATTCATCCAAAACTAGGCGGATTGAAAAAAATCAATCCGTAACTGTCCGCTCGTCATTACGCATCCGTCCAAAATGTGACGGATTGGTTCGGTTCGGTCGTTTTGGACGGATCGATATATCCACTATTCACCCCTAGTGGAGAGGTAGCCAAGCCTATTCTTAGTCCCCTAACCAAACACATTCAGAAGGGGAAAACAAAAAAAATCAAAACTACATCGTTTTGGATGCACTACACACTGCACTATAGGAAAGAATTACAAAGGATCCGGACTCAATAAAAGTAATGCTAAATGGTGCGTCGCATATGCAATTTTTGATATTCGTGAGCTTAATTATTATAAATGTTATAACTTATCTTATAGGAGTTCTAATTAAAAAAAAATGAGTTATAATCAAATATTACATAAGATATAATCAAATAATTTTTAAATTATAATTAAAATAATGTTATAATTAATACCACAATAAATCAAAACCGAAGACGACAACGGGTATAACAAAGGTGTATATGTACCATAGAATTTCACATAATAATAGTAGCTATCATACATAGATGGGTTATGTTATGGTATACGCTCTCAACAGAATGTGTGTTGGTGGTGATTGTAGAGATTTGTATTGATAAGTCACCATAGAAATTTAAGTTTCACAAATTTTATTATTCAAAAAAAAATAAAAAAATTCACTAAATATTCACTCTGTTTTGTTTTAAGTGTTTTTTAAAAAAAATTGTCTTTACAATTTTATTTTTTTTGTATTTTAGTTTTTTTATGCATCTAACCTATATGTAGCTAGAAAGTAAAATATTTGTGAAAAAATTTATAAAAGATAATAAATACAAAAAATAAAATAAAATGAACCGAGTCTTTACATTTTTTTTTTATATTTAGTGAATGTTTTAAATATTTTTTTACTAATAGACAAAAAAATAACAAAAATAAAAAAAAAAACTCAAAAATAATTTAAAAAAATTATTAATCAAGTGATTTAAACTTATGAAATAGTTGATTTTCATGGGTATAGATTCATAATTGATGGGATCCCTTATTGTTGTTTTGGGAAAATAGTTAAAAGTTGATGTTTTGACTTTCTTGGCTTTTTTCACTGTTTCATGTGAGAGGTGATATGACTCAAAATGAGTTAAAAGCTAGCTTTTAGCTTTTTTGGCATGTTGCCAAAACAGTCCTTAGGCTCCGTTTGTTTAGAAAGAAATGGATAATAGAAAATGAAAGTAGCAGAAAGTGAAGTGAAAGAAAGAAAAAAGAAATGAAAATTTATTTTCTTGTATGTATTTGAATAGATGAAAAATTTTGTAAGAAAATGATGGGAAAAAAATATAATCACTACATAACAAGGAGTTGTAGGGGAGAAACATAGGTAAAAATGAAAAAAAAAAAAAACCTTGCCAAGATTTGTGGGAAAAAAAATAAATTTCTCTGTATATTTTGCAAGAAATTGTTAGAAATTGTTTCCCTCTTAACTCAATTTTTTTTTAATTTTTAATTTTTTAATAATGAAAATACTAAATGTCATTATCTGTTGCATTTTAATTAGTTCATAATTAAATTAATAGAGTTTTATATTAAACCCGTAAATTATGCTACCATAATTACCATTTCAAATTACTTCCTTAATTTATGTTTACCATACCAAATTTATTTTCAAAATTGTTTCCCTAAGATTGCATTAATGTATGATTTTGATACATTTACACATACACATAGAAAATAATTAATTCTTTAACTTAAAATTTAAACATTATTGATTCTTTAACATGGCTTAAGCTTCTCTCCAGTCCTCTATCGGATTAGAGAGGTACTGTTGGGCCTTGCGGGCTCACTTTTGAGTCCTATTTTGATAATCTGAACTATTCATATTTTAGAATTCGGCGAGTGCATAATTCCTATAAAAAATCAAGTTGATTAGATGGTAACCATGTGTTTGTATTAGTTTTGTATAAAAAAATAGATGATAAGAAAATAAATGGTTCACACAAAATTGATTCAAACATGTGATTTTTGTTATCTGATTGACTTGATTTTTTTGCAGGGATCATATACTCGATAAACTTTAAAATGTGAATGGTTCGGATTATCAAAACGGGACCCAAAAATTGGCCCATTAAATATTTAATCCAATATTAAAACCTCCAAAGTAGCTCATACCGGTCATGAATAGATAAATTGTGATATAATTTATACATAATGTTTAAATTTATTATTATCAAACATTATTACAAAGATTAAAGAGGCGACTTTATCTTAGATAATTTTTTAATATATAAATATATGTAACTATTTATTTCATGTTAACATAAATATATACTTTTTTACCTAAGTTCAAATTTTTAAATAGATATGCATAAAATATGTTCATTTTTCTTTTTTGAAAAATAAAAATACTTATAGATATTTATTTAACAGTTTAATAAATAAATAGGTCAAATAATTCATAAGTTGGGTATAGACCATGACAATTTTTAATGATTAGGTGAATGTCACGTTGGCATAAATATACAAATCATTTGTGTAATTCTGATAAAAATGAATAAAATTTAATTTATTATAAATGATTTTTACTACATATTTTAGATAAATTTTATATTATTATTTAATTTTAAAACTATTTTTTGATTATTTTGTTTATACTCGTTGTAGCACTAACCAATGTCTCTTTACCGGCCCTTAACACAAAATAAAAATAAAACTAACTAAGATTTTAAAAAGAAAAGTGATGCTATTTTTTTTTTTTTTTAATTTAGTAGCTTCAGAATACAAAAATTATTGAAATTTATAAGTTATTGACACAAAATAAAATTAAGAAATAAAAAGGTGATCCCTTGAATTTTTTTTTCTATTTTTTATAACTAGATTAGAATACAAAATTTGTTAAAAAGTATTAGTAGACACAAAGTAGAGTTAAAATTTTTATAATAAGATATCATAAATGCTTATTTTTTAACTACACAAAATTTAGATTTTAAAAAATTATTGCTGTCATTTAACTCTTATCTAATTTTTAACTTATTACATCTCAGTTCTTATTTTTTAGCATTTTTTTTTTTTTTACAAATTCTTAAAAATTATAAGTGACATTTCACTTTTATCCAATTTTTAAACTACTATCCTCTTCTATTCTTCTATTATTAGAGTTATATTAGATATTTTTTTAAGGTTTATCTTATTTTATTTTTGAATTTCAACTTGATATATTTTTTTCAATCTTCATTTGATGTTTACTGAATTTCTCTCTATCTCAAACAACATACACATCGAGCAATTATTCATTGTCTTTGGGGCATTGACGTAACAATGCTCTAAATGAATCTAAGTCATTCATTGTCTGGGTCTTATACATAGGTCCCATATAATAGATGACTTAAATGCATTTAGGACAATGCTACCTGAGGTATTTAATAATTTTTTTATAAATATTATAAGATTAATGATTTGTGCCTCGAATTTCCTTCCCCCGAATGCCCCTAATGCCCAAAACGACGTCATTTTGGGCATTAGTGTTTTTTTTTTTTTTCTTCTTCTTCCATTTTCGGTCTGAACCAGAGAGGGAGAGGGAGAGAAAGAGAAGAGAGAAAGAGAGAGAGAGAGAGCAGAGAGGTGGTTCGCCGGTTGTCTGCCCACGTCGTCGTCAGCCCAGCCCCGGTCGTCGCTGCCCAGCCCCGATCGTCGCAGCACCACCGCCGTCGCCTCTGGCCCCGCCTCCGCCTCCGCCTCCTCCCACTGGTATGGCCCCCTCCAGTCCACTCCTCCTCCTTTCTCCTCCTCCTCCCTCCTCCCTCCTCCTCCTTCTTCTTCTTCCTTCTTCTATTGGAAAAAAAAAAAAAAGGAATTCGGGGCATTCGGAGGAGCTCAAATTCGAGCTCCCAATCGATTCTGATATTATAATTAGAACATATGACACATACATTTTTTACTATTTTATGATTTTTTTTAAGAAGATCGTTAAAAATTAATTTTTTTTTAATTTTTTTTACTATTTTATATGAGATATGATGTAACTTAAAGTGAATTAAAAATTAATTTTGACTTTTTTTCTATATTCTTAAATGGCCCCTTAAGAAACGATAATATCATGAACATGAAAGGGTGTAATTTTGACTTACACACCCATAATTTTTGAATTGTATCCCATCGCGCAATGAGTAATTTCATATATTTTTATAATTTTTTTCTGTTCCACTCTAGTGTAATTTCCCAGACAAAATCAAATCAAATCAATCCAATCCGACGTGGCCGGCTTATTATAGCGTCACACCCCTTACATCATTACGTGTGTCTCCTTGACTCTCCCAAATACTAACTGGAATTCTCCGTTTTTTGTAGTTTCAATTTTTTTTTTCTTTTTTTGAAACTTTTTTGCATTGAGGACAATGTCACGTGAGGTATTTAATAATTTTTTTTTATAAATATTATAATTGAAATATATGATACATTTTTTTTTTTTTTAATGTAATATATGTTGGAAAAAATGATTTTTTTTGTGACTTTAATTTAATATTAAAGTGTGGTGACTTTAATTAAATATTAAAATGGCTCCCAACCATCTATTGTGTTGGGTCCAAGTGGGCAAAAAACTATTGAGATTTGAATAAGAAATTGCCAAGAAATTACCTCATGATGTTAGATTCATGAATGAGATTTTAAAGGGTATTTAAATCATTTTTCTTGGCTAAAGGGTGTGAATTTTTGAGCATCCAAACTTTTCAACTTTTTGAAAAGGGGCTATGGATGCTGATTAATGGTGTTTTAATAACCAGCCTTAAAGGCTGGTGGCTCTTCTTCTCTCCCCTATACATGTATAAATTGAGACATTCCTGTCAAGTTTCAATATAGAAATTTTTGCTTCCATTTTACAAGTTAATTTGCTAGAAAGTTCCTACAGTGAGAGAGTGCTGCTACAGTTTTTGTTCGCTAAGCTAGACAGAAAGTGCTTCTACCGTAATTGGTTTTTGACCGTCGTATCTTGGGAGACAGATATCAGGATTCCTCAAGTACTCGACCCGTAAGGCGGCGAAATCTGTTTTAAGGAAACTGCTACCGTGCAGGCTTCGGTTTAGTTTCTTTACCATTTTATTGTATTGTGTATTTCTGTTATAATTATGAGTATATGTTCTTGGTATATAATTTTAATTTTTTCATAAATCTATTTATTTAATTTCACAATTTAGACAACAATATATGATACATATATGTCTTAATGACAAAAGTAAAATTTCCCTACAAAATAAACGAAAATATCATAATCATGAAAGGGTGTGATTTGTACCTTTATAACTTTTGAGTTACAAATCATCGTATGTTATACCATACACTTTTATAATTTTTTTCTATTTAGGCCATGTTTGTTTGGGCGGACTGGATTAATATTCCCATGACTAATAGTCTTAAGACTACGAATCCGTTGGATTATGTATCCTATCTTAACTAAGGGTTGGTTTGAGATGTTCTAAAAAAGTGCACTTTTTGACTTATTGGCTTATATGGGTTGTGTTTGGGTTGGGTTTGATGTGATGTGTTAGAGAGGTGATGTGATTTAAATAAGATGATGTGACTTAAATAGGATAGTGACTTTTTGACTTTTTGTATTATTTAAGGTAGATGCCAAACTTGGCCTAATAGTCAAGTTTAAAATAATTAGTCCGTACTTCAATTGTTTAACCAAACATCGGATTAATAATTTTATTAGACTATTAGTCCAATCCCAAGCTTATATCCACCCAAACAAACATGGCCTAATTGTAATTGAATTTCGATTTAGAGTATTAAATTGGAAGTTTTAAAAGCATCACTAATGAGGTGGTAATGTAAAAAAAAAACAAAACAAAACAAAATAAAATAAAAGCCAAACTATCACATCAATGATAAAGTCTATATAATGTCACGTCATTAATAATGTATTAGTAGTGTTAAATTAATGATATGAATTTTCAAACAAAATCAAATCAAATCAATCCAGTCCCTCGTGGCCGTCTTGGTATAGCGTCACGTCCCTTGCATCATTTACGTGGAATCTGGATCCTCGGCCGCGTTTCCCGGCCGCCTCCCAGCAGCCCTCCAAAACGACGTCGTTTTGGAGGGTTTTTCTTTTTTTTTGCTCCTTTCTTTTCTTTTTCTTCTTTGATTCGATAACAGAAGGGAAGGGAATGGAGGGGAGGGGAAGGGAGAAGATCTTCAATTTTTTTTTTTCTTTTCTTGGCAAAAGTACATGAAAAATACATTTTCAATCTACAGAACGAATAGATTGATCAATATTTATGGAGTGATATAGCCTTTGTAAAACAGAACGAAGAATGATCAATATAATACCTGGGAAAGCATCCATATATATATATATCATATATACCTGGGAAAGCATCCATATATATATAAATTTTTAAAAGTGAAGAATCATCTATATATATATATCATTTCCTTTGTAAATTTTCGAAAAGAAATGAAGAATGATCCAAATCTAGGAAGCATTCTTGGAAAATTTGGGGAAGCATTCAGTTCTTGCCAACATTCAGTTCATCTTCATCATCAAAAACACACCTTCATCAACAACACAGAGGTCTTCATTTCCAGATCAAAAAAAAAAAAATAGATCGGTGACCAAATCAATTTTTGAATGCATAAAAAAACATATCGGTGGTCAAAAAAAAACACAGAGGTCTTCAACACAGGAATCAATTTTTTTTTCCCCTCTTTAGATCCAGATCCAAATCAACTAGAAAAAAAAAAAAAAGGTAGAGAAAGCCGGAATGGATGTTGATGAAGATGTTCAGATTTTTTTGCAGATTTTTTTTTTCTGTTTCTCTTCTTCCTCCTCTGTTTTTCAATTGTTTTTTTTTCTGCAGATTTTTCTTCAGAAAATCAATGGATGTTTCTCTTCTTCCTCCTCTGTTTAAATGTTGATGAATCGGCATCCATCAAAGAAGAAGAAGAAAAGAAAAAAAAAAATTGAAGATCTTCTCCCTTCCTCTCTCTCTTCTTCCCCTCCCCTTCCTTCCTCTCTCTCTTCTTTCCCTCCCCTCCCCTCTGTTATCGAATCAAAGAAGAAGAAGAAGAAAAGAAAGGAGAAAAAAAAAAAAAAACCCTTCAAAACGACGTCGTTTTGGAGGGCTGCTGGGAGGGCGGCCGGGAAGCGCGGCCGAGGATCCGGATTCCATTTACGTGTGTCTCTTTTGACTCTTCAAAATGCTAACTTCTATCATGGGAATTCTTTGGTTTTTGTAGTTTGATTTTTTTGACCTTTTTAATTTTATTTATTAATATCTTTTTGTACCCAAAAAAAAAAAAAAAAAAAAATTGTTTATTACTTTATGGGTCCAGCAAATAAGGAACACAAAGTATTAAATTATTTATAATTTTAATACACATTTTATATATTTTTATACATCTTATATATATATATATTATACATTTTTTATTCCTAACAATAAAAGGTTATTTTTAAAAATAAATTTTTACGCACAAATTAGTATATTAACAGATGATATGTCATAATTTTAGAGATTGGGTCTTTATAGTTATATAATGGGTGAAATCTATAATTTTAAAGTTGTAATTTTATAATATATGTTGGTACACTAATTAGTACATATAACACTACTATATTTTTAATGTTTTCCTATTAATATTGTATAATTTATCTACCTGTATACTACATCTCCCCTAAATTGATTGTCTAGAAAACAACAACTTAACAATAATATATTTTTGTATTAAATTTTAAACATTTCATAAATTAATAGTACTTTGGTCTATTTTGACAACTATGAAAAAAAGTCAGTTTATTGATTTATTGGTTTATTTGAGTCACATCATCTCTCTACATTTTTTACGTTTTAAAAAAAAAAACCAAAAAATTAATTTTTTTTTCTTACTTTCCAAAATAGGCCTTAATGAAATCTTTAATTGATAATATAAAAAAAATGACTAGGCTTCTCTTCGGTCCTTAATCGGACTGGAGAAATGTTGTTCGGTCCATTGGATCCACTTTCGGATCCTGTTTTGATGATCTGAGCCGTTCATATTTTAAGATTTGTTAAGTTCATCATCCGTGCAAAAAATCAAGTCAATAGGATACCGAAACCACATGTTCGACTCAGTTTTGTATGAAAAAATAAACGATGAGAAAATAAACGATTCATACAAAACTGATGCGAATACGTGATTTTCGTTATCCGATTGACTTAATTTTTTTCTAGAATAATACACTCGACAAATCCTAAGATATTGATAATTTGAATTATCGAAACGAAACTCAAAAGTGGGCCCAATAAACCGGAGAACGCCTCTTCAATCTGATTAAGGATTGGAGAGAAGTTTAATCCATAAAAAAATTAAAATTTTCAATACAATAATAATACAATTTTTAAATTTTTATTTTTTATACTGAATAAAAAATTAAGGACGGGTGAAGTAATTTATAAGGGCAATCTCTTTATGGATAAAGTCTAGG
Source organism: Camellia japonica (assembly GCA_030407325.1). Classification (NCBI taxonomy): domain Eukaryota; kingdom Viridiplantae; phylum Streptophyta; class Magnoliopsida; order Ericales; family Theaceae; genus Camellia; species Camellia japonica. The sequence goes on along the minus strand of JAPPVO010000059.1, from coordinate 200,135,130 downwards.
CACTCAAAAAACTGCTTCTAAAATTACTTTAATTTATAAATCAATGATGTATGATAGTGCAGTTCGTTCCCGGTGAATGGACTGGACCGATCCAAGCTCCACAAGCCCACGTCCGAGTGGCGAAACCCACTAGGTGACCTGCAAACAGGTTCAACGGGGAGCAGGGTAGTCCCGCAGTGAACCCTCCGATGAGCAAGTTAGTAGTGGAAGTAGGGAGTATAGAGAGAGATGGGAATAGAAAGCTTAACCTTCTTCTTGTCTTCGATGCTTGCTTATATCCTTTGGTAATCATTCCACTGTCCCTTCCGACGTGCCCACCTCCGAAAGCCTGTGCTGTAGCTTACCTTATTCAGGGTAAGGGGGCGCTGTTCCGATGGGGTGGTGTTGTCGTAATAAATGCTGTGATGGGCTGCATTAATGGTGATGTGTTATGGCAATAACTTTGCAGATCTTTGTCTGCTGATGTGACCTGTCCTACACCTGCCATATGTCCGAATGCCATTGGCCCTTCATGCCCAGTTGGCCTCCAGCTGTCATGGACTTTACCAACCGGGTTATGCAATGGGGTCCAAATGGTGGGCTTGGGTTTGGTCACTATGGGTTGTGGCCTTTATGGGCCTATCCATGTCAGTAGTCCCCCATTCCCAAGTGCAGCTTTAGTCCAACAAAGGGAATAGTAATGAGAAAAATGTGCCCGACCGTCAGGGGGGGTCGAGTTAGTGGACCGAGCGTGAAAGGGTCCGACCGTGGGGGGTGACCGAGCAGCAGGACCGACCATGAGGTGTGCCGACCACGAGGGGAGCCGAGTGGGAGGGCCGACCATGAGGGGTGCCGACCGTGGAGAGGGTCGATCGCGCGAAGACCGAGCTGGAAGGAAAACCGCGAGGCTGACCGCGTGAAGGCCGAGCGAACGAGCCGACCGAGAGGAGGGCTGACCAGGTGAAGGCTGAGCGGACCGCGTGAAGGCCGACCGTGTGAGCTGGCCGTGAGGAGGGCTGACCGTGTGAAGGCCGAGCGGAGGGACGCGGGGCTCAAGAGGCGGTGTGTGGAATGAGGATTTGAAGTGGAAAAGACAGGGGAAGGTAGGGAGACAGTGCATCGTGGTCATACACGTGGCAATATCGTGGGGGGTAAGTTAGGCGTTGGAGCAAAAATAAAACGATAGGTCATTATGGGGTTGAAAAGACAGTTTTGGTGGATGATTTGAAAAGTTTTCAAACTGGCGAAAATTAATTGGGATCCTTTGAATACGGGCAAACCATGGGCTTTTGGTATCATTCGATTCACCTACTTGTGTACAAAGAACCAAAACATTCCAAGTCTTACTTCATTTGTTGCTCACGATACACCTTTGCGACACTTCTTCGATTTTCTTGCACCTGCAGCAGAAGCGATTCGCAAACATACCCTAGAAATGGCACAAGAAGGAGTTGTGACTGTGAGGGTAGACCCACTGGGTGAGGACGACGCAGAGGAGTTAGCGGCACGATATAGGACGGAGACGAGAATGGTGACGGTGGGGGAATCGGTGGCACGATCTCAGGCGTCCACCATGATAGCGGTTCCAAGGCCAATAAGCCAGGTAGAGCCAGATCATTGGCATACTAAGGCGGACAAATCCACAATTACTGCGGCGGAGTTGGAGCCTATCCGGGAAAAATACCAGATTCCGGCTGAAGTAGAGTTATTGCTGCCAACATTGACGGACAGGCCATCAGACGCCAGGCCAGGGCAGTTTTCCCTTTATGAGGAAGCTCTGAAGGGGGGCTTGAGGTTGCCATTGCCACAAGTGGTGGTGGATGTGCTGAACTGTCTGGAGGTAGCACCGGGCCAATTGATGCCCAATGCGTGGAAGATCCTGCTGGCCTGTGCGAGTGCCTGGCCAAAGGCGAATGACGGGGAGGCCATGACAGTAGATGAGTTCTTCACGTGCTACAAGGCCTCGGGGCAGCAAGAGACTTGGCTGACTCTTCAGGCGGCAGCTGGGAAAGAGCTGGTGGCGGGGCTGCCCTCGTCGATCAAGGGGTGGAGACCACGGTGGTTCTACGTGGGTGCCAGTAGAGGAGTTGGAGTGCGCACCATTTAGAAGGTGCCCACCAGGTCGATGGAGCCAAAATTGGGGGCAGGAGCAGAGGAGAAGGTGAAAAAAGTAAAGGAGTGGAGGGAGAGGGAAAAAGCCAAGTGGGACGAGCTTGTTCAGCCGTCCGCACTGTTTGAGGCAGGGTTGGGTCCACAGCCGATCGGTAGGCATCTCGATCGAGCGGAGTTGGAAGCAAGGAGGAAAGCTCAAGAGGTAGAGGATCAGGCCATCTTGGCCATAGCCCAAAAATTCAAAGAGTCCCAGGCCGACCGACCACCACAACCAATGGCAAGGGAGAGGATTCGCCCTCGCCCCAAACCCTTGGGAGAGAAAAACTTGGGTGAGTTTGTACCACGACCGCCTCTAAAGGACCCTTTAAAGGAGAGGTCATTGAAGGAGATGGAGGCATTGGGCGTGGGGAAGAAGAAGAAGAGATTGAGGCGGAGTGAGGAAGAGCCTACCCAAAAGAGAAGGAAGGAAGGGAGGGCAGAGGAGGCCAGTCTAGCCAGGGAGGAAGAAGTTGCTGGGATGGAGGAGACTCCAGGGAGAGTAATCGCCCCAGAGGTGGTAGACGTTGCCTCAGAAGTGAGGGAGGTTGTGCCAGTGGTGGCAGCAATGGGTGTAGGGGTCGGTGCGGTCGCTCCTGAATTTAGGAGGGCGGAACAGCCCCAGGGGGGACCTGCCCCCCAAGGAGGAGGAGTTAGCCTGACGACAGCGATCTATCACGCTCGGGCGATGGCTGGGCGGCTGGAGGGAGAAGAAGGCCCAGCCAGAGCTGGGGCAGACCGCTTGGTGAGCATTGTGGAAGAGGCAGCCTTGCGCTCGGCATCAAGATTTAACGAGGCTGACCTGTTCAGAGGGTTATGCTCCGCCCAAATGGAGGTAACCACCCTAGCAGGGGCTCTGCTGAGGAAAGCCGGGGCCGCCAAACTCAAGGCTGATGAGGCCAAGTCTTAGCTGGCCAAGTTGAAGAAGGAAAGTGCAAGCTGGGAAACTGCTCATATTGATCTGCAAGCTGCCAAGGTGGAGCTGGAGAATACACACCGCCAGGTTGTGTCGCTCGAGTTCCAACTTGCTGGTGAGCAGAAGAAGTTGGAGGAGGCCTAGAGAGCCTGCGCTGTCGCGGTCGAGCGACATGAAGAGGCCATGCTAGGTAATGAAGAGCTGGTCAGGCAAAAAGATGAGACAGACGCCAAAGTTAGTGAGCTGCAGAAGGAGTTGGAGGCCGAGCGTGCCAAGGCAGGGGAGGAGAGGGAGAAGCTGCAGAAGGAGTGGGAAGCAGAGAGGGTGAAGGCGATGGCGGAGAAGGAGTGCCTGAAGAAGGAGGTGGAGGAGGAGAAAGCGAAGGCTGCATCTGAAAGGGCGACCCTTTAGAAAGAGCTGGACCAAGAGAGGGCGAAAGCAGCTTCTGAGAGGGTGATTTATCCCGATCTGTGTGTCGCAGCGGTGGAGCAATTCAAAGGGTCCCCCGAATTTCAGATGGCAGTTGACGCCGCTGTCGCTAGCAATCTGGCTAGGCAAGAAGCTGGGGGGGCGGGCCCATCGAGGACGACTGTTGGGGGCTTTCAGTAGTCGGATTTTTATAAGCACGAAATGGCTGAGTTTTGGGACAGTGGCTGGAAGATGTTCAAACGCAGAGCTGAAGAACTGTTCCCAGACTTAGACCTCAGTAGTGTGACAATTGGGGAAGACGATATGGCCCAGACCCCTCTGGATGAAGGCGTTGAAGAAGAAGATCTTGTATCCAGCGGAGATGAATGACTGGGGAAGATGAAGGAGAGCCCCTTTTTGTTTTTGTTTTTTTTTTTTTGGCTTGATGTAATGAACTTGTGTATACATTTGTGAATGAATAAAACTTCATTTATGTTTTCAGTCGGTTGCTTGTGCTTGTATGTAAATCAGTGTGAAATTGGACTTGTATAAAAATTCAATGCAAAGGAAAGTAAAGAACTCCTTAATGCAGAGTAAAATTGGACTTGTATAAAAAATTCAGTGCAAAGTAAAGTAGAGAACTTCTTAATGCGCAATACAGACCGAAATGGGACTTGTATAAAAATTCGATGTAAAGTAAAGTAAAGAATTCCCTAATGCAGAGTGGGAGTGGACTTGTATAAAAATTCAATGTAAAGCAAAGTAAAGAACTCCTTAATGCAGAGTGGAGTTGGACTTGTATAAAAATATGTATGTGTGCTTGCCATATTGCCGAAATGGATGAGAGTGGTTTGTTTAGTCGTGCAGGGTGAGATAAGCTGATTAGTGAGGGAAAAATGTAAGAACGTTTTTGAAATTTGACTAAGGAGTGGGGTAAAAACTTCATCCTGGAATTGTGACTAAGTATGTTACTTTGGATTTTAACTGAGTTTCATTGGTGCTTCAAGGAGCTCATTCTGGACCTGGAGTGGTGGCAGTCGGTCTGGTTGAGACCTGTTATGCTCAGTCTAGCTGAGGATTGGTTTGGTCGAGTGCATGGAGCCCAGCCTGGCAGAGGTGTTTGGTCGTTCATGTGGGTGAGGTTCTGGGTGCTCGGTATGGCTGAGGCTTTTGGATGCTCAGTCTGGCTGAGGCTTTGGGATGCTCAGACTGGCTGAGGCTTTGAGTAGTCAGTCTGGCTAAGGCTTTTGGTGCTCGGTCTGGCTGAGGCTTTGAGTGCTCAGTCTGGCTGAGGCTTTGGGATGCTCAGTCTGGTTGAGGCTTTTGGTGCTCGGTCTGGCTGAGGCTTTGAGTGCTCGGCTGGGCGAGGCTTTGCGTGCTCAGTCTGGCTGAGGCTTTGAGTGCTCAGTCTGGCTGAGGCTTTTGGATGCTCAGACTGGCTGAGGCTTTGAGTGCTCGGCTGGGCGAGGCTTTGCGTGCTCAGTCTGGCTGAGGCTTTGAGTGCTCAGTCTGGCTGAGGCTTTTGGATGCTCAGACTGGCTGAGGCTTTGAGTGCTCAGTCTGGCTGAGGCTTTGAGTGCTCAGTCTAGCTGAGGCTTTTGGTGCTCGGTCTGGCTGAGGTTTTGAGTGCTCAGTCTGGCTGAGGCTTTGAGTGACTAGAACCAAAACGTCATTGAGACACCATATAGATGACTGAGATATATATAAATGTCAGAAAGTTACATTGTACAAAAAGGATGACAAGAATGTTCAAGTGTGTGACTTTCCGAAAAGAAAATACAATAACTGAGCAACACAAAAGTAGTAGTTTATTGAAAGTAACGTTTCAAGTGTTCGGCGTTCCAGGGGTGCGGGAGGTCTCGACCTTCCAGATCCTGAAGTCGGTAAGTGCCTGGACGTGGTCTGGCTTTCACAATATAAGGTCCCTCTCATTTGGCTGCCAATTTACCCTCAGTCGGATTCTTGGTGGCAAGGGTTGCTTCTCTCAAGACTAGGTCCCTAACAGCAAACTCCCTTGGTCGAACTTTGCGGTTGTAATGTGTTCTCATTTTCTGTTGGTATGAGGCCAATCTGACAGCAGTGGTCTCCCTGAGTTCTTCAATTAGGTCTAGGTCTGCCCGACGGAGTTCTTCGGTGAGTGCTGGATTTGGATGTAAAACCCTGGGGGTAGGTAGACCGATTTCCACCGGAATAACCGCCTCGGCGCCATATGTTAGACGAAAAGGGGTTTCCCCAGTGGGAGTCCGAGCGGTGGTGCGGTAAGCCCATAGCACATTCGGTAGTTCCTCAGCCCAAAGTCCCTTAGCAGCTTCAAGCTTAGTCTTGATAATCTTCAGGAGAGAACGGTTGGTGACCTCAACTTGGCCGTTGGCTTGGGGATGATCGGGGGAAGAGAAACAAGGTTGAATCTGGAGGTCGGCGCAGAACTTCCTGTACTTGGCGTTGTCAAATTGTTTGTCGTTGTCGGAGACAATGGCCTGGGGGACGCCGAATCTGCAAACAATCGATTGCCAGATGAATTTGGTTGTGTTTCGCTCGGTGATGGTCGCGAGGGGTTCTGCCTCTACCCACTTGGTGAAGTAATCAATGGCGACAATCGCGAACTTGGTCTGGCCTCGGCCAGTAGGAAGTGGACCAACCAGGTCGATCCCCCATTTGGCGAACGGGTAGGGGCTGGCGAGTGTGATAAGCTCAGTGGGAGGAGCATGGGGGATGTTGGCAAAGCACTGACACTTGTCGCATTTGAGCACAAAATCAGTGGCATCTTGATTGAGAGTCGGCCAGAAATAACCAGTACGGAGTATTTTGTGGGCTAACGACCTGCCGCCCGAATGATTGCCGCAAATTCCCTCATGGATTTCTTGCATTACGTAGATTGCTTGGGCCGAGTTGAGGCATCGCAGATATGGTCGTGAAAAGCCACGTTTGTACAAGACGCCACTGACCAGAACATAGTTGGACGACCGAGCCCTGACCTTGGCGGCCTGCTGTTGGTCATCTGGAAGTTCTCCGGTTGTCAAAAATAGGATGATGTCGGATGCCCAGGGTATGGGTTCATTTTGGAGGAACTGCACTTCTTGAAGGTCGGGTGAGATGGCCGGGTGGGCTAGGTATTCAAGGCGGACTCCGTGGCTGAGGTCGGACTGGTCTGCAGAGGCCAACTGAGCCATCTTGTCTGCCTTGGAGTTTTCTGCCCGAGGTATGTGCTTGATGTGAAAGGTGTTGAAGAGGCGAACAAGAGGGAGTGCCAGATCCCTGTAAGCTCGCATTGTGTCCTCCTTGGCGTCGAATTCCCCCGTGATCTGGCCGACGATGAGCTGGGAGTCACTGAACACCTGAATGTGGCTGACACCGATGTCCTTGGCAAGGCGGAGTCCTGCTATTAAGGCCTCATATTCGGCCTCATTGTTGCTGGCATCAAACAAGAGGCGGAGAGCACATTTGAAATAGCCACCCTCAAGGGAGGTGAGGATGAGGCCAGCCCCACTACCTTCTCTGCGGGATGACCCGTCGACGTTGAGAGTCCAAGAATGGGGGTCTTCTGGCTCGGCAGGAGTTGGTGGGGGTGGAGAGGCAGTGGTTGGGGTAGGGTTGGTGAATTACAGGATGAAGTCGGCTATGGCCTGTCCCTTGATTGCTGTGCGAGGGTGGTAGGAGATATCAAATTGGCTGACTTCTACTGACCACTGCATAAGTCGGCCAGAAAGTTCTGGTTGCTGCATGACCTTCTTCAGGGGTTGGTCGGTGAGGACCACTATGGAATGGGCTTGGAAGTAAGGACGAAGTCGTCTGGAGGCAGTGACCAAGGCCAGGGACAACTTTTCTAGCAATGGGTAATTCTGCTCCGCTCCCCTGAGAGCTCGACTGATGTAGTAGACCGGCCGTTGGACTGAGCCGTCTTCCCTGATAAGAGCTGCGCTGACTGCGGTGCTCGACACTGCTAGATAGAGGAAGAGGGGCTCGCCCGTAACTGCCTGTGAAAGGAGGGGAGGGTTGGCCATGCATTGCTTTAACTGTTGAAAAACCTCTTCGGATTCGGTTGTCCATTCAAAAGTCTGCCGAAAGACTTTGAAGAATGGTAAGCACTTATCTGTTGCACGGGAAATGAAGCGGTTGAGGGCCGCCACTCGGTCGGTGAGTCTTTGAACTTCTTTGATCGTTCTAGGTGACTGCATTTCAACCAAGGCCTTGATCTTCTCGGGGTTAGCTTCAATGCCGCGCTGGCTGACCATAAAACCCAAAAACTTTCCAGATCCTACGCCGAAGGCGCACTTCTCTGGGTTGAGCTTCATTTGGTACTTGCGGAGGGTGGCGAAGGTTTCTCGGAGGTCAGTCAGATGATCAATAGAGAGTTTGCTCTTGACCAGCATGTCGTCGACGTATACTTCCATGTTCCGACCTATCTGGTGTTGGAAAACGGCATTGACTAGCCGTTGGTAAGTGGCCCCTGCATTCTTTAGTCCGAACGGCATCACGCGGTAGTGGTAAGTACCTCGATCGGTAGTGAAGGAGTTATGTTCTTGGTCGGACGGGTGCATCAAGATTTGGTTGTATCCAGAAAAAGCATCCATGAAGCTGAGCATCTAATGACCGGCTGTGGCGTCGACCAGCAGATCGATACGGGAAAGAGGGTAACTGTCCTTGGGGCAAGCTCGGTTCAGGTCGGAGTAATCGACACAGAGTCGCCATTTGCCGTTGTTTTTGCGGACCAGGACCACGTTTGACAACCATTTAGGGTAGTCTACGTTTGTGATGAATTGGGCCTCAAGGAGCTTGTCGACCTCTGCTGCAATAAGAGTATTGCGCTCCGGATGGAAGATGCGCTGTTTTTGGCGGTAGGGTCGGAAATGAGGTTCGATGCTGAGGCGATGGGTTATAAAGGATGGGTCAATACCCGGCATGTCTGAATGGGTCCAGGCGAATACATCTTTGTGTTCGGTCAGGAGGGCAGTAAGGTCGGCCTTGGCTTGGGGGGATAGCTGACTGCCGATCTTGGCAGTTTTCATTGGGTTGGTGGGGTCGATGGGAACCTCAACGAGCTCCTCAATAGGTTCTCCTCTGACCAGCTCATCTTCGTCTCGGACGTCGAGTCCTTCAATAATCATGGCCTCCTTCAGCTTAGCTTCCTTGAGTGAGGCGACATAGCATTCTCTGGCCACAGTTTGTTCTCCCCTCACTGTGCTGACCTCGAGATCAATGGGAAACATGATGGCCAGGTGGTAGGTGGAGGTGATCGCTTGGAAAGCGTTGAGGGCGGTGCGACCAAGGATGATGTTGTAGGCAGAGGGGCAATCGACAACAAAGAAGGTAAGCAACTTCGTGGTCTGCCGTGGATATTCACCGACGGTGATGGGGAGATCAATGGGGCCGATGGAGATCACCCGGTTGCCAGTGAAGCCAACCAAAGGGGTTTGGAGGGGAGACAGACTTTCCTCCCCGATCTTGAGCTGGCGGAAGCAGTTGAGGAATATGATGTCTGAAGAGCTTCCATTGTCGATGAGAACTCGTCTGACCTTATAGTTGGAGAGGATGACAGAAATGACGAGAGGATCATCATGAGGATAACGGATGGCTGTACAGTCGGCGTCCGTGAATGTGATGGGCTCTGTCCATTGCTTCGGCTGTTTGGAGGGTCGGTCTACCGTGGTGACTGCCTTGTCTGAGCCCTGCCTTATTTTTCTGAGTTCTGCCCTCTGAGCCGAGCGAGATGGTCCCCCGCAAGCAAGTCCACCTGAAATGACTCTAATTTCACCAACGGGTGGGGGTGGATTACCTTGTGGCCGAGGTTGTTGCGGAAGTCGATCATGGGCTTGATTTGGTTGAGCTGGCTGCCGGGGTGGGGTGCGCCGGCGATTGTCTCTGTAGGGTTCGGTTCTTTGCCTCTGCTGAGGGCGGGTGTCCGTGAACCGGCTTAGATGCACCTGACGTATTAGGGTCTCCACCTGATCCTTGAGGTTGATGCAGTCATCAGTGTTATGGCCATGGTCCTGGTGGAAACGGCAATATTTGGACTGGTCTTTTCGGTTGGAAGGGTTCCGTGGAGGTGGAGGCCATTTGAAGGGGTAGTCGCGTTGGATCTGGTGGAGGACTTGTTCCATGGGAGAATTAAGGGGTGTGTACCGCTCAAACCGACCGGGCGGTACGGTAGGTGCCGACCGGTCAGCGCGGGGAGGGCGGTCGTTATAGTGGGGTATTGGGCTAGTATACTGGGTGTTTCTGGGGTCGGGGTCTTTTCTCTTTTCTCTGGGAGTAGGGTTTTTGGCTGTTGGATCCTGCCGAGCGGCTAGTGAATCTTCAGCATTCATGTATTTTTGGGCTTTGGAGAGTAGGGCTGCCATTGAGGTCGGGGGGTTTTTAGAGAGGGAGAAAAGGAAATCGAACAACCGCAAACCGGCCATGAAAGCCGTGAGGATGACCTTGTCATCGTTTTCTGCCACTTGCAAGGCTTCGGTATTGAAGCGAGTGACAAAGCTGCGCAGTGACTCCCTCTCGGTCTGACGAATGTTGAGGAGTTGGGTGGCCGGGCGTCGTTGGCGTTGGGCTCCAATAAAATGGCTCAGGAAAGAATCACTGAGATGCTGAAAAGTGGAGACAGAGTCTGGTGGCAACTGGCTGAACCACAGTCGAGCTGACCCCTTCAGTGTCACGGGAAAAGCTCGGCACATGATCTCGTCAGGAAGGCATGGAGGATCATGAGGGTGCGGTAGTCTCCAGATGGTCGACCGGGTCCGTCGTTCCGTCGAAGGAGTCGATGGTGGGCATTTTGAACTTGGCGGGCAGAGGTTTGTCTCGGATGGAGGCAACAAATGGTGAGTTTGCCGTAGTGGAAGGTTTATGCTGGATATTCTGCATAACCCCTTGGAGCTGGAGTTTCATGGCGCGGAGTTCAGCGTCCCAAAGGGGAATGTTGTCGCCACCAGAGGGAGACAGGTGTTGGACGCTGCTGGCCTCTCCCTCGGGGGCTAGTGCTATGACCGATGGGTGTGGGGGTGGAAGTAGTGGATTTATATGTGGGTGAGGGGGTTGCAAACCTCCCAAGTTAGGTAGATTGGGTTGTGGGACAGTATGGCTCGGAGTTCGTTCTGGATTGGGTAGAATATCTGGAGGTGGTGGAGGAATGGGGAGGTTTCCTTGGAGTAAAGCATTTATCAGGGCCTGATTTTGCTCGGCCATACGATTAATGTTGTTGGTAAGCTCGATGAAATACTGTGGTGGGTTGTTTGGATTGGGAGGGTCGGTTTGTTGATCGGCAGCATTATGGTGGGAAGCCATGGATCTAGTCGTGACCATACACCTTGATGGATGAGATGAAAAGGTTGCTGGAAAAGGGTCTCCGGCGGCAATGAACACAACTGGCGCACGGACAAACCAGTTCCCACAGACGGCGCCAACTGATAGTGCAGTTCGTTCCCGGTGGATGGACTGTACCGATCCAAGCTCCACAAGCCCACATCTGAGTGGCGAAACCCACTAGGTGACCTGCAAACAAGTTCAACGGGAAGCAGGGTAGTCCCCCAGTGAACCCTCCGACGAGCAAGTTAGTAGTGGAAGTAGGGAGTATAGAGAGAGAGATGGGAATAGAAAGCTTAACATTCTTCTTGTCTTCGATGCTTGCTTATATCCTTTGGTAATCATTCCACTGTCCCTTCCGACGTGCCCACCTCGCCGAAAGCCTGTGCTGTACCTTACCTTGTTCAGGGTAAGGGGGCGCTGTTCCGACGGGGAGGTGTTGTCGTAATAAATGCTGTGATGGGCTGCATTAATGGTGATGTGTTGTGGCAATAACTTTGCAGATCTTTGTCTGCTGATGTGGCCTGTCCTACACCTGCCATATGTCCGAATGCCATTGGCCCTTCATGCCCAGTTGGCCTCCAGCTGTCATGGACTTTACCAACCGGGTTATGCAATGGGGTCCAAATGGTGGGCTTGGGTTTGTTCACTATGGGCTGTGGCCTTTATGGGCCTATCCATGTCAATGTATGTTTTAAACTTCTTGACATAGGGTCACAACATAAATAAATCTTAGTCATTGATTCCGAATTATAGGCAAAATTTTAGTCAAATTGGTCCGGTCCTCTTTTTTATAGGTTAATCTTTCGAGGGGATCACTTCAACAATTTACAGAGCATAAAGCAAAAACACGACGCTTACATGAAAATTCCGGAACTTTGCAAGTCTCCTTTTGGTCTGCCATTGACAAGAAATTTATTTACATTATTTGAATCATGAATTTATAAAAATAAAAAATAAAATTAAAGAAAAGAAAAAAAAAGTAGGTAAAATATACCTAATGATATTGCAGATTCCTGGAGGGCGAGTCGAATCGACCTACGGTCCCTGCACTGTTCACCAGTCACTAAGCTCACTGGTATACCTGCAAAAATGTCCAACGGGGAACGGGAGTCCCCCAGCGGACCCTCCGATGATCAAGTTAGAAGAGAGAGGAATGAGAGGGTAATTTATAAATAAATTGGGCCAAGCTAAGAAAGAGGCTTCTTTGGAAATTGGGCCGCACGTCGGATCGAGATAGGAGCTGTTGTAGCTCGGTTTAAAAACTAACGAGCTTGGGCCAGGAGAAATCCGGACCGAGTTATGAGCCGAGGTGTTTGGGCTTCATAAGGTGGACCTCACCCTTGTTAGCTCGGTCAAAACTTGCTGCAATTAGCTCGGTCTAAACAGACAAAATCGAGGTACAAGTGAACAAGAGCCGAGCTATGTGTTGCATATGAAGGCGCTGGATTAAGTATGACAAAGGGCTAGTGTTAGCTCGGTCATACTATTATCCAACCGTGGTAAAACCATCTCACTTGGTTTAAGCAGTGAGGAGGGTGTTGAGGGATAAGTATTATCTTTCAGGAGTATGATTCCTAGGAGGACTCTACATTAAGGAATAAGAGTCCTACTAGGATTGTGCTAGACAAAAACTATAAAAGCTCATGACAGAACCTATGTACAGGTATCACAACTTTGATTCCCGAATACACAGAGCTTTTGTCTACTTGTCTATTTTGCTGACTTAAGCATCATAGAGGTATCCGGCACACACCCGCCGGCTAGCTCACATTTGTGTTTTCAGGGAGTAAAGCGACGACATTTGGAGAAGCGCAAACTTAATCAACAGGATTATACGAGAAAATTATTTCATGCTCGTACAATTGGCGCTGTCTGTGGGAAGTCCACAAAGAACAAAACCTCTTGATCAAGCTTTCCCCTCTAGTTGGAAGCAATGGCGCACAATGAAGACTTGCCGCAATCGGCTATTGATAGGCAAACCCCGGAAGAGGGTGGGAGGCACGAAGGTTTTCCTTCTATCCCTCCCATGGCGGATTTAGAACCCCAGCGACGGAACTCCCAGAGGGACGCAAGGGAGAGACGGGGCACTAGCCCCCGTCGCTCTTAAAGTCCTGATAGATAGAGACGGAGGCTGGATCCTCAAGTTCTGGAGGATCGCGTGAGGAAGCAGGACGAGTTAATTAGGAAGATGACGATAGATATGGAGACAATGAAGCGCCAGATAAAACGGAAAGGGGTGGCGACAGGAGAGGGGCGCAAAGGCAACACGCCCCCTCACCACTCGGAGGATCGTGATAGGCATACCACACCATCGCAAGCAGAAAGTAGGAGTCTTAGAACAGGCGACACTTAATCAAAGACTTCCAAGACTCGTTACTCCAGGTCTGAGAGAACGAGAACTGAGAGGTCGTGTACTGAGGGTAGCACCTATCGGCCTTTGCACACACACTAGACGATATCTAGGCACACGGATTTGCCTAGATCATCTGACTTGCGAACAGTACTTGAAGAAAGGGCCCGATGAAAGAAGAACACCAGGGCTCGTGACCCACGCAGAGTTTCAGCACTACAGCGATTGGCCCCTAGGACACATGGGAGTGTCGAGGTAAGAATGCCAATGCCGCGCCTTGCTTACGAACCAGCGGACAAAGTGTTAGCAAGGTTACAGAGCTCGCCGTTCGTTCCGGCAATAGAGAACGCACCATTACCTTCAGGCTTCCACCAGCCCAAATTCACTACTTATGAGGGGAAGACAGACCCCTACATGCACTTAAACCACTTTCGCCAGGTTATGGCAGTATACCGGCGAAACGAGGCCCTGATGTGTATCATGTTCCCATCTAGCCTTGGCGACCTAGGTCTAACCTGGTTCAAAAGGCTACCAGAAGGCAGCATCGCCTCCTGGGCACAATTGGCAGAGGCGTTCGTGACTAGGTTCAGAACGAACACCAAGACACCAGTGGAGATCGATCAGCTACTCTCCATTGACATGGACGACAAGGAGACGTTGAGATCCTACAACAGTCGATATTGGGAGACTTTCAACCAGATAGGAGATTGCCCTACAAATCTCGCCATCGCGCAATACAAAGGGGTCTACCAGTCGGAAACAAGTTGGGGGACTCAATTACTATGATGCCACCCCTCACGATGGAGGCTCTAATGGAAATGGTGCACCAACATATCCGTGTGGAGGAAGATAGCGCCCGGGCTAAAGCAAAAGTTGGCTCAACAGTAATGCCAGACAAAAAGACAGCAGCAAAAGTCAACACGGTAGAACAACCAAACAGGAATGGGCGAGGCAGGCGAGCCAACAGGGAGGACCCAGAAAAAAAGAGGTTAAGAGTTTGCACTGCCATCACCACCGTGTTCAATAAACCCATCTACCGAATTCTCAGCGAGATAAAGAATGAACCCTTTGTTCGGCGGCCAGCCAAGTTGGGGGTAGCACAAAGGGGCTACGACGAGAGGTCCCGCTGCACCTTCCATGATGAGAAGGGGCACCTAACTGAAAATTGCACACCCCTGAGGCAATATCTGGAAGAATTAGTAGCAGCTGGTCACTTAGACCAGTATATTGAAGGAGGAACACAGCCAGCCCCCCAGGACCTCAACGGGCCAAACAGGATGCCGGTGGACAGACCACCCCAAGGCGTAATCAATGTTATTCATGGGATCATTGAACCTGAGCGGGTATCTGAACTCAGGGGGATGATAAAGAAGGCAGAGCACCTGAAGGAGGTACTAAGTGCACAACCCGCCATCAAAAAGGGCAAAACAGAGGCTACGAACGTCATATCCTTCTCAGACAAGGACCTAGCAAGGCTACATTGCCCTCACAATGACGCACTGGTGGTAACTTTGCGCGTCAAGAACTTCGACATCAAGCGAATCCTGATTGACCAAGGAAGTTTGTGTGAGATAATGTATTATGAAACCTTCAAACAGTTGAAACTAGAGAACAAAGACTTAGCCCCTGCAACATCCCCCCTAGTTGGCTTTAACTCAATGCCAGAATGGCCAGTAGGCAAGATAATCCTCCCAGTCAAAGCTGGGACCATGACTAAACAAGTGGAATTCTGGGTATTGAAGGTCCCTTCCACTTACAACATAATCCTGGGAAGAACATGGCTGCATGCCATGCGATCGGTAGCGTCAACCTACCATCAAGCACTGTGGTTCCCCAACGAAGCTGGAGTAATTGAAGAGGTCTTGGGAGACCAAATCATGTCAAAACAGTGCTTCGTCATAGTAAATGGCAGCCGGGCTGCAAAAGGATATGTACAGATAGTAGAAGAGCAAGAGAACAATGAACTATTTACGGATGTTGGCAAGGCAGCAGAACAGAAGGCATCGGAAGACTTGGTAGAGGTAAAGATAGATGAAAAGAACCCAGAAAAGTTCTTTTTGCTCGACTCGTCTTTTTCCAGCACTGAGAGAATAGAGATCATAGAATTCTTAACCTCCAACATCGAAGTGTTTGCATGGACACCATACGACATGCCTGGCATTGACCCAAACTTCATCTGTCACCAACTGAATGTCCACCCGACTGCTAGACCAATTATACAGCATACTCGCAGATCAGTACTCCACCACGCGGAGATAGTGGCGGAGGAAGTGGGAAACTTGCTGGAGGCAGAGCCATCAGAGAAGTACATTATCCCAGGTAGATATCCAATACTGTAGTAGTGCCAAAGAAGAATGGAAAATGGCGTATTTGCGTGGACTACAAAACAGTCAACAAGGCATGCCCAAAGGATAGCTTTCCCTTACCTAGGATAGACCAACTGGTAGACTTGACGGCAGGGCACAATTGACTTATCTTCCTTGATGCGTATAGAGGTTACCATTAGATCGCTATGTATGAGCCAGACCAGGAGGTCACATCTTTTACAACACCTAGAGGATTGTATTGTTACAAGGTCATGCCCTTTGGCCTAAAAAATGCAGGGGCCACATTCCAACGGATGGTCACCAAAATGTTTGAACCATTGTTAGGCAAAACAATGGAGGCTTACATAGATGACATGGTGCTCAAAAGCAAGGATGAGAAAGACCATCTCAAGGACCTAGACGAAAATGTTCCAAATCCTAAAGAAGAACAAGTTGCGTCTAAATGCATCTAAGTGTGCGTTCGGCGTAGGATCAGGCAAATTCCTAGGCTTCCTGGTGACCAACCGAGGTATAGAAGCAGATCCCTCTCAGATCAAAGCAATCCAGGATCTAGAGAGGCCCAACACAGTAAAGAGGTGCAGCATCTCATTGGCCTAGCTGCCGCACTCAACCGGTTCATAAGTCGGTCATCAGATAGATGTCGACCATTCTTCCAAGCGTTGAAAGCCAAATTTGAGTGGGATAAAGAATGCGATCACGCCCTACAGAGCCTGAAAGACTACATGACTTCTCATCCATTGCTAGTAACCCCAGTCCTTGGAGAAGAACTCTTTTTGTACTTAGCAGTTTTACAGCATGCAGTCAGCGCAGTGTTGGTCAGAGCGGAAGGAATCCAACACCTGCCTATCTTTTATATTAGCAAGACCTTGCTGGGGGCAGAAACCAGGTACCTGCCATTGGAAAAGCTGACCTTAGCTTTGATGATGGCCTCAAGGAAGTTATCACATTACTTCCACACCTACACCATAATCGTCCTGACAGCTTTTTCCTTAAAAGCTTTGTTTGAGAGGGCGGACTTTTCTGGACGAATCTTGAAATGGACGGTGGAATTGGGACAATTCGACATCAAGTTTCAACCCAGAACCCCAATAAAAGCCCAAGCTCTGGCAGACTTTGTGGCTGAGTTCACACCAGGAAGCCATCACATCTGCCCAGTTGACTTAACTGATACAACTGAAAAGGGGATGGAAAGTGCCGCAGGAATTGCGCAGCCCCTAAAACAAGATGTCCAGCCACATCTCAAGGCATACCAGATTGAAGAAAGGGAGGAAGAGGCAAACCGTACTATACTCAGCAAAGACTCATCAACAAGTAAAAACTTGGTACAGTCAGATAGTGAAGAGTAAACCCCAACAGTAGGCATGGACTTGGAAGAAAAGATCAGCAACACTTATGACCCCAAGACATCATCTGACCCCTCCACTTGCTGGAAGCTATTTGTTGGAGAGATGTAGAAGCTTTTCGTGGATGGAGCATCCAATAGGCACGGTGCAGGACTTGGCATAGTCCTCATCTCACTAGATGGCCTGATAGTGGAACAAGCAGTCAACCTTGGCTTTCCAGCATCAAACAATGCGGCAGAGTACGAAGCACTTCTAGCAGGCCTAAAATCAGCACTCTTCATGAAGGCCACCGAGCTAATGGTTTATAGTGACTCCCAGCTGGTAGTAAACCAGATTTCAGGTGACTACGAGGCAAAAGATGAGAGGATGGCTAATTACCAAGAGTTAGTCAGAAACGAGATCATGAAGTTCGAAGTAATGCGAATAGAGCAGATCGGCCGAGACGAAAACAACAGAGTAGACGAACTGGCAGGTTTTGCCTCCATGGCAGACACATCTATCCCACATCCATTACTGATCGACTTCTTACTTAGACCAAGTATTGAAGAACCCGAAGTAACAGAGGTATGTTGTGCCGAACTAGGCCCTTCATGGATGGATCCCATTATTGTATTTTTAAAAGATGACATCTTACCTGAAGAGAAGAAAGAGGCCAACAAGATCAGAGCAAAGTCACAGCGATTTTGGCTCTCTCCATCATTAGCGTTATCCAAAAATTCCTTCACAAGACCTTACTTGAAATGTGTCCATCCTAGCAAGGTCAAGGCATTCTTGTTCGAGATACACGAAGGCGTATGCGGAAGCCACCAATGGGGAAGATCATTGGCCTACAGAGCAATTTCACAAGGATATTGGTGGCTTTACATGCAAGCAAATTCAAATAAGTATGTCAAGAAGTGCGAGAAATGTCAGAAGTTCGCACACCAAATACATCAACCAGCGAGAGAGCTTCTACCATTAACTAGCCCATGGCCCTTTGTGATATGGGGCTTGGACATAGTAGGGCCATTTCCAACAGCACCCGGCAACAGAAAGTTCTTTCTCGCAGCAACGAATTACTTCACGAAGTGGGTAGAGGCTGAAGCACTCGCATCAATAAAGAAGAAAGATGTTAAGAAGTTCGTCTGACAGAATATCATAACCCGATTCGGCATACCAAAGGCTCTGATATTCGACAATGGCACTCAGTTCGACGGCAAGATCTTTAGAGGCTTCTGCGAGGAATACAAGATAGAATTCTACAACTCTACACCAGCATACCATCAAGCAAATGACCAGGCAGAAGCATCAAACAAAGTTGTCTTGGATGGTTTGAAGAAAAGGTTAGAAAGAGCAAAAGGCAAGTGGGTTGAGGAGCTTCCTCATGTTCTATGGGTTTACCGCACCACACCTTGGCGGTCAACTGGTGAAACGCCTTTTTCGTTGGCCTATGGCATGGAGGCGGTAATCCCACTAGAAGTAGGCCTCCCCACCATTAGAAGTGAAAATTTTGACCCAGACTTGAATGGAGAAGCCATAACCTTGGAACTTGACCTAGCAGAAGAGAGAAGAGAAAGAGCACTGGTTCACATCGCCTCATACCAGCAAGAGTTATCCAGAAAATATAACAAGACGGTATATCTGAGGCAATTCAAGATTAGAGATTGGGTGCTGCGCAAAGTAATGAGAAACACTCTGGTACCTAGAGATGGCAAGTTAGGGCCTAATTGGGAAAGACCATACAAAGTGGTTAGCTTAGCAGGAAAAGGGGCATATCACTTGGAAGATGGAGACAGCAAGGCTGTTCTCAGGCTATGGAATACTGCCAATCTCAAGTTATTTTATTTTTAGCTTTTTCCTTAGAATAAGTGTAGTTTTTCCTTTTTTCAAATAATACAAGTAGTTTACTTTTTTAGCATAAAGTCTTCTTATTGTAAAAGTTATTCTCAATCATTGTCAGCTAGGGGCAACAGAAGAGAGGTAGGCAGGAATAACCAACTTTGAGTACTCTTCAGCCAGGATAAGGATCTAGGTTGAAGAGAGGTTGGATGGAAAAACCAACTTTGAGTACTCTTCAGCCGGGATAAGGATCTAGGCTGAAGAGAGGTTGGCTGAAATAACCAACTTTGAGTACTCTTCAGCCTGGAATAACCAACTTTGAGTACTCTTCAGCCGAGATAAGGATCTAGGCTGAAGAGAGATTGGCAAAGATAACCAACTTTGAATACTCTTCAGCCAGGATAAGGATCTAGGCTGAAGAGAGGTTGGCTGGAAAAACCAACTTTGAGTACTCTTCAGCCGGGATAAAAATCTAGGCTAAAGAGAAGGTTGGCTGGAATAACCAACTTTGAGTACTCTTCAGTCGAGATAAGGATCTAGGCTGAAGAGAGGTTGGCAGGAATAACCAACTTTGAGTACTCTTTAGCCGAGATAAGGATCTAGGCTGAAGAGAGGTTGGCAGGAATAACCAACTTTGAGTACTCTTCAGCTGAGATAAGGACCTGGGCTGAAGAGAGGTTGGCAGGAAAACCAACTTTGAGTACTCTTCAGCCGAACTTTGAGTACTCTTCAGCTGAGAAAGGACTGGGCTGAAGAGAGGTTGGCTGGAAAAACCAACTTTGAGTACTCTCAGCCGAGATAAGCTAGAGCTCAAGATAAGGATCTAGGCAAGAGAGGTTGGCTGGAATAACCAACTTTGAGTTTTCTCCAGCCAAGATAAGGATCTAGGCTGAAGAAACTTGGCAGGTATGACCAAACAGATTACAAGGCTCCAAGACCGAGATAAGTATCTCAGCCAGAAAATGTTAAAAAATTCATACAAATCAGAGTTGAAAAATAAATACAAGTATGAAATAAACCGAACGGACAAAAACAGCGGATTTCATTCAAGATTGGAAACTGCATTATAATGAGGGGCTCCAGCCCGATTACAAAATGTTTTCAGAAATTGATATCAAAAGAAGAAAAATACAAAGTCAGGCAAAAAGATCATCCAGGTCAGCGTCTAGGTCAACTCGAGTTTCATCATTCCATAGCCCGGTTCCAGCAGGAAAGTCAGTCACATCTTCAACTGTACTGGGCACCGGGGGCTCCACCCGAGCTGACTGAGCGGTTTGGAGACCAAGATCATTGGTAACAGCCGGGGTGTTGTTGGGCTCTGGGGATGCCTCCTCTTCCTCCCCTACTTGAAATTTTTTTTGTTGAATAGCATTGGCAAACTCCGCCATGTAGCTTGGAATAAAGTGGGGAAGAGGGTTCTGAAAGACCTCGGTCTCTTGGCCATAACCGAGCTTTGACACGGCTGCTTTCCATCCACATTTGAAAAATATATCCTTGACAACTTCGCATTGCAAGATGTAGGTGGCCTCCCTTTCCTTGTAGCCGCGGTCTTCCGCATCGTCCGCGCTCTTCTTTAGCTCGGCGATCTCAGCATCTTTCTTTTTTTCGAGCTTGGCCAGCTCGCGCAGATATTTGTCTTTCTGTTCGGCCAAAGCCTTCTGTTTATCTACCTCAACCGAGTTAACCAGCCCGGTGAGCTGGGCAACTTCAGATTCAAGCTCAGCCATTTTCTGCTTGGATTCTTCTAGCTCGGCGGTCTTAACGTTGGCCTCTGCCACGGCCAGCCGTGTGGTCTTACGCAGCTCCAACACGCGCTTGTGAGCGACATGATTCTTTTGCATGGCCTGCAAAAGGAGAGATAGCAATTATGGTTAAAACCGCACAAACAGATGTACAAATTAGAAACTTACTAGCACCATTGACTTTGTTGCCGAGCGGATGGCCTTCAGCTCGGTCAGATGATCATGATGCTCCATGTCGACTGGCAAACATACACTCTTAGCGAGGTTAAAGGCGAGCGAGTGATCTTTTTCAACGACCGTTGAATCTATGTTTGTTATGGCTCGGTTCTTATAGGTTACTTTTGGTGCCCACTCTGAAAGGCTAGCCCGGTCAGAACGCACTGGTTCTGGGTTCGATCGTGTGGTCTCTGGAAGCACGGTGTCGTCTTCATCAATAAGACGTGGCTCGGTCGAAGAGGTACGAGCACGCTTGTTTGGCCGAGATGACGAGGCCCGGGCTGTTGGCAGGGCTACCACGGCCTCATGTGTTTGGCCAGCCTGTGATACCTCGGTTTGATCCCCCACAGCTGGGGCCGTTGTTTCGGTGATGAGTGCTTTGACTGCTCTCTTCTTAGCTATTTCTTGTTCCTCTGTTAGTGGGATCAGCTTAATTTGAGGAAGAGCGGGATCTGGTTCAGGGGATGGTTCAAGGAGAAAGTCGGTTACCCTGGTTTTCCTCCTTCTGCTGTATCTGTAAGTCGGCTCAAAGTTAAGTAGCTTGGCCCAACCTCGATCGCGGTATCGAAGCGCGGCGCGGAGAGCGTCCAAATTGGGATATTGGTATTGAGACTTAAGCTGGTTCAAGTCTGCGTAAGGAAAAAAGCAAACAGTTAGCGCGGTGAGAAACTTACAAACAGCAAGGGTAAAAAACATACAGAAGTGAGAACCAAGGTGTCCTTACCAGCAGTCCCTTTGTTCCAATTTATGTTGTAGCCCGGTATTTAGGCTTCCTGGTCCTCAAAGTTACCAGAAACCCAGAAAAAGTCATCATTGTTTAAGTCTTTATTCGGTGCGTTTTTTATTATTTTCTCTCGGCGGCGTCTTATTCTTAAATAATATACCCAGCCGTCTTCATTCTGGCCAAGTGAGTATTGATGAAATAGCTCGGCTAAACCGAGGTTGAGGCCAAGTTGGCAATTTAGCTCGGCGATGCCATTTATTATTTTGTAAGAATTGGTGCTAAGTTAGGTTGGGCATATTCTAGTATGCCTAAGAAATTCGCATAATAGTGGCTGAACAGGGAATCGGAGTCCGACCTCTACAATAGAAATGACGGTGAAGGGAACGAAGCCCAGTTTTTCCCATGGAGTTGTATCTAGCTCGGCTAGTGAAAGGTGGACGTCATCAGGGATGTTGTAGTCCTTGCGGAATTCGGCAATAGCCCCTGGTGAGTTTACTAGGAATCGATATTTACCCATTTATGACTTAAAATTATGAATAACTTAGCTCGGAGTTCTAGCTCGGTGTTGAGATGACGTGGAGTATCTCGGTTGAGCGTGCAAAGGTGTGCCTGGCCAACTTAGTCAGAGTCTGCTAAGTGAAGATAAGAAGTGTTATGCCCCGACAACTGGACCGGACTAAGTGAACAGTCAATTTACAAGAAAAAAAGAAAATGGAAAAACCTAGCTCGGTCACATTCGGGGAACGTGGTATTCTCAGTTCGGTCGAACAGAAGGGCTCATTCAGAACCTCTAGCCCGGTTAAAAGCTTGGCTCCAGTTCTAGTTCGGTCATTGGGTATGGTTTCCAGTTCGGTATAATACACACTCATGATAAACAAGTTCTTATCTCGGTCGTGGTGTGATTTTGGATCAAAAGCGTCCTATTACAGGTTATTTGGGAATCCAGTGAGTGTGATTTTGGTCTAAGGAGGTTCTTGCCCATTCGTGTGAAAACTATGGTAATGTGTTTCGAGAAACATGTGAATGTGTTTCTATACTATATATATTCACAAAACAGAATGAAGAAAATGAAATGATTGAGCTACTTAGAGCTTCGATGTAGAGGGACGAAGGTCAAACGGGCGCCAACAGGAACACAAGCTTTGTAGGTGTCTTTGAGCTTGAAAATGGAAGCACAGAGGCACGAAGAGAAGGAGAAAATGAATAGTGGAGTGTTTGATTTGGAAAAATAGGGGTTTTTTGTATAAAGCGTGAATTTGGGCGGGACTGTTCAAATTTTGCGAGGTACGAAGACGGCTATGGCAGCTGTATTCAACCAATAAGGTCTCACCTCGTGTCCAAGAGAATCGTAAGTGATCCAGATGTGCAGCAACTGAAAAGACGTTTTTTGACCGGACAAATTAGTAGCCCGGTATCAATTTAGCTTGGTTGAAGGCCAACTTTTAGCTCGGTGGGTAACAAGTAATCCCAAATCATGTTGCGCAGATGGAATTAAGGGGCAATTGAGAGGGTAATTTATAAATAAATTGGGTCGAGCTAAGGAAGAGGCTTCTTTGGAAATTGGGCCGCACGTCGAACCGAGATAGGAGCTGCTGTAGCTCGGTCTAAAAACTAACGAGCTTGGGCTAGGAGAAATCTGGACCGAGTTATGAGCCGAGGTGTTTGAGCTTCATAAGGTGGACCTCGCCCTTGTTAGCTTGGTCAAAGCTTGCTGCAGTTAGCTCGGTCTAAACAGACAAAACCGAGGTACAAGTGAACAAGAGCCGAGCTATGTGTTGCATATGAAGGCGCTGGATTAAGTATGACAAAGGGCTAATATTAGCTCGGTCATACTGTTATCCAACCGTGGTAAAACCATCTCACTTGGTTTAAGCAGTGAGGAGGGTATTGAGGGATAAGCATTATCTTTCAAGAGTATGATTCCTAGGAGGACTCTACATTGAGGAATAAGAGTCCTACTAGGATTGTGCTAGGCAAAAACTATAAAAGCTCATGACAGAACCTATGTACAGGTATCACAACTTTGATTCTCGAATACACAGAGCTTTTGTCTACTTGTCTATTTTGCTGACTTAGGCATCGGAGAGGTATCCGGCACACACCCGCCGGCTAGCTCACGTTTGTGTTTTCAGGGAGTAAAGCGACGACATTTGGAGGAGCGCAAACTTGATCAACAGGATTATACGAGAAGATTATTTCGTGCTCGTACAGATGGTGTATAGAGAGAGAGTAAGAATAAAGAACTTAACCTTTTGTGTGTCTTGAAAGCCTCCTTATACCCTTTGTCCATCATTTCTTTGTCCACTCCGACCTATCATGTTGGCCGAAAGTCTATGCTCTAGCTTGCCTTCTTCACGGTGAGGTTGCCCGTTCCGACGTGAAGGGGTTATCGCATTTAATGCTGCAGGAGCCTCATTAATGGCTGATGTGTGGTGCAATAACTCTGTAGGATCTTTGTCTACTTACGTGGCTGTTTTCCTCTTGACAAGTGTTTAGACGCCATTGATTCCTGGTACAGCGTTGGGTTTTCAATGGTGTTTGGCTTTAGTGCTTGGACCGTGAATTGGGCTCTAAGTGGTGGGCCAAAAGCTTCTATGGGCCCACCGATGTCAATGCCTATATTTTATTTATATTTAAGACTCGTTTAAGAATTGACTATTTTAATTGACTTGTTAATTTTTTTGCAAAACATGTGTAGAAAAGTAAAAAAAATGATGCGATAACTTGCAGTGAATTTTTATTTATTTTTTTAACCTATTAACAAACGAGGCCTTAGTTATATACTAGTCATATAGCTATATTCTTGTATGAATTGACCCAATAAATTATTTGTAATTAAGATATTTTCAAACCTTAGACGCTGCAAGAGTTTAGATTTGTTAAAGTGAGTACATTGTAAGATTAATTTATACATATGTCAATGGTTTGAATCGTTCTTCTAATATAACAAGTTGAGAAGAGAATGGATGCAACAGATTGAATTGATCAGACATAAGTAATCACGTGACTTACATATTATCGGGTTTAGAAAATAGGTTTAAAAAGTGAGTTTGTATATTCTTTTTCTAAGCTTAAGTAGTGTTTTGGAAAGATGTTAAAAGCTGACTTTTTAGATTTTTTTTAACTTTTTGACTTTTTTAGTATAAAAAAATAAAGAGGTGATGTGACCAAAAAAAGTCAAAAAAATTGACTTTTTACTAACTTGCCAAAACGCCCCTAATTAGGAGCTTCTTTAATGAATTTGTAATTATTAAGGTTTGCCTTTATTTCGAAAATTAAAAGCAATTTTACATGAATCTACAGATGTTAGGGCTGGGTGTAGGGTAATCTGACCCGCCCAAACTGCCTTACCCCATCAGCCCCGTACACGTATAGGCGGTATCGCAAACACATTAGGGTCGGGTGCGATTTGGATTTTATCTGATTTTAGGGTTGTAGGCGGGTTGCGGGTTTGAACTGAACCCGCCCAACTCGCCCGCATTAGCCCCCCCTTTTTTTTTTTAATTATTATTATTATTTTTTATATTTCAAATCTAACCGTTTATCTCACTTCATTTATACAAAAAAAAAAAAAACCCTAATCTATCTCTCAAACTCAAAAACACGAACTCTCTCATCTGTCTCCCTCACTCTCTCATCTCATCAGTCTCTCTCTCACTCTCTCATTTTTCATCTGCACTGATCGACTCTCTCTCGTCGCAAGATCGACCGATCGACCTCACAGGTAAGTCTCTCTCTCTCTCTCTCTCTCCGATCTTTGATTTTTTTTGCAACATATCAGATCTCTCTCTGATCTGTCTCCCTCACTCTCTCACACACTTTCTCTCTCTCTCCCCGATCTTTGATTTTTTTTTTTGCAACATATCAGATATTTCTTTCTCTAATCTGTCTCCCTCACTCTCTCATCTCATCAATCTCTCACTTTCTTATTTTTGTATCTGCATCGATCGACTCTCTCTCATTGCAAGATCAACCAATCGACCTCACTCTCTCATCGCGCCGATCGACCTCACAGGTAAGCCTATCTCTTTGTCTCTGTCTCTCTCTCCCCGATCTTTGATTGTTTTTTTTTTTTGCCACATATCAGATCTCTCTCTCTCTCTCTCTCTCTGATCTGTCCCCTTCACTCTTTCATCTCATCAGATTTGTTTATTTTATGCAATCAGATTTGTTACTTTTTTTTTTGTAGCAACAAATCTGTGAGGAGTGGAAATTGAATCTGTGTTTATGCAAACAGATCTCTCTCTCTCTGTTTTTTTTTTTTTTTGAATTGAATTGAATCTGTGTTGTTGGAATTAAATCTGTGGAATTGGAATTAAATCTGTTGTTCAATCTATGAGAAGTGGAAATTGACTCTGTGTTTGTTTGGAATTAAATCCGATTTTTGTTTTGTAGCAACAGATTTGTGAGAAATGGAAATTGAATCTGTGTTTATGCAAACAGATCTCTCTCTCTCTCTCTCTCTCTCTCTCTCTCTCTCTCTCTTTTCTTTTTTTTTTTTGGAATTGAATCTGTGCTTTTGGAATTAAATCTGTGGTATTGGAATTAAATTTGTTATTGAATCTGTGTTAGAAGTGGAAATTAAATCTGTTATTGTAATTTTAAATTGAATCTATTATTGAATCTGTGATTGAATCTGTTATTAAACTGAATCTGTATTGAATCTGTTATTAAAAATTTTTTAGAGAGTGATTAAATTTGTTATTGAATCTGTTATTAAATCTGTTATGTTATTGAAATTGAATCTATAATCGTATTGAATCTGTAATTATGTTATTGAAATTGAATATGTAATCTGTTATGTTATTGAAATTGACTATTATGTTTTTTTGGCTTATGTTTGATATGACATTTTTATTAAGAGAAGAAGAGCATGAGTCCCTCCCAAGTCAAAAAAATAATAATAATAAAATAAAATCATTACTAATAATAATAAGAGTCCGATCCCCTGTACTTTGTACTGCATCCAAAAAATGACCGAAGACGTCCTGGTTCTTTCATTATATGTAGGAAAATGTTTGGTAGCTCAAAATCTTATGGATCAAATGGCTCAAATCTGTCAAAACGACGTCGTTTTACACTCAAAATCTGTCAAAACGACGTCGTTTTAAGTGATTTGAGCCATTTGAGCCACAAAATTTTGAGCTACTTAGCATTGTTGTTATATATATATATTTCTGATTTCTTCAGTTTTATATGATTTTTCATTCACCTGATTTTGGATGATTTGTGACATGGGTTTATGAAATTTTGGATATTTGAAGTATTGAAATTCAAATTATCAACATTAAGAAAAGCAAAATTTCCAAATCTCTTGACCCAATTGGCCATTGAAGTTGTTGAGTGAGAGGTCAATTAATATAAAAATAAAAAAAAACCATTCATTTTTGACAAGTCAATGTGATTCAATGAGTGAAGAACCAAAATGGGTTTTGAATTTCTTCCATTTTGTTACTTGAGATGTTAAGTTATTGAAGATTGGTTAGATTACTGAAGCAAGATTTGAGATCATTCTCTGAGGTCAAGAACAAAGAGGTTTGGAAGGACAAATGGAGAGGTAGCCAAACCTATTCTTAGCCCCCTAACCAAACACACTTAGAAGCGGAAAAGAAAAAAATCAGAACCACATCGTTTTGGGTGCACTACAAACTGTACTACAGGAAAGAATTACGAAAGATCTAGACTCAATAAGAGTAATGCTAAATGGTGTGTCATATATGCAATTTTTGATATTTGTGAGTTTAATTATTATAAATAATATATTTAATCTTATAGGGATCCTTACTAAAAAAATAAGTTATAACTAAATACTACACAAGAAATAATCAAATAATTCTTAAATTATAATCAAAATAATATCATAATTAGTACCACAACAAACCACAACCGAAGACTACAAAGGGCATAACAAAGGTGTATATGTAGTATAAAATTTCGCATAGTAATAGTAGCTATCATACATAGACGGGTTACGTTATGGTATACACTTTCAAAAAAATGTATAATAGTGGTGATTGCAGGATTTTTATTGATGAGTCACACTAGAAGTTTAAGTTTCACAAATTTTATTTAAAAAAGAAGAAAAGAAAAATATTTACTCTGTTTTGTTTTAAGTTTTCAAAAAAATTTGTCTTTACAATTTTTTTTTTTCTTTTGTATTTTTGTTTTTTTATGCATCTAACCTAATGTAGTTAGAAAGTAAAATATTTGTGAAAAAATCTATAAAAAATAATAAGTACAAAAAATAAAATAAAATGAATTGAGTTCTTACATTTTTTTATATTTAGTGAATTTTTTTAAAAAAATTTACTAATAGACAAAAAAAATATGAAAAATAAAAAACTCAAAAAATATTTTTAAAAATTATTAATCAAGTGATTTAAACTTATGAAATAGTTTATTTTTGTGAGTATAGGTTTATAATTGATGGGATTCTTGAGGTTCCGTTTGTTTAAAAAGAAATGAATGATAAAAAATGAAAATAGCAGAAAGTGAAGTGAAAGAAACAAAAAAAAAAAAAAAAAGAAAAAAAAGAAAAAGAAATGAAAGAGAGAGAAATTGAAAGTGATTTTAGAACATACAAATGTGAACTCAAAACAACTAGGTAGGAACTATCCGAGAAGGGAAGAAGAATATTTTCTGTTTGATCAATAGAGTTGATGACGCATATATGAGAGATAGAGATCATCATGCATGACATTGATTTTGTTGTCTTTCTTGATTTGACTCTTAACTGTATGTATAAATATGGATGGAAAACAAAAGAAAGAGAGAGAAAGAGAAAGAATAATAGATGAAGAAGAAGAAGATGCAATCATCACACCAACAACAGGTAAACAAAGGTAGCAGCATAGCAATTACATACTTTGAGGAGTGACGCGTCGAGTTTGGTTCTGGGGTTTTTTGGCTTATGTTTGATATGACATTTTTATTAAGAGAAGAAGAACATGAGTCTCTCCCAAGTCAACAAAAAAAAATCATTACTAATAGTAATTGGAGTCCCGATCCTCTCTACTTTGTACTGCATCCAAAAAATGAATGAAGATGTCCTGGTTCTTTCTATTATACGTATATTTCTGATTTTTTCGTTCACCTGATTTTGGGTGATTTATGAAATTTTGGATATATTTGAAGTATTGAAATTGAAATTATCAACATTAAGAAAAGCAAAATTTCCAAGGCTCTTGACCCAATTGGCCATTGAAGCTGTTGAGTGAAAGGTTAATTAAAAAAAAAAAATCATTTTTGACAAATCAATGTGATTCAATGAGTGAAGAACCAAGATGGGTTTTAAATTTCCATCTATTTTGTTGCTTGAGATGTTAAGTTATCGAAGATTGGTTAGATTACTGAAGCAAGAGTTGGGATCATTCTCACAGGTCAAGAACAGAGAGGTTTGGAAGGACAAGTGGAGAGGTAGCCAAACCTATTCTTAACCCCCTAACCAAACACACTTCGGCCTCGTTTGGGAACATGCTAATTTAGTAACTTTTTGGTTATTTGGCTAAAAAGGTAGGTAAAAAAAACTTGTATGTTTGGGATGACTTTTTGGTTAATTACGAAAAGATGTGCAAAAAGTAGAGAGAAAAGAGAATCTTTGACTTTTTGGTATGGGTTGTTGGCTTTTTGGCTAATTTAGTAACTTTTTGGCTAATTGGCTAAAAAGGTAAGTCTCCAAACGGGGCCTTAGAAGGGGAAAAGAAAAAACATCAGAATGACATCATTTTGGATGCACTGCAAATTGCACTACAGGAAAGAACTACGGAGGATTCGGACTCAATAAGAGTACTGTTCAATGGTGTGTCACATATGCAATTTTTGATATTTGTGAGTTTAATTATTATAAATATTATAACTTAATCTTATGGAAGTCTTATCTAAAAAAATAAGTTATAATTAAATACTATATAAGATATAATTAAATAATTTTTAAATTATAATCAAAATAATGTCATAATTAGTACCACAATAAATCACAACTAAAGACAACAAAGGGTATAACAATATGTACTATAGAATTTCACATAGTAATAGTAGCTATCATACATAGGCGGTGTTTGGGAACTTGATTCTTGGGTTTTTTTTTTTTGTTTTTTTCACTGCAAGACAAATGTTTTACAAAACCAAAAAAAACAAATCCAAACAAAATATTACATCAAACTCCATAATCATTTTACTTTTTTTCTCACAAACATCACATCCAACCATAAAAAAACCCAACTATCTTTCCAAACGTAAAAAAATAAAAAAAAAATAAAAAAATTCTCCAATAATGTCCTACAACTAAAAAAATCTAAAAAAAACTTACTTTCCAAACACCCACATAGATTTTAGTCCTAAAGTTTTCTTATGCACCATTTAGTCTCATTTATACATCATCATCAAAACAACATCAAACATCATCCGATATTTTTGATTATCAATGGCGGTTTTTTCGACGAATTATAAGGATTATATTTTGTGTGCAGAGAAGAAGACGATGATGACCTCGAATATGAAATCGTTGGCTGTTGTTGTTGCTGTTGTTGTTGTTGTTGTTTTACAGAGTTTTGCTTTTGAATTTGCTTCGGATTTGGTGCCGAACCAGTCGAATTGCTTTTGGATAAGTATTGTAATGATCGAATCAAGCTTTTGCTTCGACCAGGGAAGCTTTTGCCGATGCAGAAATGGCAATCGAAATTGGGATCTAGAAGAGAGGCGTTAGATCGGACGGTGTCTGATTGGTTGTTGAGATCGTGAGAGAATGAGATTCTTGGGCTGGCACCTAAACTGAGTATCTCTGAGCACACATCATATGTGTTGCCTTTTCACCCTCAACTAAAACCATTGACCCGCTTTCTCTCTCTCTAATGTTTGATGTTCATGATGGTTAACACAGTGATGTTCTATTTTATGTTATTTTTTGATGTTCATTAATCAGTGTTTGGCTGAGGATAAAATATATCCATCGCTGAAGTTCGAACCCATAAAATGATTAATGATCGATTTTGATGTTGGAAATTTAGAGGAATTTCAGATCTGGGTATCTTCTGAAATTGGGTCTTGAGAGAGAGAGAGAGAGAGAGAGAGAGGGGTGCAGGTTGTTTGATGATGTTAATGTTGCAGAATCTGTGTTTGATGTTTGATGTTTAATCGTTATTTTGATGTTTAATCGCTATTTTAAAAATTGTTTAATCGTTATGTTGATGTTGTTTTGATGATGATGTGGTGATGTTTGATGTTGTTTTGATGATGATGTTTGATGTTGTTTCGTTGATGTTACTCATAAATCTGATGTTTTGATGTTTGATGAATAATGTTTGATGTTTGATGAATAATCCTAATGTTTAATGGTTGAGAATCTGTGTTTGATGTTTGATGAATGATGTTTGATGATGTTTGATGATGATGTTTGATGTTATTTGTTTATAATGTTTAATGTTGTTTTGAGGATGATGATGTTTGATGTATATGCCCTCTATGGTCAATTTTCCTATAATGGGACCTTTCAGTCTATAAGAAAACTTATAGGACTAAACAGTGTATAAGTTGTTAATTTGGGATTTATTGCTGCATCACCCTTAAAATAATATCATAATTAATATCACAATAAATCACAATCAAAGACGACGATGGGTATAACAATGGTGCATATTTACTATAGAATTTCCCATAGTAATAGTAGCTATCATACATAGATGGGGTTATGTTATGGTAGACACTCTCAAAAGGTGTATTAGTTTAAGTTTCACAAATTTTATTAAAAAAAAAAAAAAAAAAGTTAAATATTCACTCTGTTTTGTTTTAAGTTTTCAATAAAAGTTGTCTTTACAAATTTTTTTTTTTTTTATTTTAGTTTTTTATGCATCTAACCTACACGTAGTTAGAAAATAAAATATTTGTGAAAAAATTTATAAAAAAATAATAAATACAAAAAAAAATAAAATGAACTGAGTGTTTACATTTTTTTTATATTTAGTGAATTTTTTAAATATTTTTTTACTAATTGAAAAGAAATATCAAATAAAAAACAAAAATTATTTTAAAAATTATTGATCAAGTGATTTAAACTTATGAAATAGTTGATTTTCATGAATATAAATTCATAATAGTTTAAGTTTCACAAATTTTATTAAAAAAAAAAAAAAAAAAGTTAAATATTCACTCTGTTTTGTTTTAAGTTTTCAATAAAAGTTGTCTTTACAATTTTTTTTTTTTTATTTTAGTTTTTTTTATGCATCTAACCTACACGTAGTTAGAAAATAAAATATTTGTGAAAAAATTTATAAAAAAATAATAAATACAAAAAATAAAATAAAATGAACTGAGTGTTTACATTTTTTTTATATTTAGTGAATTTTTTAAATATTTTTTTACTAATTGAAAAGAAATATCAAAAATAAAAAACTCAAAAATTATTTTTAAAAATTATTGATCAAGTGATTTAAACTTATGAAATAGTTGATTTTCATGAATATAAATTCATAATTGATGGGATCCCTTAGGCTCCATTTGTTTAGAAATAAATAGATGATAAAAAATGAAAATAGCAAAAAGTGAAGTGAAAGAAAGAAAAAAAAAAAAAATTTTATTTTCTTGCATGCATTTTGAATAGATGAAAATTTTTGTAAGAAAATGATAGGAAAAAATACAATGAGTGCATAACAGAGAGTTGTAGGGGAGAAACATGGGTAAAAAAGAAAACAAAATAAACCTTGTTAAGATTTGTGGGAAAAAAATAAATTTCTTTATATATTTTGTAAGAAATTGTTAACTTAACTAAGAAATTGTTTCCCTCTCAACTCAAATTTTTTTTTTAATTTTTAATTTTTTTAATAATGAAAATACTAAGTTTCATTATGTGTTGTATTTTAATTAATTCATAATTAAATTTATAGAGTTTTATATTAAACCCGTAAATTATGCTACCATAATTACCATTTCAAATTACATCCTTAATTTATGTTTACCAAACCAAATTTATTTTCAAAATTGCTTCCCTAAGATTGGATTAATGAATGATTTTTATACATTCATACATACACATATGGAAAATAATTAATTCTTTAACTTAAAATTTAAACATTATTGATTTTTTAACATGGCCTGAGCTTCTCTCCAGTCCTCTATTGGATTAGAGAGGTACTGTTGGGCCTTGTGGGTTCACTTTTAGGCCCAATTTTGATAATCTGAACTATTTATATTTTAGAATTCATCAAGTACATAATTCCTATAAAAAATCAAGTCGATCAGATGGTAACCATGTATTTGTATCCGTTTTGTACAACAACAAAAAAAAAAATGGTGAGAAAATAAACGGTTCATGCAAAATTGATCCAAACACGTGATTTTTGTTATCTGATTGACTTGATTTTTTTGCAGAAATGATATACTCGATGAGCCTTAAAATATGAACGGTTCGAATTATCAAAACGGGGCTAAAAAATTGGCCCATTGAATGTTTAATCCAATATTAGAACCCCCATACTAGCTCATACTGGTCACGAATAGATAGATTGTGATATAATTTATACATA
Organism: Camellia japonica; assembly: GCA_030407325.1. Lineage (NCBI taxonomy): Eukaryota > Viridiplantae > Streptophyta > Magnoliopsida > Ericales > Theaceae > Camellia > Camellia japonica. The sequence goes on along the minus strand of JAPPVO010000059.1, from coordinate 200,102,350 downwards.
GTGTTTAAATTTATTATTATCAACATTTTTACTAAGATTAAAGCTAATATGACATATAATTTAGGTGGCCTTATCTTAGATAATTTTTTAATATATGAATATATGTAACTATTTATTTCATGTTAACATAAATATATACTTTTTTTTACCTAAGTTCAAATTTTTAAATAGGTATGCATAAAATTTGTTCATTTTTCTTATTTGAAAAATAAAAATACTTATAGATATTTATTTACCAATTTAATAAATAAATAGGTCAAGTAATTCATAAGTTGGGTATAAACCAAGACAATTTTTAATGATTAGATGAAGGTCACGTTAGCATAAATATACAAGTTATTTATGTGTAATTCTGATAAAAATGAATAAAATTTAATTTATTATAAATAATTTTTACTACATATTTTAGATAAATTTTACATTATTATTTAATTTTAAAACTATTTTTTGATTATTTATTTATACTTGTGCATAGCACTACCAATGTCCCTTTGCCGGCTTTTAACACAAAGTAAAAATAAAAGTAACTAAGATTTTAAAAAGAAAAGTTATGCTATTTTTTTTATTTAATAGTTTCATAATACAAAAATTGTTGAAATTTATAGGTTATTGACACAAAATAAAATTAAGAAATATAAAGGGGATCCCTTGAATTTTTATTTATTTTTTCTTTAACTATAACTAGTAGCTTTAGAATAAAAAAGTTGTTAAAAATTATTAGTAGTAGGCACAAAATAGAGTTAAAATTTTTATAATAAGATATCATAAATGCTTATTTTTTAACTACTCAAAATTTGAATTTTAAAAAATTATAGTTGCCATTTAACTCTTATTTAATTTTTAACTTATTACACCTCAGTTCTTATTTTTGAGGTTTTTTTTTTTTTTTTTTTTTTTTTTTTGTATACAAATTTTTTAAAAATTATAGATGACATTTCACTCTTATCTAATTTTTAAACTACTATCTCCTTTGTTTTTCTATCATTAGAGTTATATTAGAAATTTTTTTAAGATTTATCTTATTTTATTTTTGAATTTCAACTTGATTTATTTTTTTCAATCTTCATTTGATATTTATTGAATTTCTCTCTACCTCATTTTTCTAGAATTTATTTAATTTTCTCTTTCTATATTCTTATAGTTCATTCTCTAATTTAACTTGATTTTTTTTTTATCTTTATCTTATATGTATAGAATCCACTCTCGCTCTTGATTTTCAGTTAAATTTCTTCTTTTTCAAAAATTTATCTAATTTTCTCTTTCTATATTCATCTTCAAATATAAATTTAATTTAATTTTTTTTTTATCTTTATCTTATATTTATAGAATTTCACTCTTACTCTTCATTTTCAATTAAGTTTATTCGATTGAGTGCACTTCAAAAAAATTAATTAGTTTTGCATATTTATATAAACATAGTGAAATCATTCAAATCTATTATTTAAATACCCATCTAAATTAATATCATAGCATTTAGTTAATTTTTAACATGTTTAGTATTGTTTATCACATTTTGTTACTTGCCCGTGCATAGTACAAATTTTCCACTAATATAATATTTATGGGATTGATTTTTACAAATGTCATAATTAAATATTTTTAGGTTAAAAAAATAATTAAAAATAACGAACATAATCTACGGTATAACTAAAGACTTTTTAAATTACAATCAAAATAATGTCATAACTAACATTAATACCATATGTATAATCAAATTATAACTAATAACCTAATAAATCATGATCAAACAATACAAAAATCGAGCAATTATTCATTGTCTTTGGGGCATTGACATGACAATGCTATAAATGCATCTAAGTCATCCATCGTGAGGGTCTCACACATAAATCCCACATAATAGATGACTTAAATACATTTGGAGCAATGCCACGTGAGGTATTTAATAATTTTTCATAAATATTGTAAGTAACTGGAGTATATGATACCTATCTTTCTTAATTTCTGAGGTAAAATTTTTCTGCATAGTAAACGAAAATATCATAAATATGGAAGGGAGTAATTTTGAATTACACACCCATATTTTTTGAGTCACACCCCTCCTCATAATGAGTTATATCATATATTTTTCTAATGGGTTATATCCAAACAAAATCAAATCAAATCAATCCAATCCCACGTGACCGGCTAATTGGCTTATTATAGCGTCACTCCCCTTACATCATTTACGTGTGTCTCTTTGACTCACCCAAATGCTAACCGGAATTCTCCGTTTTTTCGTAGTTTGATTTTTTTTTTTTTTTTTTTTTTTTTTTTGACCTTTTAGGATTTGGGACAATGCCACGTGAGGTATTTAATAATTTTTCATAAATATTGTCAGTTATATGATACCTGCCTTTCTTAATATCTAAAATAAAATTTCCCTACATAGTAAACGAAAATATCATAAACATAGAAGGGTGTAATTTTGAATTATAAATCCATAACTTTTGAGTTACACCCTATTATATAATGTGTTCTATTATATATTTTTATAATTTTTTTCTATTCTACTATACTATAATTTCAAGTAATTATAAATATACTCCTTAAGATTTAATTAAAATACAAATCGTCCTCTATAATTTTAAAAATTACATTCCACTTCTGAAATTTTTAATTTCATAACAAATCGTCCATTTTATTAATAAATTATCAAATCAATTAATAATTTTTAATGATATTAGAAATATGTTTTAATTAATAATTTAAGTAATTTTATTATTGTATAAGAGAATAATTATGAATTTTATTTTTTTAGTTAATTTTGTTAAATAAAAATTTTTAACAAGAGGATATTTATAATTTTCTGAATTAGAATAAATAATCTGTACTTTAAATAAATCTTAAAAATTATAGTAGTAATTTATCATATAATCCAAATAAAATCAAAATCCAATCCCACGTCGGCGCCTTATTATAGCGTCACCCCCCTTACATCATTTACGTGTGTCTTTGACTCTCCCACCGGCTAACTTCTATCATGGGAATTCTTCGTTTTTTATAGTTTGATTTTTTTGACCTTTTTAATTTTATTTATTAATATCTTTTTGCATCAAAAAAAAGAAAATGTTTATTACTTTATGGGTCCAGCAAATAAAGTATTAAATTATTTATAATTTTAATACACATTTTCTATATTTTTATACATCTTATATATATATTTTATACATTTTTCAATCTTAACAATAGTCCTAAACGTTATTTTTAAGAATAAAATTATACACACAAATTGATATAATAATTAGTATATTAACGGATGGTGTGTCATAATTTTACAGATTTGAGTCTTTGTAATTATAAATGAGTGGGGTCCAAATTTTTAAGTTATAATTTTATAACATATGTTGGTACACAAATTAATACATATAATACCATTATATTTTTAATATTTTCCTATTAATATTGTGGGGTGTTTTGGGTACATAGTAAAAAGCTAATTGTTTAACTTTTTAGCTTTTGTAGTTAAAAAAGTCACAAAAAAGTCACAAAAAATTAGTTTTTTTTAGCAAAAAAAAGCCAAAAAGTCACAAAAAGCCAAAATATTGTTTTTTACCAACTTTCCAAAATGTATAGTTTACCTACCTGTATACTACATCTCCCCTAAATTGTTTGTCTGGAAAACAATAACTTAACAATAATGTATTTTGTATTAAATTTTAAACTTTTTTCATAAATTAATAGTACTTAGGTCTATTTTGACAATTAGGAGAAAAGTTAGTTTATTGACTTATTGGCTTATTTGAGTCACATTATTTCTCTACTTTTTTTTTTTTACAGTTTTTAAAAAAAAGTCAAAAAGTTAATTTTTTCTTACATCCAAAATAGGCCTTAATGAAATCTTTAATTGATAAAAAAAAATAAAAAAAACAAAAAAAAAAAACTATGAATCTCTTTGGTCCTTAATTGGACTGGAGAAATGTTGTTCGGTCCATTGAGCCCACTTTCGGATCCTATTTTAATAATCTGAATTGTTCATATTTAGAATTCGTTGAGTTCATCGTCCCTGCAAAAAATCAAGTCAATAGGATAATAGAAACCACATGTTCAGATCAGTTTTGTATGAAAAAAATAAATGGTTCATACAAAACTGATGTGAACACGTGATTGTTGTTATCCGATCGGCTTAATTTTTTTGCAACAATAATGTACTCGACGAATCTTAAAATATGAATGATTTGAATTATTGAAACGAATCTAAAAAATGGGTCCAATAAACCGAACAATCCCTCTTCAGTCGAATTAAGGATCGAAGAGAAGTTTAATCCATAAAAAAAATTAAAATTTTCAATACGATAATACAATTTTTAAGTTCTTATTTTTTATACCGATTAAAATATTTAAGACGTGTGAAGTAATTTATAAGGGCAATCTCTTTATGGATAAAGTCTAGGCACTCAAAAAAACTGCTTATAAAATTACTTAAATTTATGAATCAATGATGTATGTTTTAAACTTCTTGACATAGGGTCACAACATAAATAAATTTTAGTCATTGATTATGAATTATAGAAAAAATTTTAGTTTTTTTTTTTTTTTTTTTTTTTTGGGGGTGGGGGGGCGGGGCGTTGCTCCTCTTTTTCATAGATTAATCTTTCGAGGGGATGACTTGAACAATTTACAGAGCATGAAGCAAAAACACAACACTACCAATTGCATGAAAATTTTGGAACTTTGCAAGTGTCCTTTTGGTCGGCCATTGATAAGAAATTTATTTACATTAGTTGAATCATGAATTTATAAAAAATAAAATAAAATTAAAGAAAAGAAAAAAAAAAGTAGTTAAAATATGTTTATATTTTACTTATATTTAGGACTTGTTTAGGAATTGATTATTTTAATTGATTTTTTTTTTTTATAAAAGACGTGTAGAAAAATAAAAAAAATAATATAATAACTTGTAGTGAATATTTATCTGCATAGATTGATCCAATCCATAAGCACCCTAGTCCTACAATGCACTAGCTTTAACTTTAACAAATCTAAACTCTTGGAGATGGGCTCCTTTTAAACTCTTGGTATGGATCAATCATACCAACTAGAACTAGGGTGCTTATGGATTGGTTAAGTCAAGTAATTTTCTATTTATTATCCATCTAAACTCATTTTCATCTATTCAATACATTAAAAGCATCTATTATGCCTCCGTTTGAGAATTGGGTTAACTTTTTGACTTTTTTTTATTATTTTAGCCTGAGCTAAAAAGCTTAGTTTGAGAAAGACTTTTTGACTTTTTTGACTTTTTTTGTGAGAGTAGAGTATAATGATTATGGGTTAAATGTGATGTTTTATTTGTTGTAACTAAAATAACCTATTTTATTTTTTGTGGTTAAAATAGCCCCAAACCTCCTTACTAAACAGAGCCTATATGATAAATAGGCCCATATTAGTCAATTTCAATAGGGTAGATGAATTTCTATCACTAGAAACTATCCAACTAAAAATTAAGATGTCTGTGAATTGGGTTGAATTGAGTAACTCTTATTTATTATCCGCCTAAACTTAAATAAATTAAAAAAATACACTTACATTCATCCATTCAACCAATTAAAATCGTCTATTAATTATATGATGAATTCGTTCTCATTCATCCGGGATGGGAAAGAACATTTGAGTTTCCTTGGTCAATAGAGCTGAGCTGATGACGTATATAGCAGAGATAGATATCATCATGCGTGACGCTGATTTTGTTGTCTTTCTTGATTTGACTTTCAACCGTATAGACATGAAAGAAAGAGGAAGAACAATATAGAAGAAAAGGAAGAACAATATAGAAGAAGAAGATTCAATTCAATTCAATCACCATCATCAAACAATCAACAAACAGGTAAAAAAGGTGATAGCATAGCACGTGCGGACGAGTGACGCGTCGAGTTTGTTCTGGGTTTGACAGTTCAGTTTTTTGGCTTATGTTTGACATGTTTAATTTTTAAGGATAAATTATAAATATATTTTTTTGAGATTTATTTAAAATACAGATTGTATTTTATAATTTAAAAAATTATAAATATTTTTTTATTAAAAAAATTTATTGAACATAATTAATTAAAAAAATTTATAATTACTTATTTATATAATAATAAAATTACCTAAATTATTAATTGAAACATATTTATAACATCATTAAAAACTGTTAATTGACTTGATGATTTAATAATAAAAGAGACGATTTGTTATGAAATTAGAAACCTCAGGAGGTGAAATATAATTTTCAGAACCATAGAAGATGATTTGTATTTTAATCAAACCTTAGGAGTGTATTTGTAAATTATCCTTATTTTTATTAGGAGCTGAACAAGCCTCCAAATTTAAACAAAAAAAAAAAAATTCATTCAATGTGTTTGATTTCAATTTTTTGAATTTAATTTTTTATTTTTCATATATTTTTATTTTTAGTAAATATTTTTAAAATTTTAAGCACTTTTTTTTTTTTAACTTTTTTAGATGTACCTTACTTAGATGTATTTAAATAGTAAAAATATTTGTGAAATAATATTTAAAAAAATTAATAAATATACAAAAATATGAAAAATATATTGAATTTTCGTATTTATTTTGTATTTTTTGTATATAGTGAATTTTTTAAAGATTTTTTTCACAAATGTTAAACTTTTTAAGTGTACTTCTATTAGGTGTGTCTAAATTTTTTTTTAAAAAAAATCCTTAAAATATTAAAAAAATTCAGTGAAAACAAAAAATAAATACAAAAAACGAAAAGTAGAATTTTCTTAAAAGTGAATTCTGAAAATTGAAAATTGAAATCAAATAGAGTGGTTACTAGCTAGGAAAATTATATGTTTAGATATTTATCATATATCTTTAGTTATGATTTTTATATTTTTTATTATGAACTTGTTATGTTATTAGTTATAACATATTATGATGTTGGTTATGATATTATTTAAGTTATGATTCAAAAGTTATTTAATTATACTTTATGTAATATTTAGTTATAACTTTTCTTTTTTTTTAGTTGTGATTCCCATAATATTGAGTTATGTCATTTTTTATAATCAAATTCACAAATAACATAACTGGTAAATGGTGCACATCTTCTGGTGTGAACTATATGAAAATTATGATGTTTGTTAGCATGGGCGGAGCCAGGATTCCTCCCGTGAGGGGGGCTAGATTGTTAGAAAAAAAGACATAAAGTAAATCTCACCAAACCGTTAATACATCAAGTCTAGTTTTATTTGATTAAATCATATTAAAGATTAGGTAATAGCGACTATTTGGACTAATAAAAAATTGTATGTGATTAGTTTCAATTTAAACATTATTTGTATATTTTTTTATTATTGAATGGATCAAAATGTATAAATTTATAGATAAAAGTAAGGTGGTATTTGTTAATAATTAAAAATATATTAATGTAATTAATCTACTTTCTATTCAACTTTTTAAACTAATTTTTATAACTTTAGTTTAAATATTACACAATATCTCAAGTCCATAAAGTTCACAATTGATGCTATTATGCAATTAAATAACATATATGACATTATTTCTCTATCAGAATATAATTATTTTAATAATTTTTCTTTTGTTTCTATAATATGAGTTCAAATTAATCAAGTAAATTATATTATTTATTTATGACAAGTTTTTTTTAAACATGTGATTACCAATAACCTTTTAACATGCCCCGAATTTAATTTTTTAATAATATTAGGGTGATCATCTTCTTTTATGATAATTTATTTATCACCTTTTGTGTCAATACTATATTGATTTAATAGGTTTCATTACACATGTTTACTACCAATGTAATGTCGACATATAAGATGATAAATAAAACATGAGAACAAACTATGTTTATCGTAATATTACTATAAAAGTTTAGAGGACAATTGTACGAGCTATTAAATTTTGAAAGGCAACTCTAATACATTATGAAAATATTGACACCCTAAATCTGCAATTATTATTATTATTTTCCATTTATATAATTGCAGGACATGTGGCATCATCCTACTCATTTGGAGGTTATGAGAAGTTATGAAATGTGAAAAGATGATGGAAAATAAAGTGGAGAACATGAAGCATGAAGTGAAGGTTGAAAGAAGTTATAGAAGATCATGTAGTATAAAATGGAGAAGGTGGAAGAGTGAGTTGTCTTAGGTAATTTTTTCTTACAAATGTTTGCCTATAAATAGCCATTCATGGCTATACTGTAAGAGATCCATAACTCAAATAAAAACCAATTGATTTCTATTTTTCTTGTCATTTATATTTCCTGCATTTATTTTCAGCACTTCCTTTTCGAAGCATTTTATGCACTTCCTTTTCAAAGCATAGGAGTAGAGGTAAGTAATTCTCACTTTGATTGTTCACTCAGTCACCTCGATTGTTTACTCAATTATCTTTCTCCGTCTCCCTCCTTATTTTGTTAATTTTTCTTTTCTCTACGTTTGACAATTTTGAAGTCCTCTTTATTGAGGCAAAAGAACCGTCGACACAATCGCTTGATAATTGGCTTGAATTTAATTTGTAAGGATTTTTCAATCCTTGCTGGCATGCTCGCATTTATGATATTTTCCTTCGTAGGAAAAATAAACCAACAATTTGTTAATAGTGTAAATTTAAGCGTACCAACAAGGATCAATCAGTCCTTATAGAGTTTTAATTGCCAACCAATTATCAGACGATTGTGTTGAAGTTCTTTCAACTTCAATGAAGAGGACTTTTACTGGTAGCTTGTTTAAGGAAATTTTTTTATAAGAAATAACAAGTACAAAATAATTTAGAAACTGAATTTCATTAAGTAAATAGGAACTTACAATGCAATGACCCAGCCTTAAAAAGGTTTACAACAACGGCTACTTGAAACTACTCCTAGGAAATGAAGTGCAGTACAGGAATTGAAATGCTGAAATATAAAGAACTGAAAATGTAAAACTAGAAAGAAATATGAAGTAAATAAACTGGTTTCTGGATCTGAGTTTGGGTCTTTACAATGTAGCCGTGAATGGCTATTTATAGGTAAATATTTGTAGGAAAAAACTTCTAGTAATAACTACCCAATAATCACCTAAAACTACCCACTCTTCCATCTTCATTCCCACAATACCACATATCCCTCCATGTCTTCATAACTTCCTTTAACCTCTAATTCATGTTCCACATTCTCTACTTTGTCCCCCATGTTCTTCCACATTATGCTCCATGATACTCCACATTCTCCATCATCTTTCCACATTTCATAATTTCTCATAACCTCCAAATGAGTAGGAGGTTGCCACATGTCTTACAATAATAAATAATAAAATTTCAAATTTATGGTGCCAGCATTACCCCCCATAACTCTTTCAGAATGAGGAATCTCAAATTCATGAAAAGTTGTACATCAATTTAGACCATACTTGGCAATTAATTAATATATTCGAAGGGAGACACACATTTGAAGGTTCTTTTATCATATAAAATGATTTAATTTTGTTAAAAAAGAACCAAAATATTGCTCAAATTGTGCTCACGGCATATTTTAGAAACTTTAAAAGCTTCAAATGCATAATAGCTATATGCTTGGAGAGTTTATAAGGCTTTAAAACATAATTAAAATAAGTTCACATGCTTCGAATTTTAATGTATGTTTCAAAATTGGATTACTTTGCATGTGTTTGAAATGGTGAATTCTTAGCAAAATATCACCAATTTGATTTAGTCACAATGCATGCTAATGTTATTTTCTTTGAGCCATTAGTAATAGTTGGCCCTTCTATGCTTCACTTCGAGACCTTCGATGCATCATGAGACTATGGAAATTTCAAGACCTTCGAAGCATGATTCTTCAAACCTTAACCATATATTTTCATTTCCGATTGTACTACTTCGAATTGGTTCGAAGTGACAAACAACATACACACCCTTCAAATTATACTACTTTACAGTGTTTTGTAGAGTTTTGAATTACCTTCTAACTAAATATATGGACCTTCGAAGTGCTTTTGAGGGAGCTTCGAGCCACCTTTGAACTAAATATATGGAACCTTGATGTGTTTTCGAATTACCTTCGAACCAAATATATAGATTTCGAAGTGCTTTTGAGGGAGCTTCGACCTACCTTCGAACTAAATATATGGAACTTTGATGTCTTTTCGGGTTTCAAATTACCTTCGAACCAAATATATAGATCTTCAAGTGCTTTTAAGGGAGCTTCAACCTACCTTCGAACTAAATATATGGCACTTTGAAGTATTTTCGAGTTTCAAATTACCTTCGAGCTAAATAGATAGACCTTCGGAGTGTTTTGACATACCTTAGAAGTGCTTTAGCCACTTTCGAAGTGCTTTAGCCACTTTCGAAGTGCTTTGGCCACTCTTAGCCGAGTTCTACCTTTCAAACGGTTAATTTGTTCTTCAATGCATCAAACTCATTAGAATAATGCTTAAAGATGAATGTTTTATTAGCCATTTCATCAAAATTAAACTTTGATGCGGCCCACAAATCCAAAATAGATTTTGAACACCGAAAGTCATGGCATAATATAGCCTTGGAAGTTCAAATACTTTGGCATTTTTAACAATGTCAAATATTTTAAATCCGTCAATAGTGGGTTGATCATCATCTTTAATCACTTTTGGTCTAAGAACATGTTCTTTGGCCAAATAACTTTCATCATTCAGTGACAAATAGGGGGGGTTTTTTTTTATATTTTATTTTAGCCATTAATGGCTTATGAAAATCCTCCATAGACATGTTATTTCCATGGCTTAACTTTCTAAGAATGGGCTTTTCAACCCCTCGAGCCTTATATGGAATATCATTTTTAACCATATTTGGCTCACCAACATTTTTAGCCATGTTATTTTCATAAGTTGGCTCTTTAAAAATGGGTTTTTTAACCCCACGAGCCATGTATGGAACATTATTCTTAGCTAAATTTGGCTTAAGAACATACTCTTTCACTATGTTAATTTCATGATTTGGCTCTTTAAAAACGGGATCTTGAACCCCCCAAGCCATTGATGAAATATTTTCATTAATTTCAATCACAAATGACTTGAAAACATTTTGTAAAACCCCACAAAATTCAGTCATTGAAGACTTGCCAAGAAGGGTTGATAACTGATGTCTCCATTGGCAAATTTCCACACCAAGTTGATGAATTACTTCAATCAAATGGTGTATTTTTTTTTTCTACCAAATAATATGGTAATGAAGAAACAACTTGGAAATTTTCTTCATCAAGAAAATGGATCTCTTCTTGAAGATCCAAAATTTTTCTTTCACGCCAATATATTTCATTTTGACAAATTTGAATAGCAAAATTCAATTCGTTTGTCATTTCTTCTTTTATGCCTTCTTCAAGGAGCTCATTTTCTATTTGTCGTCTACGTCTAGCCATTAAAACAGTCCCACCGGGCGTGTCAAAAATATATGTTGATTTTTTTGGCTTTCGAAGGTTAATAGTGTAAATTTAAGTGTGCCAGTTAGGATTAATTAGTTCTTACAGAATTTTAATTGCCAACCAATTATCAGACGATTGTGTTGAAATTCTTTCAGCCTCAATGAAGAGAATTTTTACTGGTGGCTTGTTTGAGGAAAATTTTTATAAGAAATAACAAGTATAGAACAATTCAGAAATTGAATTTCATTAAGTAAATAGGAACTTACAATGCAATGACCCAGCCTTGAAAAGGTTTACAACAACGATTACATAAAACTACTCCTAGGAAACGAAGTGCAATACAGGAATTGAAAGGCTGAAATGTAAAGAACTGGAAATGTAAAACTAGAAAGAAATATGAAATAATAAATTGGTTTTTGGATCTGAGTCTGGGTCTTTATAGTAGCCATGAATGGCTATTTATAGGCAAATATTTGTAGGAAAAAACTTCTAGTAATAACTACCCAAGAACCACCTAAAACTACCCACTCTTCCATTGTCATTCCCACAATGCCACATATCTCTCCATGTCTTCATAACTTCCTTTAACCTCTAATTTATGCTTTATGTTCTTGTGACAACCCTCACCACTAATTAGTGCTAACCTATGATTAAGCATGTTAAATGACTGATTGGCTGAAATCCTGAACTGATTGATTGAGTGTATAGCTTAAGTACATTTCTATCTGTTGACTGTTGAATGATCTGTTTATGTTTTATGTTTCAAACTGCGAATTGAAGGCCTTATCGGTGGCTGAATCCGAAATTGATTAATGTTTTATGCTAATTGGAATTTATGTGATTTTATGATAAATTTAGTTGAAATTTGATTTGGTATAATTAAATTAAATTAATTAATGATAAATTACAAAAGTTGGACTTATCTACAAATTTGCCATTAAGTGGGCTTTGCTAGACAATTGTATAGGATTGATTCACATGTGTTGCATCTTTTGTTCACTTCATTTCTTGAGCCAAAACCGATTAGAGAGAGAGAGATGGGAGGAAAGCTTGATTTCATCTAGAATTGGCTTGGAAACTAGAAGAATTAAAGGTTAATTTGCATAATTGAGCTTCCACATCTTGAATTCAAGACTTAAGGTAGAGAATTTACCTTCTTGTTCATATTTTGGGTTGGTTCTTGCATGGTTTAAAGGATTGTTGGAGTTTGGAGCCAAGTTATGGCTTAAATTGTTGAATTGAAGCTTAAATCATACATGCATGTGCATATCATGAAGTTTAAAGTTGTTTTCATGGAATTCCTTGCATACATGTCTACATTCTAGTTCTAGTCTAGGAATTCATCATGTTTTTGATAGAATTGACTCATTTGGTCATGTATTTGAAGCTTTGAATTTGGTTGAACACATGCATGTTTCATACACTTTGTGTTCTTGAAGTTTATTTGAAAATGGTGTTTAATTGAACTTCCTTTGGGCTTTGATTTCTCAAATTGATCTTTGAAACATGTAATATTATGGGTTTTGAAGTGTTTTCCAGAAAATTAGCCCAAAAGGATTGGTTTTGATGCTTTAAAAGTTGATTTTGAGCTTGAGGTTCAAATCTGGAAATTTCAGATTTTGGACTCACGCTCGAGCGGGGAACTCCACACTCGAGCGTACACACTGAATTTATGCAGTCCGCTCGAGCAGGAAAAGTGACGCTCGAGCATGAAATGCGTGTATCCAGTACTTTGCATGTGTTTACAGTCCGCTCGAGCGAGAGAATGCACGCTCGAGCGAGGACTTGTGTCTCACGCTCGAGCGGGGGTCGAGCGCCCGTCGAGCGTGAATTTCGTGCATCCAGTACTTTTGCCATGTTTTACAGTCCGCTCGAGCGAGGACAGTGACGCTCGAGCGGGGATCCTTTTTCTACATGTCCGCTCGAGCGTAGAAAGACACACTCGAGCGTGACCCCTGTTTTCTGAAAATTTTGTAAAGTGTTTAAAAGTGCATCTTTGCATCCTCTTTCCATCCTAGGCATTCCTAGGGCATGTTTAAGGCATCTTAAGGAGGATATTGATGTAGAACCACACCGGGGCAAATTAGGGATTAAGTTATTATTTCCCAACTGTGTAGCTTAGTGTGTGTGTTCGTTCTGTAACTGTGTAGGGTTGGCATCCGTGGACACTCTAGCTGCTTATAGCCCAGTACTCAGTGAGTAACAATGTTGTAAAGATATGTTCAATTGAGATTATTTTCTGAGCAAATGATTGTACTGCTTTATGAAATGACACTGTTTACTGAATGAATGTTTGTCCTATTTGTGAACTGTATTCGTGGCATCCATAGCAATTTACTGTTACTGAACTGTTACTGCTACTGTTACAGAGATCTCTGTCGGTCCCCATGTTGGAACCACTACTGTTTACTGATATGATGGCCATCAACTGACTGTTCGGTCTGTTAAGACCTACTGTACTGTTTGCTATTGGATGTACCACTTATGACTGCTATGATCGAATAACTGATATGCTATTCAAATGACTGTTTTAACTACTGGAAGGACATTCATTCTTAACCTTTTTACGCATATGTTATTCACTGGGCTTTAGCTCACTGTTTATATATATATGTAGGTATCCAGGCACCGGACCGAAGCTAGGAGCGTTGGGTGAAACTCCCTTTTTGTCAAGCCAACCACTGTGCCTCGCTGAGAGGTTCCAAGTCCTTCAAGCTAGGGCTTTTTGGGGTGTTTTAGATTTCCCTTTTGTTTTTGTATCTATTTTTGTATTACTGTATAGACTGTACTTGTACTGTACTGTTATGGTGGGGATTTGGTCCCTAACCTGAATATCTGTATATGATGTATATACATACTGTCTTGTTTCGAATGTGAATATCTTTTGAAAAGTCTTTTTGCATACAGACTGTCTCAGCTCATTGGACATCCTTGTATTACTGTTTTGGCTTCCGCTAGCTCCTGTACTCTGTATTATTGTTTTACTGTGAAGCAGGCCTTCGGTAATCTCAGATTATTGGCCGGTTACGGTGCTAAACCCATAGGGGCGGGTTTGGGTCGTTACAGAGTGGTATCAGAGCGATACTAAACCACGAGTTATACTGCACACACGTGCCCAAATGAGCTATTGGATGTCCTAGAAAAGTGATTAGGGCATTGCATTAACATTGAAAAAGTGTGTGTGGCCATGACATGAATATATGTGCTAATGTGTTAATGTGTTTAAAGTATGCAACTTCCTATGTTTATTATTATTATGTTGCATATAGTGAAATGGATAATGCAAGAACTACTGATGAAACTGAATCATCCGAAGCCAGAATGGCAACATTGGAAAGAACAGTTGAACTGCTAATTGAGGCCTTAAGGCAACAACAGCAACAGAACCAACAGCCCCACCTCCTCCGGTACAGCCGGAACAAAATGCGAATGATGACATCATTACTCTAACACAGAAGTTCAGTAAGATGAAGCCGCCATCATTTCGGGGAGGCCTTGAACCATTGAAAGCCGAAGCATGGGTGCTAGAAACCGAAAAATTATTTGAAGTCTTTCCGTGTTCTGAAGCATACAAAGTGCTACTGGCTACCTTCACCTTACAAGAAGAGGCCAGAAGGTGGTGGATGCTTGTCCGTGACACCGACACTGTTATAACTTGGGCTCAATTTAAAGGAGCCTTCTTTGAGAAATACTTCCCTCAGTGTGTCAGGGATCGAAAAGTGACTGAGTTTGAACAGCTGAGACAAGGTACCATGTCTGTGGCTGAGTATGAGTCAAAGTTTACTGAACTCGCCAGATATGCACCACACATGGTTGACAATGATTACAAAAAGGTTAGGAAGTTTGAAGGCGGCCTTAATGTGGAAATACTTTATAGAATTAATGTTTTGAAACTGCTTAAGTATGTGGATGTTCTTGACAGAGCAATAATGGTTGAGTCAAACATTGAGGCATTAAAACAGACTGAAACACCATCGACCGAGTGCCTTGGTAAAAGACGGGGTTTTAAGTTTAAGAAAGGCCGAAATAATCCATTGAACAAAAAGCAGAATACAGGGTCAACAACCAGCTCCAGTCAGGGAAGTGGTTCCATACCGCCATGTTCTGAATGTGGTAAGAAAGATAAAGGGGTTTGCTATAAAATTTCAGGTGCTTGTTATAGGTGTGGCAAGGTGGGCCACATGGTTAAAGATTGCCCTTCCACTCCTCCGGGCAATAGTAAAGCTGCAGCCAGCGCCGCAGCCTCAACTGCTGCACCAAAACCCAACCCTAAAGCCATTGGAAAGGAGCCTATGAGGCAAGGCCGGGTGTTCGCACTCGTACCGGGAGACGTACAAAATACCGAGACCTTTGTGTCAGGTATACTCTCAATTTGTGCTCAAAATGCATATGTTCTGATTGATTCGGGGTCTACACATTCATATGTATCGCATGCTTTTTCGCGAAAATTAAATAGACCACTGGAACCTATGAACTATCTGTTAGCTGTATCTTCACCTGTTGGGGGATCCATGACTTGTGCTTATATGTACCCTGTATGTGAGATTATTGTTGGAGATGCACATTTGTATATTGATTTACTACCATTGAACATTGACCATTTTGATGTAATATTGGGAATGGACTGGTTAAAAAAATATCATGCTACCATAGACTGTGTAACAAAACAAGTTGTCTTCCGTCTACCTGGTTTACCTGAATTCGTGTTTAATGGAGTTGGAGTAGTACCTCCCCCATATCTGATTTCATCCATGAAAGCTTTTAAATTGATTAGAAACGGGTGTAAAGGGTATCCATGTTTTGTATTGACCGTACCTACTGATGCTAACACTGATGTGAACAGTATTCCTATAGTCAGAGAATTCCCAGATGTTTTCCCAGATGATTTGCCAGGGGATTTGATTGACAGGGACATTGAGTTCACCATTGATGTGATTCCGAGCACACAGCCAGTATCTAAAGCTCCTTACAGAATGACACCGACTGAATTGAAAGAGTTGAAAGTTCAGCTGCAAGAACTGTTAGATAAGAAGTTCATCAGGCCCAGTACTTCACCGTGGGGCGCACCAGTTTTGTTTGTAAAAAAGAAAGACGGCTCACTGAGATTCTGCATTGACTACCGTGAACTGAACAAGGTAACAGTGAAAAATAAATATCCTTTGCCTCGCATTGATGACTTATTTGACCAATTACAGGGTGCCCAAGTGTTCTCCAAAATTTGACCTTAGATTTGGATACCACCAATTGAAAGTCAAGACAGGGGACATTGAAAAGACTGCCTTTCGAACGAGGTATGGACATTACGAATTCTTAGTTATGCCTTTCGGAGTTACCAATGCACCTACTGCATTTATAGACCTTATGAATAGAATTTTCAAACCATTCCTAGATGAATTTGTAGTTGTGTTCATAGATGACATTTTGATTTATTCCAAAAGCACGGAAGAACATGAACGTCATTTGAACATTGCCCTACAGACTCTAAGAGAACAGAAACTTTATGCAAAACTAACTAAATGTGAGTTTTGGCTAGACAGTGTGATGTTTTTAGGACATGTTATCAGTAAGGATGGTATTACAGTTGACCCACAGAAAATTGAAGCAGTAGTGAACTGGCCTAGACCGACCAATGTCACCGAAGTCCGAAGTTTTCTAGGCTTAGCTGGGTATTACAGAAGGTTTGTCAAAGATTTCTCCAAAATTGCCCTACCACTGACACAGTTGACTCAAAAGGGGATATCATTTGACTGGACCGATCAGAGAGAATCAGCTTTCCAAGAGTTGAAAACTCGACTAGTGACTGCACCGGTTCTCACCTTACCCTCAGGTACGGATGGTTATACTGTATATAGTGATGCTTCTTATAAGGGTTTGGGATGTGTTTTAATGCAGAATGGCAGAGTTATTGCATATGCTTCCCGACAACTAAGACCGCATGAAAAGAACTACCTGACCCATGATCTAGAACTTGCTGCAGTAGTGTTTGCACTGAAGATTTGGCGTCACTACCTTTATGGGGCGACATGTGAGGTGTATATACCTTTATGGGGCGAAATCTTCTTCACACAGAAAGAACTGAACATGAGGCAGCGGAGATGGTTAGAACTAATAAAAGACTATGACCTGCAAATTTTGTACCATCCAGGAAAAGCTAACACCGTTGCTGATGCATTGAGTCGAAAATCGATTGGAAATTTAGCCTGTTTACTCACCGAACAGAAAGAATTGCTATGTGACCTTGAAAAACTTGAAATTGAGATTGTTTTGCGTGAACAAGGTGGAACAATAGCCGCTATTTCTGCTCAACCGGCATTGATTGAAGAGATTAAAGAGAAACAGCAACAAGATGACTTCTTGAGGAAGATCATCGAAGAACGGGAATCCAAACCGAGGCCGGATTTCAAATTTGAGAATAATGTATTGAAATTTCAAGGAAGATTGTGTGTACCGAGTGATTCTAAACTGAAAAGAAGAATTCTGCAAGAAGGCCACAATTCAAAATTGTCTATCCACCCAGGAAATATGAAAATGTACCAAGACTTGAAACTAAATTTCTGGTGGCCGGGAATGAAGAAAGAGATTGCTGATTTTGTGTCGAATTGTCCTCATTGCCAACAAGTTAAAGCTGAACATCAACGACCCGCAGGTTTACTACAACCCTTACCGATACCGGAGTAGAAATGGGAACATATCACCATGGATTTCATTGTTGGTTTACCTCGCTCCAGTAAATGTATGGATTCAATTTGGGTTATTGTTGATAGACTGACTAAATCTACTCACTTCTTACCTGTCAAAACAATCTATAATGCAGACAAATTGGCCATAATTTATATTGATGAGATTGTTAGATTGCATGGAGTGCCTGTGTCCATTGTTTCTGATAGGGACTCGAAGTTTACATCGAGATTTTGGCAAAGCTTACAGACAGTATTGGGTACTGAACTGAGACTGAGTAGTGCATACCATCCTCAAACAGATGGTCAATCAGAAAGAACCATCCAGACTTTGGAGGATTTACTGAGAATGTGTGTCCTTGATTTTCAGGAAAATTGGGAAAGCCACTTACCGTTGGCTGAATTCACCTAAAACAATAGTTTTCATTCAAGTATTGGTATGCGCCTTTTGAGGCTTTATATGGCAGGAAATGTCGATCTCCTATCTGCTGGGCAGAAGTTAGAGATGGGCCTTTGCTTGGGCCCGAAATTGTACAAGAAACCACTAAAAAAGTGAAATTGATTCAACAGAGACTGAAAACCACACAGAGCCGACAGAAAAGTTATGCGGATGTCCGAAGGCGAGACAGAGAGTACGAAGCAGGTGATCACATCTCTGTTAAAGTGACACCGATGAAAGGGCAGACCCGTTTTAGGGTTAAAGGCAAGTTAGCGCCGAGATATGTCGAACCGTATGAGATCATTGAGAAAATCAATCCGGTAGCGTATCAAGTAGCGCTTCCTCCTGAAATAGAGCATATGCATAACGTGTTCCATATTTCAATGTTGAGGGACTACCTCCGGGATCCCTTCCATGTGATTGAGCCTACCCGTGTAGTGCTAAGTGATGACTACACTTATGAGGAATGGCCCATACAGATTGTGAACAGACGGATCACGAAGTTAAGGAATAAAGAGATTCCATTAGTGAAGGTTGACTGGCAAAACCATAGCGGCGTGTATGCCACTTGGGAAAGGGAAGACGATATGATCAAGAGATATCCTGAACTGTTCCCACTGAATCCTGTTTTCTTCCAAAATGAAGGTAATTCGAGTTTGGAGGACCAAACTCTTTATAAGAAGGGGAGACTGTGACAACCCTCACTACTGATTAGTGCTAACCTATGATTAAGCATGTTAAATGACTGATTGACTGAAATCCTGAACTAATTGATTGAGTGTATAGCTTAAGTACATTTCTATCTGTTGACTGTTGAATGATCTGTTTATGTTTTATGTTTCAAACTGCGAATTGAAGGCCTTATCGGCGGCCGAATCCGAAATTGATTAATGTTTTATGCTAATTGGAATTTATGTGATTTTATGATAAATTTAGTTGAAATTTGATTTGGTATGATTAAATTAAATTAATTAATGATAAATTACAAAAGTTTGACTTATCTACAAATTTGCCACTAAGTGGGCTTTGCTAGACAATTGCATAGGATTGATTCACATGTGTTGCATCTTTTGTTCACTTCATTTCTTGAGCCTAAACCGATTAGAGAGAGAGAGAGAGATGGGAGGAAAGCTTGATTTCATCTAGAATTGGCTTGGAAACTAGAAGAATTGAAGGTTAATTTGCATAATTGAGCTTCCACATCTTGAATTCAAGACTTAAGGTAGAGAATTTACCTTCTTGTTCATATTTTGGGTTGGTTCTTGCATGGTTTAGAGGATTGTTGGAGTTTGGAGCCAAGTTATGGCTTAAATTGTTGAATTGAAGCTTAAATCATGCATGCATGTGCATATCATGAAGTTTAAAGTTGTTTTCATGGAAATCCTTGCATGCATGTCTACATTCTAGTTCTAGTCCAGGAATTCATCATGTTTTTGATAGAATTGACTCATTTGGTCATGTATTTGAAGCTTTGAATTTGGTTGAACACATGCATGTTTCATACACTTTGTGTTCTTGAAGTTTATTTGAAAATGGTGTTTAATTGAACTACCTTTGGGCTTTGATTTCTCAAATTGATCTTTGAAACATGTAATATTATGGGTTTTGAAGTGTTTTCCAGAAAATTAGCCCAAAAGGATTAGTTTTGATGCTTTAAAAGTTGATTTTGAGCTTGAGGTTCAAATCTGGAAATTTCAGATTTTGGACTCACGCTCAAGCGGGGAACTCCATGCTCGAGCGTACACACTGAATTTATGCAGTCCACTCGAGCGGGAAAAGTGACGCTCGAGCGTGAAATGCGTGTATCCAGTACTTTGTATGTGTTTACAGTTCGCTCGAGCGAGAGAATGCATGCTCGAGCGAGGACTTGTGTCTCACGCTCGAGTGGGGGTCGAGCGCCCGTCGAGCGTGAATTTCGTGCATCCAGTACTTTGCCATGTTTTACAGTCCGCTCAAGCGAGGACAGTAACGCTCGAGCAGGGATACTTTGTCTGCATGTCCACTCGAGCGTAGAAAGACACGCTCGAGCGTGACCCCTGTTTTCTGAAAATTTTGTAAAGTGTTTAAAAGTGCATCTTTGCATCCTCTTTCCATCCTAGGCATTCCTAGGGCATGTTTAAGGCATCTTAAGGAGGATATTGATGTAGAACCACACCGGGGCAAATTAGGGATTAAGTTATTATTTCCCAACTGTGTAGCTTAGTGTGTGTGTTCGTTCTGTAACTGTGTAGGGTTGGCATCCGTGGACGCTCTAGTTGCTTATAGCCCTGTACTCAGTGAGTAACAATGTTGTAAAGATATGTTCAATTGAGATTATTTTCTGAGCAAATGACTGTACTGCTTTATGAAATGACACTGTTTACTGAATGAATGTTTGTCCTATTTGTGAACTGTATTCGTGGCATCCATAGCAATTTACTGTTACTGAACTGTTACTGCTACTGTTACAGAGATCTCTGTCGGTCCCCATGTTGGAACCACTACTGTTTACTGATATGATGGCCATCAACTGACTGTTCGGTTTGTTAAGATCTACTGTACTGTTTGCTATTGGATGTACCACTTATGACTGCTATGATCGAATAACTGATATGCTATTCAAATGACTGTTTTAACTACTGGAAGGACATTCATTCTTAACCTCTTCACGCATATGTTATTCACTGGGTTTTAGCTCACTGTTTATATATATATGTAGGTGTCCAGGCATCGGACCGAAGCTAGGAGCGGTTGGTGAAACACCCTTTTTGTCAAGCCAACCACTGTGCCTCGCTGAGAGGTTCCAAGTCCTTCAAGTTAGGACTTTTTGGGGTGTTTTAGATTTCCCCTTTGTTTTTCTATCTGTTTTCGTATTACTGTATAGACTGTACTTGTACTGTACTGTTATGGTGGGGATTTGGTCCCTAACCTGAATATCTGTATATGATGTATGTACAAACTGTCTTGTTTCGAATGTGAATATCTTTTGAAAAGTCTTTTTGCATACAGACTGTCTCAGCTCATTGGACATCCTTGTATTACTGTTTTGACTTCCGCCAGCCCCTGTACTCTGTATTATTGTTTTATTGTGAAGCAGGCCTTCGGTAATCTCGGATTACTGGCCGGTTACGGTGCTAAACCCATAGGGGCGGGTTTGGGTCGTGACAGTTCTTCACTTTGTCCTCTATGTTCTTCCACATTATGTTCCATGATCCTTCATATTCTCCATCATCTTTCCAAATTTCATAATTCCTCATAACCTCCCAATGAGCAAGAGGCTGCAACATGTCCTACAATAATAAATAATAAGATTGCAGATTTATGGTGCCAACAAAAATTTACAATTTTTTTAAGTGTTATATTAAATTTTGGGAGGTCATTATGTAATTTACAAATTTTTTTTGAAATAACACATACCTACAAACACTTAAAATTTGCTGAACCTTGGAGCGCCAAGACCCCCTAACCCCCTCCCTCCACCCCTGTTTGTAAGGTTAATTTTCATAAATGTCCTGACAAATCTTTTTAAGGTCATAACTAAAAAAATAAATCGTAACCAAACAACGTTATAATCGAAGATTTATTGAATTATAATTAAAATAATATTATAATTAATATTATAATTAATCATAACTAACATTATAATGTGTAATATTATAATAGATCATAATTAAATATCACAAACGTCATAACTAAGACATATAATACACATATTCAAAGCAAAGACGACGTGTTTAGTTTAGTTGGAGAATTTGAAAAAAAATTTGAAAAAAGAAAGAAAAATATAGATAAAATATGAATAAAATATATTTATATTTTTATTTAATTTCACACACTTTTTCTCTTTTTATTACTAAATTCTCCAACAAAATACAACTTAAAAAAAAAACAAAAAAAAAGTCTCCTACCTGGTCGCCTTCTTGTAGCGTCACTGCCCTTTACATCATTTACATACGTGTGTCCCTTTAACCCTCCCTGGGGGTAACTTCTATCACGGGCTTTGATCATTCCTTTTCAAACTCTGATTTTTTTTGACCTTTTTTATTTTATTTATTTTTATCCTTTTTTGTGAAATTTTGCTTTTTACTGGATTTTTGACTAATGATCTTTAAAAAAAATTAACAAAAAAAGTGTAAAAAAAGTTAATTTTGTAAATTTTTGATAAAATTTGAATTATTTTAATGTTATGTTAACTTTATTCAAAATTAACTCAAATCCTATCGTCTCCTCTCTTACTTCGCCACCAACTCCTCCCTTAATCATCCTGAATATTCCTCCTCCACCACAAGATCTTGTCCACCATCCCAATTTACTATGTTTAATTTGAAGTTTGATTCGTGCGATTGGAGGGGGAACTATCCACTATTTGGATTATAATCCCAATAGTACTCTTTGTCCGCCGTTTGATTTTTTTTTTAATCCGCCGGACTCCTTAACCCCCATATGGGGGACTATTGTATCCTAAGGGGGGTGGGACAGAATGTGGGGGACTATCCACTGTTGGGATTAGATGCTAAAATGACCATTTTGACCCTCTACTATTTAATTATGTATTATATTTACTAAAATTCAATAAAATTTAAATGTCTCAATTTAAAAATAAAATAATTTTATTTAACTTTTTATTGATGTTTTATTTATTTAATTTTTAAAAATAATTTTTTATAGATTTTATTTTGATGTTTTATTTTAAAATTTTGTTTATAATTTATTTAATTTCATTATTTAAATTTTAATAGGTGTTTTATTTAAAATTTATTTAAAATTTTAATTAAAAAATAATATAAAATTTTTTATACAGGTTATACAGTATTAAATGGAATTTTAATGATTTATTAAATAATATAAAAAAAATTAATGTCCTCTGTATTTTATTAAAACAAATTTATTTAATAAATTATTGTGTAAAATTTTAAAACAGTAATGGTGCAAAAAATTTTAACACAATAATGCTTACCCACGAATCAAATTTTAATAAAAGTAATGGTTACACAATAATGGTTACACAGTAATCAAATTTTACCCTTTTTATTTATTTATTTATTTAATTTTAAAAAAATGAATTTATTTAATTGTGTAAAAAATAAAATAAAATAAATTTTTATTTAATCTAGCTAAAAATAATTAAAATATTAAAGATATGTTTAATATTGTTATTACTTAGTAAACAATTGAAAAAAGATAAAATAGTCTTTTGTTCATTTATCCTATCCAGTCCGTCAAACCAAACGTTGGATTCACTAAAAATAGTCCTTTCCAGACATCTAATCCCATGAAAAAACAAACACAGGATACATATCCAATCCAACCAAATAGTTCGGGGGATTCATAGACCCAGGACTCAAGTCCGATGGATTCTAATCCCCCCTTATCCAGTCCGTCCAATCAAACACACCCTATGTTTAATTTGAAGTTTCAAAAATAGTTTTTTTGAGTTTTAATTGATATTTTTTATTTGTAGTTAATTTTTTTTAACATTTTAATCCAAAAAAAATTAACTTTTTAGATCCACTTAATCTAAATATACTTAAAAATTTAAAAACTTCATTGAATATAACAAAATTTAAAAATATACTTATTTTGTTATTTTTTGTTTTTGTTTTTGTATTCAATGAATTTTTAAAAGTTTTTTACACAAATTTTATACTTGTTAAGTGTATCTAGATTGAGTAAATCTAGAAAATATAAAAAATATAAAAATATTCAATAAAAAAAAACTATAGATTGAAAACACAAAAAAATAAATAAATAAATAAATAAATAAATTTCAAACCAAACATGGTGTATCATTCTCCCTAACTCCTCTTCTCAAACCCCACTAGAAAAAGAGATGAGTAATAGTAGAGGGGAAAAATGGATGAAGTGGTAGTAATAGGTTGGAGAAGACGAGGGATAATGATGGATGACAGTAAAAAAAAAAAGAGTTTGATTCGCACCTCGAATCGGCTCCCCGAATCTGCCCCGAAACGAAAACGACGTCATTTTCGTCGTTTTTTTTTTTTTTTTTTTTTTTTCAGACAGAAGAACGAGAAGACGAAGCAGAGAGGAGGAGGAGGAGGGGGAGGGAGGAGGAGGAGGAGGAGGAGAGGGGGGAGGGGAGGAGGAGAGGAGGGTGAGGGGGACTGGAGGGGGCCTAAAAAATGGGCTAGAGGGCAGAAATCGGCGATGGCAGAGTCGGCGATGGCAGAGGCGACGATCGGCTGCGGGCGGACGAGCTGCGAGCTGCGACGGCGGCCGGAGGCGACGAAGAGGACGGCGGGAGGTCAAAAATGGCCGGAGACACGATCCCTCTCCTCTTTCTCTCCCTCTCCCTCTCCCTCTGCAACTCAGAGGTCTGGAGGTCGAAAAATGGCGAAAAAAAAAAAAAAAAAAAAAAAAAAAAAAAAAAAAAAGCCTAAGCCTAAACGACGTCATTTTGGGCTTAGGGGAATCGGGGGCATCCCAGATTCGAGGACCAAATCATTTTTCAAAAAAAAAAAATTATCTATATTATCTCTTCTCAAACAAATAATAAGAATTGATATATTTGAAGAGTGCAAAATTAAATTTTTTTTATTTATATATATTCAAAATTTTAACTAAATGTTTTTTTTTTTTTTTTAAAAAAAAAAACTTTTACCCAAGTGGGATATGCACTTTTTTTTTCCACGCTGGCACAACAGTTTTTATGTTGTTTGTGTGGAGTTGAGTTTCCTGGAGGGCGCTGAGTTTGTCCATGAGTAATTTTAAACGTGCTCTTCCTTCATTAATACTTTGCCAAATTACCAAGTACAACCGCGTTACCACTGACTTCCCTCTACTCTCTCTCTCATCCAAATTAAACAATCATTCAATAATTCAAATTCAATCAACACGCCATGTTGACCCCTCTCCCCTCTCACTCGGCCCCACACTCTCTCTCATTAAACTCCTCACTCACTTCCCTCTTCAACTCAACCCACACACATGTATATATACAGAGCCGCCAATTCCATATCCCCCACATCTCCAAATCTCTCACCCATACACAAAAACAATAAAAACCCAGAAACAACTGAATCAAAATTCCAAAAAAAAACACACATATTATGGTCAAGCCAGAGTCTTCAAAATCATCAGCCGAGAGATCCAATGATTCTGCCAAATACAAGGGTGTTAGGAAGCGCAAGTGGGGCAAATGGGTGTCCGAAATTCGGTTGCCCAACAGCCGAGAGCGGATCTGGCTCGGTTCCTATGACTCGGCCGAGAAGGCCGCTAGAGCCTTCGATGCCGCCCTTTTTTGCCTCCGGGGCCACTCCGCCAAGTTCAATTTTCCGGAAAACCCGCCTGATATTGTCGGAGGGAGGTCGCTCACTCCATCAGAAATTCAAGTGGCAGCTGCCCGATTCGCCAATTCGGAACCCCGACCCGGCTGCCCCAACCGTTCTTTCCCTGAATCTTCCTCGTCTTCGTCGTCGCAAATGCAGGTGGAATCTCCGTCTCCGTCGGTGTCAGACGGAGCGGCCCAATTGGGCAGCGAAACCACGCTGGACGGGTCGTTTTTGGACCTTTTTTCAACTATGGGGTCGGATAATATTACCATGCCCGGTGGATCATTTGATATATTCCCGGGTTTTGATGATTTCTCCAATGAGTTTTATGTGCCACCACTTCCTAGTGTTGATGATGTTGGAGAAGATAATTGTGACGTCAGCTTCTCACAAGATTCATTCCTCTGGAATTTTAATTAATAAATTCGTCAAAAATGACGACCACACAATAATGTTATACATATATACATTTTTTACTCTACTTTTTTGTGTTCGACGACAAGAAAAACAAGTAAGAAATTGTGTATAACATTTTTTAAAAATGACAACTGGAGTCAAAATTCCGGAAAATTTTTGTTGCTGGGATTAATGACCACTTTTTCTTACTATCATTAAAAGAAATAAAAAATAAAAACCTTGATTAGCAATAGCCAAATGGTTTGACCACTTTTTTTAATGGTCAATCCTCCTCCTTTTTCTTTTTCTTCTTCTTCTCACTCTCACTCTCACTTAGCAATTAAAATTTTGTGAAGGTACAAAGTAGAGCTCAATGGTCAACCAGATATAAGTGAATGTGTCCTATATATCTATAGTCTTGTGATATTGTGTATTCTTTGCCTCATATTGTAATGGAATATACTCTTCTTACCTACAAGTGTTTCAGTTGAGTTTTTTTTTCATCTTCTCTCTTGTTTTACTTTTGTTTAAGAATTAATTTATATTGTGTTTGGTTTGGGGATTTGGAGCGTGATTTGGAAAGGAAAGGGAAAATGTGTATAAAATTAGGTGAAATATAGGTATATTTTATTCACATTTCACCTACCTTTTTCATTTCTCTTTCCAAATCTCTCTTCAAATCTCCCAACCAAACACAACATTAGAGAATTGAATATAATATTTTTTATATTAATGTGGAACCCACTTAAGATTATATCTAATTGTGTAATTGATTTATAAATTCTTGCACTTTTCTTATCTTTTTGCATGTGGAAAGCTCTGTAAATTTCTTTGCAAATTCCACTAGCACGCATGCATGAAAGAACAGTCCAACTATCTTTTATGAAATGCTTTATCCATTGACCTTACTTATTATTAATGGAAATATATTAACATAGATGAAGCCCAACAGCTCTTTTATTGTGAGCGAAACCTCATTACAACCTTAACATAGAATCAAGTATAGCTTGGTTTTATTTTTTATTTTGTAAGAAAAAGTTAGCAATGGAAGTAAAATTAGATATCAAAAGAACATTAAAAAATGAAGTAAATGATACAGCAATACATCTATATATATGGTAGCTTGGAAGTCAACATTTACTGGCCATTGTAAACTCATTATCAGCTTTTAATTAGTCAACCAATTCAACAATGATTTCTTTTCATATGTTTTGAATAAATTATCCTATTTTTACCGGCATAGTCAGGTGTGGTTTTATAGAGATTGTAATTGATGAAAAAAAGTAAGAATGAGTCCCATAGCTTTATTTATGCTTATGATTGAGCACGGTATGAGATTAGATGATTGGTTTGTCAAATGAGTCACATGGTACTTTAAAAATGTTGAATAACTTTTTATATATCTCTAATATTTTCTCTTTTTTTATTTGTACTTTTCTTACATTTTTAACTGGGGAGAGGTTCTCACCATGCATACATGTAGAACGATAAGAAACAAATTCGTTGTCTCCAAATTCAATGTTATTTAATCTTTTGGTAATGATAAGAATTTTGATTTTTCATAAATTTCTTTCTTTCCCCTACACAAATTCAAAATTGAAAGGTTGTCTACAGTGGCATAGCCAGAAATTCTCCTCAGTGGGGTCATTCAAAGGGAGAGAGAGAAAAAATGAAGGAATGCATCAATGACAATGCAACAATGTTTGCTAGAGAATGAAACGTTGATGGAGCAAATGAATGAACGAATATTGAGCTAAAATTGACACTACTAAACAATGAATAGCTCCAAATATATGTGATATACGTTGTGCGTACCGGATTCCGCACTAGATGAAAGTGAATCGGGGCTTCGCACTCAGTTGGACTATCTAGAGACCGGGACTCCTGCCACGAGAAGCACCGTTAGAACTGCTCGGCCGAGGTTGGCCGGATAACCCCTCCGGCGTGAGAATTAGTGTTCGGTAAAGGAGTGTAGAGTTGAGTTTGTATGTAAGTGTGGTTTTTATTGGAATCGTTCAGTTACCTTCAATGTGAAGTTCATGTTGTATATATAGTGTTCCTTACTTGCTTCTCAAGGTGAGTTCATGGAGTGTGGATGCTGCCAGGTGTCCTTTCAGCATTGCTCCAGGTGGGGGACCACTTGGTAGTTGTCATTGATTGCATATTCTCATGGTAGGCATGCTGATAACTAACCACATTCCTTTGGTTCAACAACTTCCGTATTCTAGGTGTGGGGGACCAGCTGAGGTGGCAACCTACACATGCTTGCACTCACAGATCCCATGTTTCCTTGTGAGGTTTCTCCAGCTCGGTACTCATGTACTTCAGTTCGGTTCCGACGTGCCTCGGCTCGGCCTTGTCCAGGCTTGTTCATGGAGATGGGCTGGGCTGTTATCTGTTCGGCCCACAAATTCCGTTCCTTAGCTTGGCCTAGACCAGCGCTACGGCTGGGCTGGCCTTTCCGCTGCGGGTTGGGCCCAAGTGCTGGAGGACTTGAGCAGGCTATTGATCATGAAGTTGGGCTGAACTTATCTGCGCATATACTCATCTGACCCACTTGGGTTTGGGCTCTGTCAGATTGGGCCGGCCCAAGGCTTAGACTTAACCCATTTCGCATTTAGCCCCTTCATACGTGATATTTATCCAGATACACTGGGGTCATTTTGTTAAAATTGACACCACTAAACAATGAATAGCTCCAAACACTGGGGTCATTTTGTTAAAATCCAAAATTATTAAACAAAATTTCATATATATTTAAACAAAATTTGAAAGTTCAGTGGTATCAATTGACACCACTGAATTACACATAGCCCCGCCCCTGCTTGTCTAAAAATATTTTATTTTGCAAATTTCGAAGAGAGTTTATTATGTCATTGCCATTGGGTAATGTTCTTCCAAATCAATTTCTGTATTGTGATTAAGTTGGAAATTTTTAGCGTGATAAAACTAGCAAGTCATAGAATGCTACACTAATCAGTTTTAAACTTATTATGTTGAAAGGAAAGTGTTGAGATGTTAAATTTTTTTCATAATTCTACCTATAATAATATGTCAGGATAAGTGTAAACTTTTAATTTGTTACACATTTGATTATTGAGGATCTAATTCTTTTATCAAATCATTGTGAGTGAATTCGTAAATCAAATATATGGGTATCTAACATTATTTTGTGTTGAAAACAACTGTGTTACACTTACCAATGATTATACCACATAATATATCATTTCATGTCAGCACATTATTGATTTAATGTCCTATCACTTAATGTCTATTTCTAATGTACTACTAACACATGAGTGGTATATTGGAGGGCCTGGCTTTGGTCCAGTCCTTAATTGGATTGGGCGGTGCTGTTGGGCCCGTGGAGACCCACCACGGCTTCTGTTTTGAAAATCTGAACCGTTCAATGTGTAGAACTCGTCGAGTACTATATGCCTGTGAAAAATCACGTTGATCGGATATCGATAGCTATGTGATCAAATCAGTTTTACATAAAAATGGACGGTGAATAAATTAAACGGTTGATAAAAAACTGATTTGATCACATAGCTATCGATATCCGATCAACGTGATTTTTCACAGGCATATAGTACTCGACGATTTTTACACATTGAACGGTTCAGATTTTCAAAACGGGACCCGTGGTGGACCCCCACGGGCCCAACAGCACCATCCAGTCCGATTAAGGACTGGACCAAAGCCAGAGCCTATATTGGAGGGTAAATTGCACTTACCCCTTGAGGTTTGGAGAAAGTATATTAGTCTTATATTTTTGACATAATAATTACACTGAGGTTTGAAAAAAGTATATTAGTCTTATATTTTTGACATAATAATTACACTAAGTTTTATTTTATTTAGACTAAAGTGACTGAAACTAATGTAAATAGCGAATAGATATTGAAAAAAACAAAAATGAATATAAATTTTAGTAAAAAATATATGACAACATTATTTTTTCATTCATATAACTAACGAATTATTAATGGAAATGAATCTAACTATTATATAAATTAAAACTTCAAGAGAGATCAGTGTAACTTTGTCAAAAATTATATTTTTTTTAAACTTTAAGGGAGGTCAATGTAATTTATCTTATATTTCAAATTTTGTACAAAAAGATGTTAATCATAGCATTACCCGTAAAAACTTGAGGATAAGATCCAAAGTTTTAAATTCAAGTCACCTTAAGAGATTACTGAAGATTTGTTTAGTCATTAATTTTAGAATCTTAAAATTAATCGAGGTGTGTGTAAATTAACTTGGACACCCAGTTGTTAAAAAAAATGTACTGACTTATTAATGTTGAATACTAATGTACTGAGGGGACTGTTTGTGATTTTTATTTTCACTCTTAACTTTCACATTCATCATAAAATTTTCTAATGTAAAATATTCAATTCTTATGTATTTCAGAATTAGTATTTGAATGTCAAAAAATTTCAGTAAGCAACCCTGGCTAAATGAAGTATTGAAAACCAAGCTCATGCTCTAGCTCTATTTCAAAATAAAAACATTTATTTTAAAGGAAATAAAAATTTGAAAACAATTCAGTGTGTTTGGTTTTAGTTTTCTGAATTTAATTTTTTAGAAATTGAGTTTTTTTTTTTCGTACTTTTTTGTTTTTAATGAATATTTTTAAAATTTTAAATATGTTTTTATTTTTTTAGATGCATCTTATTTAGATATGTTTAAATAGTAAAATATTTGTGAAAAAATATTTTAAAAAATTAATAAATATACAAAAATAAGAAAAATATACTGAATTTTTGTTTTTTTATTTATTTATATTTTTGGTATTCAGTGAATTTTTTAAATATTTCTTTCACAAATATTATACTTTTTAAGTGTAGTTATGTTAGGTATGTTTAAAAATTTTAAAAAAAAAAATTTAAAATATTAAAAAAATTCTTAAAAACAAAAATAAAAATACAAAAAATAAAAAAATTAAATTTTGTGAAAAGTATTTTCTCAATGTTAGAGCCTCAAAATACGCTTTGGTAATTGCATAAAACTAGTCTAAGGTAGGTACACTTACCTTGAATTCATGACCCTTCAGGGTGCCAAGGATATCATATGTTATGTTCATGGTATTTGACTGATGTGGGTCCATCATTCTCAGCTAAGTGACTTCGCAGTAACTCAGTGATCGTTTAAGTTGGTTTTTTTTTTTTTTTTTTTTTTTTTTCAATTTTTTAAACAGTTAATAAAGTTAATGAGTTTACAAAATTATTAAAAAAAAAGTTACTTTTTTGAGTAAAGAAATTACTGTGGCATTTAATTTTTTTAACTTTTAACAAATAGCTTAGTTATGTTCTCAAATAACCCTTTAAGCACATAGTCGCAAGCTATTTGATTCCATATTTGACAACTATTTAAAAAACAAAATCAATTTGCATTATAAGAATATTTAAAAAAAATTCATATGCACATAATCAAGACCTTTGTTAACTAATGTGGGATTGAAACAAATGAATATGACCCATTAACCCCACATATGAATATAATGCTTAGCCCTTTGGCCTAACTTTATCATATGCTTCTTATTGTTATTAATAAAATATGTTCAAGAAACAAAACATGATTTTAATGCTAACAATGAGTTTGTAATGTCTGATTATTTAACAGAAAAAAAAAAAACACAGTTCAGCAATGGCCGTTCAAAATTGGATATATATAAAATTGTTAGATTAGAAAGTATTACAAACCTAAGTTCTAAGAAAACACGCAAAAATACCCAAGCCATGCTAGTCCAAGTCAGAAAAGTTGAAATTTTATTGACCCTCAAGAGAAAAAATTTAAATAATCTCAAAATATTATATAGAATCATTTACAAACATGGTGTAAATTATATAAATATTTTAAAATTATTGAACAATTAAAAGTGAACGACCACAAAGTGGACGTGACATTTAAAAAATAGAATATTGTTGTCCACATTTACTTTTTCACATAGGGGTGTTAAAAAAATAATTAATTGAATAGTACTAATTCAAATTACACGATTTTGTTCTAATATGATCCAGTTTATGAAATAAAACTCAAAATTACTGAATCGAAAATGAACTATTCACTATTTTTTATTAATTTAAATTTAATATCTATGGAGGTCTTTCATGAGTTATATATATATTTTATTATTTATATAATTTTTGTATTCTTATATATATTATTGAAAATTACTTCTTATAGTAAATGTCTCTCACACACAAATAAAAATATAAGATTTACATAATTTATTTTAAAATTAGTGTTACATACATAATTGTTGTAATTTCACAATAATTAAAAAAAAGCGAAAGAAATAAAAAGAGCTACATCCTAAAAAGAGCTACATCACTATATATATATCAACAAATCTAAATGTACAAAACTAAACACAAATGTCTCACAAGGAGTGAGGTGTTCATGATGTAGGATGCACATGTAAAATTCATTCTTTGTGAGATGTTTGTATCTCATTCTGTATTTAGTCTGTGTGTTTCTAAGATTGTTGATATATAACTAGAGATGGAATCAAGATTTCATTATCGAAAGGACTAAAAGAAAATAAATTCTTTTTCACTATATACACAAAATATGCATGTATGTATAATATGATATATATATATATATATATATAAATTATATATATTAAAAATTAAATACTATAAATGTAATTTCTAATAAGATGAAGAAGTTTTTTGGTGTAAAATAGAAAGAAAATTCAAGATAAAAGAAGAATGACATATATATATTTTATATTAAGGGACTGTTTTACGTATAAAATGATATATATATATATATATATATTTTAAAAGTTTTATAACAAATAATAATTTTCATAGAATCAAAAGGGCCATGATCCCATAATCTTCTCTTAATTTTGTCCTTTATGTAACTAAGATTATTGGTCAGAGATACAAAATATCAAAATATATTCACCAAATTTAAGGTCAGATAATTAGTATTTAGTACTTATCTCAACCATTATCTACGCAACTTAACATATTCAATCATGAAAAATGAGTGGGAGTTCTAATTAGAGCTATCACTAGTGATGTGACAGTGGGTCTCATCCACTGTCACAATTTGTATTGTGTCTGATTTTTTTTTTTTTCTTTTTATTTTGCCACTTCATTAGTGGTGGGTTTAGAACTACTAAATTAATGGTCTCTAGCACTACCTATTCAATCATTATAAATGTGTCAGATTAAATAATATAAAATAATTAAATATATATATATATATATATATAATTATAGCATTGCTGAGGTGCCTCGATGTGCCAGCTCAGGTGATAACAAAAATGATTGAAAATTTTAATAAATTCTAATAGACGAGTTTTAATGAATTTTAATGGGGGGAGTTGTTATTGTGATGTGATATTTTAATTTAATTTTTTTTTTTTTATATTTTTTGTCACAGGATTTCAAAATAAGGGGACATATTGCTGAAACCAGCAAGGAAATGAACTTATCACCTTTATTATGTTTAGTTAATGTATTATGAGATAAAAAAGAGTTTTTTTTTTTTTTTTTTCGTTAGATAAAAATATGAACTTATATCTGATGATGGGAATATGTAATATCACGAGGTAGAGTTACATATCCTACCTTTTCGGGAGATATAATAATCAAATCAAACCAAACCAAACCAAATTTTAAATCTCATTAAATGAGGTTAGCTACATGAATCCTTCTTTTTCACGCGACTCTATCAAAGGTCATTTCATTAGTCAAATTAAGTAGATTCATATCTCTATTTATAACGCTAGTTGATGGGTCGTTGAACACACCAAAATTAAATACTAAACTATACCAAATTCAATTAAAATAATGGCAAGTCCAAGTATCGATCCACAGGGACTATCGTGAAATCAAACTAATTTAATTGTCAAATTCCTAAATTAATTTTGATGAAAAGATTGGTTGTTTATAACCTAATTTAATAACGAATAAATTAAACTAAGGAATTGAATTATCAAGAATAATTGAAATTGGGTTACTGAATTAGGGAAAAATCCTAGGGTAGAGAATTCACCACTAACCACATAATTAGGGTTTCCAATTGAAATCAATTATGCTATGGTTTGAACAGATTAATGTTTCGCAACTACAAGTTCGAAGCATTTGATAATAAGATCATCACATTCAATGTACGAGCACGAACCATCTCAAGTAATACGAATCGTTCACTCTAAACTAAGGTAGTAATACGACTCGTTCCTCGTAGCATGGTTCGTCTCATACCTTGAATGTGAAGGAATAGAAAACACATGTATGGATAACATTCAACAATCACAGAAAGTCAAATATTCGAAGGAATAATGAAAATTATATAAAAGAAACTTCTAAAACACCATACAAATGTTCAAACTTTTACATAATTTAAAATAAAAAAGAAAACTAAATAATTACATGGCTAGGGTTTCATCAAAACCCTAGAAAATGAGACTAGCCACTCATGGAGGAGGTAGATGGAGCAAGAACCACCATGGGAGACATCTTTGAAGCTTCTTGTTCCTTTTCTCTTTCCCAAACCCTAGCCTCTCTCTTTAGGTCAAAACAATTTCAGAACCCTAGAAAAGCCTTTTCCTTGCCTTTTTATACTTCCACTCACTTCCAAACAGGTTTAAAACGTCGGTTTGACTTTTCCAGAAAAAGTCAACGCACGTGCAGAAAAGTCAACGCACGTGTGGGAAAGTCAACTTTGTCCAAATTCTGTCTTTTTACCCATTTTATGCTCCGACGATGTACAACCTGATTGACATTTAACACACATAAAGTATACAGTTTGACCAGCAAGTGAAGTTAAGAGATTCTAATTAATGACCTCAATGATGTACATTTCGGCCTTAATCACATCCCCCTACTTACTACTTGCTAGTCCTCAAGCAAGTAAAATAAAATAAAATTAAACAAAATCTATCTATTTCCTCTTTCGTGGGAAAACGGTTGCATTTAGCATATGCAACAAGCCTTTAAACCACAAGGTTACCCCAAGTGGACGAGTAAAGTCTCGTAAGGGTTTCCAGAAATGATACCCACAAACATTAACATATTCATATATACTCAACAACAAATGACCACACTACTCCACCTAACAATCAACTTATGTGCCACTACAGTGTGATATTGAGACATAATGAGTCATTAAAGGCACAGTGGACAAGCATGAAGGAACCTATTGAGTCAAAACCACAATTCAGTTAATACAAAAGTAAAGTTTCCTATACTTGTGCATGCTAGTAGACAAGTCATGAGTACCCTCGGTGTAAAGTGCAATCTCCATATTAGTTAACTATCCACTATAATAGCCTAGTGTAACTCATAATAACACCCAACATATACAGAAAAACTAACCTGTTGCAGCCAAGATTCTTAAAAGTTTTTTTTTTTTTTATGACTGTGCAATGTCCTGATCTATTAAGTTTTCTAATCAACCTATGTAGCAAGATTTGGGCCAATGACTCCCAAACCAGACAGTTTTAGGGCATTAGGTGTAGAGACACCCCTATGGGCTTAATAACTCAAGTTGAAAAGGCTACGAATCCGAACTAGTCATTCTTCTTATTTTTCTTTAACTGTGCAATGTCCAAGTCCCTTAAGCTTTCTAATTAACCCATGTAGCAAGTTTGGGCCAATGACTCCCAAACCAGACGGTTTTAGGGCATTAGGTGTAGAGACACCCCTACGGGCTTAATAACTCGAGTTAAAAAAAAAAAGTTATGAACCCAAACTAGTCAAGTGGTTTTTTTTTTTTTTGTTTTTTTTTTTTAAGAATCTTGGCTCTTCATTTATTCTTTTCTGCAACTCTAGCTATTATCAATGATGTACACCAGAGATTATAATAAAAAGATCACCGCTATGATAGTGTATTCATGTGAATCAAGGCATAGTCATGACAAGTGTACTAAAATCACAAACACAGACAACTCTCCTCGTGCAAACATCGCATGCAAGTATCTACCCAATAAACCCTTTTCATACAAGTCTACTATACTCTCCAATTAACATATGCAAATATCATCACCCTACTAGCAAAAAGTCACATCAAGTGAAGTAATGTAATCAAGTGAAATAGGTATAAGCATAAATTATGAGCCAAATAGAAATGCACAAAAGAAAATATAACCATCATCCCCCAACTTGAATATGACATTGTCCTCAATGGAAAAGTAAAGAGAAATGAGAGAATATTACCAGAATTGTAGGTGCACATCCAGGTAGGCAGAGAGTAACATATAAACACTTCACACATTTTTTTTTTAAGATTTTTTTTTTTATAGAAGAGAAGAAAATAAAATAAAATAAAAACGAAACTACTGAAAAATTAAATGAACAATTACATCATAGAATAGAAAAAATAAAAATAACATCACGAACTAAACAAAAAAATTAAAAATAAAAATAAAAATAAAACAATCAACAATCTAATTAAACTAATGAGAATCAGTAACGAAACAATTTAAACTAAACAAATATAGCAAATAAAAAAATAAAAAAAATTAAATTAGGATTATTGTTAGTACCATTATTGCTGAGGGTTTTTTTTTATATTTTATTTACGAAAATAGAAAAATAATAAATAAATAAATAAAATACAATTATTTTTTATTTTTTTATTGATTTATGTTTTTTAATATATATATATATATATATATAAATAATAATAATAATTAAAATATATATAAATAAAATAATTATATATTTATTTATTTATTTATTTGTAAAATTTATTTAGGTATTTATTTAAAATTTATTAACTTCAACAAATTAAAAATGAAAGAAAAGAAAAAAATAATAATAAAAATAAAAAAAACAAAACCAGATGCAAAAACTTTTCCGCACATGGCCGCACATGCGGCGATTTGCAACTCCTCGCGAATTTTTTTATTTTTTAAATCGGCGTCCCGCACGTGCGGGGCCCAAGCCGCACGTGCGGCTTGGTCAAGGATCACTCCCCCGCACTTGCTTATTTAGCAGTGCCCACAAGGTTTTGATGAGATGGTGCCGCATGTGCGTGCACAGTGCCGCACATGCGGGAAATTGTTTGTTTTTTTTTTTTTTTTTTTTAAGTATAAGACAGATTTTGTTTTTATTTTATATATATATATATATATTTGTAAAATTGGACAAGTATAACACCTTTTTTTTTTCTTTTTTTCTTTTTTTAAACAACAATTAACAAATAAAACAACTATTTTTTTTTTTTAAAATCAAAACTAAGTATTTCTACCTTCAATTGACATCCGAAATAAATATAGTACATAAGAAAATAACGGAATGCCCACTAAAGGTATAATCTTCATGCGAAAACCACGGGTACTACTTTTCTCCCTAACTGTGTTTGTAACTTTCCCTATTCTCCGACAGGGTAACAGACTAGGTTGATTCGATATCCAGAATCGAGACGCATAAAGCTACCTCAACCTATGGGGCTGCCATACAGAGTTCAAGCCGAGGTAGTTTTGAAGCAATCTCCACACCCCTGGGTATTTAAACCAGACTCTAGTCTCGGAAATCCCAAACCTTTGTGTTCTAGGCTTGTCATTCGAACTCTAGTTTCCATCGTCTCAGTTGGTCTCTTAGGAACTCACTACAAACACGGTTAAGTGGCTATACCAGACCGTCAGATGTCGTTTAGGCACTGCTAACACCAAAGGAATTACACCTTTAGAGGATTTAAAGTCTCCTAGACGCAAATAAAGCATAACGAGAATAAAGAAAAAACAGAATAGCATAGAAGGGAAAGAAAAGAGAATAAGGAATCAATCTATCAATCATAATAAAATGGGTCCATCAAACCCCTGGGTAAAGGAAAATGATCCTTCCTAGTCGAGGAATTTAGTCTCCTATAATCAATGCACACTCGCCACCCAGTAGTAGTTCGTGTGGGGACTAACTCTCTTCCCTCATTTTTAACAACGGTGATGCCCGATTTCTTGGGCACCACTTGTGTGAGACTAACCCACTTGCTATCTGAGATGGGGTATATGATACTCGCATCCAACAATTTCAAAACCTCCTTAACTAACCCATCAATATCAAAATTTTCAAACCCAAAATGAGCTAAATAAGCCTCTAAAGGGTCCTCTACAAGAATGGAGGGCAAAGCCTCCTCCACAATCTCATCCACAACATCCACTAATAAGCACTCCTCTCTCTCATGAGGTTGTTGGGATGCTTGGAAAATATTAAGTTTCACTTGCATGTTACCAAATGAAACTTCCATAACCCCGGTCCGACAATTAATGCATGCATTGGCCGTAGCCAAGAAAGGTCGACCCAAGATCACTGGGATTTGTTTCTTAGAACTGGCTACCGGTTCCATATCTAACACCAAAAAGTCAACAGGGAAGTAGAACCTATCAACCTTAACTAGCACATCCTCAATCATGCCACGTGGCACTCTGAGGGACCGATCAGCCAATTGAAGAGTGACAGTAGTGGGTTTCAACTCGCCAAGCCCAAATTCCTCGTACACAGAGTAAGGCAACAAATTGACACTAGCCCCTAAATCTAATAAGGCCCTATCAATGAAATGGTCCCCTATAATGCATGCAATGGTTGGGGCACCTGGGTCCTTAAGCTTAGGAGGTGTGTCATTTAACAAGATGGAGCTTACTTGTTCCGTGAGTAGGACCTTTTGGGACACATGTGTCCTAGATTTACGCTTTTGCGTACAAAGGTCCTTTAGAAATTTGGCATATGATGGTACTTGCTTAATCGCCTCCAACAGGGGGAGGTTGATTTTTACCTGTTTAAAAACCTCCATCATTGCCTCTATAGATGCCGCATTCTTATTAAAAGGGGACGGTGTGTCAAGGCACTGGGGAAAGGGTGCCTTAGGCACATATGGAGTGCTAGGGACTAAGTCATCCCTCTTAAGTGTTTCCCCCACACCCTTGCTCTCATTAGGTGTACCCCCATGGTCACCCTTCTTAACTCTAGTTGCATCTGGCGCAACTGACTGAGGCTCTAACTCCCTACCACTTCTCAAAGCAACCACCACCTGCACTTGCTCATGTTGCTTACCATTCCCACCCGAACTCTCTGCCCCGTATTGTCCCTTAGGGTTGGCCACAGTTTGACTTGGTAATTTTCCCTCCTCTCTCCGATTTATGTTGTTAGCCATTTGACCCAATTGGGTCTCTATCTTGGCAATAGAGTGAGTGTGGGAGTGAACTATCGGTGCTAACCCCTTAAGTTCTGAGAGAACTTCTAACACCTGAGTCTCAAAGGCAGAGTTGCCCTGAGGAACAGGCGGGGGTTGTGGTTGCCGGTACGGTTGTGGGGGTCGATAAGGTTGCGGTGGTTGGTAGGATGATTGGTTGGCAAAATTATTGAAATTCTGCCTTGGTGGTGGAGGATTGTAAGAAGTGCCTTGTGAAGGGGGTCTCCATGTGAAATTAGGGTGATTTCTCCATCCCGGATTATATGTGTTGGAGTATGGGTCATTACCCGGGTTGGAGAATCCTTGAGCCACATTCACATGCTATTGGACTAACTCCGGAAATTGTGATGCCGAAGGGCACTCACTCAAGTCATGAGCAGGGCTCGCACATATAACACATGCCTCTCGGAATTGAGGCTGATCTTGCTGGGTAGGGGCATGTCCCGTAGCTAATAAGTGGTCTATCTTGCGGGATAGTGCCTCTACTTGTTGGGCTAACTCTAAGTTTTGCCCGACCTCATAAATGCCCCCTCTTTTCGGGGCTTCAACTACGGGTTGCCGGACTTGCTGGGCTGCGGAGGCATGGTGAAGGGAATTATCACTTAAGTTCTCAAACAATTGCCATGCCTCGGCATCATTTTTAGACATAAATGTCCCACCACAGGACGAATCCACCATTTGGCGGTGTGACTCAGTTAAGCCATAATAAAATGTTTGAACAAGTTGCCAATCAGGCACTTGGTGGTGGGGACACTGTTGGAGAAGGTCTCTAAGTCTTTCCCACGTCTCATGGAATTGCTCGCCATCCATTTGAGCAAAGTTTGTGATGGCTCGCCTAAGTTGGTTGGTTTTACCTATGGAAAGTACTTCTCCAAAACCGTTGCTGTAATTGGTCCCAAGTTGTGATTGAATTAGCAGGTAAAGAATTTAGCCAGTGTTTGGCTTTATCCTTTAACGATAATGGAAACAATCGCAACATTAAGGCCTCATTTGTGAAATTCTGGATCCTCACTGTCGAGCAAATTTCCAGAAATTCATTCAAATGCTTATAAGGGTCATCATGAGTTAGTCCATGGAATGATGGGAGCATTTGTATGGTGCTGGACTTAATCTCATAATGAGCAGCAGTGGTGTTGGGCAATTGGATGCATGATGGTGATGTATATGCAGTGGGTGTAAAATAATCCTTAAGGGTCCGGTTAGGCACATTCGGGACATTAGGATCTGTCATCTCTAATGGCTCAATGTATGAATATGAATACTCAAGCTTGGGAACACAGGCAGAAGCCCTAAGTCTCCTAAGGGTCCTTTCTAGTTCAAGGTCCAAACACCACAATTCAGGGCGACAAGAACGACGCCTGTGCATACACTACCCACACACACACAATAAGTTCGACTCGGTGCACTAAGTTACGAAAGCAGAATGCTAAAAGAGAAATACTCACAGCGGTTTAATGAAAACGCTTTACTCGTCTTGCGGGTGCTTGGCGTGTAGACGTTGTCTCCAACCCCCAATTGAGCTTTGACTTTCGTTTTAGCACTTTGGTGCTTTGCTTGTGAATGTTTGCTTCTATTTACTCACTTTAGTGCTGCGGTTTTTTTTTTTTTTAAAACTCAACTACGCTCCGCTTGCACTTCAATGATAGCTCCAATTTCAAACGCTCTGCACACTTAGCAACACCAAAAGCATAAAATCCTAAACTAAAAATTAAAATAAGAATGTAACTTTAAATTAACTAATTTCGCCAGAAGTCCCCGGCAACGGTGCCAAAATTTGATGGGTCGTTGAACACACCAAAATTAAATACTAAACTATACCAAATTCAATTAGAATAATGGCAAGTTCAAGTATCGATCCACAGGGACTATCGTGAAATCAAACTAATTTAATTGTCAAATTCCTAAATTAATTTTGATGAAAAGATTGGTTGTTTATAACCTAATTTAATAACGAATAAATTAAACTAAGGAATTGAATTATCAAGAATAATTGAAATTGGGTTACTGAATTAGGGAAAAATCCTAGGGTAGAGAATTCACCACTAACCACATAATTAGGGTTTCCAATTGAAATCAATTATGCTATGGTTTGAACAGATTAATGTTTCGCAACTACAAGTTCGAAGCATTTGACAAGAAGATCATCACATTCAATGTACGAGCACGAACCATCTCAAGTAATACGAATCGTTCACTCTAAACTAAGGTAGTAATACGACTCGTTCCTCGTAGCATGGTTCGTCTCATACCTTGAATGTGAAGGAATAGAAAACACATGTATGGATAACATTCAACAATCACAGAAAGTCAAATATTCGAAAGAATAATGAAAATTATATAAAAGAAACTTCTAAAAACACCATACAAATGTTCAAACCTTTACAT
Organism: Camellia japonica; assembly: GCA_030407325.1. Lineage (NCBI taxonomy): Eukaryota > Viridiplantae > Streptophyta > Magnoliopsida > Ericales > Theaceae > Camellia > Camellia japonica. Next base: position 200,060,674 of record JAPPVO010000059.1, on the reverse strand, counting down.
AATTTAAAATAAAAAAGAAAACTAAATAATTACATGGCTAGGGTTTCATTAAAACCCTAGAAAAGGAGACTAACCACTCATGGAGGAGTGGGAGGAGGTAGATGGAGAAGGAACCACCATGGGAGACATCTTTGAAGCTTCTTGTTCTTTTTCTCTTTCCCAAACCCTAGCCTCTCTCTTTAGGTCAAAACAATTTCAGAATCCTAGAAAAGCCTTTTCCTTGCCTTTTTATACTTCCACTCACTTCCAAACAGGTTTAAAATGTCGGTTTGACTTTTCCAGAAAAAGTCAACGCACGTGTGGGAAAGTCAACTTTGTCCAAATTCTGTCTTTTTACCCATTTATGCTCCGACGATGTACAACCTGATTGCCATTTAACACACATAAAGTATACAGTTTGACCAGCAAGTGAAGTTAAGAGATTCTAATTAACGACCTCAATGATGTACATTTCGGCCTTAATCACTAGTCAATGTTAATCTAGGCCTACCCCGTCCCCTAAGACTTCCATCTACCGTTACAACATCGCATCTCTTCACTACTGCCTCTGTTGGTCTCCGTTGAATATGACCAAACCATCTCAAACGATTCTCTCTCAACTTATCTTCTATCGGTGCTACTCCTACTCATTCCCGAATACACTCATTCCTAATCCTGTCTTGTCTAGTCTAGTCTTACCACACATCCACCTTAACATCCTCATCTCAGCCACACTCATCTTATCTACATGTTGTTTCTTGGTTGCCCAACACTCCGTCCCATACAACATAGCTGGTCTAATAGCCGTTCTATAAAACTTACCTTTTAGTCTAGTGGGTATTCGTTTATCGCACAATACCCCAGACGCACTTCTCCACTTACACCATCCCGCCTTAATCCTATGGGTCACATCTGCATCAATCTCTCCCGCTGTTGTGATAATCGATCCTAAATAATGAAAATGTTCACTCTTAGGCAGTTCTTGGTTCTCAATCTTCATTTCTCCTCTGCTTTCATTGTTACTGTTACTAAATTTACACTCCATGTACTCTGTCTTAGTTCTGCTTATCCGGAATCCTTTAGATTCAAGAGCTTTTCTCCAAATCTCCAACTTTGTGTTAACTCCTTCTCTAGTCTCATCCACTAACACAATATCGTCTGCAAAAAGCATACACCATGGCACGTCATCCTGAATATTTATCGTCAACTCGTCCATAACTAAAGCAAAAAGATAAGGACTTAAGGTAGATCCTTGGTGTAACCCTACAGTGATAGGAAATTCATTTGTCTCTCCAGCTGGCGATCTAATAGTGGTCACCACCCCTTCATACATGTCTCTAATCACGTCAATGTAGCCTTTTGTCACCCCTTTCTTCTCTAACACCCACCATATTATATCTCGGGGTACTCTATTATATGCTTTCTCAAGGTCGATAAACACCATATGAATGTCTTTTTTCTTTTCTTTATACTTTTCTATTACTCTCCTCAAAAGATAGATCGCTTCCATTGTTGACCTACCAGGCATAAACCCAAATTGATTCTCTGACACCTCTGTTATGTCTCGCAATCCGCGTTCCATCACCCTTTCTACACTTTCATTATATGACACATTAGCTTGATTCCTCTATAGTTGTTACAATTCTAGACATCACCTTTATTCTTATAGATTGGCACTAAAATACTTTTCCTCCACTCATCTGGCATGTTCTTAGTCAACAAAATTTTGCTAAACAAATTAGTCAACCAAGCAACTCCCTTTTTACCCAAACACTTCCAAGTTTCAATAAGGATATCATCGGGTCCTAAAGCCTTATTTGATTTCATCTTCTTAAGTGCAATCTCCACTTCAAAGTTCCTAATCCTGCGATAGAACCTATAGTCATGGTTTATCATATTACTGGCTATTTCTTCCCCTATTGTCGTATTTCTATGTTCCTCATTTAACAGTTTCTCAAAATAATTTTTCCATCTTTCCTTAATCTCATCATCCTTCACCAATACCTTAGAATCCTCACTCTTGATGCACTTTACTTGATTAAAATCTCTTGTTTTCCGCTCCTGTATCTTAGCAAGTTTGTATACCCTCTTCTCTCCCTCCTTACTATCTAGTCTAGTGTATAGGTCATCATAAGCTTTCAACTTAGTCTCTCTCACTACTTTCTTGACCTCCTTATTAGCCAATCTATAGCTCTTAAGGTTTTCCTCGGTTCTATCCTTCTGCCACTTTTTAAAGCACTCTTTTTTTGCCTTAACTACCGCTTGAACCTCTTCCCTCCACCACCAAGTTTCCCAGAGCTGGGTCCCGTTCCTTTCGACTCTCCAAGCACTTCCCTTGAGATTCTCCTCATACAATTGGCCATCGAATTCCACATAGTGTTAGCATCACCTTCTAAGTCCCAAGTACCTTCCTTATCCATTCGATTCTTAAATATTTCTAGTTTATCCCCTTTTAGGTCCCACTATCTCGTCCTACGACGCCCACCATCCTTCCTAGATTAGTATTGCCCTCTAAAACATAAATCTAGTACCAAAATCCTATGTTGAGAGACCAGACTCTCTCCAGGAATCACCTTACAATCATTGCATTTTAGGCAGTCTACTTTTCTCACTAAGAAGTAATCTATTTGGCTCTTAACTAATCCACTCTTAAAGGTTATCAAATGCTCCTCCCTCTTCTTATACATAGTATTGGGCACCACCAGGTCAGAAGCCAACGCAAAATCTAAGATTCTCTCTCCAGCCTCATTTCTGTCACCAAAACCATATCCACCATGCACCCTTTCATAACCTAGTTTATCTATGCCCACATGGCCATTAAAATCTCCACCTATAACCAGGTTCTCTCCTACGGGTATCTCCTGTAAGATCTCATCCATTTGCTCCCAAAAATCCCTCTTAGTCTGATCATCTAACCCTACTTGAGGGGCGTAAGCGCTAATAATGTTCATTATATTCCCTCCAATAACTAGTTTAACTAGCATAATCCTATCTCCTTTCCTAGTGACCGCCACCACACTTTCCACAAGACCCTTGGCAATTATGATTCCTACCACATTCCTGCGTCTATCCTTACCACTATAATAAAGTTTAAAACCAGTATCCTCAATTTCCCTAGCTTTCTCTCCCGTCCACTTAGTTTCTTGTATGCAAGCTATACTAACTCTCCTCCTAATCGTAACATCTACCAATTTCATCGTCCTACCAGTTAAGGTTCCTATGTTCCAAGTGGCTACCCTAAACCTATAGTCTTGGACTAGCTTCTTTATCCGCGCTCGTCCAGAAAAACGCGGAAACCTTTGCCCATTTTTCACCGCACCCAGGCGTCGATGCGGCGCCCCTTGCTCACTTTTCGAAACATCCGGAGGCAGGCACAACGCGTCACTTGAGGGGAACGACCTAGCATTTAAACGATTCAAAGTAGGATTCATTTTCATAAGGGATCCGAACGGCTTTTTTACGTGTTGGCTGTCGGCTACCTAACACACAACCCTCCTCCTTAACCCGGGCTTGGGACCGGCGGAGTTGTTAACAACCCCGGCGAAGTTTTTCGGGAGATATAATATTTGAATTATATTCAGAGTAACCAAATATCAAACAAAATGAAGCCAAAAAATATGTAAGTCACATTGAATTGTATATAGACAAATCAATAAGCCAAAAACTTATTTGCTATTAGTTAAAAAAGCTGAGGATCCGCTTAACTTTTTTATTCACAAAAAAATATTTTTCTTAACTTTCAAATAATTCAACTCTTTTAGTTTCTTTTTTTTTTTTCGATTATTTTTAGTTAGATACTTTTTAGATCCTTAAATTACTAAAAAAAATCAATACAGAACCTCCTTATATACCCCAATCAAATAGCTTTATAATATTAAAAAATTATATTTTATTCCATAAACAAATATTGTTAGCTTATTTTTCCTACGAAGGAAAATATCATAAATGCGAGCATGCCAGTAACGATTGAAAAATCTTTATAGATTAAATTCAAGCCAATTATCAAGTGATTGTGTTGACAGTTCTTTTGTCTCAACGAAGAGAATTTCAAAATTGCCAAGTGTAGAGAAAAGAAAAATTAAAAGAAGAAGGAGAGAGACGAAGAAAGATGATTGAGTGAACAAGCAGAGTGATGGAGTGAACAATCAACGTAACAATTAATTACCTCTACTCCTATGCTTTGAAAAGGAGGTGCATAAAACTACCTCTACTCCTATGCTTCGAGAAGAAAGTGTTGAAAATAAAGTGCAGGAAATATAAATGACAAGAAAAAATAGAAATCAATTGTCTTTGATTTGAGTTCCGGATCCTTTTACAATGTAACCATGAATGGTTATTTATAGGCAAATATTTGTAGAAAAAAAACTACCTAAAACTACCCACTCTTCCACCTCCTCCATTTCATATTCCACGATCTTCCATAATTTCCTTCAACTTCCACTTCATGCTCCATGTTCTCCACTTTGTTCTCCATCATCTTTCCACATTTCATAACTTTTCATAACCTCCAAATGAGTAGGAGGATGCCACATGTCTTGTAATTATATAAATAATAAAATTACAGATTTATGGTGCCAACATTACCCCCCCCGCAGCCATTAAAAATAATGTTTACTTGAATTTTTAAATGGCTGAACCAAACACATGATTAGTCTAAACAACAAAGTGCTTCGAATAATATCAACAAAGTGCTTCGAATGATATAATAGCACCAATAAAGTACTTCGAATGAGTATAAAATTATGACTAGATGTCTCGAATTATATATATGCCTTAAAGGGATATTACATATGTACTTCGAATCGGTATCAATCTGTTGAAAGAAATTAAACAATTTTATTTTACTCGTACATCAAACACTTAGAAAACTTGGAACCTTTTGAAGTAGGTTGATGTTGTTTGCACTTAGAATCATTCAGAACCTCATATTTTAAAGGCAAAGCCAATATCCAAACATGATTCACCTTAACAAGCTGTTACACATACTAGCTATTATGGACTAGTAACAAGCTTCAAAGGTGGTATAGAGGACCAAAATCATCATTCGAAGGTCGAAAGTGCCGACAAAGGACAAATTACATCTTTAAAAATACTCGACAAAGCTTCGAAGGTTCACAACCACCATTATTGTTTCTTCGAAACTATTGTTGATGCAAGATGGAGTGTTTAAAAGCTTGCAAAATTATGGTAAAAGGGCTTTCGAAGCAACTTTTGGCCAATATTGTGGTTATTCAAATTTTGTATGTTTTCGTTCACACATAATTAATGAAAATATTAATTTTGTGCTTCGAACCAATTACTAATTCTCCGAAGACACTTTGAACCAACTTTTGTAGAATATTAGTTACATTTTTATGTAACAAATGGCTATAAAAATGTTTATCAGTAAAGCCACTAATTATCATGCCAAAAATAGGCATTATTTGACAATTAATTAATTTTCATTTTACATATATTTGAAGGGAGGTACACATTTTGAAAGCTTTCTCATCCTATGTTACATTTTGAAGGTGTTTATTGATGACAAAACCACCCTTCGAAAATCACATATGTTACTCAAGGATCAAAGTTGTCCTTCAAAAGTGCTCCCGACATTTTTTCGAACCAAATCCAAAGAGTTGGATTACTATGAAATTAGTTTGGCATTTTAACTAGCCATTAGTGGCTATAAAATGATATTTTAATGAATACATATAACAACACAACCATTTATCCTTTGAAAAGAGGTTTAACAACCCTCACATGTTCTTAATAATATTCTTCGAAGTGTTGATTAAGGCCGAAATGTACATCATTGAGGCCGTTAATTAGAATCTCTTAACTTCACTTGGTGGTCAAACTGTATACTTTATGTGTGTTGAATGTCAATCAGGTTGTACATCGTCGGAGCATAAAATGGGCAAAAAGACAGAATTTGGACAGAGTTGACTTTTTCGCACGTGCATTGACTTTTTCTGGGAAAGTCAAACCGACGTTTTAACCAGTTTGGAAGTTGTACATCGTCGGAGCATAAAATGGGCAAAAAGACAGAATTTGGACAGAGTTGACTTTTCCGCACGTGCGTTGACTTTTTCTGGGAAAGTCAAACCGACATTTTAAACCTATTTGGAAGTGAGTAGAAGTATAAAAAGAAAAGGAAAAGGCTTTTCTAGGGTTCTGAACTTCTTTTGACCTAAAGGGAGAGGCTAGGGTTTGGAAAGGAGAGAGAAACAAAAGCTTCAAGGATGTCTCCCATGGTGGTTCCTTCTCCATCTACTTCCTTTCACTCCTCCATGAGTGGCTAGTCTCCTTTTCTAGGGTTTTGATGAAACCCTAGCCATGTAATTATTTTGTTTTCTTTTTTATTTTTAATTATGTAAAGGTTTGAACAATTGTATGGTGATTTAGAAGTTCATATATATATTTTTCATTATCTCTTCGAATATTTGACTTTCTGTGATTGTTGAATGTTATCCATACATATGTTTTCTATTCCTTCACATTCAAGGTATGAGACGAACCATGCTACGAGGAACGAGTCGTATCACTACCTTAGTTTAGAGTGAACGATTCGTATTACTTGAGATGGTTCGTGCTCGTACATTGAATGTGATGATCTTCTTGTTAAATGCTTTGAGCTTGTAGTTACGAAGCATTAATCCGTTCAAACCATAGCATAATTGATTTCAATTGGAAACCTTAATTATGTGGTTAGTGGTGAATTCTCTACCCTAGGATTTTTCCCCAATTCAGTAAACCCAATTTCAATTATTATTGATAATTTAATTTCTTAGTTTAATTTATTCATTATTAAATTAGGTTATAAACAACCAATCTTTTTATCAAAATTAATTTAGGAATTTGACAATTAAATTAGTTTAATTTCACAATAGTCCCTGTGGATCGATACCTGGACTTGCCATTATTTTGATAGAATTTGGTATAGTTTAGTGATTATTTTTGGTGTGTTCAACGATCCATCAAATTTTGGCGCCGTTGCCGGGGACTTCTGGCGAAATTAGTTAATTTAAAGTTACATTCTTATTTTAATTTTTAGTTTAGGATTTTATGCTTTTGGTGTTGCTAAGTGTGCAGAGCGTTTGAAATTGGAGCTATCATTGAAGTGCAAGCGGAGCGCAGCCGAGCTTAAAAAAAAAAAAAAAAAAAACCGCAGCACTAAAGTGAGTAAACAGAAGCAAACACTCACAAGCAAAGCACCAAAGTGCTAAAACGAAAGTCAAAGCTCAATTGGGGTTGGAGACAACGTCTACACGCCAAGCACCCGCAAGACGAGTAAAGCGTTTTCGTTAAATCGCTGTGAGTATTTCTCTTTTAGCATTCTGCTTTCGTAACTTAGTGCACCGAGTCGAACTTATTGTGTGTGTGTGTGGGTAGTGTATGCACGGGTGTCGTTCTTGTCGCCCTGAATTGTGGTGTTTGGACCTTGAACTAGAAAGGACCCTTAGGAGACTTAGGGCTTCTGCCCATGTTCCTAGGCTTGAGTATTCATATTCATACATTGAGCCATTAGAGATGGCAGATCCTAATGTCCCGAATGTGCCTAACCGGACCCTTAAGGATTATTTTACACCCACTGCATATACATCACCATCATGCATCCAATTGCCCAACACTACTGTTGCTCATTATGAGATTAAGTCCAGCACCATACAAATGCTCCCATCATTCTATGGACTAACTCATGATGACCCTTATAAGCATTTAAATGAATTTCTGGAAATTTGCTCGACAGTGAGGATCTAGAATTTCACAAATGAGGCCTTAATGTTGCGATTGTTTCCATTCTCGTAAAAGGATAAAGCCACACACTGGCTAAATTCTTTACCTGCTAATTCAATCACAACTTGGGACCAATTACAGCAACAATTTTTGGAGAAGTACTTTCCTATCGGTAAAACCAACCAACTTAGGCGAGCCATCACAAACTTTGCTCAAATGGATGGCGAACAATTCCATGAGACATGGGAAAGACTTAGAGACCTTCTCCAACAGTGTCCCCACCACCAAGTGCCTGATTGGCAACTTGTTCAAACATTTTATTATGGCTTAACTGAGCCGCACCACCAAATGGTGGATTCGTCCTATGGTGGGACATTTATGTCTAAAAATGATGCCGAGGCATGGCAATTGTTTGAGAACTTAAGTGATAATTCCCTTCACCATGCCTTCGCAGCTCGGTAAGTCCGACAACCAGTAGTTGGAGCCTCGAAAAGAGGGGGCATTTATGAGGTTGGGCAAAACCTAGAGTTAGCCCAACAAGTAGAGGCATTGTCCCGCAAGATGGACCAATTATTAGCTACGGGACATGCCCCTACCTAACAAGATCAGCCTCAATTTCACGAGGCATGTGTTATTTGTGCGAGCCCTGCTCATGACTTGAGTGAGTGCCCTTCGGCATCACAATTTCCGGAGTTAGTCCAAGAGCATGTGAATGCAGCTCAAGGATTCTCCAACTTGGGTAATGATCCATACTCCAACACATATAATCCGGGATGGAGAAATCACCCTAATTTCTCATGGAGACCCCCTCATAAGGCACTTCTTACAATCCTCTACCACCAAGGCAGAATTTCAATAATTTTGCCAACCAATCATCTTACCGACCACCACAACCTTATAGAACCCCACAACCATACCGGCAACCACAACTACAACCCCCGCCTGTTCCTCAGGGCAACTTTGCCTTTGAGACTCAGGTGTTGGAAGTTCTCTCAGAACTTAAGGGGTTAGCACCGGTAGTTCACTCCCACACTCACTCTATTGCCAAGTTAGAGACCCAATTGGGTCAAATGTCTAACAACATGAATCGGAGAGAGGAGGGAAAATTACCAAGTCAAACTGTGGCCAACCCTAAGGGACAATACGTGGCAAAGAGTTCGGGTGGGAATGGAAAGCAACATGAGCAAGTGCAAGCAGTGGTTGCTTTGAGAAGTGGTAGGGAGTTAGAGCCTCAGTCAGTTGCGTCTGATGCAACTAGAGTTAGGAAGGGTGACCACGGTGGTTCACCTAGTGAGAGCAAGGGTGAGGGGGAAACACTTAAGAGTGATGACTTAGTCCCTAGTACTTCACTTAAGCCCAAGGCACCATATGTGCCTAAGGCACCCTTTCCCCAGTGCCTTGATACACCGTCTCCTTTTAATAAGAAGGCGGTATCTATGGAGGCAATGATGGAGGTCTTTAAACAAGTAAAAATCAACCTCCCCCTGTTGGAGGCAATTAAGCAAGTACCATCATATGCCAAATTTCTGAAGGACCTTTGTACGCAAAAGCGTAAATCTAGGACACATGTGTCCCAAAAGGTCCTACTCACGGAGCAAGTAAGCTCCATCTTGTTGAATGACACACCTCCTAAGCTTAAGGACCCGGGTGCCCCAACCATTGCATGCATTATAGGGGACCATTTAATTGATAGGGCCTTATTGGATTTAGGAGCTAGTGTTAATTTGTTGCCGTACTCTGTGTACGAGGAATTTGGGCTTGGCGAGTTAAAGCCCACTACTGTTACTCTTCAGTTGGCTGACCAGTCCCTCAAAGTGTCACGAGGCATGATTGAGGATGTGCTAGTTAAGGTTGATAGGTTCTACTTCCCTGTTGACTTTTTGGTTTTAGATATGGAACCGGTAGCCAGTTCTAGGAAAGAAATCCCGGTGATCTTAGGTCGACCTTTCTTGGCTACGGCCAATGCTTGCATTAATTGTCGGACCGGGGTTATGGAAGTTTCATTTGGTAACATGCAAGTGAAACTTAATGTTTTCCAAGCATCACAACAACCTCATGAGAGAGAGGAGTGCTTATTAGTGGATGTTGTGGATGAGATTGTGGAGGAGGCTTTGCCCTCCATTCTTGTAGAGGACCCTTTAGAGGCTTGTCTAGCTCATTTTGGGTTTGAGAATTTTGATATAGATGGGTCAGTTGAGGAGGTGAATGTCTTGCTTAATTCTTCTTCTACACCAGATTTTCCTCCATGGAAAGCCCGATTTGAGTTACTTCCTCCTCTGTCGAGAGAGCCTGCCACACCATCTTTGGTCACACCACCTACACTTGAGTTGAAGCCACTTCTGGCCACACTCAAGTATGCATTTTTAGGGCCCTAGGAGACTTTACCAGTTATCATTGCATCTGACTTGACTGCGGAGCAGGAGAGTCAGTTAATGAGTGTTTTCGTGGCACATCAGAGTGCTATAGGGTGGTCAGTGGCTGATTTGAAAGGGATAGATCCATCCGTGTGCATGCATTATATACACCTAGAGGAAGACACCAAACCTTCTCGCGAAATGCAACGGAGACTGAATCCTAATATGAAAGAGGTGGTGAAAAAGGAGGTATTGAAATTGTTGGATGCGGGTATCATATACCCCATCTCAGATAGCAAGTGGGTGAGTCCCACACAAGTGGTGCCCAAAAAATCGGGCATCACCATTGTTGAGAATGAGGGAGGAGAGTTAGTCCCCACACGAACCACTACTGGGTGGCGAGTGTGCATTGATTATAGGAGACTAAATTCCTCAACTAGGAAAGATCATTTTCCCTTACCTTTCATTGACCAAATCCTAGAGCGGTTAGCGGGGCAGGGTTTCTATTGTTTTCTTGATGGCTACTCGGGGTATAATCAAGTACCAGTGTACCCCGCTGACCAGGAAAAGACCACATTCACATGCCCTTTTGGCACTTTTGCTCACAGGCTCATGCCCTTTGGGCTATATAATGAACTGGCGACATTTCAACGGTGTATGATGGCCATTTTCTCCAATATGGTAGAGAAATTCTTAGAGGTTTTTATGGATGACTTTTCGGTGTTTGGACCGTCTTTTGAGGAATGCCTTAGGAACTTGACTAGAGTGTTAGAACGATGTACTGAGGCAATCCTAATCTTGAGTTGGGAAAAGAGCCATTTTATGGTTCGTGAGGGTATAGTGTTAGGACACATTGTGTCCCCTCGAGGTATAGAGGTTGATAAGGCTAAGGTTGATCTCATTGCAGGCCTTCCTCCACCCAATTTCGTGCATCAAATTAGGTCTTTCTTAGGGCATGCAGGTTTTTACCGTAGGTTCATCAAAGACTTTAGTAAGATATCACGTCCTTTGTGTAGTTTACTGGTTAAGGACACGCCTTTTGTCTTTGATGAGGCATGCTTAAAGGCATTTGAAACACTGAGAATGGCCTTGACCACCGCCCTAATCATGAAATCACCAGATTGGTCGCTTCCCCGGCAACGGCGCCAAAATTTGATAGGTTGTTGAACACACCAAAAATAATCACTAAACTATACCAAATTCTATCAGAATAATGGCAAGTCCAGGTATCGATCTACAGGGACTATTGTGAAATTAAACTAATTTAATTGTCCAAAATTTTATGATGTCATTGTTCATTTAATTATTAAGTAGTTTAGTTTTTATTTTATTTTATTTTCTGAATTTTTATTTTATTTTCTTCAAAAAAAAAAAAAACTGTTTAGTTTAGGCTATTTTATTCTATACTTTAGTCTCTTTTGTAGTTTACTTATTTTATAGTTTAGTTTAGTTTAGTGTAGTCTATTTTATAATTTAGTTAATTTAATTTAATGTCATTTTTATTCATTTATTTAATTATTTTCGTTTTTATATTCAAAAAAAAATGGAGAATTGCATGTGGTACATTAGTGGGCAAACTTGTAATTTCATATTTTATTCTATTCTCATGATTGGTTCCACGGGTTTGTGTCTATTTGCTTTTGGTGTGTGCAGGATATGAGTCGACGTATTGCTCGGGCCTCTAAAATTGCTAGGGGTTCCTCCTCTTCAGCGCCACCGCCACCACCGTCACCACCATCCTCGCCACCACCACCGGGTGACTTACCCCGGCCGGAGTGGGCTTCACGCCCTCTTCACAAGCTCACGCAGTTCAACCTGCAATTTTTTCAGGGTGACGCAGACACTACTTGGGCCGTTGAGTAGCTCCGACTCCGGCAGCAGTTGGGCGTTTGCACTGTGACAGCGCCCACTTATCCTCGTCTGGTACAACTCTTCTACCAGAACCTATATAAGTCACCCACCGAGGATGGACTGCTCTCTAATATTGATGGTCAGGCTGTCCACATCACCTCATCCATGATTGCCACAGTGTTAGGTTTTTCGCCAAGCCGGAATATCAGCCCTTCCCGGAAGTTGAGGATCGACAGCCCATCCATAGCCTCATCCAGCAATACTTCCCGGGGGCCCACGGTGACCTCAGTTTCATATGCTTGCGGCAGAGCAAGTTGCCTAGCCGCTTGCTATTCCTTGATTCCGTGGTCCATAAGAATGTCCTTCCACTTGGGCATCGAGCTGAGCGTCGGTTGGAGTTTGTTCGGGTCTTACACGGGTATCAGTATGGCTATCAGGTCCCGCTTGCACATACCATTTGGATGCATTTGCGGAAATTTCTACGAGAGGCAGTTCGGCCTGATCCTATGCAAAACCTAACTTGGCCACTACCATTTGCCAATCTGCTGACACAAGTGTTTCAGCTGAACCACCTCCCCATTGCTGAGGATAAGGAGATTGATAGAGGGTATCCGAATTTCGGCCAACGAGAATGGCAGCATAGCATATCTCGTATTCCGCAGCCGGTTGGTGCCCCAATTGATGAGGCCCAGGACCCCGTACACGACCACCCACCTCATCATGTTCCTCTCGTGCCTCCCCAAGGGGACCCGCTCTACATGACTCGCGAGGAGTACTTACAGCTTCAGCACTCTGTGGATCAAGTCCACAGTACTCTTCGTGCTCATCACCAGAGTCTCATGGAGTTGTGCACGGATTTTCAGGTGCATTGCGACTATTCTCGGGTGACCTTCGACCAGCTGCTCGCCCACCAGCAACGGGTTCAAGATGACACCTTTGAGATGCGCTCTTTGATGCAAGCCTTGTTCACCCAGTATTTCCCGTCACCACCACCACCGGCTTCTCCGTAGTACCCGCCTGTATATTGCTTTGTCGCTTTTATTTTTATTTTTCTTTTTTCTTTTTTTAGTTCTTTCTTTTCTTCAAAAAAAACAAAAAAAACAAAAACAAAAACAAAAACAAAAAAAAACAAAAAACAAAAAACAAAAAAAGAGTGTGTATATGTTCCTCTTTGCCTACCTGGATGTGCACCTACAATTCTGGTAATATTATCTCATTTCTCTTTACTTTTCCATTGAAGACAATGCCATATTCAAGTTGGGGGATGAGGGTTATATTTTCTTTTGTGCATTTCTATTTGGCTCATAATTCATGCTTATACCTGTTTCACTTGATTGCATTACTTCACTTGATATGGCTTTTTGCTAGTAAGGTGATGATATTTGCATATGTTAATTGGCGAGCATAGTAGACTTGTATGAAAAGGGTTTATTGGGTAGATACTTGCATGCGATGTTTGCACGAGGAGAGTTGTCTGTGTTTGTGATTTTAGTACACTTGTCATGAGTATGCCTTAATTCACATGAACACACTATCATAGCGGTGATCTTTTTATTATAATCCCTGGTGTACATCATTGATAATAGCTAGAGTTGCAAAAAAGAATAAATGAGGAGCCAAGATTCTAAAAAAAAAAAAAAAAAACTTGACTTGTTTGGGTTCGTAGCCTTTTTAACTCAAGTTATTAAGCCCGTAGGGGTGTCTCTACACCTAATGCCCTAAAACCGTCTGGTTTGGGAGTCATTGGCCCAAAACTTGCTATATAGGTTAATTAGAAAGCTTAAGGGACTTGGACATTGCACAGTTAAGGAAAAAGAAGAAGAATGACTTATTCGGATTCGTAGCCTTTTCAACTCGAGTTATTAAGTCCGTAGAGGTGTCTTTACACCTGGTGCCCTAAAACCGTCTGGTTTGGGAGTCATTGGCCCAATGCTTGTTACATGGGTTGATTAGAAAGCTTAATGGATCAGGATATTGCACAGTCAGTTCAAAAAAAAAAAAAAAAACTTTTGAGAATCTTGGCTGCAACAGGTTAGTTTTTTTGTATATGTTGGGTGTTATTATGAGTTACACTGGGCTATTATAGTTGATAGTTAACTAATATGGAGATTGCACTTTACACCGAGGGTACTCATTACTTGTCTACTAGCATGCACAAGTATAGGGAACTTTACTTTTGTATTAACTGAATTATGGTTTCGACTCAATAGGTTCCTTCATGCTTGTCCACTGTGCCTTTAATGACTCATTATGTCTCAATATCACACTGTAGTGGCACATAAGTTGATTGTTAAGTGGAGTAGTGTGGTCGTTTGTTGTTGAGTATATATGAATATGTTAATGTTTGTGGGTATCATTTCTGGAAACCCTCACGAGACTTTACTCGTCCACTTGGGGTAACCTTGTGGTTTAAAGGCTTGTTGCATATGCTAAATGCAACCGTTTTCCCACGAAAGAGGAAATAAATAGATTTTGTTTTATTTTATTTTATTTTACTTGTTTGAGGACTAGCAAGTAGTAAGTTGGGGGATGTGATCAAGCCGAAATATACATCATTGAGGCCGTTAATTAGAATCTTTTAACTTCACTTGTTGGTCAAACTGTATACTTTATGTGTGTTGAATGTTAATCAGGTTGTACATCGTCGGAGCATAAAATGGGCAAAAAGACAGAATTTGGACAGAGTTGACTTTTTCGTACGTGCGTTGACTTTTTCTGGAAAAGTCAAACCGACGTTTTAAACTTGTTTGGAAGTTGTACATCGTCGGAGCATAAAATGGGCAAAAAGACAAAATTTGGACATAGTTGACTTTTTCGCACATGCGTTGACTTTTTCTGGGAAAGTCAAACCGATGTTTTAAACCTATTTGGAAGTGAGTAGAAGTATAAAAAGAAAAGGAAAAGGCTTTTCTAGGGTTCTGAACTTGTTTTGACCTAAAGGGAGAGGCTAGGGTTTGGAAATGAGAGAGAAACAAAAGCTTCAAGGATGTCTCCCATGGTGGTTCCTTCTCCATCTACTTCCTTCCACTCCTCCATGAGTGGCTAGTCTCCTTTTCTAGGGTTTTGATGAAACCCTAGCCATGTAATTATTTTGTTTTCTTTTTGATTTTTAATTATGTAAAGGTTTGAACAATTGTATGGTGATTTAGAAATTCATATATATATTTTTCATATCTCTTCGAATATTTGACTTTCTGTGATTGTTGAATGTTATCCATACATGTGTTTTCTATTCCTTCACATTCAAGGTATGAGACAAACCATGCTACGAGGAACGAGTCGTATCACTACCTTAGTTTAGAGTGAACGATTCGTATTACTTGAGATGGTTCATGCTCATACATTGAATGTTATGATCTTCTTGTTAAATGCTTTGAGCTTGTAGTTACGAAGCATTAATCCATTCAAACCATAGCATAATTGATTTCAATTGGAAACCCTAATTATGTGGTTAGTGGTGAATTCTCTACCCTAAGATTTTTCCCCAATTCAATAAACCCAATTTTAATTATTATTGATAATTTAATTCCTTAGTTTAATTTATTCGTTATTAAATTAGGTTATAAACAACCAATCTTTTTATCAAAATTAATTTAGGAATTTGACAATTAAATTAGTTTAATTTCACAATAGTCCCTGTGGATCGATACCTGGACTTGCCATTATTCTGATAGAATTTGGTATAGTTTAGTGATTATTTTTGGTGTGTTCAATGACCCATCAAGTGTTTTGAGACATGCTTCGAAAGTAACCACAAAACTAAATGGTGATGATTTTATGGATCAACTAATAACCATATTTTTGGCCCAATATATTGCAATAACGAAATATTATTTGTTAGCCATTCCATTAAAGTCAAAGTTTGATGTGATTCATAAATCTAAAAAGGATTTTGAACAAACAAAAGTCATGGTATAGTGTGATCATGAAAATTCATACTTTTTGACACTTATTCATGAACAAATAATATTTCGTTATTGCAATATATTGGGCCAAAAATAATATTTCGTTATTCTTGACCATGCATGAAACATCATTCTTAGCCAAATTTGGCTCAAGAACATGCTCTTTCGTTATGATAAAAAGAGTGGATAGTTGATGTGATCTATAATTTGACTCTTTTCATACTCCATGATCTTCTCCTAAAACTATCCACTCTTTTACCTTCTCCATTTTCATACTCCATGATCTTCCATAACTTCCTTCAATCTCCACTTCATGCTCCATGTTCTCCGCTTTGTTCTCCATCATCTTTCCACATTTCATAACTTCTCATAATCTCAAAATGAGTAAAAGGGCGACATATGTCCTACAATTATATAAATAATAAAATTACAGATTTATGGTGCCAACAAATATACAAGAGTGGTATTCCAAATTGAACTTTATTGACAAGCCACTTTTGTACCCCAAAATGCCTACATGGGACTCAAGCTTGGAACCTCCACTGGAAATGGAAAGTATAATACTGTTGCACAAGATTATAGGTGCTACATTCCATTTATTGAATGACATGTTATGCACTGTCTCTTAAAATTTTGGCACAAAATGATGGTTTCTATAATTTAGACTAAGAATTATTGATTTGGGGGTGCTTTGACAATACACACCATTTTTGTAATGTGTACCATACAAATTATGACAATTAATGATATTGACATTGTACGAAGGTGATTTTCGCACTATGAAGAAAGGTTGAACTTCGTAGGAGAACAGGATGCTCTAGGAATTGAAGATCTGCATAGAGTAACAAACGGTGAGGTTTCCCGACTGGGGTTTGGTCGGAAACTCCTCTGATGGTAAAGTTAGAAACTCAAGGAGAGTAAGAAGAGAGAATACAAAGAGTGTATATATGTTAAGTGTGTAGATTTCGGATCCCTTGAGGGTGAATAGTGCTCACCTTTTATAGGAGAAGGTTACTTGTCTTCCAAGACCTTCTTTCTCCACAATTTGTCCAATGTGTCTTCTTCGTGGTCGTCTCCCATTGGAAGAGAACGACCACTCTGTCTGACACTCGGGTACAAGTCTGTCTTGTTTGTCTCATTAGTGGTCGTCTCTCATTGGAGGAGGACAACCACTCCGCTGGACACTCAGATGCAGGTCTGTCATGTGTGCGCCTTGTCCCTCTACACTTTCATGTCTCCACGTCCTATTCAGATAGAGGGAGAGAAGCAGAGTTGTTTGTCTCTTGTGAGCCCAAGAAAGATCTTTAGTGAATTAGCCTTCTCTAACTTGGTCCACTCCAGAATGGTTGTCCATATTGGAAGTACAACTTGTTGCTAGGTTAGCTTCGAAGTGAGCCTTGTACGTTGGGCCGAGCTTCTTAGTGTCCACTTTGGAGTGACGCTCGTACATTGGGCCGAACTCCTATGATTGTCTTGTTTCGGAGCAAGTGTCGGCCATAGGGCCGAGGTCCAACCTAGCTCAACCTTGGAGTGAGCATAACATTGGGCCTAGCACCAAGACTTGATTAATTTTTACCCACTTCATTTGCCCCTGGCTTGCGTTTATGTTTAGCGAAGTAAAAGCCAATTTCGTCACCAACTTCAAAGTTTGGTTGGTCACAACTTGATTTGAGCTTTGCGGGTTGAATTCAAAATTATTGTTCGGCTCAGTGTTTGTGTTGTGTCTAGCTTGGTTTTTGCTGTAGCTCGCTGGTGTCCCCAAATTGAACACGTGCATCCTCATTAGCCTCGTAATTACCTATCTTGGTGCTTTCTTGATCGGCTGAGCGTCGTTGCTTGACTTGAAAATATATATATATAATATTTATTTTTTAATTTATATATATATATATATATATTTTTAATGTTCATCAATTGGGCTGAGCAACTCAACGGTGCTTCAAAGCAATCCAAGCGTGCCTTATCACAACCAATTTCTAAGTTGTTTTGATAATGTTGATGGGTAATGCTTTGTGGGCCGTACCCTGATTTCCATGCATGGTAATAGCATGCAAATATTATTTGCTAGGTGCTTGATGTTGTATTGCACTTGGTGAAATGGATGCGGGGCCTACAAACTTAGTATTCTACTTAATCAAATTTTGTAAGTGTGCCATGGAAGTGTTTGGTGGACCATATGCTGATTTCATGCTTGATCACAGAATGAACACTTCTTTGCTTGGTTGGTTTGCACGTTAGTTAACCGAGCAAGTCGTTGGTGAGCCAAGCAATTCGACATTATTTAATATGATTATTTTGTTCTTATTTGAAAGACATTGGCTCTGTCTGTTCGGTCCCACTTGTAGGAGATAAATTGTTGATGGCCTTAATGCTTGGTCGGCCAAGTCTTGTTCCCCTACCCTGTTCGGCCCTAATTAACGCAACATTTTTCTTCCTTGGTCGGTCAACATCTTTCTTTACTTCATATCCAGCAACATTTTTCTTCCTTGGTCGTCTTTGTTGTTCGGTTGGTCGACCCACTTATGGCCTAATTTGCCCATCTTTTTCACACAAAAAATTGGATTTCCAGAACTTGAGTTTGCTCATTGATCTACCGAGCTATTTGGTGGTGCGTCGAACACACACATGCCTTGCTCAGCTCGCCTGAAAAGTTATTTAGAGTTAGGCCGACTTCATACTTGGTCGTCACTGTTTTGAGTGCCCTTTAGCTCAATCTAAAGTGCTTTGGCCGACCCGTTTGTGAGCATCGCAGCTCGGTCGGCCGTTATCTTGGCCTTGTCGCTGGACCTCAAGCTCGACCCTGAATAATGTTTTCACTCCGATTGTCGAACCATCACGTGTCCATATCTAATTAGTTTGGTTGCTGCTCATAACGTGACATGAAAGCAAGCCCATCTCAAAGTTTTTTTTTTTTTAAAGTAAGCAAACCCATCTTGTCTCATCTCTTTCTCACTCTAGAATTTGAATTTCCTGACCCACGTTTCCCATGTCTTTGCTTAGTGTTCTTTGTTGGAACTGTTACAATTTATTGGTGCATGCATGGACCAGCTCGGTGATCACTAGTTTGTGCTCGTTTCATATTTTCAACGTCGTGCTCGGCTAGCCACCATCTTTGTCTTACCGTTGGACTTCAAGTTCAGCATTGACGGACGTATATACTCGATTGTCGAGCTGCTACGTGTTTCTGTCTTGTTAGTGAGTTTGGCTGTTGACGTGACATGAAAAAGACCCGCCAATTTTTTTAAAAATAAAATAGACCCATCTTGCCTCCACTTTTTTGCTTCAAAAAACACAGGATCCCTTTTTAAGAACAAGTACCCTTCTTTCTTTATCTTTATATTTTCTTTCCTTGGAACTTTAAAGTAATTTTAAAATCTGAGAGCTTCACCTCTAGTCATTCTCTTTCTATAAATTTTAAATTTCTTTCCAGAAAGTTGATAGCTTGCATCAACATTATGGTTTTCCAACTTTCTCTCTTTAGAATTTCAAATCTTCATTCCAGAAAACTAACAACTCGCCTACCAGCTTTGTTCTCTAATCTCCATCTTTCAACGGTTGTTGGGGTAAGGTTGTCGGCGTTCATGTCGTCGTTTACGCCTTTCTTGACAGTGGATTCGTTAATACTTCATCTTTCACACTGCTGACTTATTTCAACTCTAGCCTGGTGGGTTTGTTTTTGCCATTGTTGACTCGTATTGCTGGCTTGGTCCTATAAGTTTTCTGTAAGTTTTCGAACCCATTTGTCTTTCAATCAACTTTTCTTGTTGATTTTTGGTTGTTCCATCATATTATTGAGTCGTTCATTGTTTCTTCTCCAACAATTTTTTTTTTTTTTTTTTTGATGTGATGCTAATCACGATGGGGATCTTCTCACTACCATTGTATCTTGTTGCCTTGAATCGGCATTGTAAGATATTGAACCTGTGTATTTCTTTTTCAATTTCACCATTGTCGTTTTAGTCAAGTGACTGCTTTATGATAGAAAGTGCCATTCATATATCTTGGGCTTTGACATTCACTTTATAATTTTTGGCTTTGTCGAGCATTGCACGTACAACATTGAGAGTTGTCTAGTATGTAGTTGCTTGGTCGACCATTGTACCTCCAACCTTGCAAGTTATCTTTAGTGTAGTTTGTGGAACATCGCACCTTCCATGGCTAAGTTTCGGAACTTAGTGGACACTCTAGCGGGAATAGACAAGTTCCGCCAAAGGTACCACATTCCCAATGATGTCACATTGACATTGGTGGTGGTGGACGCAGATTGGTCGTGTGCGAGCACCACAATGCCCTTCTCAATTGCCTCCATCATAGAGGGGGTGTTAGGTTTCTGTTGAACCTCTTGTTGCGTCGATTTTTTTCTTATTTTGAACTTACACCAATTCAAATATCAATGATCGTATTTAGAGTGGTAAACGGCGTTTTGGTCTTGAACGATCTCTTAGACTTGGACTTGGGTATTTGGGATATCCTTCATTGCTATTCCTTGTCTCATAACAAAGGCGGCAAAACCTATTATGTCAAAGTTTGGTCGTTGGACCTCCAACTTGTCACTGAACTTCCCGATAATGACAAACATGGATCTGATTTCCTTCAAGTTAGAGGGAATTGGGAGTTTGCGGGGTAGGAGGTTGGCCCCACATTTGCTTAACTATATATGAACTTACAAATATCTCATCCAACGGAAACTCAAAGTAAATGACTTCTTGAGGGACTCACCTGAACTAGAAATCAAAGAGCAAGTTGGCCATACCACCAGAGCTTCCTCTTCCACTATTGTTTATTCATCAAGCAGATCACTCAGTAGAGGCTATTTTCCATCGCCAGACTTAGCAAACGAAATGGCTCGCCTCCAAAAGCTCAATCTTGATGCCTTAGTCTTTGGATTTGATGATGAGGACCTTCTAGCTACTTCAACGGTCAACACACGAGTTCCTTTTCCACCGATTGAGAGGTCTAAGGGTAGAAAAAGCATGTTGTTGCTCCTCCTCCTCCCGTTGCTACTCTTGCTCTTCCTGCTGATAGGGCCTCAAAACGTAAGAGGTCTAAAGGTAAAGAAATTACTAGGGGTTCTAATGAGCAGGGCTCGATTGAAGAATGGGCGCCTCCCTTGGAGCATAATGGCCGAGCAATCACTACATCGGGCAGCAAAATCTACTCAAGTGACTTGGCCTTTGACTTATCTAAGGCATTGCTACTACCTTTGGACATGGCAGAGCAAAACATTTCAAGCGACGTGTTGATCAAGGGTTCGATGCAGATGCTAACGGCAGTAAGTCTTCTTCTATGTCCTTTTCATTTCCTTAAATTTGGTTGTTGAGAACATGACACCTTGGTTTTGTACAGTGCATTCAGAGGATACACATCATGGATGAAAGGCGGCATCGCGAGGAGCAAGAGAGGGTTAAGACGATCAACATGTTAATTGATGTTGATATGTCCTTAAAGGCGGCTGGAGAGGATCTAAAGGAGATGGAAGATGCAAAGAAGAAAGCTAAAGCACTGATGTTCATGGCCGAACAGAGGGCTACAGATGCCAATGCTGCTGTGAAGTCTTTGAAGGCTAATTATCAAGGGACGGTGGACGAGGTCGAACAGAGAGGCTATGACAAGGCCAAAAAGACCTACTCGGAGGAGATCTTAAAGTTGAGAGACAAGATCTTTACTAAGGATTGGACTGGGCCTTTACGCGCTGCTAAAGTGGAAGAGGCGTCTCCTCTTTATGATATTGACAATATCCCAGTCCCTTTGAAGACCACTGCAATAGTTAGAAGGAGAGGGTCTCGAGGGGCTGCAGCTACAAATATTGATCCTTCTGACCTTTCTCCTCTTCTGTCGAGCGCTTCCTTGGTTGGGCAGACTGTCGATCCTACAGAGGAGGAGCACCGCGAGGAGGGACACTGTAAGGAGGAACAATGCGAGGAGTAGGTTGTTAGGTTGCCTCAAGTTTTTGCTTTTACTTCTGCTTTAGTAGTTCTTTTGTTATGAAACTTGGAAGTTAATGAAGTATTTTCAATTTTTGCTTTAGTGCTCGGTCGGATGGGCTATAATACAAGGCCGAGTTCTCTTTTGTAATGAAGTACCTTCTAGATTTTCCAAGTGCTGAACTTGTAATTTGCACTTTTTTTATTTGTCTTGGAGTTCGATCGGCTGGACCTCTTCTTTTGTAAGGCCGAACTTTTTTTTGTAATTGAAGTATTATATCAATGCACTAGTTCTTATATTTTCACAAGTGTTAAACTTCTTATCTTCAATTTTTGCTTGTATATAATGTTTGCCCTCAGCCGAGTAGAGGTTCTATGGCCTAGTAGGCCATTTGTTCGGTTTGACCAGGCTTCGTGCCTTGGAAAAAATTGAGTAAAAGTGAGTTTTTTATGCCCCCAGCTGAGCATGAGCTATGTGGCTCAGAGGGCTGTCTGTTCGATCAGACCACGCTTCATGCCTTAGAAGAGAAAAAAATTGTGTAGGAAGTTTTCTATCACTCAGCCAAGTAGAAGCTTTGGCCTTTTCTAGTTTTAACCTTAATCAAACATCATGTTGTTTGGCCGTCACCTGACTTGGTCAAGTTTTGGCTTGATTTAACCCATCGTAGAGTGTAATTCAGCCTTTCTTCGAGCAGAAATTGTGAATATGGACCGTGCTTCAAGTAACGATACTTGGCACAAATTCCACCAAGTTATACCACTTGGCACCCTACTCCGACCAAAGGGCCGAACATCTGGGCTTGGCTTGAGTTAAGACCCGTGGCCAGTTTGCTCCACTGAGCACAAATGTACAACACAAGTAAATAAAGACAAATTGTAAAACAAATTTCCATTCATTGATACTTAGAACTTTTGATTACATTAAGGTATGTTCTGAGAAATATATTACTGAAAGTACTTCATTCTAAGAATTACATTACTGGAAGTATTTCTTTAGGTTGGTAATGTTCCATGGTCTAGGGATTTCCTTTCCTGCTAAATCAGCCAAATAGTATGCGCCATTGCCAAGTGCTGAAATAACCTTATAGGGCCCTTCCCAGTTAGCACCGAGTTTTCCTTCTCTAGGAACTTTCTTGTGATCCATCACCTTCCTGAGTACCGAGTCACCTGGTAGGAATTTCCTTGGACATACATTCTTGTTGAAGCTCTTAGTGAGCTGCTGTTGGTAAGCCGTCAATCGAACAAGCACAGCGTCCCTGCGCTCTTTGGCCATGTCCAGAGCTTGGGCAATGGCTTCATCATTGTCTGTTGGCTCAAAGATCTCAGAACGGATAGTAGGAAAGCCAACCTCCAAAGGGATGACTACTTCTATCCCATAAATAAGAGAGTAAGGTGTCTCACCGATCGACCGGCGAAGAGTAATTCGGTAGGCCTAGAGGACATTTGGTATCTCTTCCACCCATTTGCCCTTGGCTTTTTCAAGACGTTTTTTTTATCCCATCGATGATCGTCTTGTTGGACGCCTCAGCCTGGCCATTACCCTGTAGATAGGCTGGAGTGGAGTTTTGAAACTCTATCTTCAAGTTAGTGCAAAATCCCCTGAAGGTCTTGCCATCAAATTGTGTGTCATTGTCAGAGAGAAGAACTCTGGGAATGTCAAATCGAGTCACAACATTGCGTCAAACAAACCTGTTAGTGTCTGTTTCTTTGATCTTGCACAAGGTCTCTAGCTCCACTCACTTGGTGAAGTAGTCAATTGCAACGATGAAGAACCTTTTTATTCCCAATTCCCTTGGCCAATGGTCCAACAATGTCTAAGCCCCACTGAGCGAATGGCCAAGGACTAGTGAGGGGAGTTAAAGCTTTAGCTGGCTGGTGAATGAGAGAAGCAAACTTTTGGCACTTGTCACACTTGCAGACATACTGTTGGGCCTTCTTTTACATGCGTGGCCACTAATACCCGTGTGTTAGGGCTCGGTGTGCCAAGGACCGACCACTAGTGTGGCTCTCACAGATTCCATCATGGATCTCGTAAAGCATATTCTCCACCAAACTTGGGTGAACACAGAGTAAATAAGGGCCCATGTAGGACTTCTTGTAAAGTTTTCCAGATGGGGAGACCCAAAACCGAGCAGCTCTGTGCCTTATCTTATGCGCTTCTTTTTTGTCCTCAAGAAGGATGCCATTCTTCAAGAAAGCCAAGAGTGGGTCCATCCAGCTTAGGCCCAAGTCAGTACAGAGGACCATTTTGACTAGTTGAATACTTAGTTTGGGTACATATTCTACCTATATTTTGCGGCCGTCTCTGGAGTTAACTAAGGAACCCAGGCAAGCTAAGGCATCAGTGTAACCATTTCCCTCTCGGCCAATCTTCTCTACTCTGATGGCCTGGAACCTTCTGATCAAGTTTTTGGCTTGTTTTGCATAAGTGGCCATCTGCTCATCGTGAGCCTCATAAACTCCAGAAAGTTGGTTGACCATCAATTGGGAATCACTAAAGATAAGTAGCTCCTCCGCGTTGAAGTGTTTGGTACTTCGCAGGCCAGCTAGTAGAGCTTCATACCCTGCTTCATTGTTGGAAGCTTTCTAGCCCAATCGGATGGCCTATTCCCATATGAATCCTTCAAGGAAAATAAGGACAATTCCTGCCCTTGAGCCCTTTTAGTTAGAAAAACCGTTTACAAACAGCTTCCATACATCTTCAATAAAAAGCTTTCATGCTTCGGCTGGGGATTGCCCTTTGTGTTGAGCACTTATAGTAACTAAGGCCGAGCTCTCTTCGGAGGGAACAGTTGGTCTCGAAGTGAATTCTGCAACAAAGTCTGCCAGGACTTGAGCTTTGATAACAGTTCGAGGTTGGAACTTGATGTCAAACTCTCCAAGCTCCAATGCCCACTTCACTGTTCGGCCTGAGAAATCAACTGGACTGAACACTAACTTGAGGGAGAATTCAGTGAGGACGTTAATGGTATGTCCTTGAAAGTAGCGAATAAGCTTCCTAGAGGCAATTAATAGGGCGTATGCCAATTTCTCCAATGGAAAGTATCTAGTTTCAGTATATCAGAGAGTCTTGCTAACATAATATATTGGTTTTTGCTCCTTTCCATCCTCTTTGACCAGCACTGCGCTGACGGCATGATCAGAAACAACCAAGTAAAAGAAGAGCTCTTCATTGGCGACAAGGGTAGATAGAAAGGGAAGAGAAGACAAACACTTCTTCAAATCTTCTAGTGCTTCAGAGTACTAGCTCCCCCATTCAAAGCTAGTTTTCTTTCTTAGAAGTTAGAAGAAGGGCTGCATCTGATCAGAGGACCAACTGATGAAACGGTTAAGTGTTGCAGCTATACCAGTAAGTTTTTAGAATTCCTTAGCCTTTATAAGCACTTTGAGGTCTTTGAGGGCTTTGATTTGGTCAGGGCTAGCTTCGATGCCCTGCTTAGTCACCATGTGCCCCAAGAACTTCCCTGATCCTATTTCAAAGGCATATTTTGAGGCGTTCAGTCGAAGCTTATGAGTCTTCAGAATTTCGTACACTTGCTCAAGGTCCCTTAGATGGTGCTCGACCAACTTAATTTTGACGACCATGTCATCAATGTATGCTTCCATGGTTTTACCGAGCTGGTCCTTGAACATTTTGGTGACCATTCGCTAGTAGGTCGCACCAGCATTTTTCAAGCTGAAGGGCATCACTTTGTAGCAGTAAGTGCCTCTAGAGCTGATGAAAGCTATTTTCCCCTGGTTGGGACCGAACATAGGGATATGATGGTAACCACTGTAGGCATCTAAAAAGCTCATGCACTCATGTCCAGCCGTTGCGTCAACAAGTTGATCTATTCGTAGAAGGAGGAAGCTATCCTTGGGGCAAGCTTTGTTAAAGCTTGTGAAATCAACGCAGACTCTTCACTTGTCATTCTTCTTCTTCACCACAACGGTGTTGGACAGGCACTTTGGGTACTGCACTTCTCGAATAACTCTAGCAGCTAAAAGTTTGTCCACCTCTTCAATCACAGCATCGGTGTGTTATGCAGATGACCATTTACTCTTTTGAACAACCGGTCGTGCTCCTAATTTGAAGTTGAGTCGATGAAAAGTATAATTGAGGTCTAACCCAAGAGTGTCATAAGCCGACTAGGCAAACACTTCGATGTTTTCGCGGAGCAGAGCCAATAATTGTTCTTTCTCTCCAACAGTGAGGGAAATGCCAAGCAAGAAGAACTTGTTTGGGTTTCTTTCTTCTACCAAGATGGTTTCTAGGTCTTCTACCATATTTTCGGCCGACACTCCTCTAACGTTTTCCAAAACTGGTTGATTAGGTACTTCAACCATCTGTACTTGGTCACAAACTTGTGTGGTTTTCATGGTGGCAATAAAGCAGTGTTTGGCCGCCATTTGGTCTCCGCAAATCTCCTCGATTTCATACTTAGTTGGAAAGCGAATGAATTGGTGATAGGTGGAAGGGACTGCCTCCATTTGGTGAATCCAAGGTCGGCCGATGATGGCATTGTAAGGAGATGGGGTGTTTACCACCAAGAAGTCAACGAAGACAACCTTGGACTTAGCTATGACAGGCAAAGTTAGCCAATTGAGTGGCTATTCTGTTTGCGAGTTGAAGCCAACTAAGGGGGAGGTGGCTGGCGTTAGGTATTGTTCGCTAAGGCCTAGCTTTTGAAAAAGCTCATAATACATGATGTCGGTGGCACTCCCTTGGTCAATCAAGACTCGCATCATATCAAATTTGTTGGCTACGCCAACTGTAAGGATAAGGACATCGGTATGGGGGTGTTGGATTCCTTTTAGGTCCTTCTTGGTAAACACGACGTTAAACCGTGAAAGGTGGGTTTCTGTCTTGGACTTTTTGGGACGAGGTCACACTGGCATGACTTGTTGATGGTGAGTGGCTTGTTGGATCTCGCCTCGAAGGACATTCTCTCTTTTCAGGTAGGTTATTCCATGAATAACGTTGATGACCAGCCTTGGGCCATGGTTTTCTTCAGGAGGGGCTAGATGTTTTCCTTGCTTTTCCCTCGTCTTATCAACATCTATCTATTGCTAGAGGTGGCCCATTATAACTACGTCCTCCAAGTGTTTCTTAAGGGCTCTACAGTTTTGCGTTAGCTTGTGCGAAGGAGGTAGGCCTTGCTTGAAGTATAGCACGGCCAATTGTTCACGGTAAATATTTTCCTCAAAGTCGCCATATTCTTCCCAATATCGTCACGCGTGCTGGCGCAGGGTCTCTTTCCTATCCTTTCGGATATTGAACAAGGTATCCAACTGCTTTGGGACTCTACTATTGGAGACAAATCAGGCTAAAAATGCCTCAGAGAGCTGCGTCCAATCATAAATCAAACCACTAGGGAGTTTGTCAAACCATCGAAGGCCAAGTTCTCTAAGGCTAGAAAAGAAAACTTTGCACATGAGCGCGTCGTTGCAGTTCCAGAGGGACATCATCTAGTGGTAATAGCTAATGTGGGTCAGAGGGTCCGTTTTCTCATCATAGAGAATGAATTTCGGCGGTCTATACTTCCGTGGAGGTTCTACAACTTCTATCTCTTGGGACAATGAGGTGGACACCAACTGATCTAGAGCACGACACTCTTATTGGTATATAAACAGATCCAACTGGTTTCTTTCCCTGTCGAGCCAGCGTTCCTCCTTTCTATCTCGTCGACATTCTTCTTCTTTGCGTAGCCGTCGTGCCTCTTCTCTGTTATCGTTCAGCCAACTTTTCAAATTGTGCGGCCGCTCATCGCGGCGACAATGAAATGTTTCAGATAGGCGATTGACAATTCTTTGCCTCTTACGAGAATCCTCTCGTGGGTTATTTTTTTGGAGGTTATTCGTCCTACTGCTGGCCCCTTCACTACGTACTGCAATCGGCCGGCTACGCTTTCTACGAGCAGGGCCACGGCTGGAGTGCTCTTTGTGAGGCAGCGAGAGAGGAGGAGTATGTCTTCTTTGCAACGTTTCTCCAACGGACTTTTGTGGCTCTATGGGGGTCGCCATAAACTTCATCAATTAGGTGCGAAGCATAGTGATCTCTAAACCCATTGAGTCGATGATGCGATCACGGTGGTCTTTCTCAACAAAAAGACTCTAAGATGACTCGACGGCAACGACACGGCGTCGCTCCACTACGTTGGGTGTCTGATCGTCATGGTCCATAGAGTCATCGTGCACCGAAGGGAATGCCAGACCCTTATCTTTGGTCCTCTCCATCATTGGAGTCCTCCCTGCTAGTTCAGAATGGGGTGTATCTTCGATTCCCATCGCCAGAGTTCGTCATGAAGTGAGCAGTGGTTTTTCCATAAACAGTGCCAATTGTGCGAGGGTGATTTTTGCACTATGAATAAAGGTTAAACTTCGTAGAAGAACAACATGCTCTTGGAATTGAAGATCTACACAGAGTAATAAACGGTGAGGCTACTTAACCGGGGTTTGGTCGAAAACCCCTCCGATGGTAAAGTCAGGAACTCAGGGAGATGAAGAAGAGAGAATACAAAAAGTGTATATACGTTAACTGTGTGGATTTCGGATCCCTTAATGGTGAATAGTGCTCACATTTTTATAAGAGAAGGTTGTTTGTCCTCCAAGACCTTCTCTCTCCGCCTTTTGTCCAATGTGTCTTATTCGTGGTCGTCTTCCATTGGAAGAGGACGGCCACTCCGCCTGACACTCGAGTACAGGTCTGTCTTATTTGTCTCATTAGTGGTCATCTCTTATTGGAGAAGGATGACCACTTCGCCTAACACTCAGATGCAAGTCTGTCATGTGTGCACCTTGTCCCTCTACACCTCCATGTCTCCACGTTCTGTTTAGACAAAGGGAGAGAAGCAGAGTTATTTGTCTCTTGTGAGCCCAAGAAAGATCTTTAGTAAATTGGCCTTCTCCAACTTGGTTCACTCCAAAATGGTTGTCTATCTTGGAAGTACAATTTGTTGCTCGGTTAGCTTCGGAGCGAGTCTTGCACGTTGAGCCGAGCTTCTTAGTGTCCACTTTGGAGTGACATTCATACATTGGGCCGAACTCCTATGATTGTCTTGCTTCAGAGCAAGTGTTGGCCATAGAGCCGAGGTCCAACCTAGCTCAACCTCGGAGTGAGCATAGCATTGGGCTTAGCACCAAGACTTGGATTAATTTTTACCCACTTTAGAGATTACAAATATTATAAGTAAATCGTTTTCAGTTATAACTAAAATAAACACACACTATAACATATAAGAGTTTTAGAAACCAAATGTTTTGATTTCTAAAAAGTGAAAATTTTGTTGCAAAAAATATCGTCGTGAGGATAGTCGCTAAAAGGTCGTCTCGAAAAGTTAAAAATAAGGCTTTCAGCGACAAAATTTTAAAAATGTCACTAATAAATAGATTTTTGGGACAAAATAATTTGATCTCAAAATGGTTTATTTTTTGAGACAAAAATTTTGGTCCCAAAAGGATAATAATTTATCACTAATATTTAATTTTTGTTAATAAAAATATAATAACGACACTTTTCGCAGCAAAATTATTTGGTCCCTAAAAAATAATTTTATTCTTAAATTTTAGTCTCTAAAATCTTAATTTTTTATAGTGATAATAAGTCATAATAATCCAATGACACATTCAATATTTTATTCTAAGCCTTGGTTTGGGAAGAATTAATTTAACTTGACTTTTTGATTTTTTAATTAATTTAATTAGCTCCGTTTAGGATTTTTTTTTTATTTTTTGTTTGTTTGTTTGTTTAGATGTGATAATTGTAAAAGAAAAAAATAAAATAATTATAATTTATTTATGGCATTTTATCTTATTTACTAAATTAATTTATTTTATTTTTTTATATTTATTTTGTCAATTTAACTCTTACTAAATAAGTCCTAAATACTGTTATATATATATATATATATATAAAAAAAAAAAAAAAAAACGGGGCCTAAATACAAATAGGAACTTTTCCATGTATCACAACGATTCATGAGGTGGACACACGTGTCCCATAGACCGGAGCACTATGCATTGGAATTCGCTTTGTCCATTGTATCTTTCCGTCTTCAAAAAAATCAAGTAGAACCTTCTAAAGAACACTCCACGCGTCCACTTCTCTATTTCAACGCACCCAAACATCAACACGTGTAATAAATTCATCAAAACAAGTCTAAAAATATTACCGACTTCAAAAATTTTACTAAATATCTCACATAAATATGAAATTTATGTAAGACCTACATATAACACATTTAATAAAAATTTTAATAATATTTTTAAAATCTCTAACAACATTCAAACAAATCTCCCTTCACTGCACACCTTCGACCTGTCAATTGACTCCTCTATTCTACATCAATTGATATATAAGTTAATTAATATGTGCTATAATTTTAAAATTTTTAAATATTTATGTTTTATATAACATTAATGCTACAGCCCCAAGAAAATGACCGAATACCAAACTCTTGGATTGCCACCTAAGAAGAGTAGGTCCCACTACTAAACAACTCTTCCTCTCTCACCCAAAACAAAAAAAGGTAATCTGTTCTTCACACCCCTCCATTGCCGGCCACCTGTCCACCAGCTTTGGCGAGCCCTCCGGTGATCCTTACCCAATTTCGCTCCCCCTATGGTGACCCTGTTTCAGCAGCACCACCCCCTTCCTCCTTTCTTTCTTTCACTATTTTTCTTCTTCTAGATCTAAATGAAACCACACCCAGTTTTGCTATTAGAGAAAAAGTTTTCAAATTAATCATCTTGAATCCATACAAGCAATACTGCTTTTCAATTCTAGCCACCACCAGCAAATTCCAATAGAATATTTCATTTTCTCTTTCTAACTTCTCTCTCAATTAAACCCACTTCTTTGTGTATTTAACTTTCATTATTCAAACATATTTTTCAGAAGGTAAATATCATTTATGGGATCGAATAAAATAAACATCATTTATGCTATAAAATGTATGGAACAAATGAATTTATTGTATATAATTTGAGTATCACAACAACATCAACAAAGATGAATATTTGGAGAACTATTTCCTCACCCGAACTTGGACAAACCAAGTAAAGAAACCCACGTATTATTGTTTTGTTTCATATATTGCTTATTTGTGTATTTGTTTGCTTTGATTTATAAATATATTATATATATATATATATGCATATGTATATAGAAAGAGAGAGAGAAAGAGATGGAGTGAAGCTAAAGGGGCAAGTGCAGATTTGCCTCTTCCTCTGTTTTTTTCTAGATCTAGAAGAACAAAGAAAGGAGGAAGAAGAAAAGCAAGGAAGGAGAGGGGGTGGTGTGACTGGGAGAGGACCGCTGAAGGAAGAGAACAATTGGGGAGATCGTCTTTGGTTTAGAGAATAAGAGAACGCCATTGCCACAGAGAACCTTAGTCAGAAGTCGTTTTTAGCTTTCTCAAGAGAAAATGCAGTCAACTCCTCCCTCTAGTTTTTTTTATTTTATTTTTTGGTATAAGATGAGTGAAGATTCTTAAGAGTTGCTTGTTTAGTGGTGGGACCCATTCTTCTTGGGTGGCAATCCAACTAGGAGTTTGGTCATTTATTTGGTCATTTCCTTAGGCTTGTAGTATTACTGTTTATATAATGAGTGAGATCATAATTTCACTAGCATTTCATCCGTATATCATCCGTATAG
The DNA here is from genome assembly GCA_030407325.1 of Camellia japonica. Taxonomy (NCBI): domain Eukaryota; kingdom Viridiplantae; phylum Streptophyta; class Magnoliopsida; order Ericales; family Theaceae; genus Camellia; species Camellia japonica. The sequence goes on along the minus strand of JAPPVO010000059.1, from coordinate 200,029,308 downwards.
TATACCGATTGTGTTTATAATTATTTATATATATATATATATATTGTGATTTTTATTTTTTTTTTGGCATATAGAAAAAATAATATGACAAATGCAGTATATCTTTAATCAATTATTTTATGTTTGCTTTTATTCAATATTTAAAAATAATGTACAGGCAAAATTTATAACTGAATTAAGAAAAATTTATTTATGACGACATTTTTTTACTTCTATATAAATATTTAAAAAAATAAACCTAAAAAAAGTAGTCAATATAAATATTATACTTAAGTTAAAAAATGTGGCTAGTAATTATATTTACATAAATTCACTGTAGTTTTAATTTCAATTTTTTTTTAATATATATATATATATATATATTAAAAGCATTTTATTTAGCTGGTACCAAATAGAATTTTCTTAGCAAAAAGAAAAGTTATAAAATTTTGTTGCAAATTTTCAAATGTCTATTGTAAACATTCTATTCTACTTACTTGTTTGTTTGTTTGTTTATTTTGGGAGTTTTGATCTTTGATTTTGGCTCTAAATTTATCGTATTTCTTTATTTATTTTTCTTCTTCTTGCCTGATTTTTACATGATACTTCTTTTATAGTGTATTTTCGAGTGTATTAGTGAAAACACCACACTTAAAATGCACAAAATTACAATATATAGAAGGAAAAAAAAAAAAAAAAAAAAGAAGGTAAATCATTGTCCAAAACTAAAATTACTTTAACAAAAAAAATAAAAAATAAAAACAAAAATGAAATTGTTTGAAATAGAAAATGATTTATTTATTTATTAATTAATTTTTAAAAATAAACTTTAAAAAAATACAAAAAAAAACTATATTAAAAAAATACAAAAATCAAACATAAAATATAATACAAAAAATAAATAAATTATAGGATTTTCAAGAAGTGAGACTTACAAACAAATTTTGTAAAATCTTATCTATCCATATACTTTTTGTGTATATTTTTTTGTACTTTTAATCCCGAGAATAACATTTAAATATTTTACACTTCTTGCATTAGATCCACCTAATAGTTTTAGCAAACAGATATGTAATAAATTTCATAACACAAAACACAAACAATTGTGAGACAAAGTATCTAAAAGAATAAAAACAACGTTCAATGATGATGTAGAAGCACACCTGACATTTTAATTGGAGGTATAACCAGATAAATCGTCATAGAAGAGGAAGACAACATTTATTTTTTATCACAACAATTACATAACTCAATATATATTTTAATGTTTCTCGCTCTTCCACACGTCCAATTTTCCATAAATATTAGAATGAATGCATGAATAATAAAAAATAAAAATAAAAAATTAAGAAAACAAAGAGACGTGGGTTGGGACCTTTCAATTGTTGAATTCTATTAATTAATATTTATTAGGTTTCAATTGTCGGACTTCTAATATTTGTTAGCCATTAAAACTAAATTATTTGGTTTCATCTATATTCACTTGATAATTTGATAATGGACATGTGTCAAACCTTTACACAAATATTTAATACAATTTTTTGAGCATTTTTAATGAAATGAAGAGTGTAATTTTTTTTCCCTTTTTTTTTTTTTGCAATTGTAACCTGTTACTTTTTTAATTAGAATTTATATTTGTTTTAGATATTTTTTTAATATACAAATTATTTTTTACAGAGTAATTTTTTTCTCTTTTTTTTTTTTAACCATTGTAACCTGTTATTTTTTAATAAGAATTTATATTTATTTTAGATATTTTTTAATATAGAAATTAATTTTTTTAGATTTTAATGAAATGCACAGTATAATTTTTTTTTTTTTAACAATTGCAACATGTTATTTTTTAATAAAAATTTATATTTGTTTTAGATATTTTTAAATGTAAAAGATTATTTTTTTAAGATTTTAATGAAATACAGAGTGTAACATATATATATATATATATATATTTCCCAATTGCAATCTATTATTTTTTAATAAGAATTATATTTGTTTTAAATATTTTTATAATATACAAATTATTTTTTACAATGTAATTTTTTTTTTGCAATTGTAATCTATTATTTTTTAATAAGAATTTATATTTGTTTAGATTCTTTTTAATAAATAAATTATTTTTTTTAATTTTTATAAAATAATTTAAAATCTCATCGCTAACTATAGTAAATATGATAAGTTGAAAATGGTAAGATAATAAGTATGAAAGAAGTAAAAAAAAAAAAAACCTTATAAGTTGAAAAAAATTAATAAATATCGAGATTTTTATTTTAAATCAAAAAATTAAAAAAATAAGATTAAAATATTAAAACTCTGATAAAACTTATGGGTTAGAAATTTATGTACACTAATTGGTGTTATTTCCTGCCTAACAAATCACTGCGGCCGAAATCCCTTACGTGCACCCACTATCCAATTCCACGTGTCCTGCATAAGTCGGTCCAATACACAATATAAATACACAGATCTCCATCCGTATAGACACGGTGCGTATAGTCTTATTAGTCTTTGAGGACAAGATGCTGAGGCCTACCAATTCAATGAAAAGAGGGAGAAGAGACGGAATAGATAACGGACGTTACAAGGGGGTGAGGATGAGAAAATGGGGGAAGTGGGTGGCGGAGGTCCGGCAGCCCAACAGCCGTGACAGGATCTGGTTGGGATCATACGAGACGGCGGAGGAGGCCGCCAGGGCCTATGACGCCGCCGCCTTCTGCTTACGTGGCCAGGCGGCGATGCTCAATTTCCCTCACTATCCGCCGGAGATTCCCTTTGCTTCTGATCTCTCGCCGCCGGAGATTCAGGCTGTTGCTTCCAGGCACGCTCGTAGAGTTCCGGCAGCAGCAGCGGTGGCGATGCCTGCCACGGCTGATGCGGCCAGGAGACCGACGGCGGTGGATGAGGTGGCGACGTCATTTTTGGAACTGTCGGAACATTTTGCTGATGGTGGTGGTGGTGGTGGTGGTTGTTATTTGTGATGATTTTTCTAGGACGATAAAGTAGAGGCATTAACCACAGAACTCTTCATCTTTTGTAATGGGGTAGGTGTTTGTTTGGCATCCAATTATTTTTAATTTTTATTTTTAATGATCTTTTTTTAAAATTATATTAAATTTTTTTTTTTCTTTTCATGAGAGAAATTATCTAGTCCTCGGAGAATGTGTTCATGCATTCAACCAATGAAATCTTATAATTTATTCACCATCTCGTTATTAGGATTATGTATTTATTTAAGGATAAATTATTAATAAATAATGTTATATGTACTAATTAGTATACACACTAATGTACTAATAAATAATGTGGCATAATTTTAGAGATTTTGAATATTTATAATTTGTATAATAAATAAGGTCATTAATGATATCATAACACTAGTTAGTACATTAGTGTGTACAGTAATTGGTGCATGTAGCACCACCGATTATTAATAGATCTTATTTTTAGGATTTATTACCCATTAAGTGATAAATTTATTAGATAAATAAATTTAATTAATATGACTGATTGATAAGTATCTATTTATTTAACTTCTTATTATTGGTTATATACATAATGGATATGAAATTACGTCTTAGATAAATTAATTTAAAAAGTAAAAAATTTCAAATTTTAATTATTAAGATAAATAAAAGTCGAATATTTTTTTTTTTTGAATTTTTTTTCTTTTGAAATTTTTTTCGAATGAACTTTTACATTTGGTTTAGTCAGTAAAAATTATTATAAAAAAATTAGCAAAAAAATCACTAAAAGGCCAATACCAAACACCATTTTTTTTTTCACATAAATAAAGGAATGGTGTTAAATTTATTGTGTGATAAATTTTTATTTTTATTAATAAATTTATAGTGATAAATTTATGAAAGATTTATCCCTAAATCTCATATTGGAAAAAGTTGATTCATTTAGTCCTAAGAGTTTTCTTATAAACTAATTAGTCTTTTTTGTTTTGGAAAGTTGGATTTGGTTCCATATGATTTTAAGATTCATTTTTCTAATTTTCTAATTTATTTTTAGGATAAGAATGGAAAGGAGAGGTTGAAAGATTCTTTTTGGAGGAATTGTTAGTTGAAATTTTGGTTGTTAAGAGTGAAAAGTTACATTTATGTAGTGTAATTTTTTGGTGTTACATTGGAGTGTTACATTAGAGTGTTACGTTTAACAAAAGTACATTAGGAAATTTTTGTGTGTTACATTAATTGAAGTATTATGTTTGAGAAAAAAATAAATTAAAGAGCTTTTTTAGAATGTTACGTTGTTACGTTTGAAAAAAATACACTAACAAATTTTTTAGTGTGTTATATTAGAGTGTTATGTTTAGAAAAAGTGCAATAAGGAGTTTTTGTGTGTTACATTAATTGGAATGTTATGTTTAGAAAAAAAATATACTAAGAAATTTTTTTAGAATGTTACGTTATTACGTTTGAGAAAAATATATTAAGGAGTGTTTTAGTATTACATTGATTGGAGCGTTATGTTTGGAAAAAATGTACTAAGGAGTTTTTTAATCTTACATTGATTGGAGCATTATGTTTAGGAAAAGTGCACTAAGGAGTTTTTTAGTATGTTACATTAGAGTATTAATTGGAATGCTACGTTTAGAAAAAAGTATAATAAAGAATTTTTTAGTATGCTACATTGGAATATTACATTTTTTAGAGTGTTACGTTTGGAAAAAGTACACTAGGAAATTTGTTTAAGCATTACATTTAGTAATTTTAACATTATAAGAAAATTCACATTTTGGCCATTTATGTAATTCATACTAGAATAAGACCTTTGGGTCTATAAGAAAAAATGGAGAATCAAATAATTCATAAAATCACCATTTGAGATTTATTGGTACTTCACCCTAAATTTATTAGGTAAATAAATTTAATTAATATGACTGATTGATAAGTATCTATTTATTTAACTAGAAAAAAGGGAGAATCAAATAGTTCATAAAATCACTATTTGAGATTTATTGATACTTCACCCTAAATTTGATTAATATGATTAATAAGTATTTATTTATCTAACTTCTTATTATTGGTTAGATACACAGTCGATATAAAATTATTTCTTGGATAAATTAATTTAAAAAGTAAAAAACTTCAAATTTTAATTATTAAGATAAATAAAAGTCAACTATTTTTTTATTTTTTTTCTTTTGAATTTTTTTTTCAAATTTTGAACTTTTACATTTGGTTTAGTCAGTAAAAATTATTATAAAAAAATTAGCAAAAAAATCACTAAAAAGACAACACCAAGCACCATTCCTTTATTTTTCACATAAATAGTAGAGAGAGACAACACCAAGCACCATACCTTTACTAATAATATTAAGATTTTTTTTATTTGTTAATTCAATACAAATGACGTTATTTGTTATCCAAAATGATCATATTACCCCTTTGAATTAAGTAAGAAAAGATACAAATTATTAAATCAATCAATAAATTATTTAAATGAAAATTTGCATTCACCTCTTCTGAGATTTTACATATATATTATTAAAGATCTATGCATATTTTAACATAACATCGTAATAGTTTAATATAAGATCCTAATAATTAATACAATATTTATAAGACTTTTTTTACACTATATAAACTACAAAAAATTTAAGCATTTATTATTTGATTTTTTTCTTTTCTTTTTTTAAGTTGAAACAAATGGATTAATTTTATATTTATCAATTTGTTCTACTTATTTATTCATATGTAAGAAAATTATTTATCCCTACATTGTTAAGATATTATTAATAATTTTTAATTTTGAGTCATTAAATTTCTATTCGATGCACATTTAAAAAAAAAAAGAGTAAATTATTCTTACGTGATTAAAAAAATTAAAAAATGAATATAGAAGTAAAAAAATTTAAACGCTTCACAATAAATTAAAATTAGTTAATAGGTCAAGAGTTTATTCGAGAATAATAAAAAATTCAAATAATTTGAGAATATTTATTTAAAATTAATTTTTATTTGAATGGAGAAATTATTTGAGAATATTAAAATATTCAATTAATTTGTTGTATGATACTTAAAATATATATTTTTATCTTTATTTTTCTCATTTACACTATTTTTATTAAATTAAATCTTAGAATTAATTTCTCATCTTCATTAATGGTTAAATTTTTATTTTATTTTTTGTTCATAAAAGTTCTTAAAAAAATATTTGAATAGAAAATGCATTAATTAAAATGATAAATTTTACATTGTTTATATAGTGTGGATTAAGTTTTATATTAAATTAGGATTTATTACACTCTATACTCCTAAACCATCGGCAAATTATCTATTTAATTCATGAACTATCGATTAAGTCTACTAAGTTCTTAATGTACATAAATCAAATCCCCTTGTTGCTTTATTAGATTTTCTTAGTTCTTCTGGGTAGAGGCTGTTCTGTTCTTTTTTCTGTGTTTCCAGATTTCTCTGATCAATAATAATAATAATAATAAATTTTAAGCTATTTATGTGGTGTGAAGTAAGTTTTATATTAAATTATTAGGATGTTATCTAAGGTCTCGTTTGAGAACAGACTAATTTAGTAACTTTTTAGTTATTTGGCTAAAATATGAGCTAAAAAAAATTAGTATGTTTGGGATGACTTTTTGATTTTTTACGAAAATATGTGCAAAAAGTAGAGAAAAAAAAGAATCTTTTGACTTTTTTGTATGAGTTGTTGGCTTTTTTATTTTTTTAGTGACTTTTTGGCTAAAAAAGCCACTTGCCAAACGAGGCCTAACATTAATTTTAGAGAGATTATTTATTTTTAATTTTTTTTTCAAAAACAATTAAGTTTTTTTCATTAAATGATTTAATAATGTCTTAACAATTTGAGAATTTTATTTAATATTGCATGAAATTTAAGAATCTTATTAAATAATGGTAAATTATGTTGGGTCTTTGATAATATATATGTAAAATCTCAAAGGATATGAGTGAAATTTCTCATTTGAATAGATAAAGTAACTAAAAGGCAATTTTGTCATTTTCTGTATGACATTAGCATGACATCAGCAAATTCAGTTAAATAATCTAACAGTGGGGGAATCTTGATAATAATTTCAAAAGTAAAGAAAGTTAGTGTAATTATTGAAATTATAAGAGAAGTTTTTATATTTGTTAAAAACTTCACGGGAGGCAAGTGTAATTTACCCTTTATTATAATACTAATTTCACTTCCAACGATAAACTAGAGGAATGGAATGGTAGAAGATAATTGAGATTGAGATCTTTGTTGCATTGTTGTCTTAGATTAGATGCATCCGTGATGTTCACATCAATATATTCATTTTAAATTTTAGATTGATTTAGTATTTATAGAGCTTTACTTTTGAATTTTAATAACTTAGTCAATAAGAGAAAGTTATCAATGTAATTTCATTTTATATAATGAAATGGAGAAATTAAATTTGAGATATGTTGATAATATCACACATGCATTGCTCTTGGGGACACAAACATGTTTTGGAGGTTTTAACATGAGAAAAGTTAGGGATCATGAAATTTTTTTCATGAAAATGATCAAGAAAAATTTATGATCCTTAGATTACTTTGATTAGTGTGTGGTGCTTTATTCTAAATGTAATCCAAAGGTCACAAAACTTTCATGATTATTTTCATGAAATATTTTTCATAATACCTAATATTGTTGTTTTAAAATAGAAAATAGTTGTTTAGGTGAGCCGCATGTCGATATGTTGTGTGCCATGCCATTAAAGGCAATCCTTGTAGAGATAGGGTTGTGACATTTATGGCAAACTTTCATGCCTACCAACAAGGTTTTGAAAACTGGATTGGATCGGCCAATTGAACCGTGGACTGGCCTGGGTTTTGATCCGAATATACTCTCTAAATCGTTCAAAGATAAAATCGTTCGGGTTGATGCATTTGGGAATTTTTTTTTTTTTAAAAAAAAAAATTTCTTCTTACTTCTTTCTTTCTTTTCTTTCTTTCTGATTATATATATATATATATATATATTTATAAGAATATAAGAAAATTTTAATTGGAAACTTTCTTTCAAGGGTCTCATCTTGTGAGGAATCCCATTAAGAGTCTAAAATTATTGTAAAAGTCTCCACTTATTTGTAAGAAAAAAAATCTTTCAAAAAAACTCAAGAAATCCATGTGGGATTCAATCAAATGTATTGGAGGGAATATTGAAATTTTGATATCCCTCCAAAATTTTTGCTCTTATTTCAATCAAATTATTTGAATTAAAATCATATAGAGAAAATATTAAATATTTGATTTTCTCTTCCAAAATTAAAATTAATAATATTTTAAAATATATTATTATATTTTTCAATAAAAAAATATTAGGACAAATATTTAAGATAATTTAATATTTTTAATTTGTAATTTTATTACTTATATTTTTATTTAAATATAATTTTAATTTATTTATTATATCACAATTCGATTCCGGTTCAACATCCGGTGACCCAATCACCGAATCCCTTTTTCGATTCGCTCACCGATTTGGTTTTTAAAACATTGCCTACAAGTATTCGCATGCTTTTATAAAGTTTTGTAGCATTATTTGTGATTTGTCATACGTTTTGTCATGCCCTCATAAATAAAAGATTTAAAGAAATTTTTTTAAAAAAATTAACAATTTAAGTTTTATGATTCACTTACAATGATATGACAAAAGAGTTACAACTTATATGATTAGATTTATAATAAATTAAAAGTTGACATATAATATGTCATATTGTAAGAATAATAATGGTACAAATTGTGGGTATCAAGTTTTTTTCATAAAGAAATTTTTTCCAATAGTGATCAAATCTTTAGTTAAAATTTGATAATAAACTTGGCACAAATTTTGAGCCAAAGCCAAATTTGGTACAATTTTTGTCATAATCTGCCTTCGTTAAATTTGTCACATCAATGAGTGTAATTATGAAATCACTAGATGCTTCTTAAAATTGAGAATGTGATGTTTTTCATTGTATTATTGTATTAAATTAGATGTATCGTTGTGTTCACATCAATATATTTATTTTAAAATGAGATATTTAGGAAGGTCTTGAAATGGGTCATTTACTAATAAATCTTATATTCAAAAGTCTTAAAATGAGACATTTACTAATAAATCTTATATTCATTTACAGTAATGTTAGGTATCATGAAAAATCTTTTATGAAAATAATCATGAAAGTTTTGTGACCCTTGGATTACACTTAGAATAAAGCACTACACACTAATCAAGGTAATCCAAGGATCATAAATATTTCATGGTCATTTTCATGAAAAAATTTTCATGATCCCTAACTTTTCTCATTCATGATTTATGGAGCATTTGGTTCTATAAATATTCTTATGAACCCATAAGTTTTATTTTACATTAAAATCTCTCGAATGAAATATACTCACATTTAAAAACATAATAAGACAATAATAAATACATTAAAATATAAATTAAGGTCTATGCTATTGTCCTATTATTATAAGTTATAAAATAGAAATAATTTACATAAATTGATTATTGAGGGAGAATGGTCCTTTTAATTTTTACCCTATAATTATTAGCTTTTCATTTAGAAGAAGTTACACTAAATAATCCATTTATATTGGTGTTAAGAAACAACAAGAAGGATTACAATTATTACAAAAAAAGAAAAAACAAAACAGAAGTTAATAATAATACTTGATGGCCACCATTTTCTTCTCATTTACCATAAGAACAGATTTGAGTGGTGTCATGTATTATATATATTACATTAGTAATAGTAAAATAAATTAATAAATAAAAAATTACGCCTCCGTTTGGGAAGTGGGTTGGCTTTTTGGCTTTTTGGCTTTTTTGGCTATATGAGCCTGGGCTCAAAAGCTTGGTTTGGGAAGGGTTTTTTGGCTTTTTGGCTTTTTTGACTTTTTTGTGAGAGAAGAGTGAAATGATTATGGGGTTGGATGTGATATTTTGTCTGTTGTGGCTCATGAGCCTATTTTGTCTTTTGTGGCTCATTGAGCCAAAAAAGCCCAATGAGCCACTTCCCAAACCATGAGCCACTTACATGTGTATTTACCTTTTCAAAATTTGAATTCTAGATCCATTAATGTACTATTAATACATGAGATAATAAATAAATATTATCATCATAGTATTATTATATATCTATATATATATAAGTAAAAATAAAACTTTTATTTACAATTTATCTATCTCGTTATCTGTCTATCTATCTATACTATCTATATAAACAGATATAGTGGTCTCTTAAAAAACTCTGAACCCTCAATCCTAACATCTTACAAAACTTTTTCTTACGTGACACATCCATTATTCTATTTTTCTGTTTTTTATATTTTTTTATTAATTTATGTGTTCGAAGGAGGACACTCGATTTTAATCCAAAATGTAACTAAACTTGATTATATAACTCTACAACATTTTTGTTTACATTTTTATTTTTTATTTGAGATCTTCAAGTGTTCAAATTTACTTATTTGCATATATGTTTTACGTTTTTAAATGATGTTTTTTTTTTTTTTTTTTTTTTTTTTTTGCGGTTAAAATTCATCTATACAAAGGAACATTTGAAGTGCAAGATTAGATCTCAAATCCCTTATAAATATGCCAATAAACTATTTTGTTTTCAACTCATAATAGTTTATATAACGAAGATCAATTGTAGATAGGGTATTTTGGACTCATTCTATAACGCCCCAAAGTAAATAACATAAGAAAACTCAACATATTCCAACAACATGATCTTATTTCCAATTTAATAACTTCTATTTAGGAATTGCAACGGGCCGGGGCGGGGCCGGGGATCACACTCCCCGTCTCCGATCCCCAGTGGTAGAAATTTTCCCGTCCCCGGTCCCGATCCCCGACTGGGAGCCTATCGCCACCCCCGCCCCCGTCCCCCAACGAGGATTGGGTTTCCCCGCCCCAGATAATTCCCCGACTAAAATTAAAAAAAAAAAAAAAAAAAAAAAAACATAAACATCCAACAGATCTGAGCACACATACTCATCAACAAGTTGACAACAACAACAACATCATCAACAGTACAGATCTGCATAAAAAATAAAAATAAAAAATCTGCCTTTTATTTTTACCAAATAGTGCAATTATTTTTGAACTTTTATTTTTATTTATGCAGATCTGCCTTTTTTTTTTTTCTTTTTTTTGATGAAAGGCAGATCTGAGCTATGTAAAAAATAAAAATAAAAATAAAAAATCTAACACATCATTTTCTTCATCTTCATCTTCATCTTCATCAGATCTGAGCTCAGATGGATGAGGCGGCAGAAGCGACGGAATGGAGGGACGACGGCGATCGGAGGGAGGCAGAGAGATCGGCGTGAGGCAAATCGGAGGGAGGCAGTGATGGAGATCGGGGTGTGAGGCAGTGAGGTCGGAAGGAGGGAGATCGGCGTAGGAGTGAGGGAGATCCGAGAGAGGGGAGGGTTTTAGAGAGAGAGAGAGAGAGAGAGAAAGAGATAGACTAAACTGAGTCCACATAGAATAGGAAACATATATATATATATATATATATAGGGAGGGGTATAACTGTAATTTCATACCGAGGCAAACGGGAACGGGGTTCGAGGACGGGGACGGGGATGGGGCGGGTCCGGGGCTGGGGAAGGTATCACCGTCCCCGGCCCGTTTTTTTTGGGAAAAAACCGTTCCATTCAGGGTCGGGGGGTCGGGTCCTCGTCGGGCCGGTTTCAAATTGCCATCCCTACTTCTATTGCATAAATGTATATGGGATATAATGCCTCCTCATTAACATCATCATCAAATCTCTAACATTTGTATTCATTATACTCTAGAAATTTACAAAAGCATTCCACATGCAATTATACATTCAACATTTCTTAGAATATGAATCTATAGCATGTGGCATATCAAGTCAAAAACAACTTAATCAAGGGCTACAAGTTCCAAGGCTTATATCCAGTTACACAAATGGTTATCAAACTCATACATGTAAAGCCTTCAATTTATCAAAAATAACAAGAAAAGAAAAAAGAGCATTGTGCCCTCAAAATACACTCTACGCCTTTAACTCGTCGATATCACCTTATCCTGCATAAAATCCACTAGGGTGAGTACAAAGCCCAGTAGGAAGATCTTAACAAAGTATATACATTTTATACAATCTATCGAGATGAATGCATATGTCATGTCATGCTCACAACATATTTCTCTATCTTTTAAAAATCTTGTGCACAATGCAAATTTGAAAATACAACAATTCAATAATTTTAATATAGTTCGAGGGGTGGTAAATGCTACTCAAGTAATCCTTAGGTTGGTATCTGCAAGTAGGCATGTCAAGCACAACCAATCGCCACTTTACTGGTTGCTAACCGGAAGGCACGTGGTACCTTCTCCGTGCGTATTTTCGGTCTTTCACCATAGACACTCAAACCAACACTACAAGAAATTACACTTTTGGCAACTAAATTTTTAGTCGTCAAAAGTCATATTTTAGTTGCCGAAAAGTTTTCCCGACTAAATAGTTTGGTCGCAGGAAGATTGTCAGGAAAGGTATTTGGCGACTAAAAAACATTTAGTCGCCGAAAGTCCTAAATTGGCGATTAAACAACTAGTCGCCAAAAGTAAACGTATTGGCGACAAAAAAAACTTTAGTCGTTGATAGGCTAAATTGGCGACTAATCTTTTAGTCGCCAAAAGCTTTCAAAAAAAATTAATGTCACATTTTCAGCGACTAAAACATTTAGTTGCCAAAACTAAAATTATTTAGGACGACTAATTTATTTAGTAGCCAAAAAGTTTTTTTTGTTCATCTTATTTTTTTTAGCTACTAAATGTTTTAGTCACCTAAAGTGTAATTTTTTTTAACTACTAAAAATTTAGTCACCTAAAGTCTTTTTTTTTTATTTATTTGGCTACTAAAATTTTAGTCGCCAATTTTTTTTTTTTCATTTTTTTTTTTTAGCTACTAACTATTTAGTCGCTAAAAATATTTACTTCCTTTTTGGCTACCAATTATTTAGTGGCCAAAAACATGATATTTGTTTTAATTTGTCTATAACCTTTATGTATTCCGTGCAACCTATACCATGTATATAAACAAAACAATACATATATTATCAATCATTTCGCAATTTGCATCCATTTCAATTCCAATCATCCAAAAAGGAATAACTTTTAATGTTAAATTCCATACAAACTAAGTATATTCCAATCTAAAATAATAATTCCATACAAAACAGAGAATCACACGAAAACCATTATATTCGTATAAACTCTGGGAATGATAGTGAACTTTTGAAAAGTTAATGGAGGTCAACAAGCCCACATTTGAAATCCTAAACATGTAAGTTTTTCCTGAAAAGCAAAAGAAAGTGAACCATTGTTAATCAAATCCTTCTTATTCTTTTTTGACAGGATTAAAATACTTGGAAATTGTTTAAACATTTTCCAATAATAAAATGATGAGGCGGACCTTGATCACCACTATAGGTAGATTGAGTTTTCCCATTTATATGGATGCCATCAGGAAAGGAAAGAGCTTTCCCTGAATCCAAAAATTGTTGCAATGCCTGCAAACATCAAGACTTGGAAAATTAATAATTTATTGAAAACCATTAGAGCATGACATGCATGTAAATTTCATGCAGGCACCGTTCTTCTAGTCACATTTCAAAGTAGATTGACTCACTAGTATTAGAAAAGGAGACAAACTTCTGGGATAATATTTTCATTATCTTTAAAAAAGAAAATTGTTGAATTGGTCTTAGAACACAAACATTATCTAAAATAATGTATTCCTAATTATTTAACAAATGCACACTGCCAATGCCATTATTTTCAAAAAATTTCAGATATGTATTAAAAAATAAAATACTTAAGTAAACATGAAGAACATGAACTCGTAAACACAGAATTGTGTCATCTATATATATTAAAATATAGATTTCCTCACCTTATGGCTGGTCTTGTACCAATCACCAATAAGTAAAGTAAAATCTGCTGCAAGTGTGGGATATGGTACAAGGATCACAACTCTTGCATATACATTTAGTGCTCCAAACCATCTACGTCAAAAACCATCTGCAAAAATAAAATTAATCATTAGTATTGACTAAATATTGGCATGTTTAAAATTATAAAAAAAAAAACATATAAAACTGAAATATAATTAATATTTTCAAATAAATCATTAGTTTTGCATACTCGAATTTATATAAATCTGCACAAGGGCACACTGGGAAAACATGAAACACAACAAATCAAACACAATAAACAAATAGCAGGACAAGGTTAGAAGAAAATATAATTGCTAACAAAAGTTTTAGCAATCACTGAAGTATTTTTTTTCTTTGGTTTTTTTAAATTCTTATATGTAGTATCTTTTGTACAGAAATTTAAACTTCATCCATTTGGATGTCCAAAGCAGCAAGAAGACAATGAAAAATAAGTAGACAGGGGCACACTAGAAAACATTATTAACAGATGCAAAAGTGTCCCAAATATTGTGGTGCAATGCACTTCAGTTACAAATTCTTGGGTTTACTTTCTGCAAAAAGTGTCCCAAATAATAGAACCAACCCAATTGTATTTGTTTTTAATTTTATTGTACTTCATTTCCTTCACCTTTAAACAAACTTCTAAGATTTCGTATGAATAGCAAAAAGCTTAGGATGCCCAGTATAAAAATAGAGGCTAGAATCAAAAGAAATCCACTTTTGTGTGAATAAAAATGTTGATTAACTACTCATGTAACCTTCCCTTGTGTGAACCAACTATAATCTCCATGAATTAGATATAGAGCATTAGAGATCAAAATGTTTAAAATTGACAAAAGACATCAAGCTTGAAGGATTGGATTAAGACAGATATCTCACCACTCATGTAACCTTCGCTTGTGTGAATCAACTATAATCTCCATGAATTAGATATAGAGCAATAGAGATCAAAATGTTTAAAATTGACAAAAGATATCAAGCTTTAAGGATTGGATTAAGACAGATATCTCACCACAAGAAACCCAAATGCGAGTCCAGTTCCCACTATAACCAAATGTGGATAGTTCCCAGTTATATCATATGGAGACAAATAATCCCAACACAAGACATAAGAAGTAGAATGAAAGAAATATGGTCAAATAAGATCCTCAAGCTAAGCATGTGAAAAACAAACAGCCAAGATAGTTACATACCACACCACAACTCCCACCAAGAGAACAGAAAATGGGTAAGGCTGACAAGAAACAATGACGACATCTATTAAGCAACTTGAAAAATAAATAAAAATAAAAAACAAATGAAACATTCAGTAGTAACAGGTTTGCCATTGCCAAAGCCGATAGCATGCTTCCTTTCCTTGCCTGAACACCCTTATAAACATCGTACACACTGCACAAGAACAGAACACCATGTAAAGCAAGGTCAATCTGATCATCACACAGGAATAGTTAAGAAGATGAGCATGTAAATTTTTGCCAAAAAAATATGAAGAACTACTTACTTGAATGAGATCATTGGAAGAACAACAAAAGCTGTCATTAGAAACAACATAGCTCTGTTTGTTGGGATTTCTGAAGTCAAAAGAATAAATAGATAAACAAAAATGAAATAATAAAATAAAACCAAGACAATTTTCTAAAAATGTGCTTCGAAAATAGATAAGAGCAAAGCACATTAGGGCCAAGAAAATAGACAAGGCAGAGCCTGACTGGCATTTAACAAAACTTTAAAATATATCCCAAAATCGAAGTGGAAAAGGTTGTATTTCATCTGACTATTGCCTCCAGACATCCATAACTCACCAAGCACTAGCGGTCACAGATTCAATGACTACAATCAAACATTTAAAATCTAAGAAGGTTACCCTGACGGAAGAGCATTCACTGAACCCAACCAGAGCATTCAAGTATAGAAACTCTAGATTGGAAGTTCTTATGCAACTCAACCTCTTTAGGTTACGATTTGGGGTTGGGTTGATTTACAGGTATGCGAATGGAAGAAGGCAGAGAGAAAGAAATAGAAAGAAAGAGATAGAAAGAGGGTGAAAGACATACCTGGGATTGGAATCATAAGAGTACTTGAGAGGGATTGGACTCTGATTTACTCTCCGATCGAGCTTCCATGGGTGATGGAAGAGGAAAAAAGAGAGGGAGGGAGAAAGACGCTGAAAATAGAGAGAGAGAGAGAGAGAGGAGCTGAAAAAATATATATTTTACACAATTCACGACCAAAACTTTTTTAGTCGCCAATTAATTTTATAAATTCCTCCAAAATTTTAAATGTCTCCCTCCAAATATTTTAGTTCTTTGGCGACTAAAAAATAAATTAGTTGCTGAAAACACACTTTTGGCAATCTAATTTTTGGTCGCCAAAGATAAAAAGTAAATTTTTATTTTTATTCGGCGACTAAACAATTTGAGTAGCCAAAACTAACAATACAACAACTAAAATTTTAGTCGCTGAAAACACACTTTTAAGGACCAAATTTTTGGTCGCCAAAGATAAAAAATAAATTTTTGTTTTTCATTTGGTGACTAAATAATTTTAGTAGCTAAAACTAATCATACAACGACTAAAACACTTTTTAGTCGCCAATTATGGCATTTTTGGTGACTAAATTTTTTTTTTCATCGCCAATAATCAATATACGCCGACTAAAAAAATTAGTAGCTAAATATTGTACTTTTGTCGACTAAAAAAAATTTTGGTCGCCAATTCCACAACTTTTGGCGACTAAATATTTTTTAGTTGCCGAATTTGGTCGCCAAAAGTGTATTTTGTTGTAGTGCAACTTAACCAATACCAAACTTCACCCCCTATCCAGACTTATCCACGTATTTACCTCAATTCATTTCTCAAGGCAATAAATTTTCAAATGCAAATTTGAGATCAATGATAACGAAGATGAAATAGAATGGCAATGCAACATGTAACAATGCATTATAATAGTTCCATTTTCAATTCCACCACACAATCTTCCATTGTGATCAAATTCCCATATCTTTTATCAATGTAACAATAATAATATATCTTCTAAGAGATAATATAACAATATCATCATACATGCATTCTCCACATATTAATCATCATTTTTAAAACATGGTCTATTCAAGACAAACCAACAATAAGCTATTCATCAAGCTTTACAATAAACATTTCTCATTTCTCTATGAAATCCCTCATTAGATACCACTATAGAAATTCCTCCATCATTTATACGTCATAATAATTTATCAAGTATGAATTTCATAATATCTCAATATTTTTTCCAAAATCCCCAAATTTCTAGGGTTTCCACCAAAACTAGTTTTTTGTCTCATTTTTTAAAGGGTTTTTCCAAAACAACACTCACACTTAAAACATAGCTCATACTCTCAAAAGTTTGGGGGAAATATAGAGAAAATCCACTTTTAAAATCATCTAGAATTCATGAACCCAAAACCATAGTTCAAACATAAGAGAAAGACTCCAAACAAGCATAGACTTGCAAAAATATATATATAACTCTAAGAAAGTCCCTACCTCAAGCTTGGGAGAGGAGGGAGATGAAAACCCTAAAATTCAATGTTGATGAAAACTTGATTCGATCGGTGCAAACGTAGCCCTCGCCGCCCTCTTCGATTTGGTGTAAAAAGCCCTATCAAATTCTTGAAGGTTTTTGCTAAATCTTAGAGAGAAGCTTGGGTTTAGGTGGGTTTGTAAAGAGATGGAGGAGAAAAGATGAATACATATATATATAGAGAGAGAGAGATATATATAATATATGAAAATGTGTGTAAAACATGTTTTTGGCATTAGATTTGAGGAAAAAAACCTCAAAATTCGAGACAGACGTGTCAAAATCCATACGAGCAGAATTCCAAATCCGTATGAGCGGCTTATAATGCCTCTCATAGGCGATTTGAGTTAGAGAAAAACTCAAATTTTAAACAAAAATCCGCATGAGCGGTTTACAAATCCGTACGAGAAAATTCTGCCCAGAATTTTCCCAAAAATCCTGTGTGATTCCGCACGAGCGATTGCCAAATCCGCACAAACGATTTTGCCAGCCAAAGCCAAAATTTGCTTCCACGCCCAGATACAAGTTCTAACGCCAGAAACTCAAAATTTTAACTCGAAAACGTTAAGAGAGGTTAAATAAGAGCAAAATTGAAATCTCAACGACCCAATACGATAATCAAAATGCCGAAAGTAAAACAAATTATCTGACTACGTAATACCAATCAAGTGTAAGACCCGGGACATCACACATTCAAAGAATAAAAACTCAAGGTACATGTTTGTTTACTTAATTATTATTTAAAAGTTAATTTTAATTACTTTATTGAATCATATTAACTTTTAAATAGATTGGATTCAATATGTTAATACTTCAATGAAAGTTTGGTTAATTTCTTATAAACAAAATTATTATTCAACTATGTTGTGTTGAAATTATAAACACATTACATATTCATAATCAAAATTTTAAACTTAATTTAAATAAATATATTTTATGTATTTAGACAAAAATCATAGGTAATGTGTGAGTGATTTTCTGATCACACTGCTCTCCTTAGTGATTCAGCTATAGAACACAGGCAGAATAGATGGCACCTTGCTGTCCTGCACAGAAAGAAAAGGCTCCGGCGGTGGTTCTTCCACCCGGGGGGACTCCGACGATCAAGTCAGTATATCTCTCAAAAGATAATCAAGTATTCAACTCACAAGCTTGAGTATATTAAAAACGTACCTTTGACCCATGGAGGTGCCTCTTTTTTATATTCAATACACTCCTAGTCCCAATAGGAGCCTAACCCCAATGAACTCAGGATTATTGCTAATCTGGAACTCCCAATGGGTTTAGGACAAAACTCTCCAAGAGTTTTACCTTTATCCAAACTGAAGTCTTCCCCCAATCTAGGACTCCTGTCCTTTATCCGCTTATCCAGATTCCGATATCTTCGGAGATAACCTCGGCAACTTCGAGATTACCTCGGCATAACTTACCACGACACGTGGCACCTCGGCCGACACGTCGGCGTCACCACAACACGTGTCGGTACTCAGAAAATATATCCCCACAACTGCCCCCTAGGTTCTATTACCTCGGCATTCTGAGGTGATGGAACCTATATTGTTCTTTTTTCCAGTACGTCGGCGTCAAAACTCTTCAGCCGAGGTCATTCTCTTTGAGCCGACATGTCTTCTTTCAAGAACAAGAATTCAAATTCTTCTAAGCGTATGAGCTGTCCTATATTACTTCTCAACCGTTTCTCTTACGTGCTTTATTTCCATTGGCCCGTGCCTGTGACGCGCTTGTAAGCCGTCTTTCATCCGTCTGCGCCGTCTGACACACGCGTTGCTCAAGGCGCAATAAATGCCTTACTTTGCCGCCGTTTCACATTTTTGACAAAAAACTCTTCCTCTCTCCTCTGTCTCTTTACCTTTTCATTTGTTTACTTGCTTTTTCTCTCTCTAAAGTTTCCCAAATCCGCCATTGCTCTTGCTCTAAGCTTTGCAACTGGTTTTTATTCTTCCATTCTATTGAAGCTTTTGCCACTTTGTTGTGTCTACAGCCGTTGCCTAACCTCGGTGATCTCCACACCGGCTTCATTCTATCTGGTAGGCCTTCCTTCCTTTCGTCTTCAATTTGTATTTTTTCATTACTGCTGCCGTTACTGCTTTGTTGAGACTTCCAACCTGTGAATCAATATTTAGATGTATTTTTCCCATGGTTTGAATCATACGCACTGTTTACCACGTCTAGTATCTTGCCCCTGTTCTTGGCCTTTACTGCTCGTATTCTTTATGCTCTTGATAGCCTGTCATCGTTCTTGATTCTGAAAAACTTGCTCTTGTTTCCTGTTTTCTGTGTTTTCCAGATTCGAGCCTCCAATCTTTGCTTTCATAGATCTAGGTTTGGGATTTGCATATAGAACCTACCAATTCTTTTAGAAAAAACTGAAATAATCCTTACCAGTACTCACCTAGGTTTTTGCCTAGGTTAAAAAACCTTTAGAACATCCTTATTTCTTTACGCCGATATCATGGGTATGTGGAGACACAGGGCAGATACCCCAACCAAACTTCAGTACTTTAGGAAGAGTTCTCCATTCCTGCCGATGTCAATCTGAGATTGGCTGGGGATGAGACTCTATTATGCCCACAGATGATACAATGCCCTTTCCTATAGTAGCTTTTACTGAGTGTGGACTTCGGCTCCCACTCAATCCCCTTTTTCGTGAAGTTCTTTCACTACTACAAAATTAACCCCATGCAACTGACCATCAACTCCTACCGTGTGATTAACGGTATCATAGCCTTAGCTAGGCAGGAAAATGTTAGGATCACCCTTGCCGATATCCAATTGTTATACCATGCGTGCCCTTAACTTGAAAGAAAAGGGTTACGTCTATTACCTCAAGCCGAGGTCTACCGAATTCAAAATCGTAGCCGACCTCCCAGACTCCAACAAAGGGGCTGGAGATGATTATCTCATTGCTTCGGGAAATTGGGAGTTGGCCCAGCCAGACGAAGATGTCATCTTTACCCTCTTCCCCGAACAGTTAAAGAGGGCAAGGGTAAGAGCCCGCATCAATCACTTTTTCCTTTCCACTTCTTCAAAATTTTGTCTGCTTCTAATGTCTTGTTCTTCTTTGCAGACGTTCGTAAACCGCCAAAGAACTTTCGCCAGTCCTATTTCCAGGCAAGGATCTTAAAAAACTTTTGGACTTGCCTGTCCATAAGAGGAAAGCACCTCTGTTGTTAAATTTTATCCCAACATATAAGTCCATTTTGCCCGACGTTCCAAAGGTGAAAAAGAGCCTCTCTTCTCCTACTGTCACAACCCAAACCGCCTCTACATCTCGAACAGATCAGGAGTCAACATCTGACCCAATTGATCCGCCATCAACTTCGGCCCCATACTTGATACCAATACCCGAACGAAAACACCGGCGCAGACTTGTGAAAACTGCCGAAATGGTTCGCCCAAGGCCTGTTGCCCAAGATCTCCTAGCCGACCTCCCAACCGACGTCGATGCAGTTCCCACTCAATCCATGCCACCACCAAAACCAAAAGAACCAAGAAGGCCCAGCCGAAGTCCAAGGCTATTGAGGCTGAGGCTGAAGATGCTCTGCCCATCTCTCAATTGGCCGAGAGTAAGAAGACTGCTTCTACCTCGGGTCAAAAGGTCCGCTGAAACTCAACCATCAGAATCCCAAAAATCAAAAAAGCCGAGGTCATCATCTGCGACGACCTCGGGTTCTAACATACCAAGAGTCCCCTGGGTACCTGAAATCACCCTGGAAGACAGCCTGTTTCTAGCTTGTGACAGTGCCGATGACATCAATGTCGGCGTGGCACTCAGTACTGCTGTTCTCCTTCCTGGCGATCTTGAGCGGAATGCCAAAATGAGCGAGTATGAAAACTACGCCCTCATGCTCCAGCGTTCTGTACAAGTAAGCTCCCCTATTTGGCAACTTGTCTCCTTGCCCTTTTTCCATACTTATTAAAGTTCGTGTAATAATTTTCTCTTGGGTTCTTGCAGGCCATCCACATGCCCACTCTCTCTCCTTGCAATCTTTTGAGACTAGGGAGAAGTTGGCCGACTTGAAGAAGGAGTTTTCAGCCCTTCAAAAGATCAACAAAGGTCTTCAAGCAAAAATGAAGAAGTTGGAAGATCAAGCCGAGGCTGCCACCAAAGCCCAACAAATAGCCTACGAAAAGGCTGATGCTGCTGAAGCTATCAAAAAAAGTTGCTGAAGCTCAGAAACGAGAGGCCGAAGAAAAAATGGCCCAGGCCGAGAAGGAACTTCAGGAGGCCCTGGCCACTAAGGAGGCCGAAATCAAAGAAGCCGATGAAAAGGCTTATGCCCAAGAATGGCCGACGTTACAAAGATTACAAACTTCAAGTCAGGCAGGCATGCAAAGGGGCTCTCCCTGGGTTGGATGTCCTGGCAAAAAGCTCAATATTCCTGATGACTCACCATGGCGTAAAGCTGAAGCTATTCCTCTTCCATTTCCTCCTCCTCCACCTCCAAGTCAGGCTGAAGAAGAAGATGAATCCGAGTCTGAAGCCGAAGATGAGGATAAGGATGATGATGAGCTCTAGTAAGAAAGCCCAAGGCTACCAATGATGAGGTCAAGTCTCCTCCTCAGGATGATCAAGTCCTTGACTTGACTAATGAGGAAGATGAGGAGTATTAAAGAGGCAATCCTGAACAAGCTTTATCTGATGTCCTCTAGTTGAAAAAAGTCTTGATAAAACACTCGCAGAAATTGACGCCGAGATTGCGGCAGAAAAAGTTACCGAGGTTTGTGGAAAAAAAGATGCCGAGGTTGTACTCCCAGAGTCCTTCGAGGTCCGGTCCCAGCCCAACCATCTGTTAATGTTGAAGAAGATTGAATGTCTTTGTACTTTTTTTCTTTTTTGTACTTTTTTGTTTTGAACAATGTAAGCTTCCTCTTATGGCCGATGCGCCTTTCTTTGTACTTGTGAACAATTACTTTTGCTAGGCCATAGTGCTATCATTATATACAACTGCAACTGTTTTTTTCTGAATGCTTTAGTCTTTAATTTCTCTTCATTGCTTCTGTATGGTTTATACTTAGAATATTTTGCATGATTTACATAATTCTTCCTTTGCACAATCTTCTCGGGGTTACATACCTCGGGTATAATAACTGCAAATTTTACTTCGGCAAGACATTGACCTGCAATCTTTTCATAAATTTCAACAAGTATAAAACATATACTATTCAATGTTAACTTTGCAGACTTTTCTCAAGTTTCAACGAGTGTTTAAACAGCAATCTCAATCTGTCCTATTTGTAAATTGCTACAAATTTCAACAAGGATTAACATATACAGTAAACTTTTCTCAAGTTAGAATAAGTATTAAACAATGATCTACTTGTAAATTGCTGCAAATTTCAACAAGGGTTTACACAATTATATTTACCTTAACCTGTAAATTGCTGCAAATTTCAACAGATGATCATATGTCGGCTTAACTTTAACTTGTAAATTGCTACAAATTTCAACAAGTGTTAAACATCTTCTTTGGTTTATCCAACCAGTAGATTGCTATAAGTCTGTAAGCAATAACCTCGGCTTCACTTCGACTTGTAAATTGCTACAAATTTCAACAAGCGAAGAGAAACAGATATCTCGGCTTAACTTCAACTTGTAAATTGCTACAAATTTCAACAAGTGAAGTTAAGGAACCATCTCGGCTTACCTTTAACTTGTAAATTGCTACAAATTTCAACAAGTGGTAAGCTTTGTATCGGTTTGACCAACTTGTAAATTGCTACAAATTTCAACAAGTGGTAGACTTTGTATCGGTCTGACCAACTTGTAAATTGCTACAAATTTCAACAAGTGGTAGACTTTGTATCGGTCTGACCAACTTGTAAATTGCTACAAATTTCAACAAGTGGTAGACTTTGTCTTCTCTGTGCCCCCAATGTGAACTCAAGTTCCACTTGGGTTCTCATTTTTTGTCTTCCAGAAACAATATTTTGTATCTTTATCAATCATATATGTCTGAAGAATTCTGAAAAGATTTTATTGATGACATCGGCCAAAAATAATGAACATCTTAATGATAGAAAATTTTCAAATTACAAGTGTTCCATGGTCTGGGTAATGCTTTGCCCTCATTGTCTTCAAGCCGATAAGCTCCATTGCCTAACACCGAAGTAATTCTGTAAGGTCCTTCCCAGTTTGGGCCAAGCTTGCCCTCTCTGGGATCTTTCTTGTTGCCGACGAATTTCCTCAAGAATAGGTCGCCGACTTGAAAATCTCTTGGATTGACCTTCTTGTTGTAAGCTCTGGCAAGCTGTTGCTGGTATACTGCAAGCTGAATTGCAGCCTTCTCTCTTCGCTCTTCTAAAAGATCCAGATCTCGGGCTAGGAGTATGTCATTAGTCCCATTCTCAACTCCCTGGGTTCGGATCCCTGGGATGCCGACTTCTAGTGGAATTACTGCTTCTGTGCCATAGGCCATGGCAAAGGGGGATTCCCCCGTTGATCTCCTCGGCGTAGTCCGATATGCCCAAAGTACGTTGGGCAATTCGTCTACCCACTTCCCTTTTGCTGCCTGCAGCCTCTTCTTTATTCCATCCAAAATTACTTTGTTGGATGCTTCTGCTTGCCCATTACTTTGGGGGAAACTTGGTGTTGAAAAGTAATTCTTGATCTTGAATTTTGCACAGAAGTTCTTGATAAGTTTGCTGTCAAACTGCGTTCCGTTGTCGGCAACGATGGCTCTAGGGATGCCGAATCTGGTGATAATGTTTTTCCATATGAAATTCTTGACGTCCACATCTCGGATTTTGGCAAGAGGTTCTGCCTCTATCCACTTTGTGAAGTAATCTGTTGCTACCAGCAAGTATTTTCTCTGCCCAGTTGCTTGGGGAGTTGTCCAACCAGATCCATGCCCCATTGGGCAAACGGCCAAGGGCTGGATACTGGGTTCAGGTCAGCAGCTGGCTGATGAATCAAAGGTGCGAACCTTTGGCATTGTTCGCACTTCTTCACGTATGCTTCTGCATCTTTTTGCATGTAGGGCCACCAATACCCCTGGGTAATGGCCCTATGGGCTAATGATCTGCCCCCAATGTGGCTTCCACAAATCCCTTCATGAATTTCATATAAAAAATCTTCAACTTGTAAAGGATGTACGCACCTTAAAAGAGGTCCAGTGAAGGACCTTCTGTAGAGATGTCCGTCCGCAGTTAGGCTGAATCTTGCCGACTTCAATCTGACTTTGTGTGCGCCTCCTTGCGGTCTTCTGGCAGCTTTCCTTCTTTCAGGAATGCCACAATTGCATCCATCCAGCTTGGCCCCATGTCCACACACATTGCCTCTTGCTTTGCGTTCTGTGGTTCTATGCTCGGGCCTGACATGTAGTCGATCATAATTGTTCTTGTCTTTCCAGTCTGCATTGAACTTGCCAGGTTGGCCAACGCGTCGGCGTGGCTGTTATCATCTCGGCTTACTTGAAGAAGTCGGCAGTTCTGAAATAACTCGGCCAATCTGATAACCTCTTTTGCATATGCCGACATCCTCTCGTCTCTAGCTGCAAATTCTCCTGTTGACTGGTTAACAATTAACTGTGAATCACAAAAAACTATTACCTCATCTGCTTCTGCTGCAGCTGCCAGCTTTAGTCCTGCAATTAATGCCTCGTATTCTGCTTCATTGTTTGAGACCTTGAACCCCAAACGGATGGATTGTTCTATTATTTCCCCATCTGGGGATATCAGCAGCACTCCTGCCCCCGCTCCTTGTCGGTTTGAACTTCCATCGACAAACAGTCTGAATGAGTCGCCGATGTAGATGCTGCAGGGTCTGAGCTTTTCCTTCTTTTGTTCCTTGGCCTTTGGCTGGGATTCTCCCTGCTTGCTGGGACCTCGTTCATCTTGGCTCAACGGAGCCCGATGTTCGATGGACTCAGGTGTGAACTCTGCCACGAAGTCGGCCAGAACCTGGCCCTTAATCGCTGTTCTGGGCCTGAACTCCAAGTCATACTGGCCCAAGGCCACTGCCCACCTTGCAATTCTTCCTGTTAAGTCTCCTTGTTGCAACAAGGACTTCAGTGGGTGCTCTGTAAGTATTACAATCTTGTGTGCTTGGAAGTAGTGGTTCAACTTTTTTGAGGCCATTACTAAGGCCAGCATTAACTTTTCTAGCGGTAGATACCTTGTTTCTGCGTCGGCCAAGGTTTTACTTACATAATAGACAGCCTTCTGTTCTCCCTGCTCTTCTCGGATTAACACTGCACTTACTGCGTGTTCTGACACAGCTAAGTACAGAAACAACTCCTCCCCAGGTTCAGGTGTTGAGAGGACTGGGGCCGTGGTCAGATACTTTTTCAGGTCGGCCAAAGCGGCCTCACATTCTTCAGTCCATAGGAAGTCTGCGGTCTTTTTTACCAGGTTGAAGAAGGGTTTACACTTGTCTGAACTTCGGCTTATGAACCTGTTTAGGGCTGCGGCCCTGCCAGTGAGCATTTGAACCTGTTTTGCCGATGTTGGGCTCTGTAGATCTAGGATGGCCTTGATCTGATCTGGGCTGGCCTCTATTCCCCTTCTTGTTACCAGGTATCTTAGAAACTTACCAGATCCGACTACAAACGCGCATTTAGATGCGTTGAGTCGGAGCCGATATGTTTTGAGTATTTCAAATACCTCTTTCAGGTCGGCAAGATGACTCTTAGGCTCCTTGGTCTTCACGACCATGTCATCGATGTAGACTTCTACTGTTTGGCCTATCAAGTGCTTGAACATTTTGGTTACCAGCCTTTGGTAGGTTGCGCCTGCGTTCTTCAGCCCAAAAGGCATCACCCTGTAGCAGTACAGGCCTTTTGGGGTGATGAACGCTGTCTTCTCCTCGTCTGGGGGGTACATGGCTATCTGGTGGTACCCCCTGTAGGCGTCCAGGAAGCTCATCCTTCCATGTCCAGATGTGGCGTCTACTAATTGATCAATTTTGGGCAGAGGAAAGCTGTCCTTGGGACAGGCTTTATTCAGGCTTGTAAAATCTACGCAGACCCTCCATTTACCGTTTTTCTTTTTTACCACCACAGTGTTTGATAGCCATGTTGGATAATTGACTTCTCTGATGGCCTTGGCTTCCAGGAGTCTGTCTACTTCTTCCTCCACTGCTTCGACGTGCATCAACGTCGGTCTTCTAGCTCGCTGTATTACAGGTTTAGCCGACCTGTCGACGTTCAGTCTGTGACATGTGACCTCGGGGTCAATGCCAGGCATTTCATAAGGTGTCCAGGCGAACACCTCTATGTTTGTTCTTAAAAAAGCTTCCAGTTCTTTCTCTTCTTCTTCGGCTAAGCCTGAGCCGAGAAGAAAGAAGCGCTCTTCATCGCCCTCCTGGACGAGGATTTTTCTTCAGTGTTTCCTCGCTCTTCTCGGCCGGCTCCTTGCCGACATCATCTAGGACTTCCATGTCCTCATCTTCAATTCTGCCTTCCCTGGTTCTTGTTGCTGCAGGTTGTTTTCATTGCTGCCATGGAGCAATTTTTGGCCTGTAGCTGGTCTCCTCTGACTTCTTCAATCCCATGTTCTGTTGGGAACCGCAATAGTTGATGCAACGTTGAGGGAACTGCCCCCATTGCATGCAACCATGGCCTTCCCAATATGATGTTGTAAGGAGAAGGCGTATCAATCACGATGAATTCTGTCCTGATCTTCTTAGTGCCGGCCGTACTTCCAAGTTTGTAGCGCCAGTGGCCACGTCGGCGTTCCATTGAAGCCGACCATCGGGCCATTCGATTGCTCCATGTCGTCTGGGTGAAGGCCTAGCTCCTTGTAACATCTAACGTACATGATGTCACAAGAGCTGCCTTGATCTATTAGGATGCGTTTTACTTGGCACTCCCCAACCTGGAGGGATACTACCAAGGCATCATTATGTGGGTGCTGTACCATCTCTAAATCGGCTTCGGTGAAGGCTATCATCGGTCCTTGGCACTCCGCTGGCCGATGTCTCTTTTCCCCGACTTGGTAGACATGCTGCAGATGTCTTACCCTCTGAGTCTCTCCTCTGACTTCGTT
This sequence comes from Camellia japonica, assembly GCA_030407325.1. Taxonomy (NCBI): domain Eukaryota; kingdom Viridiplantae; phylum Streptophyta; class Magnoliopsida; order Ericales; family Theaceae; genus Camellia; species Camellia japonica. The sequence continues at coordinate 200,001,810 of JAPPVO010000059.1, read as the reverse complement.
CTCGTTAACTTTTGAATGAATCACATTAACTATCCGAGGTCCTTCTGCCCGAGGTGCGGAGGTGGGTGGGGGCTGCTGGAGCCTGAGGCAGTCTTGCCTGCTCTTCTCTTGTTCTGGTTTCATCGACAAGGTCTCTCAGGTGGCCTTGCCTTACCAGATCTTCCAAGTGTGCTTTTAGGGCTCTGCAGCCCTGTGTTGTATGTCCGTCTTCATTGTGATAAGCACAATGTCTGTCCATGTTTCTTTCCATGAATTCTCCTGGTTCCCTTGCTGGTGTTCTGAAATAGGGCTGGCTCCGAATTTTTCCTAGGACTTTTTGAATTGGAATTCGGAACACGGTTGTCACTGCCTGTTTAGCCCTTAACTCCATCTCTGTTTTGCTGAATCCGTTGTTACTTCGGCGAGCCGTTCCCTTTTTCCTGTTTGACTTCCTTGTGGGCCGATGTATCCTCCTCGGCTCGTGCATACTTTTCGATTCTTGCCATGAGCTCCTCCATGCTCTTCGGCAATGTCTTTGCCAAAGATTTCCGTAGTGAACAGTTATCTTTTAGGCCGTTCTTGAAAGACACGACCGCTACCTCCTGGTTGCATTCAGGTATTCGATTGAAACACCTCGTAGTACCTTTTCGCATAGGCCCTGAGGCCTTCATCCTTGCTGATTTTTAAAGCCATTAGCGCGTCCACCCTTAATGGCTGTAGTTTGTTTGTTACGAACCTGGCCACAAACATCTCGGCCAGGCCTTCCCATGTCTTCACGCTTCCCTTTGGTAATTTATGGAACCAATCTGATGCAATCTCCCAAAGGACGAGGGGAACACTTTGCAGAGTAGTGGCTCGTTTCCACTGTACAACGCCATTGAGTTCAAAATAGTCCAACGTGGAAGTTAGGGTCTGACTTACCATCGTATATTTGAAACCTCGGCATGCTGAATCTTTTTGGTGCTTCAAATTTGTCCAGTTCTACCGAGAACGGTGTCCTCGGCTTGACGGGTGAGGTTACCTCGGCTTCAGCGTTTCTGTTCCTTCCTCTTGAGGTAGTTTCTCAAGTCTTCTTTACTCCTTCCCGGAGCTCGGCTGTCTTTGGACTTCAGTCTCTTCGGCACACTACTCTCGGCCTCGTGATGGGCCCGTTTCGATCTTTCTCCGTGGGTTGTGTCAAAGCAGAGCGCCTGCTTTTGAACATGCCGATGTTCTCTGGGTTCCTGATCCTTCGTTTGATACGTTCTCTGGGACTTCTCTGTTTGTCTTGGCTCTCTCGCCTGACCTCCCCGGAGGGCTGGTGAGAGTGCCTTTTGCTCTTGGAGTGTTGTGGTGCTTCAGGAATTATCTTCCTTCCTCCCTTCTGAGTATTAACTGCTGGAATTGGCGTGTCCTACAATGGGTATGGTGGCTGCATGACATTGTTTTGCATCATGAAGTTGACGACCGACTGTAGGTCAGCCAACTTGTTTGCCAGTTCTTTTACTTCGTCATCCCTCCGTAGGCACCTATCCCTCCATACCTGGAGGTTGTCTTCATTGTAGTATCTGCCCTGGTCTGTTTTCTTCGAAGTGTCGCCCTCCTGGACGACGTCTTTTCCCCCGTGTCCCTGGCCACGGGCTTCTTCGTTATGGTTGTCTCCTTCGACGTCAAGGTTGATAGGTGTAACACCCCATTTGAGCCGTCCCCAACCTTGGGCATTTTGTTTTGCCCACCCTCACCTAAAAAAAAAAAAAAAAAAAATGCCAAATTAAAATGTTAAATTCCAAACCTCACCATTTGGGCCCATCACTAGTATTTTTGAACAATTTGTAGTGTTTGATAATTGGTGTACATATTAAATTAGGTGTTGTGCATATCTTTTAAGGTGTTTTTATAATTGATACTATTTTTAAAACAAAAAGAAAAGAATCAAATAATATATATATAATATAAATAAAAAAAAAGAAACAAAAGACCCTTAGTGGTGAACGTGTTATGGCCATTAATAATTAGGTTTGTTTTAGTGGAGTGTTTTTAAAAGAAAATGGTGGAAGGAGTGAGGAGTGGGGAGGGTTGGGGGGTTAGAAACATAATAATTAGGTTTTGTTTTAGTGGAGTGTTTTTAAAAGAGAAAGGTGGAGTGAGTGGGGGAGGTTGGTTACACACTCATCACCCACACAATGCACATACACTCATTGATGGACAGACCACTCACGGGCATAAAGAGGGGGCTGGCTCACCGAGCTATCTCTCTTCTCTCGGTGGAAAACAAACCCAACTCACATAGAGAGAAGCTGAAGAAGAGAGGAGGGACATGCACATGCACACATGACTTAAAAGGGGAGATCACAGAGGGGACACGGGAGGGGGAGCTCTCTATCTCTCTCTCTCTCTCTTCTCTCTCTCAAAGATAGACCCATTTTTGACATTAACAGAGAGAGAGAGAAACACACGGGTTTAGGGGAGGGAGGAGGAGAGAGACACGGGTTTAGAGGGAGAGAGGGAGGATCACACACCCATTTTTGTTTTACACAGCAGAACACAACACACACCATGGAGACAGCACAAACACAACACAGCAACACACCCATGGAGGACTGATACACCAGACACACACACACACCCACACCATAGCTATACACACACCCACGGCACACTATAGCCATACACACACCCACGGCACACCAGGCACCATTCACACACGGCACACACTAACACCCCCATAGACACATAAGCACGGCTCTGGCTCTCTCTCCTCTCTCTAAACCCACAAGACACATGCACATGGGATGATCGACAACACACACACGGGGAGAGGGAGAAAACATGCACAGACCAGCTCAAAAACACACACACAGGCACACGGTGCACACCCTCAAACCCAACTCTGACCTCTCTCACTAAACACGGGGGATACACCCAGCAGCACACCCCTCTTCACCATCGTAGCTGCGAACACACACAACACACCACCACCATGACCACACCTTCATGTACACACACAACACACCACCACCTTCATCTTCATGCACAAACACACCACCACCTTCATCTTCATGCACAACACACCACCACCTTCATCTTCAGGCATAACACACCCACGGCTCACAGACCCACAAAAAAACAAGATACACCCAGCATACTAGATAGCAGACCCACGGCAGCACACACATTAACACACCCATGCACCACCTCAACACAGCTCTCTCTCTCTCTCTCTCTCTCTCTCTTCTCTTCTCTACAATTTCTCCTCTCTGTGGTTTGATCAAGATAAGATATGGCTGATGAAACCCGAACCCGAGGCTGCTCCGGAGAAACCTTCTGCTTGCTGCGACAGTGAGGTGGTTTCTTATGAAATATATTGGTGCTGGGCCTTCATAAATATTGTGGTCAATGGTCAATGTGAATTGGGTAGTGGGCCATCCGTGGATCACCTCTTTATTTCTATTCAATCTGTTGAGTTGGTTTTGTTAAGTGGGCACGGTTTCTTTGAGTGTAGCGGACATAGCGAAGACCTAAGAGATTGAAGACATGTGCCAGTGATGAAGTCGTTTATTTTATTTTTATTTGAGTGTTGTGAGGTTTTATTTTATTTTTCTCTCCTCTCTCCCTCATTCGGATCTGTAATATTTAAGGTGTTGTAATAATTCCCCCACCCCGCTTCTTTCTATCCCATTCTTTAATCGCTTTCCCTAACTGTGTGTATGTATATATCTGACATGCCATGCATATCCATGCTTTACATTTATGTCTCATGCATTAAGATTCGGCTACATTTACATGTGTGGATTTAATCAATTCTTCTGTGATCCTATGCGTTACCTCATGTTATTGAGATGATTCACATGCCATATTTTAGAAGCCGAATCTTTAGTGCATCTCATGAGTGAATTGCATTAGGATTTTGTATATAAGATCATGCATATTTTACTAACTTTGTTTTGTAGTTGTTCGAGAGACGTCGGTCAATCTGTGAGTTTTTATGCTTTAGCATCCTATTTGTGTGTGATTTTCTTATTATGTTTAGCATCCTACCATGAGGCTAATTGATTAAATGATAAACTGTTTGAATGCCTGTGGATGAAGGCTTGTTGCCTGAATTGGAATGATTCAACGACTGTACGTTTAAGCCCACTTTGTAGTGGCAAATTCACAAACTTTAAGCCCCACTTTGTCAAGTGGCAAATTCAAACCCTCTTCGAAAAAACAAACATGAAGTTGAATTGTTCCAATTTAAGCAAACTAGTCTATATTTGTATGCTTCACATAGTAATTTTAGGATTTATTCAATAATCAGAACATGAACATATAAAGAAAATTAAAAAGTCATATCAGGGTTAGTAGAGGCCGATCTTTTGATCGGGTCGTGAGCGGGGGCTCATTATTGACCTTCCCCTCTCATACCTAAGGTTCCGAGGCAAGCATTCTTGGTTACGACGAACAGTGGCCTTGGCACCGAGTCATGGGTTTCCTAATTTCCCAAAATATTAGGTGGTGACTCTGAGATCTGATGACGCAGTCCATTTTTGACAAAATTGCAATAAAATGGATTTTCAATAAAAGTTGCCAAATCTGGACTCTCATCTACGTTTTACATTGCATTCGTGAGACATCGAGATCAAAGAGATCTCGGGAGTCCGAACTGTTTAACGCGCGCGGGTACCCCCCGGGCATGTTACAATAGGCCTGCCACTCCCAGCAGGAGCGTCGTCCCCAACCTTTTTGTTTTGTGCGTCACTGGCCATCTATTCGTCTTTCTTTCCCACAGACGGCGCCAAATTGTGTGAGTGATTTTCTAATCACACTGCTCTCCTTAGTGATTCAGCTATAGAACACAGGCAGAATAGATGGCACCTTGCTGTCCTGCACAGAAAGAAAAGGCTCCGGCGGTGGTTCTTCCACCCGGGGGGACTCCGACGATCAAGTCAGTATATCTCTCAAAAGATAATCAAGTATTCAACTCACAAGCTTGAGTATTAAAAACGTACCTTTGACCCATGGGGGTGCCTCTTTTTTATATTCAATACACTCCTAATCCCAATAGGAGCTTAACCCCAATGAACTCAGGATTATTGCTAATTTGGAACGCCCAATGGGTTTAGGACAAAACTCTCCAAGAGTTTTACCTTTATCCAAACTGAAGTCTTCCCCCAATCTAGGACTCCTGTCCTTTATCCGTTTATCCCGGATTTCGATATCTTCGGAGATAACCTCGGCAACTCCGAGATTACCTCGGCATAACTTACCATGACACGTGGCACCTCGGCCGACACGTCGGCGTCACCACAACACGTGTCGGTACTCAGAAAATATGTCCCTACAGGTAAGAAATTTTTTCTATACGTGTCACTGGTAGATAAATATTCAAGTCATACATGTTCTATACTTAAGAAATTATTTAAACAGAATGATTATATATCATACAACACAAAGTAAAAATAAATAAATTGATATTTAAAATAATAAAAAAAAATTTAAATTTGTATATTAAAATATCATAAATACTTATTTTTTAACTACACAAAATATAAATTAAAAAAATTTATATTTTTTCTTGAATACAAATGTCATAAATGCATTAAGAAACTAATCGGGTGTTACTAAAAAGCTTCCTTGGAAAAGAAGGAAAATGGTGAATGGACGAGCATGCCTATTGCCCTAGACAATTTGGCAAGGCTTAATGAAAGGCTGAGATTTAGTCGCTTTGAAAATCGGATACTTATAGGCCGGTCTTATTAACTAAATTTATTTACTTATAAATTATGCACTCTTTTTTTCCCCCTATTAATATACTCAAAATGCCCTCCTGTACATAATTTCACCCCTTCTCCAACAGCCATCTCCTTTTGCCAGCGATCATGTCCAACTGCCATCTCTAATCATTGACAAACATGTTCGGCCACCGTCTCCAACCGCTGACGACCATCTTCGGTCCCCAACTTCAAACTCTAGTGATATTTTTTGATGATGTTTTTCAACAATTATTCGACAACTTTTTTGGGAAAAAATAACATCATTTTCCACTAAGTCACTACTCCCATCACCTCATCAAATCTGGTGGTGATAAGAGAAATAGAGAAGTAGGGAGAAGATGATAAATTTATCACTGATAACTAACATTCAGTAAATTTTTCTGGATCACTTAATTGATTACTCCCCCTCTCTCTTACATTCACATTAACATATATACACTCGCTTATTCATTCACATAAACATATTAACACTTAAATACAATTTTAGTTTAACTAGATCTTTACAAATAAATTAATAGAGATCCATCATTATGTATACACACACAAAAAGATAGAGAGAGGATAGAGAGAGACCCGATCTCCTTGGTAGGAGTTTCAATGACCATGCTATGGCTAGATCGGCATCTAAATATGGCCAAATTTGAAGTCATTAATGAAGATTTGTGTCATGACCCGAACCCGCCCCTATGGGTTAAGGACATAACCGGCCAGTAATCCTGGGATTACCTACGGCCTCAGACCAAAACAGTCAAAATTCATCAGAGTAAAGGGGCCAAACAGAAGTAAAAATTTAAAACTTTGTCCATAGAGCCGTGCTTATATGCACATCAAACAAACCATACACAGATACGTTAATAACCCACATCAAAAGTACTGTATCACAAAATTCATTACGGACAGGATCATCCAAAACGAGTCAGCCTATAACAGACTATGTACAGACATACACAAGGCCCTTGCCAACAAGACAAAACATAAGTACATGATAAAAGGGCAAGGATGGTCTCATGCGTGAGACGCAAGGCTGACTCTCCAAAACTCATATTGTTCCTGGCAGACTTCACTGGGGCTGGGTTTGTGCTTCTCTTGGCTCACCTACAAACACATGAATGAGCGTGAGCGACAGCCCAGTGAATAATATCAAATATAGAATATACATAGCAATGTAGAACAACAAGTTCCAAATGGCTTTGGGCCCAATTCATATTTCTGATTAGCAGATATATATATATAACTATACGAATTCCAAATCAAGTGACTTGTAGTTTCAACATTCTGGCCTTTGGCCCATTCAGGTTTCCATTCATGTCAAAACGGCCTTCGGCCCACTCATTTATGTCAAAACGGCCTTCGGCCCGATCATTTATGTCAAAACGGCCTTCGGCCCACTTATTTATGTCAAAACGGCCTTCGGCCCACTTATTTATGTCAAAACGGCCTTCGGCCCACTCATTCATGTCGAAACGGCCTTCGGCCCATTCACATAAGTCAAAACGACCTTTGGTCCATTCACATGTGTCAAAACGACCTTTGGTCCATTCATTTATATCAAAACGACCTTTGGTCTATTCGATTATATCAAAACGACCTTTGGTCCATTTATTTATTCATATCAGACTTTCGTCCACAATCCCAATTAGCAACTTATAAAGCTTATAAGGGAATAAACAATTGGACATACACAAATATTCGAATATTGACATTACTCACAGTGATCGGCTTGTGGATTTGCCCTAGAGCTTGACCCTACACATTTCCCGAACACAAAAGGGTCACTAATAGCTCAATCCGTTCTTTAATTCACATATTCCTCTTTAGGCTTTATTCTTATCCCATTAACTCATTTACAATGCTTAACACGTGCCTAAGAGTGCTTGCAAGTGAAAGAGAACGGAAAACGAAACACAAATGCGAAAGCAAAATTTCAGAAAACAGGGTCCCCGCTCGAGCGTCAAATTACCGCTCGAGCGGACCCTTAAGGCCTGCAAAAGTACTGGGTAGGTGAAAATTGCGCTCGATCGTCCAATATGGCGCTCGAGCGGATGGCCTCTCAACGTAGCTCCCCGCTCGAGCGTGAACTTTCCCGCTCGAGCGGACGCTATGTCTGCAAAAAGTACTGGATGCATCATTTTTACGCTCGAGCGTGAACTATGACGCTCGAGCGGAAGTTCATCCTTCATGATCCCCGCTCGAGCGTATACTAACCCGCTCGAGCGGACACCATGCCTGCAAGAACAAAATACTGGGAGCTCGAAATCCCCGCTCGAGCGTGAACTTCCCCGCTCGAGCGGACATCAAAATTCTGGATTTCCTAGATTGTGTTCTTGAGCTCCAATTCAAATTCCAACCAACCAAATATGCATGCAATGGCTCAAATCTCATGTATAATCATGCTAATATCGTATAGACCCCAAATCACAACTCAATGAGGCTCAATTTCACAAATAAGTCACATGTATGCCCCAATCTCCCATCAAACGCATTAACAATGTACAAATTCATGCATTCAAGCTCATATCTTCTCAAATTGTACATGCATGTGATGATTTAGCCACATTCTCAACTTGGATAACACAAATGGTGATCAAAACATGAGTTTCAACCCAAAACTCTACTTGAATCATGTATTTCAAGCTTATACATGCTATTTCAAAACAATCTCCTACATGCATGCATATACCAAGCTTTAATTCAACAAATACAACCCAATTTCATTTCAATCTTACTCTTGATCATCAAATTAGCTTGAATACACAAAATTACAAACTATAATCCAAGAATTACTCACCTAGAAGCTTTGATCTTCTAATACTCTGGTCAATTCTTAGGTTAAATCTTCAAATTCCAAAGAGTTAGTCAACAATCACACAATTCTCTCCTTCCCTCTCTCTACAGCCGGCTCTCTCTATGTTTTTAGTCCCAAATTCAGTCAAATGAAGTGAATAAGAGAGAATAGGGAGTGTAGAGACTTACAACAAAGCCCACTAAAGTCAAATAATATTAATAAAGTAATTGAGCTCTAATTTATCAATTAAATCGACTTAATCTGACCCGAATCAATTTTTCAATTAAATTTCACTGTAGGCTCTAAAAATTACGCTAATCACAATGGCGTAATCAATTCCGGGTTCTGTGGCCGATAAGGCCCTCAATTTAATTCCCAAAGCGGATTATTCAAACAGATATTCCTACGATGAACAGATAGAATCCCAAAATCACATATATCCACATAATGGTACACAAAATCATATCAAAACATATAATCACATACGTATTAGGGACCAATTAACATAATACAGAACAGGGGTATCACAATTTGAGTTGAAAATGGCTAGATTTGAAAGTCACCGATGATGACAATGATGGAAGAAGAAGTGTGCGTTGTTGATGGTGACGAAGGAAGGTAGTAGTGTGTAGATCAACGACGGTGAAGTATAGATCAACGACGGTGGAGGTGATTAGTGAATGGTGGTGGCAGCTGAATGATGATGGCGGCAATGGTGGGTGGATGACATGATGACAGTGGTGGTGTGGCAATGGTAGGGATAGACGGTTGTGGTGTGGTGACGGTGGTGGTAGACAATAGTGGTGTGAAGCTCTCTACAAAAAAGGTAGAGAGAGAGTTTCTTTAGAAAAATGGTAGAGAGGGAGAAGAAGAAAAAGATAAAAAGTTATATGGAGAAATGGTGGAAAAAGAGAGAATGTAATAAAAAAGAGAAATTTAATGAGGGATGAGAGAAACATAGGTATTATAGGACTTATTGGTACATTTAAATAGTTAATAAGATTTATTAGTATTTAAGTCCATTAAATGTGACTAGTTGGTGATTAACTTTTGAAAATCTAACGATGCACAATTCCTACCAAACTCATATATAAGCATTGCAAAATCAGGGTAGCCTTGAGGAAAGGTGGGCAAGGTTGCTGCCTTGGGCCCTAAAATTTGTCTAAAAAATAGGGCCCCAAATAATTTTTGATATTAAGTTATGTCTGGTTCATTCAAATAAAATAAAATAAAATAAAATGAAAATCACTCCAACATAATATCCATTCTTGCGTTTGGTTTACTGAAAAAAATAAAGATATTACAAATGAAATCATCGTTCATTATTATTAGGGAATTGTTATTCTATAAAGAGATTAAGAAATGATTATTCTATTCAATTTAATTTAATTTAATTTCAGTGAACCAAACACTAAACATTTGAATTGGTGAATTATTTAAAAATAATGAATATTTGTTTGCTAAATGCATGAATTATTTATAGAATATAATTTGACTACACCAAATACAATTTTCTTTGAAAAAATAAATTTTTTAAAATTGAAATTTATCAAAATTTACAATTCAATCTACTACGTCAAAAAAATGTGAGTAAACTAAGGGCAAATTATGCTAACAGTCCCTGTAGTTTGGAGTTTATGTCACTTTGATTCTTGACTTTTCAATTGTGATACATTTGATCCTAAATTTTGAATCTTGTTCTAAACAAGGGCAATCAAAGATATTTCATTTGCAAACGGTCCATTTCAAAGATAAAGTCACTATAAGAAAAGGGAGTATAAAACACGGAAGCTTTTGCGACGGCGCGTTCCCCGTCGCAAACGGCAGATTAAACTGTCCCAAATAAAGAGCTTTAGCGACGGCGTTGTACCGTCGGTAATAAACCTACATGGGAAGTGTGATAAATACGGAAGTATTAGCGACGGCGTTTTTTACCGTCGCAAAAAAGAAATGTTTTGAGACAGCATAAGTTTGCTGTTGCAAATAGTGGACAATTTGTGACGACAAATGTCCGTTACAAAAAAACCTTTATCAAAACGGCGTCGGTTTGTCTATAATTATTTATCATTTGCGACGGTGTAAATGTACCGTCGCAAAAAGTAATAAAAAAAATTTGCCCCGCTCTCCCATTGTTTGGCGCTCGATCATTTGGATCGAAATCCCTAAATCTTTGAAACATATTTTTTTCCCCAAAATCCCCAAACAAGCGACGAACGGCGGACGGCTGGTTGATAAGGACGAGCGACAAACGGCGAGCAGGCTCAATTGCTGTCGACGACGGCTAGCGGTGGTGCGGCGACAGCGTATTACGACTAGCGATGGTGCGGTGGTGCGGCGATGACGACAACTAGCGGTGGTGCGGCGATGGCTTTCTCACTCAGCGTATGCTCTCTCTCTCTCTGTGTATATATATATATGTATTAGCTGTTCAAAAAAAAAAATATATATATATACATGAATATATATGATTAGTGTAAATTATTTAGTGTAAATTTAGTGTAAAATATATTAGTGTCAAATTATTTACATGAGTTGTAGTTGGTTAATAATCCTAGTCAGTGAATTATTGAAGAGTATACACACAGAATGAAGAGAAATTTTTCTAGAAAATTGGATAATTTTTAAATTTATTTCTTGATTCTTTGAAAGGTGCAAAACATTGAGAGCCACATTTTTTTAATTTAATTTATTTCTTGATTCTACAAAATGTCTACACCATTTATTTTTTCCATTGAGTAATTGAGACAGTTGACCTTGGTTCATGCCATTTTTAATGTATGATTAGATTAATATGTGATTAGTTTAAGAGAGCTGCATGTGTATTTGTGTAAGCATTAATTGCCAAAGATTTTGGTAATGGAATCCCTATACACAGCCCATAACAATATAAATTAAGGGGCAAATACTTGGACTTCAGTTGTGAAAAGTGCACAGAGAAAATGTGATACAGAATATATGGACGTGAAACAAAATTTATTATAGTCGAAAATACGTTCTCATCTATAGTTGTGAATATTTTATCTCACATCTGTACATTTTGTGTTCGATTCCTTTTATACACCTAAATTTTTTGTTACGACTCTAGTTCATTGTTAGTAATTGAATTGAGCTGAAAAGTATGTTTGGGAGTGAATAAAAAGGTATTAACATCCTAACGTCCTATTGTGTGGCCCAAAATAAATAAATAAAAAGATCAAAAGAGTTTGGTGAAAATTCCTTTTTTTTTTAAAATATATATCTATATATATATTTTTAAGTGCACTTCTTAGGAAGATTCATGAATTAATTAAGAATGTTGTTATCTATCACAAACAGCGAAACATATTCCTTACCTAAGTTTCTTAAACAACTTAAGATTTTTTTAGATGTCCAGTTAAAAGTGAGAATGATATTTAATCTTATTAGACTTTTGAAAATTAGCACATTCGATAATAAGAATATTTTCAAATTTTCTTTATGGATTTCAAATGAAATAAATAAGTCATGTAATATGACCCCATTAATAAATATATATGAGGCCCATTATTATTTGGGTAAACTATCAATAGGTCCTACTTTGGAGACTTATTACTCAATAGGTCCTATTTTGGAGACTTATTACCCATTAAGTCCTATTGATAAATTTATTAAGTGATAAAGATAAATTTATCAGTCTTTTATTTTATGAATAAATTTATAGTGATAAATTTATCAGTCTCTTTGTTTTTATGAATAAATTTTTAGTGATAAATTTATCACTCTCTTATTTTTATAGTGTTAAATTTATTAGTTAGGACCTGTAGGTAAATAAGTCTAGTTAATAGGACTAATTGGTAAGTACCCCTTATTATTTTTCTAATAACGAAAAAATCTAATAAGAGACCACATACTAATTTTTTTATTAATTAATACTTAAGGCAATCTCTGTCAAAATTTATTGCAATTTTGTCACCTTTCACTAACACTTTTGTCTTATTACTGTAGATTTTTTTTTGTATAGAAGCATGCTTGCTTTGACAATCTAATACAAGCTTTAGTGTGGGGAAATCTATTGATAGAGAAGCACACACTTAATTCTCATCATCTGTACTCAATTTGGGTGGTGATGTTTGTATCTACACACTACACTTTCACCATTTTGGCCTTTCTGAGGATAAGAAATAAGAAAAAAATGTAGAGTCAAGATTCTCAAGTGTTTATTCCTTCAAAACCAGGGCAATAGGACAGGTCCATATATCCCCCATCAAGGAAACTTCTTTTGAGGACCACACGTGCAGACAGTCATATTCTTGCTCCAAGTATTTTCTTAACAATTTTCATGGAGGCATTGAATTGAACTAAAAATTGCAACTTATATATTGTGTAACATTTCCAAAAAACAAAAAATAGTTTTGAGAAGAAATTACCATTAATAACACCATCAACTCTATTGATTTCATTACCAAAAGTTTTACCAAATATCTCACATGGAGATTTATTCGGTCATTAATTTTAGAAGTTTCTGGGATTGATCAAAACTCAAGATATGTATATAGATTTCAATACTTAACATAGAGCTTATCTAATAATATCTAGTTAGTATGTTTGTTAGTGTCCCTATAATTATTAAATTTTAAAATTAATAATTTGTGATTACAATATCATTTTAAGTTTGAAAAGTTCCCTTAAATAAATTTTGAATTTATAATGAAAGTATGTTACTTTGTGTTTTGCAACATTTTTTTGTCTCACGTGTTGTTGTATAAGTATTTCATTTTTTATGTTCTCCCATCAAATCGGTAAATAACTAACTGGGATAAGACCACCTACCTATTTGAGAGAAATTGGACGGATAGGTATCATGGTACATGAATACGTAGGTATTATATTTAGAGTTACTTTGATGAGATATTTTTGTGGATGTGTACAGATGATGGATAAGAGTTGGATTGATTTGCCAAATAGGATGTCGAGCGAATACATTAATGGGATTGATGAATTCCTTGTGTTTGCCTACACCAATAGGATTGAAGGTTTGATGATCAATTGTCCGTGTAGAAAGTGTGAGAATCGATACCATCTTGTACGAGAGGGTATACAGCAGCATCTGATTTTGAATGGTTTTTTAAAAAATACAAACATTGGATTAATCATGGGGAATCTTACGTATCTCTGCATGGTAATGAGAAAATGAAACATTAGCTAATTTAGACATTGGGGATGATATGATTGGAATGATACAAGGGGCTATGGGAAATCCACATGCCGGTACAAGTGTTGAGGGTAATGAACCACAGGGGCCTGATCCCCATGCATCTGAACCCCAGCTCGGTCCAAATGCAGAGACTGCAAAGTATTTCAAACTTCTTCAAGATGCACAAAGTGAATTGTATCCGGGTTGTCAGAAGTTCACATCTTTGTCATTCATTGTTCGACTTCTACATTTGAAGGTGCTTAATCAGTGGACAGACAAGTCTGTTGACATGTTGCTTGAGTTATTGAATGAGGCGTTCCCGTTGGGTGTGAAACTCCCGGACTCATATTATAAAGCTCAAAAGGTCACAACAGATTTGGGCTTCACGTATGAGACGTGGGATGCATGTCCCAACAGTTGCATGTTGTTTCGAAACGAGGACGCCAATCTTGATAAATGTGTCATATGCAACAGTTCTAGATGGAAATCAAATGGTGATGGTGGTTCAAATGGTCCTAACAAAGGTGGCAAACGAATAGCTGCAAAACAGATGAGGTATTTTCCTTTAAAGCCAAGGTTGCAGAGGTTGTTTATGTCATCCAAGACGGCCAAGTTAATGAGATGGCATGCAGAGGAACGAACTGATGATGGTGTCTTTAGGCATCCTGCTGACTCCCTTGCATGGAAAGATTTTGACCGTCGGAATATTGACTTTAGTAATGATTGCCGAAGTGTAAGGCTTGGCTTAGCATCTGATGGTTTTAACCCATTCAGGACGATGAACATAGTTCATAGCACTTGGCCTGTTGTGCTCATTCCATACAACTTGCCGCCATGGATGTGCATGAAGCAACCATTTCTAATTTTATCCGTGCTTATTGATGGCCCGAAAGGACCTGGTGACAAGATTGATGTGTATATGCAACCGTTGATTGAGGAGTTGAAAGAACTATGGAATGAGGGTGTGTCAACATTTGATGCATCAACAAATCAAATGTTTCAAATGCATGCAGCTTTACTGTGGACAATTAGTGATTTTCCTGCATACGCAAACTTGTCAGGATGGAGCACTAAAGGCGAATATGTATGTCCTTGTTGCAATAAGGAAACTACATCGTGTTGGTTGAAGCATAGTAGGAAACAATCATACTTGGGTCATCGCAGATTTTTACCTAGTGGCCATAAATTCCAGAAGGATAAAGTATCATTTGATGGTAGTGGGGGAAGTCAGACTCAAACCAAAATTGTTGTCTGGAACTGAGATGTTGCTACAATTAGAATCTGAGGGTATTTTAACCCAATACAAGAGGGATGACCTTAAGGAGAGGCATATGAGACAAGTAGAGAATGAGAAAGCTGGACATCGCACCCATAGCTGGAAGAAAAAGAGTATCTTTTATGAACTGTCATATTGGGAGCACAATCTAATAAGACACAACCTCGATGTGATGCATATAGAGAAGAATGTTTGTGATAATGTGTTGTGGA
The DNA here is from genome assembly GCA_030407325.1 of Camellia japonica. Taxonomy (NCBI): domain Eukaryota; kingdom Viridiplantae; phylum Streptophyta; class Magnoliopsida; order Ericales; family Theaceae; genus Camellia; species Camellia japonica. The sequence continues at coordinate 199,986,671 of JAPPVO010000059.1, read as the reverse complement.
CAATATTAGGGGTTGCAAGAGAATCGAAGGATGGTGTTAATGCTCAGCGTGATTTACAAGATATGAATATTAGAAAACCCCTACATTTGCAGTTAAGAGGGTCGAATAAAGCCTATTTACCACCAGCAAATTCACGATGACCAAGGATGAGAAAGATTTGTTCTTGAAAGTGTTGAAGGAAGTAAGAGTTCCTGACGGGTATTCATCCAATATATCACGTCGTGTGCGCTCACAAGATAGAGGTATTGGGGGTCTTAAGAGCCACGATAGTCATATTCTGATGCAACAACTTATTCCATTGGCTATTCGAAGATCGTTACCAAAGAATGTAATTGAACCCTTGATTGAATTGAGCACTTTCTTTAGACAATTGTGTTCCAAAGTGAATCGTGCGACGGATTTGCAATATATTCAAGATCGTATCACTATAACACTTTTCATCTAGAGAAAATATTTCCTCCGACTTTTTTTGATATAATGGAGCACTTGCCTATACATTTAGCTGATGAAGCATTATTGGGTGGAGCGATTCAGTTTCGATGGATGTATCCAATTGAGAGGTATCTTCTTACTTTGAAGCAATACGTGCGTAATAGAGCTCATCCTGAAGGATCAATTGCTAAAGGATATCTTATGGAAGAATGCATGAATTTTTGTGCACAATATCTCAGTGATGTGGAAACCAAATCTAGTCCACCAGTGAGGAACTATAGTGGTGATGATAATTTGGGTCATGTTATTGGTGAAAACACAAACTTTTATCTTGATAATACTTCTTAGGTACAAGCTCATCGGTACATCTTATTCAATACAAGTGCGGTTCAACCATTCATAAAGTAAGTTAAGTCACTCACTCAATATTTTATTATGTTTTATTGAATTTTGAACCAAATTTTTGTATTGATAAATTTTCAATCTACATAGCAAACACCTTGAAGTACTTAAGCTCAAAATGCCTCATGTCGATTATCATCAGCTTCAGCGTGAACATTTTAAAACTTTTCACATTTGGTTCAACGAACATGTATGTATTTAAGTCTACAGATTGTAGTTACTTAAGTCGAACTACATTTTAAATTTTACATTTTTGTTTTAAATAGGTCCAAACTTTGCGAAGGACTACTGATGTCATATTTTCTGAAGAGATTATTCTATTGGCAAATGGTCCTCATAACCTGGCAAGGAGGTTCAACGGGTAATACTAAATGGGTTTCGGCATCGAGTAAAGGCCATGGATGATCGTCGAGCCACACAAAATTGCGGTGTAGCTTTGAAGGCAGATACCATAAGTTATGCTAGTCGAAAAGACAAGAATCCTCGTGTGGGGTCTGTGTACTATTATGGACAATTGACAGATATTGTTGAGATTCGATATTCCAATGAGAAGAAACATGTGTTGTTTAAGTGTGATTGGATTGACAACATTCACGGAAAGAAAGAAGATGTCTTCAATTTCACGTTGGTGAACTTCAATCATTTATTGTACCGAGATGATCGAATTACCAATGAACCTTTCATCTTGGCGTCCCAAGCAGAGCAAGTTTGGTATGTTGTAGACCCGTTACAACTAGATTGGCAAGTGGCGGTGAAGATGTCTCAAAGAGGTTTATTTGATATGAGTTCGACTGATCTACAAATCGAGCCATATATGAGCCAACAATTGGAAGAAAATATAATGCTTCGTGATGAAGAAGTTGGTTGGGTAAGGGAAGCCGCAGAAGGGGAAACAGTTGATGTTCAAATAGGCTGATATTTAATCAACATCAGTAATTCAATTAAGGCCAAGGTTGTAGTTAATCATCAGTTTCTTAATTTACTTTGTTTTTATAATTGTATTAGTTCAATTAATGTCATATTATAGTTGATGACAAACCATTGTCTATGTTTCTAATGTCAATTAATGTTATATTGCTTGCAGATTATTATGGGAAGGAAGAGGAAGCCAGATCATCCCCGGCGCATGATGTCCGATGTGGTACATAACAAGACATCAATAGCACCACCATCAGAGGAGGCATCACATCGGCCACCATCGGAGGAGCCATTAGTGCCACCACCATCTGACCAGCCATCGCAGCGACCACTATTACTGGCACCACCATTAGAGGAGGCATCCCAGCAACTACCATCAGAGGGGCCATTAGTACCACCGCATCGACCACCATCAGTGGCACCACAGCAGCTACCATGTACTCAGCCTCCACGCCTACCATCGGTGCGTCTACCATCAGTGGCACTACAGCAGCTATCATCCCGACTAGAGTCATCAGCTTATGAGCCATCTGCAGGTATATAAATTTGCTTTGATTTGTATGAAAATTATTTAAACATACATTTATTTATTCTCATTATATATAACTTGTTTATTCTCATTGTATTTTGCAGACCCTTCGACTTCTTCACAGCCCATCTCAGGTATAAGAATTCGATTTGTATTCACATTATTTAAATTTGCATTTGTTTATTATCATTGCATATTGTTTATTGTTACTGTATCTCACAGGTCATGTTAGTTCTTCATCAACCTCGACTAGGCGTGGTAGAGGATGTGCCAAGGGCATTAGGGAGTGGGGTACTGGTACAAAGCTGGACATACAATTTAATGAAAATTTCTGCCCTATAGGGGATAACGTGTCTATGTTAACTACTCAACTTGGCATTATTGTGCGAAATGGTAACATTGTTCCTCTTACTTTTCTTGACTGGAACAATGTACCTGATGATATTGTTGATGCTATCTGGAAGGATGTGAAGGTAAAAGTATATTTTTGTCCAAAAATTCAAATTCCAAAATTGTGTTATTATTATTTAAACTTTGAAATTGTGTTTTATAGGACAATTTGAATATATGTCCAGAGGAATACAAGCCAATCTGCATGAAAAACTGCAACAGCATATGGAAGCATCACAAGAATAAGATTAAGGCTAAGTATTTCAAGCCTAGAAGTTCTGATCCTAATCTAAAAGATGATGTTCCTTTGCACATTGTGCCAAGCCAATGGGAAGAACTTGTGGTGTATTGGCGTACTTCCGATGCTGAGGTATACAAATAAGTTATATGTATGACATGTAAACATACAAATCATATTTATATACTTACATTTGTTGAACCTGTTATAGAAAATTGCAACTAGGAACGCTAAAAATCGACGAGCTCACGGCATAGCTCATACCACAGGGCGTACTACTTTCACTCAGATACGGTATGAGGTTTATATTTTATTGTTTTATTTTTGTATATAAATAAACATTGTATATTTGCAAATTATTTGGATTCTAATTTTTATATTTCTAAAAAAATGTAGATGACCAATAAGGGGAAGTCTACTGATAAGATGAATGTTTGGCTTATGACACGTAAAGCAAATGATCCAGAGGTTATTTAGACCTTGGTAGTTTCCAAACACCTTTGATTGTATTCAAAGTTTATTTTTTATTTTTTGTGTGTCAACCATCCTAATTTGGCATATACTTGTATGTCTTATTCAATACAGGATGAGTTTAATCGTCAACTCTCTATGCTACCTGAGGATTGTCGGACTTTGGAGGCTAGGAATGCCATTTTCCATGAGTTGATAGGTCATGACGGACATGGATATTGTTGCACATACGGGAGAACTGTGCCTCGGAGAGCGGTGTATAAAGATGGTGCTGGGCCATCACAGTCAACACCCTACCATCAACTATTGTTCAGATCACCCAGCAAGTTCGTGCGGAGCTACGGGATGAGTTGAGGGAGGAGCTGCGAGCAGAGTTCTCTACACATTTACAGCAGATGAGAGTTGAGATGATGGCCTTTGTGTCACAGGGGGCGAGTGTGGATCCCAACAGACAGGTTCGATATAAATTAAATTGTTTGATAGTTCAATTTTCACACAACATTATGTATAAAATTCGAATATGATTAACACATTATGCATTGACTATCATAGGTTCCTGATGCATCGAGTGGCTACGGGGCATTTAGGGAATCTGTAGAAGACGAGAATCCATATACATCCCCACCAGAAGATCAGGTATAAAATGTATCTTTGCATTCTTAGCTAAAATGTATCTTTGCATTCTTTACATTCTAAGTTAAGAGACTTGTGGGAGAAGACGGGACTCAAATCAAGTTCCCGGATTGGGAGTTAGAGCTGGATTTAGCATGAAACTTGGCACACACGACCCCCTAGGCACGAGAGACTTGTGGGAGAAGACGGGGCTCGAATCGGGTTCCCGGTTTGGGAGTTAGAGTCGGATATCACTCTAGGCAAACTACTCCTTAAAAAACTTGAATTCGAGGTGTTGACGCCCCAAAATCACCAAACGGCATCGGTTTAGCATGAAACTTGGCACACACGACCGCCTAGGCACGAGAGACTTGTGGGAGAAGACGGGGCTCGAATCGGGTTCCCGGTTTGAGAGTTAGAGTCAGATTTCGGTCTAGGCAAACTAGTTCCTTAAGAAACTTGAATTCGAGGTGTTAACGCCCCAAAATCACCAAACAGCATTGGTTTAGCACGAAAGTTGGCACATACGACTGCCTAGGCACGAGAGACTTCTGGAAGAAGAAGGGGCTCGAATCGGGTTCTCGGATTGGGAGTTAGAGCCGGATTTCACTTTAGGCAAACTAATTCCTTAAGAAACTTGAATTCGAGGTGTTAACGCCCCAAAATCACCAAACGGCGTCGGTTTAGCACAAAACTTGGCACACACGACCGCCTAGGCACGAGAGACTTGTAGGAGAAGACGGGGCTCGAATTGGGTTCCCGGATTGGGAGTTAGAGCCGGATTTCATTTTAGGCAAACTAGTTCCTTAAGAAAATTGAATTCGAGGTGTTGACGCCCCAAAATCACCAAACGGCGTCAGTTTAGCACGAAACTTGGCACACACGACCGCCTAGGCACGAGAGACTTGTGGGAGAAGACGGGGCTCGAATCGGTGATGAGTCGTTGAACACACCAAAATTAAATACTACCAAATTCTTTTAGAATAATGGCAAGTCCAGGTATCGATCCACAGGGACTATTGTGAAATTAAACTAATTTAATTGTTAAATTCCTAAATTAATTTTGATAAAAAGATTGATTGTTCATAACCTAATTTAATAATAAATAAATTAAACTAAGGAATTAGATTATCAATAATAAATGAAATTGTGTATACTGAATTGGGGAAAAAACTAGGGCAAAGAGTCCACCGCTAGCCACGTAATTAAGGTTTTCAATTGAAATCAATTATGCTATGGTTTGAACGGATTAATGCTTCGCAATTACAAGCTCAAAGCATTTAACAAGAAGATCATCACATTCAATGTACGAGCACGAACTATCTCAAGTAATATGAATCGTTCACTCTAAACTAAGGTAGTGATACGACTCGTTCCTCGTAGCATGGTTCGTCTCATACCTTGAAAGTGAAGGAATAGAAAACTCATGCATGGATAACATTCAACAATCACAGAAAATCAAATATTCGAAGAAATAATGAAAAATATATAAAGAAACTTCTAAATCACCATACAAATGTTCAAACCTTTACATAATTGAAAATCAAAAAGAAAACTAAATAATTACATGGCTAGGGTTTCATCAAAACCCTAGAAAAGGAGACTAGCCACTCATGGAGGAGTGGAAGGAGGTAGATGGAGAAGAAACCACCATGGGAGACATCCTTGAAGCTTTTTGTTTCTCTTCCCTTCCAAACCCTAGCCTCTCCCTTTAAGTCAAAACAAGTTCAGAACCCTAGAAAAGCCTTTTCCTTTTCTTTTTATACTTCTACTCACTTCCAAACAGGTTTAAAACATCGGTTTGACTTTTCCAGAAAAAGTCAACTCTGTCCAAATTTTGTCTTTTTGCCCATTTTATGCTCCGACGATGTACAACCTGATTGACATTCAACACACATAAAGTATACTGTTTGACCAGCAAGTGAAGTTAAGAGATTCTAATTAACGGTCTCAATGATGTACAATTCGGCCTTAATCACATCCCCCAACTTACAACTTGCTAGTCCTCAAGCAAGTAAAATTAAATTAAATTAAATTAAATTAAACAAAATCTATCTATTTCCTCTTTCGTGGGAAAAACGGTTACATTTAGCATATGCAACAAGCCTTTAAACCACAAGGTTACCCCAAGTGGACGAGTAAAGTCTCGTGAGGGTTTCCAGAAATGACACCCACAGACATTAACATATTCATATATACTCAACAACAAATGACCACACTACTCCACTTAATAATCAACTTATGTGCCACTACAGTGTGATATTGAGACATCATGAGTCATTAAAGGCACAGTGGACAAGCATGAAGGAACCTATTGAGTCAAAACCACAATTCAGTTAATACAAAAGTAAAGTCCCCTGTACTTGTGCATGCTAGTAAACAAGTCATGAGAACCCTTGGTGTAAAGTGCAATCTCCATATTAATTAACTATCCACTATAATAGCCCAGTGTAACTCATAATAACACCCAACATATACAGAAAAACTAGCCTGTTGCAGCCAAGATTCTCAATTTTTTTTTTTTTTTTTTTTTTTATGACTGTGCAATGTCCTGATCCATTAAGCTTTCTAATCAACCCATGTAATAAGTTTTGGGCCAATGACTCCCAAACCAGACAGTTTTAGGGCATTAGGTGTAGAGACACCCCTACGGGCTTAACAACTCGAGTTGAAAGGCTACGAATCCGAACTAGCCATTCTTCTTATTTTTCCTTAACTGTGCAATGTCCAAGTCCCTTAAGCTTTCTAATTAACCCATGTAGCAAGTTTTGGGCCAATGACTCCCAAAACAGACGGTTTTAGGGCATTAAGTGTAGAGACACCCCTACGGGCTTAATAACTCGAGTTAAAAAGGCTACGAACCCAAACTAGTCAAGTTGTTGTTGTTGTTGTTGTTGTTTTTTTTTTTTTTTTTTTTTTTATAAGAATCTTGGCTCATCATTTATTCTTTTCTGCAACTCTAGCTATTATCAATGATGTACACCAGGGATTATAATAAAAAGATCACCGCTATGATAGTGTGTTCATGTGAATTAAGGCATACTCATGACAAGTGTACTAATACCACAAACACAAACAACTCTCATCGTGCAAACATCGCATGCAAGTATCTACCCAATAAACCCTTTTCATACAAGTCTACCATGCTCTCCAATTAACATATGCAAATATCATCACCCTACTAGCAAAAAGTCACATCAAGTGAAGTAATGCAATCAAGTGAAATAGGTATAAACATGAATTATGAGCCAGATAGAAATGCACAAAAGAAAATATAACCATCATCCCCCAACTTGAATATGACATTGTCCTCAATGGAAAAGTAAAGAGAAATGAGAGAAAATTACCAGAATTGTAGGTGCACATCCAAGTAGGCAGAGAGTAACATATACACACTTCACACTTTTTTTGTTTTTGTTTTTTTTTTTTTTGAAGAAAAGAAAGAACTAAAATAAAAATAAAAATAAAAAAAAAATAAAAATAAAAATAAAAATAAAAGAGACAAAGCAGTATACAAGTGGGTACTACGGGGAAGCCGGTGGTGGTGGTGGCGGGAAATGCTGGGACCTCTGGCCTTTTTGGAGGCCCGACCAGATACACGTTCGACTCATAGCCTGCACACACCAAAAGCAAATAGACACAAAACCGTAGAACCAATCATGAGAATAAAATAAAATATGAAAGCACAAGTTGGTCCACTAATGTCCCACATGCAATTCCCCTTTTCTTTTTTTTTTTTGGTAAATAAAAACGAAAATAATTAAATAAATGAATAAAAAATGACCTTAAATTAAATTAACTAAATTATAAACGAAATTAAACTAAACTAAACTATAAAATAACTAAACTACAAAAGAGATTAAAGTATAAAATAAAATAACCTAAACTAACCGATATTTTTATTTTTTATTTATTTTTATTTTTATTTTATTTGGTTAATAGAAGAGAAGAAAATAAAATAAAATAAAAACTAAACTACTTATTAATTAACTGAACAATTACAGTATAGAAGAAAAATAATAATAACATCACTAACTACACAAGTATAATAAAAATAAAAATAAAAATAAAACCAAAATCTACTAACTAATTAAATTAACCAGAATCACTACGAAGCAATTTAAACTAAACAAATATAGACTAAATTAAGATTATTGTTAGCACCATGATTTCTGAGGTTTTTTTTTTTTTTTTTACGAAAATAGAAAATAGAAAATAAAAATAAATAGGTAAATAACTAAATAAATAAAACGATTTTTTTTAATTGTATATTTATTTATTTATTTTTAAAATTTATTTATGTATTTAGTTAAAATTTATTTCTAAATTAAAAAAGAAAGAAAAGGAAAAAAATAATAATAATAATAAAATAAAAAACAAAACCAAATGCAATGTTCCGCACATGGCCCACACCTACGGCGATTTGTCAACTTCGCGTGAATTTTTTTTTTTTTTTTTTTTTTTTTTTTTTGAATCGTCGTCCCGCACGTGCGGGGCCCAAGCCGCACGTGCGGCTTGGTCAACGGTGCTCTGCCCGCACTTGCTTATTTAGCAGTGCACAACTATGTTTTGGTGAAATTTTTGCCCCATGTGCGTACACAGTGCCGCACATGCGGATCATCTTATTTTTATTTTATTTTATTTTATTTTTTGAAGTACAACACAGATTTTTTTTATGTTTGTATTTTTATTTTTTTTACTTTGTAAAATTGAACAAGTATGAAAACTATTTTTTTTTTTATATATATTTTTAAATTGAACAAGTATAACCCTTTTTTTTTATTTTTAAAAAAACACAGAAAATAAACATGAAAGCATGCTTCTTTTTTTTTTTTTTTAACTAACTCTCAGCACCTAACAAAAGGCACCAGAGTTATGGCATAAAGTTGCCACTTCAGAATCCCCCAAGTAATAAAACCTAGCGTAGTTTATAGCCTTCGGGCTAGTACAACCCAAATATACTTAACTATTTCTACCTTCAATTGACATCCGGAATAAATATAGCACAAAAGAACATACGGAATGCCCACTAAAGGTATAATCTTCACGCGAAAACCACGGGTACTACTTTTCTCCCTAACTGTGTTTGTAACTTTCCCTATTCTCCAACAGGGTGACAGACTAGGTTGATTCAGTATTCAGAATCGAGGCGCATAAAGCTACCTCAACCTATGGGGCTGCCATACAGAGTTCAAGCCGAGGTAGTTTTGAAGCAATCTCCATACCCCTGGGGATTTAAACCAGACTCTAGTCTCGGAAATCCCAAACCTTTGTATTCTAGGCTTTGCCATTCGAACTCTAGTTTCCACCGTCTTAGTTAGTCTCCTAGGAACGGTTAGGTGGCTATACCAGACCGTCAGATGCCGTTTGGGCACGACTAACACTAAAGGAATTACACCTTTAGAGGATTTAAACTCTCCTAGACGCAAATAAAGCATAACGAGAATAAAGAAAAACAGAATAGCATAGAAAGGAAAGAAAAGAGAATAAGGAATCAATCTATCAATCATAATAAAATGGGTCCATCAAACCCCTGGGTAAAGGAAAATGATCCTTTCTAGTCGAGGAATTTAGTCTCCTATAATCAATGCACACTCGCCACCCAGTAGTGGTTCGTGTGGGAACTAACTATCCTCCCTCATTCTCAACAACAGTGATACCCGATTTCTTGGGCACCACTTGTGTGGGACTCACCCACTTGCTATCTGAGATGGGGTATATAATACCCACATCCAACAATTTTAATACCTCCTCAACTGACCCATCAATATCAAAATTTTCGAACCCAAAATGAGCTAGACAAGCCTCTAAAGGGTCCTCTACAAGAATGGAGGGCAAAGCCTCCTCCACAATCTCATCCACAACATCTACTAATAAACACTCCTGTCTCTCATGAGGTTGTTGGGATGCTTGGAAAACATTAAGTTTCACTTGCATGTTGCCAAATGAAACTTCCATAACTCCGGTCCGACAATTGATGCATGCATTGGCCGTAGCCAAGAAAGGTTGACCTAAGATCACCGGGATTTGTTTCTTAGAATTGGCTACCGGTTCCATATCTAACACCAAAAAGTCAACAGGGAAGTAGAACCTATCAACCTTAACTAGCACATCCTCAATCATGCCACATGGCACTCTGAGGGACCGGTCATCCAATTGAAGAGTGACAGTAGTGGGCTTTAACTTGCCAAGCCCAAATTCCTCGTACACAGAGTACGGCAATAAATTGACACTAGCCCCTAAATCTAATAAGGCCCTATCAATGAAATGGTCTCCTATAATGCATGCAATGGTTGGGGCACCCGGGTCCTTAAGCTTAGGAGGCGTGTCATTCAACAAGATGAAGCTTACTTGCTCCGTGAGTAGGACCTTTTGGGACACATGTGTCCTAGATTTACACTTTTGCATACAAAGGTCCTTCAGAAATTTGGCATATGATTGTACTTGCTTAATCGCCTCCAACAGGGGGAGGTTGATTTTTACCTGTTTAAAGACATCCATCATTGCCTCCATAGATGCCGCCTTCTTATTAAAAAGGGACGGTGTATCAAGGCATTGGGGAAAGGGTGCCTTAGGCACATATGGAGTGCTAGGGACTAAGTCATCCCTCTTAAGTGTTTCCCCATCACCCTTGCTCTCATTAGGTGTACCCCCGTGGTCACCCTTCTTAACTCTAGTTGCATCTGGCGCAACTGACTGAGGCTCTAACTCCCTACCACTTCTCAAAGCAACCACCGCCTGCACTTGCTCATGTTGCTTACCATTCCCACCCGAACTCTCTGCCCTGTATTGTCCCTTAGGGTTGGCCACAGTTTGACTTGGTAATTTTCCCTCCTCTCTCCGATTCATGTTGTTAGCCATTTGACCCAATTGGGTCTCTATCTTGGCAATAGAGTGAGTGTGGGAGTGAACTATCGGTGCTAACCCCTTAAGTTCTGAGAGAACTTCCAATACCTGAGTCTCAAAGGCAGAGTTGCCCTGAGGAACAGGCGGGGGTTGTGGTTGCTGGTACGGTTGTGGGGGTCGATAAGGTTGCGGTGGTTGGTAGGATGATTGGTTGGCAAAATTATTGAAATTCTGCCTTGGTGGTGGAGGATTGTAAGAAGTGCCTTGTGAAGGGGGTCTCCATGAGAAATTATAGTGATTTCTCCATCCCGGATTATATGTGTTGGAGTATGGGTCATTACCCGGGTTGGAGAATCCTTGAGCCACATTCACATGCTCTTCGACTAACTCCGGAAATTGTGATGCCGAAGGGCACTCACTCAAGTCATGAGGAGGGCTCGCACATATAACACATGCCTCACGGAATTGAGGCTGATCTTGTTGGGTAGGGGCATGTCCTGTAGCTAATAAGTGGTCTATCTTGCGGGATAGTGCCTCTACTTGTTGGGCTAACTCTAAGTTTTGCCCGACCTCATAAATGTCCCCTCTTTTCGGGGCTCCAACTACTGGTTGCCGGACTTGCCGGGCTGCGAAGGCATGGTGAAGGGAATTATCACTTAGGTTCTCAAACAATTGCCATGCCTCTGCATCATTTTTAGACATGAATGTCCCACCACAGGACGAATCCACCATTTGGCGGTGCGGCTCAATTAAGCCATAATAAAATGTTTGAACAAGTTGCCAATCAGGCACTTGGTGGTGGGGACACTGTTGGAGAAGGTCTCGAAGTCTTTCCCACGTCTCATGGAATTTCTCGCCATCCATTTGAGCAAAGTTTGTGATGGCTCGCCTAAGTTGGTTGGTTTTACCTATGGGAAAGTACTTCTCCAAGAACTGTTATTGTAATTGGTCCCAAGTTGTGATTGAATTAGCAGGTAAGGAATTTAGCCAGTGTTTGGCTTTATCCTTTAACGAGAATGGAAACAATCGCAACATTAAGGCCTCATTTGTGAAATTCTGGATCCTCACTGTCGAGCAAATTTCAGAAATTCATTCAAATGCTTATAAGGGTCATCATGAGTTAGTCCATGGAATGATGAGAGCATTTGTATGGTGCTGGACTTAATCTCATAATGAGCAGCAGTGGTGTTGGACAATTGGATGCATGATGGTGATGTATATGCAGTGGGTGTAAAATAATCATTAAGTGTCCGGTTGGGCACATTCGGGACATTAGGATCTGCCATCTCTAATGGCTCAATGTATGAATATGAATATTCAAGCCTAGGAACACGGGCAGAGGCCCTAAGTCTTCTAAGGGTCCTTTCTAGTTCAAGGTCCAAATACCACAATTCAGGGCAACAAGAACGACGCCCGTGCATACACTACCCACACACACACAATAAGTTCGACTCGGTGCACTAAGTTACGAAAACAGAATGCTAAAAGAGAAATACTCACAGCGGTTTAACGAAAACGCTTTACTCGTCTTGCGGGTGCTTGGCGTGTAGACGTTGTCTCCAACCCCCAATTGAGCTTTGACTTTCGTTTTAGCACTTTGGTGCTTTGCTGGTGAGTGTTTGCTTCTGTTTACTCACTTTAGTACTGCGGTTTTTTTTTTTTTTTTTTTTTTTAAGCTCGGTTGCGCTCCGCTTGCACTTCAATGATAGCTCCAATTTCAAACGCTCTGCACACTTAGCAACACCAAAAGCATAAAATCCTAAACTAAAAATTAAAATAAGAATGTAACTTTAAATTAACTAATTTTGCCAGAAGTCCCCGGCAACGGCGCCAAAATTTGATGGGTCGTTGAACACACCAAAATTAAATACTAAACTATACCAAATTCTTTTAGAATAATGGCAAGTCCAGGTATCGATCCACATGGACTATTGTGAAATTAAACTAATTTAATTGTTAAATTCCTAAATTAACTTTGATAAAAAGATTGATTGTTCATAACCTAATTTAATAACAAATAAATTAAACTAAGGAATTAGATTATCAATAATAAATGAAATTGTGTATACTGAATTGGGGAAAAAAACTAGGGCAAAGAGTCCACCACTAGCCACGTAATTAAGGTTTCCAATTGAAATCAATTATGCTATGGTTTGAACGGATTAATGCTTCGCAACTACAAGCTCAAAGCATTTAACAAGAAGATCATCACATTCAATGTACGAGCACGAACCATATCAAGTAATACGAATCGTTCACTCTAAACTAAGGTAGTGATACGACTCGTTCCTCGTAGCATGGTTCGTCTCATACCTTGAATGTGAATGAATAGAAAACTCATGTATGGATAACATTCAACAATCACCGAAAGTCAAATATTCGAAGAAATAATGAAAAATATATAAAATAAACTTCTAAATCACCATACAAATGTTCAAACCTTTACATAATTAAAAATAAAAAAGAAAACTAAATAATTACATGGCTAGGGTTTCATCAAAACCCTAGAAAAGGAGACTAGCCACTCATGGAGGAGTGGAAGGAGGTAAATGGAGAAGAAACCACCATGGGAGACATCCTTGAAGCTTTTTGTTTCTCTTTCCTTCCAAACCCTAGCCTCTCCCTTTAGGTTAAAACAAGTTCAGAACCCTAGAAAAGCCTTTTCCTTTTCTTTTTATACTTCTACTCACTTCCAAACAGGTTTAAAACATCGGTTTGACTTTTCCAGAAAAAGTCAACTCTATCCAAATTTTGTCTTTTTGCCCATTTTATGCTCCGACGATGTACAACCTGATTGACATTCAACACACATAAAGTATACAGTTTGACCAGCAAGTGAAGTTAAGAGATTTTAATTAACGGCCTCAATGATGTATAATTCGGCCTTAATCAATCGGGTTCCCAGTTTGGGAGTTAGAGTCGAATTTCGGTCTAGGCAAACTAGTTCCTTAAGAAACTTGAATTCCAAGTGTTGACGCCCCAAAATCACCAAACGACGTCGATTTAGCATGAAACTTGGCACACACGACCGCTTAGGCACGAGAGACTTGTGGGAGAAGACGGGGCTCGAATCGGGTTCCCAGTTTGGGAGTTAGAGTCGAATTTTAGTCTAGGCAAACTAGTTCCTTAAAAAACTTGAATTCGAGGTGTTAACGCCCCAAAATCACCAAACAGCGTTGGTTTAGGACGAAGGTTGGCACATACGACCGCCTAGGCACGAGAGACTTGTGGGAGAAGACGGGGCTCGAATCGGGTTCTCGAATTGGGAGTTAGAGCCGGATTTCACTTTAGGCAAACTAGTTCCTTAAGAAATTTGAATTCGAGGTGTTAACGCCCCAAAATACCAAACGGCGTCGGTTTAGCACGAAACTTGGCACACACGACCGCCTAGGCACGAGAGACTTGTGGGAGAAGACGGGGCTCGAATCGGGTTCCCGGATTGGGAGTTAGAGCTGGATTTCACTTTAGGCAAACTAGTTCCTTAAGAAATTTGAATTCGAGGTGTTAACGCCCCAAAATCACCAAACGGCGTCGGTTTAGCACGAAACTTGGTACACACGACCGCCTAGGCACGAGAGACTTGTGGGAGAAGACGGGGCTCGAATCGGGCTCCCAGTTTGGGAGTTAGAGTCGGATTTCGGTCTAGGCAAACTAGTTCCTTAAGAAACTTAAATTCGAGGTGTTGACGCCCCAAATTTACCAAACGGCGTCGATTTAGCACGAAACTTGGCACACACGACCGCCTAGGCACGAGAGACTTGTGGGAGAAGAAGAGACTACAATCGGGTTCCCGGATTGGGAGTTAGAGCCGGATTTCACTTTAGGCAAACTAGTTTCTTAAGAAACTTGAATTTGAGGTGTTAACGCCCCAAAATCACCAAACGACGTCGGTTTAGCACGAAACTTGGCACACACGACCGCCTAGGCACGAGAGACTTGTGGGAGAAGACGGGGCTTGAATCGGGTTCCCGGTTTGGGAGTTAGAGTCAGATTTCGGTCTAGGCAAACTAGTTCCTTAAGAAACTTAAATTTGAGGTGTTGACGCCCTAAAATCACCAAACGGTGTCGGTTTAGCACGAAACGTGGCACACACGACCGCCTAGGCATGAGAGACTTGTGAGAGAAGACGGGACTTCAATCGGGTTCCCGGTTTGGGAGTTAGCTGGATTTCGGTCTAGGCAAACTAGTTCCTTAAGAAACTTGAATTCGAGGTGTTGACCCCCCAAAATCACCAAACGACGTCGGTTTAGCACGAAACTTGGCACACACGACCGCCTAGGCACAAGAGACTTGTGGGAGAAGACGGGACTCCAATCGGGTTCCCGGTTTGGGAGTTAGAGTCGGATTTCGGTCTAGGCAAACTAGTTCCTTAAGAAACTTGAATTCGAGGTGTTGACCCCTCAAAATCACCAAACGACGTCGGTTTAGCACGAAACTTGGCACACACGACCGCCTAGGCACGAGAGACTTGTGGGAGAAGACCGGACTCCAATCGGGTTTCCGGTTTTGGAGTTAGGGCCGGATTTCTGTCTAGCCAAAACTATTTACTAAACTATCTCTTTGTAATTATATAGTAGTTAATTTTTTATGTTTTTCTATAATTAAAATATTAACACAATTATATTGTCATTAATTATTTTTATTTTGTTATTTTCAGATATTTTCTGAGTAGCAGTTTGCTTCTTATGGAATGCGGGTGTGTAAAGATTATGACCAACTTTTGTTTTTGTAACCCACGAAAGAATCATGACGAAAACTTTTGTTTTTGATTTACGTTTTTTAGATTTGTGAACAACATTATGTATGTATTATGCAACATTATGTAGTGGGATAATTTTTATTGTTATGAATTTTTATTTATGTATTGTTATGAATGGAACAACATTATGAATTTTCATTATGTGCCAACTTTTGTTTATGTATATATTTATATTATTATGTAATTATCGGTTTTTTTTTTTTGTTGTTATTTTTCATTTAATATAAGTTATTTTCATATTTTTAATAATTTTATTACAGTTTTTTTTTTTTTTCCTTGAGACGGCACCACACACACCGTCTCAAAAAGAAAATGGAACCAGGGTTTTTTGCGACGGCAGTAATGCTGTCGCAAAAGATAGGGGAATTGGTTGAAAAGGAAGACCTTTAGCGACGGTGTTATTTCCGTCGCCAATAGTACTTTAGCGACGGCATCAGGTGCTGTCTCAAATAACCTTTAGCCACGGTATTTTTGCTGTCGCAAATAACCCTTTTAGCGACGGCAACACAATGCCGTCTAAAAAAAACTCAGATTTTCACGCGTTAATGGCGACAGAATTTTTTCGTCGCAAAAAGGCATTTTTGCCGTCGCAAAAAAAAGGCAACGGCGTTATGCCATCGCTAAAACCTTTTTGCAACCCCTTTTGTTGCGACCCCCCACTTGCCGTCGCAAAAAGCCAGTTACCGTCCCAAAAAACCTTTTGAAACGACGTTTTTGGTATTTGCGACGGCATTTTGCCGTCGCAAAAAAGCAATTTTTTTGTAGTGAGTCATCATACAAACTTATTTTGTGTTAGTTAACTTGTATATTATTTGAAATGTAATGACATTTTTTTTAATAAATAATGCTAGCACTTTCTTGGTTATAAAATTCTATTTGGTTTTGTTTTTAAAATCTATTTTTCGAATTTTTTTTAAGAAACTAAAAATTAAATTGGTGAAAAAAATTAAAAATACATCATTTTTATATAATTTTATCTTTTGGAATGGTAGAAATAATTTTTTAAAATTAAAATTTTTTTGATATTTATTTTTGTTAAATTAGTTTTTTTTTTTCAAAAATTAAACATGGCGACAACATTGATGACATTATTTTAATCAATCCATTAAATCAAAAAATTCAAAAATTAAAAATATTTCATATATTAAACATATCGATTATACATTAACAGCCTAATAACCATCCATTACATGATAATCATAAAAAAATACTCCATCCGTTCCATTTTGTTATTGGTCCACAATTCCATTTTGGGATGTCCCAAAATTATAATCCCATTTGAAAAGTCAAAGTAAAAAACATTTGATTTTCCAAAACTACCTTTTTAAGTAATTATAAATATATTAAAATTTTAAAAAAATAGGGACATTAGTGGAAAAATATTTTGAAATTTAAATTTAAGCATAATGATTACATGCCTCATTTAAAAAGTTAAAGTTAAAATTTTAAAAATAATTTTTTGATATTTATTTTTATCAAACTATTTTATATTTTATTAAATTTATGACTTTGCCTTAAAATGGAACATTTTCCGATTGCAAAATAAACGATGTTTTCAATTGTCATTATTTAAAAGGAGATTCAAAATTTAAAATTAAATATATCACATCACAATTAAAAGATTAGGAATCAAAATAACATGAATATCAAACTATAAAGATTTACTAATAAGGTTAACAATAAAAAATTATTTAAAATTTATCTATATTATATTAAAATATGTAGTATAAAGGTTGCCAGGTCGGCCCCTATGTTTTTGAGTTTGCCCTCAAAAGCTAATTATGTAGACTTGTTATGATGTCGGTCGTTAGCGAAGGTGGTGAGTTTGAAAAAGAATTTGTATTTGAGTAGTCTTTTGATTTTATGGTTTGTGTTTGGTTTGATTGGAAGCTTCAAATTGATTGACGTTTCAAGTTCTTACAACCGATATAGAAGATTTGCTTCATCCGAGACAAGCTCAAGCGCGAGTCTTTCTTCATGGTATTTTTTCCCTCAATTCATGATAGTCATAAATACCAAGTTATTAACATACATTCATAATTCTAGCTTTTGTTCAACAAATTTAACCTAAAGCAAACAAGGTTTAAGTTAATAATCACAAATCAAAATAATGGGAAAAAAATAAGCCTAAAGAAGATCTAACTTGTACATCTACTAACCAGTAACTCTAGTAGAGCTTTGACATACTTTACACCTTAGTTGCATGAAGTCGGGATGGGAAGGAGGGCATATACAAGTTTCTAAGGTTAGGAACACCTATGGGAGCGTGTGTATAGTTTATATACTGTGCTATATGGACTCTTTTATTTCTCCTAAAGTGCCCGTGTCCACCGGATATGACAAGGGTAAGGGAGTGTGATATATGTCCTAACACCCGTACCCAATTTAGATACTTAGATTATTTAATTTGTTACAATATTCGAAGAAAAAAGAAACACACCTTTGTTAGTGAAGCAATATTTTCAGCATCTCACATGAATTAGTGATAGAAATTTCATATTTTTCTTGAATTCTATTTAATTTCTATTATATTTCTACATAATTTATAATATTTCATCTGAGAATACTATACAATATGCAATATATGTGTGTATATAACGTGTCCCCATACTCATATCCAGTTTTGAATAGGTATCCCAAGATCCTAAGGTTTAAGTTTATGAAGGTCTGACGCTTGGATACACACACATACCTGATACTCATACCCGAGTTCATGTAACATAGTTTATATATTAAATATATTAACATATTCTTTTATTTATTTATTTATTTTGCTTAGTTGTAATATATGTGTTAAAATATGAATTATTATTGGAGATTGATGTCAACTACAAATTGCCTTGTTAAGTATAAATGATTATGTAAATAGAAAGTATTAAAATAAGCTTTAAGTTTATTTTCTTTTGTTTATTTGAGATTTGTATATTTGTTAGGTTCTATCTTAATTGGGAGCGAGTTTATTCTTCTACAAGAGCGAGTTGTTTACAAGTTTCTTACTTGAGAGTGAGGCAAAATCGCGTTTCTAAGTTAGAAACATCACCCAAGTAAGAGTTTCCTGCTATTAAGTTTCATATCGAAGTTGTCAAATTGTGAATGTATCTC
Organism: Camellia japonica; assembly: GCA_030407325.1. Classification (NCBI taxonomy): domain Eukaryota; kingdom Viridiplantae; phylum Streptophyta; class Magnoliopsida; order Ericales; family Theaceae; genus Camellia; species Camellia japonica. The sequence goes on along the minus strand of JAPPVO010000059.1, from coordinate 199,967,972 downwards.
AAATTTAAAGATTCGGTTATAATTTATAAATTACATATAAAAATAATCTATATAATTTGATATTAAAGATATATATATATATATTATAAATATGAAAATTTTCAGTATAAATCAATGAAAATCATGTTTTGAAAGTGAACATATGGTTGTAATAGGTAAAGACATTTGCATCTATGACAAAAGACATTGGTCAGATCCTATGATCCTATTTTACATTATTGATTATGTTTTGTTTTATAACATGATGTTGATTCATGTTCTTTTATGAACTATAAAAAACAATTTATTTACAAGTGTAAATCTCTGTTGGATAAAAAAGACATTATTCAATAAAAGCTTCATAAATTGGGTTATTATAGCATGTCTCTTTAAAGTGGAAATGAAATTTGTGTGAGTGATTTTCTGATCACACTGCCTATCTTAGTGATTCAACTGTAGAGCACAAGCAGAATAGATGGCACAAATAACAACACAAAGACACAGAGAATTTAACGTGGTTCGGCAATAATTGCCTACGTCTACGGGAGGCCGAGGTAATTCACTATTGAATGAATGGTAAAAATTACAATTAACTCTCTGTAATTCTCTCACTCTCTAAGCATGTAATCGAAAGTGTTATAATTAGCTTGTAGTTGTATCTGCTCTGTTCAGAATGATCTCCCCCCCCTTCTTCTTCTCAACCTCTCCATATATACCAGAAAAGTTAATGGAATGGTCGCCAGCTTTTGAGCTGGCTGCCAGCCCACTGTTACGCTTTTGGCAGCTTTCCAGGTAAAAGCTCTTCATGGCTTCATATGGCCTCTAGTGGCCTCATGGCCAACTCACATGGCCTCAAGGCCAGGTAGTTGGTGAAGTGCTGGCCTCATAGCTGTACATCCACCTAACCAAGATAATATTTTGTATTAGCAGGTATGGTCGATCTCACAGTTACCTCGGCTTAATTCTTCTGAGGGTAGCTCGGCCTTTGGAAGTGAGGCCGAGGTATGGGAAAAAAGAGGCCTTTACCCCGGATTAAGATATCTTCGGAAATAACCTCGGCAAACCTTAGATTACTTCAGCAAAAACTTACCGTGACACGTGGAACCTCGGCTGACACGTCAGCGTCACCTTGCCACGTGTTGATACACAAAAATATAACCCCACAAAATTCATCACGAGTCTTTGATTTTTCATTCTCCGATTTTCATCTCCAATATTCTCCTAAAGGGCCCATTATACAGAATACCACATCATCACATCTTTTCAATTCGGTCACTAGCATCCAAAATATTCCTTTTGCAAGGAGAAACCTATTGATGAAATTGAAACGATTGCTTGGTGTATCAAACTGAATCATGCAGTACGTATCACAACTCCTACAATTTTGATGCGATTCCTGTTTCATCGATTGATGCTCTAGAGATACGGATCGATTGCTTGGTGTATCAAACTGAATTGTGTGATATGTATCATGAATTGTATGATTCACCAATAACAAAGCTTCACATATAGTTGTTGTGTCTTTGACACTCTGATTTCTAGAAAACTTTGTATTAATTTATCTTCCCATTAGTACCTACATGATTCTATCTTCATAATCATTTTCGAGGATCCCTCTATTGTGTTTTTGCCAAACCTGTTAGATAAGAGCTACTATAGCCATCCAATGAACAACTGGATCTCATGTTCCATTGTACTGGACAAAATAACAGCTGCATAACACTGAATCTTTTATAGAAATTGAGTTGAGGAGGAACAAGTGGTCATAAGACTCGACCTTGCTTTCTGCAAAAAAACACTAGTAGCTTTAGTCAAAATGCCTTTATAGTTAAGTGATCTTGGGAAGCCAATTTATTAATAATAGCCAGCCTTATAAATAAATGTCATAGAATATGAGGCCATAGTGCAGACTGGATTAGATTGGATAACATTCCTATGATTGTGTATCCTATCCCATGTCTGGATTGGTTGAAGATTATAAAGAGGGATTGACAAATCCAATTAATTTTTTAATTTAGCCAATTAGTCCGAACCTCTCATTAGTCTCTCATTGTGTGTCCTGCCTACCTCTTGGGATTCAGTAGTCCACGATAGGAGATACCATGTCCGAGTGGATAATTAGCCCATACACTAATTTTTTGTTGCCGAATGTTGGATTATGTATTTTGTTCGATTATTAACATAAAACAGCCTTGAGGAATATGGACACCGAAATATTCCAACCTCATGGCCTGGGTGTAGTAAAGTTACTTGGCAGTCGTAACCTTAAGCTCTTTCAGTTTTTTAGTGTTAGATGCAGGCCATGGCCTCTCTAATGTTGAGAAATAATGCTCTGTACTTCATATACTTGCTCTAAACCTGCTTCATAAATCACACTCTCCGCATTTATCAATTAATGAGCCCATTAAAGTGCCAGTTTTTAAACCAGGGTAGCTTCATTTTAGTGCAATCTATAAACATGGGGGGTAGTCTGCCATACCATAGCAACGAGAGGAAGAATAGTGTCATGATCAACCTGGATTTTTTTTTTTTTTTTGAAGGTATTCTGTTTTTTTTTTTTTTTTCCCTCTCTTTGTACTAGATATCAACACAATTGCAGGTAAGTGCTTGGATTTTTTAGCAGTAAAAAAATTTAGCTTCTGAGTAGTAAAAATTATCGAATTATTCATGGTCAACCAATACACTCCAGCTTCCTAAGAACATACTTATGACTTTCATCCGGTGTTGTTATTGCTCTAAGTAATCAAAATGTCAAGGATCAACAATACCTTAATAGAATCTGAAGCATTGTTTCTATATATTTTTTGGAGTCCTACACAGTAGACACAAAGCCCTTTCCATTTTATTTGTTTAAACATCTAGTGTGTGAACTATTTGATTTTGTAATTGTACCTTGAATCTCAGCAATTCCAAATCCTTCAGTTCTAGTTATCTTTCCCATATATATGGAAAATGATCTAGTCTCTATGGCCATAATGCTAGCGTCTTCCAAGGGAGTGGAGTCTAGCTTTGGCTCCACCTTTAAGGGGGCGGTGCTGGCATGGTCCTAGTCTCTCTAGGTGGCACTGAAGTCGATCTCTCTTACAAGCTAGAGTTTGAATGCTTCTCCAACTGTGAAGCTTTGATCAGTGACCTTGGTTGTCACGCAATATGGGAGCCACTCTCCTATGCATTAAAGACAAAGCACACTAACAATGATTAAGCAATCAAAAAGTCCACCTTGGCCTTTTCTATGACAATAGTCCGAAGGCTTATGGACAGATTTTGCAGGCTATGAAAAGACACAGCTAGCTGGTTCATTAAAACTGGCAAGGGATTGTCACATCCCTTGTAGCGCTTTAAAATTTCACCAAGTATCCTTATAAAAATTAAAGAAATGTTTGTAATTGTTTTGTCCTTCTATTTTTCTTGTGTGTTTATTTTCCCCTCCCCTATTTTTCTCATCATCCTTATTCCTATGTGACTTTTCTTATTGTTTGCACAAATTCACGCTGATTTGATTCATGAACCCAAACATCCACCCCGCAACATCCAAAAAGGGAGAAGGAGGGCTGTTATCTAAATCATAGAAAAGTTGTAGGTCAATAATAAAAGGAGTGGTCCTGGCTTCCCTAAAAATCAGAGGGTTGGGGATACCTGAGTTATCAAAAAAATAAATAAATAAATAATAAAAGGAGTGGTGCTTTTATTTTATCTAAATCATTTCCAAACGTCCTGTTCCAAAACCAACATGATAGTAAATAAAATAGATAAATCTCCAGGGCTAGTTGATGTTCATACGAGTCATGTTACAAGGTCATTTTTATCGGTAATATCTGGATGGCTCGACACCTACCGCATGGGTTTTAGGGCTTACACCATGGACACTCAAGCCAACTTAATTCTGTTTTAACATCCCCTCATAGCTTTACCACTTTATTTACTTTTTTCAATAGCACAAAAGTATGATTCCAAAATATTTTTTTCCAAAACAATGTAAATGCTCCAAGACATAATACAAGAATTTCCAAAACCTCTTTTCAAAACATACAGTTTTAATTTTTAAAATCTATTACATGTTCCATGATATGAATGATTTCAAATTGCCTAACCCACATGCAATTTCTAACACACAACAATGCTATCCTCTATTGATAGCCAAAACAGCTATCTCTAATGCAGTAATTAAAAAATAACAATACAGATATACAATCCAGTAGTTTAAAAAATCACCTTTCTAAAACATTTCCAAAAGAGTATTTGATACTCAATATTTTCCAAAAATCTCATCATACTTTTCCAACCAAATTCATGTTCCAAAACATACCAAATTCCCAAAATCAACATTATTTAGGATCTTTCCACAAATTGGGGTTTTTCTCTTTTAGAATATCACATGCAAGTTTGTATATCAAAAATAGATTTAATAGCAAAATCATAACCAACAATCCCCAATTTGGACAAACCATACCCACAAAACATACTCCAAAATCAATCTAAGTACCATAAGATCTATATACCAAAATATACCACAAATACACCAACGAACTCATATCGAGTTAAGGAAATAAACCTTACCTCTTGAAGCGAAGAGGAGACAATTTGGAAAAACTACCGGCGACGAAAAGACGATCTGGTCAAATTAAATGGAAGCCCTCGCCAAGCTCTACGTTTTTGTTTAAGGGACTAGGGATAGAAAGTGGGTAAAAATAGATGAAACCTAAGCTTGAAAAGGGTCAACAATGGCGAGAGAGAGAGAGAGAGAGAGAAGATTTGAAAAAGTGATGTTTTCCATGCACTCACTGCTTATATTGACGGACAGACCGCGGCCGCGAATAGCTAGACGAAACATGGTCGTGGGCACGACCACAAACACCACGAGTGCGATCTACCAAGCAACGCAGTCACGGGCATGACTTGCTTAGCCGCGGCCTAACACCTCGGCCTCTCGCGGCCCACAGACCCAAGCCCCAACCCAAGGGACCTGAGAGTTAGTTTTGATTGCGACCTTGTCGCGGCCCATTAGCAGGCGCGACCTCCAGCCATGCCCATCGCGGGCGTGATGATACTGGTTGCGGGCTCGACCAATTTAGTCTAATAATTTATTTATTTAATTTAATATTTTTTTTTTTTTGGCAAAGTTTCTTTTTTATAAATTTTGAGTTAATAGGTTTAAGTTTTAGGCTATCCTCAATTTAGGCAGAGGATGCAGTTTTTTTTTTATTATTATTATTTTTCGGTTTATATAAAAAATAATTTGGAAATATGAAAATAAGTAGCATTTTTACTCTTCTTTTTAAAAAATTATTTTAATATGGTGTTACATCACTTGTAAATTTGTAAATTGACTATTACCGTCATGCAATTTTGTTTTGTTTTTTTTTTGTTTTTGGCTTATTCATACACATGAGGGTATTTTGATAATTCCATTCGTTGACTTATTTCAACTTCTCAAATTTATTTTTATTTTTTTATTTTTTTGTGTGTGTGTGTTCAAATATGCTGGCTTTTAACTTTTTGAAAAATAAGCCAAAAACAAGCTTTTTTATTTCTTCAAAAAGCAGGCCTTAAAAATTAATTTGGTGAAAGAGAACAGTAGTAGAGAGAGAGAATACAGAAGTGGCTTCGAATGTGGTGCAGAAAAAGGAAGAGAGTAAAAGTGATGATAAACAAAGATCGATGGTCAATTGAGAGAGTTGTCTAGTATATGTGGAAAAGGTAAGGAAACAAACGTCAAATAAAAGATTCGATCATAGGGTTTGATTTAATTACAATGTTGACAACTGCTTGATGAATTGAATCTTAAATTGTAATGAACACGTAGCGGTAGGAAAACAATGGGACAGGGAGTTAGGACAAAAACAAAAATAAGGACATATGACTCCAACCCTAAATTTATAGCTAAAATGGATAAATTATTGGAATTGGAATCATTTCAAAATTTAATTATTTAAAAAAAAAATTCAAAGGTTTTGCTTATTATAATCTAGTAGTTTCTTCTTCTTCTTTTTCACATATGACCTAACATATGTTTGGCTTGTTCTGTGTTTTTTTTTTTTTTTAATAATTTGTTTTTTTGTTTTCCATTTTTTAGTGCTTTTTTTTTAATAAATATTTTACGTAATAATATTTTTTAAAATTTTTGTAAATACATCAACCAAGATACACTTAAAAAATATTAATATTTGTGAAAAAAATATTTTTAAAAAACCACTAAGAATCAGTAATTTTTTTGTATTTTATTGTATTCAATGAATTTTTAAAAAAATTGTATAAAAATTTTATAACTTTCAAGTATATCAAGATTAAATGAATCTAAAATTTTTAAAATATTTAAACAAATCACTAAAAATACAAAAAATACGAATTCAAAACTCATAAAATTGTTATAAAAAAAAAAAAATCCAAACCAAACCAAACAAAGTACATAACTAAATCACATAAAAGTATCTCCAACTCTTCAATAATTTTGTGAAATATTTATCAAATCAATAAATAGTCATTTCTTTCATCAAATTAAAAACTAATCAAAAACTCATCAAATTTAAATTTGACAAAAAATTTAAAAGATGAAACATTGGAGAAAATTTATTTTTTTTCCCAACAAATTTGATGCAACGATAAATTTGCCATTCGAAGAATTTTTTAATAATATTTTGATGAAAATTTGGCAAAAGAATTAGAATAATTCATATCAAATCAAGAAAAAAAAAAAATTGGGTCAAATTTATAATCAAACTAAATAATAAAATTTATGAAGAATTGGAGATACTCTTAAAAATATATATATATGTGAAATAATATGAGTGAATTCATATATTTTATAATAAATTCTATCATGTAATGTGTAAGACTATAATTATCTTATGTGATTAGCTCGATGTAATAGTATTTTTGGTATGATAAATGATGTTTTATTCATATTTGTTAGTAAGGTTTTAAAAATCGGATCGGACCGGTCGGTTCAACCGGTTGAACCGGTGATCAGATGGAGTTCCGGTCCGGTCAGCCTTCCTAAACCGGCCATCATAAAAAACCGGGATATTTAGTAAAAACCGTTCAACCCTCACCGATTAAACCGGCAAACCGGTTGACCCGGTCACGGGTCAATCGAACCGGTCCGGTTTGCTTGTCTATATATAAATAAAAAATTTTCGGATCTTATTTTATTTTTGTTCTTCATTCTCAGCGGCAGTGGCTAGGGCTTCCCGAATCCCTTCTTCACACAGGTACTCTTCTCTTCTCTTCCTCTTCATTCATTTCCGATCTGTATCTCTATTTTTTTCCACCATTAACTGATTGCATTGATGGATCATGGATCTTTGATCTCTTTTTTTTTCTTCACTTCTTTTATTTTCAGATCTTCCGACAGCCGATCTTTGATCTTTGATCTCTATTTTGGGTCCACACTTGACATAACCAAAATCAACACTTGATTAAATCAACACAGGTATCTCCGAATCGAAGGCTACGAACTCTGTTTTTTTCCTTCACTTGATTTGAATCAACACACACACAGGTATCTCAAATAAAACAAGAGAAGGCTCTGTTTTTTTTTTTTTTAGAGAGGAGAAGAAGATGAAATTTATTATGCTCTGTTTAGGATGAAATTTAAGTTGGATGCTTTCATAATTTTTATTACTATGATTGTTGTTTTTGATGGCTAAATTTTCATCTTTAATTTGTTGTTAGTATGTGAAGTGTTATGGCTTATATTCAGGAATTTTTTTTTTTTTTTTTTTGAAGTATAGAAAAATATCACTAAAAATATTTAAGAATTTTTTTAAAAAAAAATCGAAAATTTAATATTTAAATTATTAATTTATATTTTTAAAAAAAATATTTATGACGTAATTATGACGTCACGGTTCGATCCGGTTCAACCCACCGGTTGAACCGGTGACCCGTCCACCCGATCATTTTTCCGATTTGTTCACGGGTCCGATTTTTAAAACCTTGTTTGTTAGGTTATGTAAATGTAAATATCTAGGAATAATTCGTTTTTGAGTTTTATAATAAAATAAACAATGAATTTTTAATTTTATCAATTTAAATTATAATGTTTTGATTTATTTTAAATTTAAATATTTGACTATTTTTATTAAGTAAAATTGTCAGAAAAATAATATTTTAGAATGTATAAAATATATTTTTTATTAAATTTAATAATTAAAAGACTAATTTTTTTATCGATTTTATTTAACGAAAATAAACAAATAAATTAAATTAAAAAATAAAATATAAATTTTAAATTAACAAAATTTAAAAATTATAATTTATTTTGTTACAAGATTGAAATTTTAGATTTTTTTTTTTTTTTAAATTTTTTTTCCAAATATGTATATAGTAATTGGGCGAACACCCGGCAACGGGTGTTCCTCTAGTTTGCCCTAAAAAGTTACATTCGACTTTGCGAGTGAACGCTGAGACTATTATTCTTCTTCAGCATCCAAGAAGCCCTTTGCATCTGCTGTATAGCTGGTTCAAGATTTGTTGTTTTTGTTAATTTTTTGTTTGGAGACACAGAAAATGCTGGACATAAATCTTTTCCGGGAAGATAAGGGTCACAATCCGGAAATTATACGCGAATCTCAGCGCCGGAGATTCGCAAACGTCGATCTTGTCGATGAGGTCATTGCTCTTGACAAAGAATGGCGACAGCGTAACTAATCTATCTCACGATTCTTCTACTTTTTTATTTTTTATTTTATTTGAATTTTTTAAATGAGTTTAGGTGTTGATTATATTTGTGTGTATGATGATGAAACTTCGTATGGTTGTTTAGGTCAATTTGAGTACGATGGTCTCAGGAAAGATTTAACAAGATTAACAAAGAAGTCGCCAAATTAAAGATTGTAAGTGTTATGATTGATTTTTTTTACTTGGGACTTTGTTGTTCATGTTCAAACCAAATTATAGAGAACTTTTAAACTGAATATCTGTATGGTTATGTTGTATGTATGGATGGATGGATTTATGTTGGGTATTTAAACTTAATTGCGGACAATTTTTAAACTTGAATTTTGCACTATTGTGTTTCATTTGAATTTTGGTAAAACGGGCTTTCTTAGTTTGAAACCCATTACACATGTGGGCATTTGGATTAATTTTCAAGAATATTTTTTTTTAATACTGCAAGACATGAAGAAAGTAGTAAAGTGGGACTGTAGAAAATGTGAATTCAGGGTTGGACACTGGTGACTAAAAAATCCATTGATGTGAGGATGGAAAAATTGGAAAGAAAGATACAAGAGTTGGAAACTCTACCTCTAGGTAAAGAGGAAAGAGGAAAGAGGAAAGAGGAGTTGCTTATCCTCCTTATGTTTGGTTTAGATGAGAAGGAAGGAAAGAAGGGAAAATGTGTTCTTTGATTTTTTCATTAATCCATGGGAAATAAAAAAGAAGAGCCAATTGTTTTGGAGGATAAATGCCTAGAAGGGAGGAAAGTCATCCTCCTTGTTTCCACCCACTTTTGGAGGGAATGACTTGGTTAGCCTGGAGGTGTAGTGCTTCCAGACTCTATTTCTTCTCTCTCTGTTGCTTCCAACCCATTGTACTTTAGGGTTTGAAGATGGTTTATCAGCATGGTTGACGAATCAAATATTGGGGTTAACTGTCCTGCTAATGAACCAGTCTATTTGTGTTGTTGTTTTTATCCTCCATCATGCCCTTTACACGGTCAGTTATGGTAGGTATCTAAGCATCCATTAGTTAAGGGGGTCGGGGGACAAAGCACAAACTGCACTTTGGTCTTCTCATAAATTGGATGGAACGAGACACATGGGTTATGTTATCTATATGGGCTTTTTTCTCAAAAATCTGCACAGTTAGATAGGACTTATGGACATTGGATTCCACAGCTGCATATGTTTTATTTTTCTGAATTTCATACATTTGTACCGCAAATTGGATGTTAGAGCTTACAGATGATGGTTGTTTGGTTTCGAAATGAATTTAGTAGTTTCTACTCAATGTAGAAATTGATATTTTTTCTTTGCCCTTGTGTCTTGGGATTTTAAACAGTCTGGTGGGGATGCTAGTGAAGTGATTAGAAGTACTGAGGAGAATAAAAAATTGACAGCAGAAAAAGAAACAGAAGTTAAGAGGCTCGAGCAGCCTTGTATTCAAAATTGGAAATAATTGGAAACCTTGTGCATGATTCATTCAGTTGACAATGATGAGGTATGGATGGAATTTTATTTGTCATTAATTTATGAAAAAATGGGTTCATTATTGTTAGCCAACTTTGATTAATTTTGTAGGCAAATAATGCCATAATTCGATCTTGGGGAGAGAAACGGTTGGAACCAAGCTGAAAATCATGTTGACCTTGTTGAGGTTCTTGGAATTGCAGATATAAAGAAAGGTATTAAGTTGGATGTTTACTTTGTCTGGTTGTTTAAGAAATGTTCCTACGACGTTAAGATGATTAAAACGTGAGTAAATTTCATATTACCCCAAATAGCACTAAAAATTCAACTTGACCCTGTCCTGTAAGCAATTTTACACCTAAGCTATTCTGATTTGGATCAATGTGACCTTATCACATGCCGTCTATAATCAAACAAAAAACTTTATTTTACCCCCAACCTTCTGTTCAGGGTCTAATTGAGTTTTAAGGGATATTTTGGAGGGTAAAATGAAGGGATTCCGTTTGATTATTGATGGCAGGTGATGACATGAGTCACATTGATCAAATTCAGAATAGTTTGGATGTAAAATTAATATATATTATAATTAAAAGGACGGGTCAAATTGTTTTTTGAGGGATAGTTTGGGGGTAAAATGACATTTGCTCTTAAAACATACTACGAGTACCGGTTTGAACTGCTGTGTAATCGAGGTTGTATTTTTTGTACAAGTCTGTTTTCAAATAATTTTTGTTTCACTCTATTGTAATGTATTGTGTTGACTAGAATGATTGATCAGAGGTGTAATGTCTTTTGTACCTTTCTTCCTTCCAAATTACTCAAAGTAAACATTATTTGTAGTGTGGATTTTATCGAGGTTTGTATTATTTTCCTACTGAAAACTTCGTGTCAGGTTGCTGCACTAGGTAGCTTTGAATCTGAATGTCATAGAGTTATTTGTTTGTGCTCTATCTTTGGTCATACATGTTGCTGTAGAACAAGTAATTCAATCAATAAAAAAACCTGTGCATCGAGGTTAGCAATGTGGAGATTAATGTCCATTAGATTTGTGCTGATTTCCATTATACTTCTAACATCTATGCTCTACTACTTTTATCATATAGACGATTCCCTCAAATATCTTGGTTTTCATGGCTCATCACCTATGAAGTATGAACACTTCAACTTAGTTGTCTTGGTTTTCATAACTGTGTCTAACACCGGAATGCCTTGGACATGTTAAGATATGTATCAAACACGCCATGTGGTGCGTCTTATTTTTTTACTTATTTTTTCTCTTCCTGAAACCTATGTTCTATCTCTGGATATGCTTCAAGACACGACTACTAGAAAGCATGTATATGGATACGAGATACGGATACACGGATACGTAAAAAACCTAAAAAAGTAGGATATGGGGTATGGTTATGATACGTTTGTAAAAAATAAAAAATAAATAAATTATTAATAGTGAGTTACACCTAAGCTCAAGAATGTTGAGAAACCACAGTAACTTTATGGTGCAAAATACTAATATTTAAGAATTAGGTATTAATTTAAGGCAGTAGTTAGTTTAGTTTTTAAATTTTCAATAGGTCTTGCAAATATTTTATTTCAATATCAAGTCTAATATGTTGATATTATTATATCAAAACAATCCACAACTTGACCCTGTGCTTTTTCTTTTTACACTAGTCAAAAATATTTTATGCAAGTTTATTTGCTTATTTATTTATTGATATTTAATTGTACTATTGTTATATTATCTTATCCTTACTTTTATGTAGTTATAGGAGACATGAATGATACAATAAAGATATGTCAATTTGATAAATTCTATTACTTTAGCTTGCTATGTTATTTTTATAAAAAAAAAAAAACTAAGCAAAGTATTGTAAAAATATTCTATTTATCCTCGCAATTATATTATATTAGGATGTTATGCAAGAAATAATACAATTCTAATTTCGTAAAAGGAGTAATATGTGACTTGGAGTATTTGATACTTCAAAATTAATTACGAAGTATCCGATAATATGTGACTTGGAGCATCCGATACTTCAAAACTAAGTATCTGATACTTCAAAATTAATGAAAAATTAATTAAGAAGTATCCGATACTTTTAATAAGTATCTAATATGTATGCATAAGTATCCAAAGAGTATCGGTATCCGATACGGATCCGATATGGATACGTCTTCCTATTTGAAGTATCCGTGCTTCATAGCACAACTATCATATCATGCCATTAGCTGTAAAAAGAGTTATCCCTGATTCATAATCACCACTATGTAAGCATGTTTGCGTTAATCATTCACTTATGTAGTATTCTCTTCCTTTTAAACAATACAAAAAAGTAGAGCATTATTTCCCTTAATTTCTGAATTAGTGCTTCATTGTTGAAGTTGAGTTATCATTCTAAATTAGTGTTTGATTGTTAAAATAATATTTTCTATATTGAATAAGTAAAAATTATGAATTTGAGTGTTTTTTTCACGTTGAATTTGTGATAGTTTTTCATTACTTTTAGTTGCTTGTAGATGTAATATTTAAATACATAGCAAACAAAAATATAAAAGTTTTTTTTTTGGTCGTATCCTTGTCGGGTCCGTTCTGTGGTTGTATCCATGCTTACTAGATTCTCTCAAATGCAATTCTTTTATAATTATGTGTTATTAGGTTCATTAGGATGCTAATGCAAATGTTCTTGAAACATCTAGGTGCTAATGTAGCTGGAGGTAGAGGTTTTATCTGAAAGGAGATGGTGTACGCCTTAATCAAGCTCTAATTAATTTTGGTCTTGATTTTTTAGAGAAGGGGGTACACTGCATTGCAAACTCCATTCTTTATGAGGAAAGATATCATGGCAAAGTGTGCTCAGTTAGCACAATTTGATGAAGAACTTTACAAGGTAACATGTGCAATGTTTTTGAGATCATTAGTATATCAAGTGACTGAGTGAAGACATATTATCTGAATACAAAAATGTACGTGCATCTGTACTCAATTGACATTTTTTTTGGGGTTGGAGCTTCAATGTGTTTGTTTATTTGTAAGCTCATCCACAAACTATATAGTTTTGAACATACGAGTTTGTTGATTAGTACATGTTGGCACTCTAAGATCTTTAGCCTATGGTTTGCCAAATTCAGTTAGTAATTTTTTTATGGTTAACTTTACGAGTATCTATTGCAAAATATATATAGTATCACATTCCGTGAAACATGTATGAAGATTTATCGAGTTCAATTCAATTCAAACCAAATTTGAATTGCAGAATAAAGAAATAAATTGTTGCATTGAATGACTAGGGCTATGCAAAGAATTTCTCTCCATGGGATTATTCATTTCTTGATGCTTCAAATTGTATCTATTGAACTGTATCTTTCAAATGAGATTTATAGGCACGGTTCGTGTATTTAGCATTTTTTGCTTAACAAATTGTTGGTACGCTTCATAAAGTTCACCATAACAAGAGGATGCCTGATTTAGTTATTTTTTTACAGGTAACTGGTGAAGGAGATGACAAATATTTGATTGCTACTGCTGAACAGCCACTATGTGCTTATCATCTAGATGATTGGATCCATCCTTCACAGCTACCAATAAGGTTATAACTACTTCAATGAATGATAGTTGCCTTTATGGCTACTAAAGAATGTTGGAGCATGGACACAGATATGACACGATACGAGCACTTTGACAACTTTTAAAAAGATTTGATACATGAAAATGATAATGACTTCATTTTTAATAAATAATAGGACATGCTCGGACATGTGTCCAACATGTGTTGGGGTGTGTCTAACAAGTGTCTGTGTCCAACGTTGAACATGGAATTAACACCTTTTTAGAAGTGTTTCTGCTTTTAGATGGTGGCTTTTATGTTTTATTTTTTGGTTATAAATCTTTGGTGGCTGCTCTTTGTTGAATTTATGTTGCATGAATTACTAGATATGCTGGATATTCGTCTTGCTTCCGCAAAGAAGCAGGTTCTCATGGTCGCGATACTCTTGGGATTTTCCGAGTTCACCAGTTTGAGAAAGTGGAGCAGTTCTGCCTTACTAGCCCAAATGGCAATGACTCTTGGGACATGCACGAGGAAATGATAACGAACTCAGAAGAGTTTTACAAGATGGTATAGAGCTTTCATGCCTCAGAATTTTAGGGGAATGCTGTGTATAATTTTTGGTTATTATTCTTCGTTATATTCATTTTTTTTAATCTGGAGATGCTTGATAATGTTTCTTAGAGTATCATATAGATTATCCTGCCAGGTTTTGTAATGTCATGTAAGATGAGTGTTTGGAATTGGTTGTTTTGTTTGGTTAATGCTAAAAGTCTGCCACTTGACGCAAAAGAAATGCAGGGTCCTATATATGGGCTCCTGCTGATGACGAATTGATTTTTCTCTATTTAATTATGCATCTTTCTTTCCTACAAGTATGACATAATTCTCTCTATTGCAGCTAAAACTACCCTATCAAATTGTGTCTATTGTTTCCGGTGCTTTGAATGATGCAGCTGCAAAGAAGTATGATTTGGAAGGATGGTTTCCTGCATCCAGCACTTACAGAGAACTTGTTTCCTGTTCAAAACTGCACTGACTATCAGTCCAGGAGATTAGAGATTCGATATGGGCAGAAAAAGGTAGATGTTGCCACGTTATGTTTTTTATTATGAAGGCTCCCAACTCTCCATTAAAATATTGATATATCCTTATGCAAATGTGTGTGAGTAAAACAAATGGATTCATTCATAAATCAACGTGGCAAGAAACTGAATTGATTGATACTTGCTGTCACTGTTTTGAGGTGTCGGTTGATGGAATATGGTTTAAATGCTGTTTCTTTGTAAATGTGTTTGCAGAGCAACGAGCAGGCTAAGCAGTACGTTCACTTGTTGAACTCTACCCTCACAGCGACAGAGAGGACCATGTGCTGCATCCTTGAGAATTACCAGAGGGAAGATGGCGTGGAGATACCAGAAGTGCTGAGAGAATACATGGGTGGAAAGACCTTCCTGCCCTTCCAGATCGAACCAGTGAAAGAAGCAAAAGGGAAAAAATCAAAGGCTTAATACCGTGCTGGTACACAGTTAAAAGATTTCATGTGTTGTTTACCAATGCCTTGAAGGAGATGCTGTTGCAAGGTGATACGATTTTCTAATTATTGAACTGGTTTTGGATTTTTCTTTGTAGTCTTTAAGGTTGGAAACCTTGAAGTGTTATCTTTTGAAGAACTAATTAGATGACAGTCATGTGAGATATGATTGTCATTTACTCACTATGAATTGAATTCCAACTGTTTCTCTTTAATCTTGTACCACATTTATAGAAAGTCCCCAGAGAGTGAAATTTTATAGACTTTTTTCGTGGCTGTGCTTATGTATTTGAGTTTATGCTTAGTTGTGGGCTGGGCTGGAGGACAACAAGGAAATGGCATGCTTAGACTGGCTTGACAAGAAGTTTTTTTGTAACTTTTTTATTTTTTCAGGATATGTTGCTAAAAAAGTTTTTATTGGCCCCAAAATTGATACCCAATGAACTATTGGATTTGATTATTGCTACTATGTCAGGTCACTGACAGGCTGATAAAATATCCCAGCACGTGGCGGAGCGTAAGCTGTGCATTTCTTGTCCTCCTCAGATTCCAGGTTAGAGTGCAAATGCATTATAAAAGGAAAAGAATAGAGAAGAAAAGCATGATAATGTATATATTTTAACACGAAAGTGGATTCAAATGAGCCACAAAATGCCTATGGCTTGATCCTATTTTACTTGAATCAGCCCAGTTCTCTTGGTTTTGCTTATTTTAAAAGAGCAATATGCTGGAGGTCCTAAAAAATTTATCAAATATTCTAGATAATATTAACAAGACTTTGGTTTCACATGTCAGTTACTTTGGAGTGAAAATCCTACCAAAATCACTTCCAAAACTATAATTTGGCATTTTGGCCCTCTCCATCTTTCTTATAATGGGAGTTACAAAAATGACTTTTCACTAAATTCCATCCATCTCTTCAAGAACTATTACAACTTTTGTCCAAAAAAATTATTAATCACGCTACAAAGGCTATTTTTATATAGCGTGGTAGTTTACCATCTCATGATGAATTTCATTATTTATATTTGTTTATTATAATAATGATATATCATATGATAAATTAAATATGATATATAAATGTAATATTAGATGATTGTAAATTATCATATCGATTTCAACAAATGAAAAATTACAAACATCTTAAAAGGTCATCCTTTATATTTCAACTATCTAATAAAAATATGAGTTTAGTTGAATTTGAATGTAATTGAATTTGAGGGTTCGTAAGACCCTTCATTGATCCCATTTTGATAATTCATAAGACCATTCGTGTATATCATTGAGTTCAGTTGAATTTGAATGTAAGAGAACTTTAGGAATTCATAAGATTTACCATTGATCCAATTTAATGATCCAGTGGATAGGACCATCTGTGTAGTAATATTTTTTGTTTTATCACATTTGTTTATGAAAAATAGATATCATATGAACTTAATTTTTTTCCTTCATGAATTATATATATTAAAAGTCATATACCCAGACTTCTGCCAAACTCACCCAGAAGGTCCAACTCACTCGGGACAACATGGTGTCCAACCGAAAAAGGGAAGGATCGGGTTAAACTGACCCGAGCCACTACAATAAACTTATCAAAAGAAAAGAAAAGAAAAGAAAGTTATCCTAAAATTCAAAAAAAAAAAAAAAAAAAAATTGAATTGGGAATCTATAGAAAGATAATCTATATCTATCAAGAAAATTCAAAAAAAAACAAAAAAAGATTTGAATATTTAAAGATAATTTATATCTATCTATCCAATTTCACATCTCTCTCCTATATAAATAGTTACATTTTAATTTATTGTAAACACAAGTAAAACTATTGATGAAATCAAACAAGGCCATTTGTATTCAAGTTTAGAGTTTTGACTACCAACATGAATACTAAATTATTAATTATTTATTTTTTTTAATATAGTACCAAGAGAGATTTTAAATTTTGTAATTTCTTTTTATTTATTTTTTAAGAAAAGCATAACTGCAGCAATATATAAACGGAAAAACAAAATACAACATAGAGCTATTTCAACATTATAATAATAATAACTCTCCAAAACCTACATACTGCAAATCCAGATTAAAATGTGTACGGAATTTATTTGTGTATCATTCTCATAAGGCACCAAACCAAAAAAAACTCTCTTCTATTGAATGACTTGATTGGAATTTCAAAGTAATTTAATTTAGTCATTCAGTGTTCACCATATTTTTGTGATTTGAATGTTTTTATGTAACATTTGATTTTGTGTATTTTTATAAATTCTAATGCATTTTTCTCTCTACATTTAGTATCTATTTATTTATTTTTTTTCATAAGAAACTTAAATATTGAGTCTTTTTATTTTGTTCTGTTTGTGGGTTGGCAATAGAATATTTTTTATATGCAAAACATAGCTTTCATTATATGAACTTATGATGTTTAACTGTATTTTTTTTTTTAGTTTTGTTTATTGTTTAACTGAATCACTTTGTTTGTTTGTTTCTTTTGGATTCAAAATACCATCGAAAATAAAAGAATAAGATTGTTGAATTAAAAAGTAGTCTAGGACTCGCAAATTCAACCAGTTTTCTTATATCAACAATGATTCATCCCCCTTTTCCCCACCCCTTTGACCCCTCTCTCTCTCATTGGTCCTCTTTCTTTTTCTTTTTTCTTTTTTTTCCTGCTCCTCCAATCACTACCCGCACGTGGCAAAGGGGGTGAGGTGACCCCAAAAGGGGGTCCAAGCATTATATCTTCTTATATATAGGTTAAAGTGCAAATTAAAATCTATGTTTGTTAATGATTTAGTTACAGTAATATTACAAACTTACAAAATTATCAAGAAAAAAGAATTCATATTTAATGATAAAAATATAATTTATGTACAATGTGGATAATATTAACTTAAAATCATAACACATCTTATTTTTTGCAATCCTATTTTAAGTTTGATATAGCATATCACACAGACGTTAGTTTATAGTATATTTAAGAGCTCACTATTTATATGATGATTAGTTAGATAGTATATTTATATAAGTTCTGATATAGTATATCATTACGTTAGTTTATACTCACTATTTATATGACACTTCATTAGAGTATACTTAAAATCCCTCTTTATACAATCAACTTCTCACCA
This sequence comes from Camellia japonica, assembly GCA_030407325.1. NCBI lineage: Eukaryota > Viridiplantae > Streptophyta > Magnoliopsida > Ericales > Theaceae > Camellia > Camellia japonica. Next base: position 199,949,656 of record JAPPVO010000059.1, on the reverse strand, counting down.
TAAACTAATTGCCACCAATTAAGTTTTACAGCTAACAAATTGGCTCCAAAAGATAAGAAATTCTTTGGATTATGACATTTTGACTTAACCATACCAATTAAGTTTTACAACTAACAAATTGCTCCAAAAAGATAAGAAATTCTTTGGACTATGACATTTTGACTTAACCATTGGAGAGTCTTCAACTACTTTTTTTGTTGATCTTGATCCGAACATAAATTTTGAACCACCAATTTTGAACTAAAATGACATTGCAATTTCAATTTTAGGATATGAGTTTTCATGCAAACAAGATGAATTTTTTTTTTTTTTTTTTTTTTTTTTGGTTTTGGAATAGATTTTGTTTAACTTTCTGAGTTGGGCTTCAAATGGTGAACAAGAAAGAAGAATACAAAGATCTTAGCCCATTTTAAAGTATCATATAATAACAGATGAACAATATGTTGTGATGAACAGTTGAGACAAAAGATAAAAGAAAATTTCTATTTTATTATTTACTCCAAAACAGTTCCCAAAATGAATGCTGCACAACTAAGAAATCCTCACTACAACCCTAAGCTAACATCTACCATATCCTAAAATAAAAACCTCATTATTTACTCTAAAAAAATGAAAACTCAAAAAATCTAGCAAACAGCCTCCACGACAAGTCTCTTCGTAGTCCCACTAGTGCAGTTTGACTTCCCAAAAACATCGTCCGAGGCTTGAATCGAGCAGCTTACTTTTCCAAGACATGCCTGCAAAATTAAAACAAAACCACAAAATTTTACAACCCATAATTAAAAATTGTGTCAATTACAAAAAAAAAAAATAATAATAATAATAATAAAATTATAATTACAGTTTTCAAGAGGTCAATCGGATTGTTTCCACCCTCGCAGCTGCCCTTTTTAAAGGAACCACAGGTGCCTTTCACATCACCAAAACTAGCGAATCGAATGTCTGAAATAGGCCGCCCTTGCATGACAACTCCATATTATTTTTCTCGTAAGCATTTCCACAAACAGTTCCAGGTGCAACAGTTTGGAAATTCACTTGAGCCGGGTTGCCTCCAAATTCTTCAAAAAGCACCAATGTGTTGATATCGTTAGGAATAAATGAGCGCGGAACATGGTACCTACAACAAATCATCAATAAGTAAAATATAAGCATTTTAATAAAACATTATTAAGTGCAAAAACAAATAAAAAAAATTAGATTCTTACCATCTTTGTGTAGGTTGGCCACAATTGGTAACACATTTGTTATTATCATATGTACCACGATAATCACAAGCCTCAAGGTTACAACCATCCTCTTTTGCTAAGTAACTTGGCCAGTATCGACCAATACTTTGACCGTTAACCCAAGCCATACCTTTGCCCATGCCTTGCATATCCACGACCGGGTCGGTTCCCAATGGAGCTTGGAAGGTTGTCTGATACCCAAAAAAAAAAATTTAATTTACTTTTAAATTTTTAAAAATTAATGTTTATAATGAATTTTTTTTAATTAATTAATTACCTTGTACCACATCATCCTCTGATTAGTTGGCAAATTATCGGATTGCCATTTGGCAGCAAAGCGTGAATCTGAGCTAAACAACTCATCGTTGAGACCATGTAGCCCAACTCTATAATTCCATTTATGCGACGACAAGTCCTTGATGATTGTCTCATCGCCATTCCTCCCAATCAACTGAACCGGACCGGGTATTCCAGTATTTATCTCATCAAATTGTGGCCCATAATTCTATTAAAAAAATAAAATATTAGTTATTGAAAGAAAATCATGTTATTAAAATATATATATATATATTGTTCTAGATTATGTCATAATCTCTCTCTAATTACCTGCAATCCAATTGTAGCACTGAGCAGTGTTATTTGATTTTTCCCTTGTTTCAACTTTATATTTTTCTCAAAAAAATAGTGAAAAATACCATAGGTTGCCCATTCAGAACCTACAAGCAATTAAATTTAAAAAATAAAAATAAAAATTAGTTAATTAGTTAACGATAAAATGAATGATTCTAATAATGGATAAATAAATATATAAGAATAATAATTTAATAGTTTACCTATGTATTCGCCGTTGATGTATGCATGTAGTACCTGACCAGTGCCATTCACTCTAATGCTTATATTATGACTATGAATCGGATCATCCTTCTTGATATGGACACTATATACATTAATCAAATAAAATCTCAAATTAGTATACGAAATTTAAAAAAAAACAAAAATATATGAAAAATGGAAAACAAAACTAAGTAGAATTACCTCGTCATATACCATAAATAGTCACTAGCATCATCGATAAATTTCTGATCCAACAACTGAGTTTTTGAAACATGGCCTTGTCCGAGCATGATAGTTTTATCGGTATTTTCAGGCCTCCAAGACCAGTTAAGCGCACTTGGTTCGTTTTCAGCTTCATTGGTCTTCTTCACCATCACTGATGTTTGTGTATTTACCTGTAAATAACATTTAAATAAAGATTTGAAATAATTAAAGACATATATAATTTTGTGTTTAGATATATTTTAAATAAAATTTTGAATATATATATATATTTACCTTTGCAGTGTTATATACTTCATTCTTGCAATCTGGAAGAATACTGACAGACCATGCAGGGACATTATAGTCATTTCCTTGGAAGGTGACAGTGGCATCACTGGAGTCATTTGCATTGCCAAAGAAGCAACTTGATCTTTCATTAGTTGCATAAATTGTTACCTACAAAAATAAATTTCAAAGTAAAAAATATAAAATATTTATTTGTATCTATTATATATACATAAATATAATTAAAATGAATTGAAAATATAGACAAATTTAAAACCTACCGAAACCATATTGCCAAGATCATTGGTTGTAATATTTCCATGGGTAAGAGTCCTCTCCATTGATTTTAGCACATTATGGAGTTGCTTCAAATGTCCATATTTTGGTTGGTTCAAACCACCTAGAAATAATTATAAATAAATAAAAATAATTAACAAATATATTCAAACATTGATTAATGTAAAGTAAGCCTGTAATTTTACCATATTCATCGAGGGGAGCATCATAATCATACGATGTTGTGATGTATGGACCACCTGCTGTTCTACCAAAATTGGTACCACCGTGATACTAAAAGAACCAAAATCAGTGTATGTTTTTACCAAATAAAAAAATAAAAGGATAGGTAATTAAAAATAATAATAATAAAAAAAAAAAAAAGTACTAACCATGTAGTAATTTTGGAATGTGCCTCCCGTTTGGAAGAAACGTGCAACAGAAAAGGCAAGATCCTCTGCAGTCCTATGTGGATCTAGACCACCCCAATTCTTAAACCTATAATATTAAATAACAAAATTTAAATTTAAAAATAAATAAATAGTCCAACAGAAAATAAAATTTAAACAAAGAAGTAAACTAACCATCCTGTCCAATTTTCAGTCCACATTTTAGGACTACTGGGCCTGTTTGGTGTGAATTGATCACAGTACCAGCCATTGCATGTGTTGATCTGTTCAACAGTACACCCAAAATAAAATAAAATAAAATACATTAAATATAAACCAAAAAAAAAAAATCAAAATCTTACTGTGTAAGATTTCTATTTCAAAAAATAAAAATATATATAAATTTAAAAAAAAAGAAAAAAAGAAAAGAAGGTACCATTGGCTCAGGAGCATCGGACTCTTGGCACATTATCCATGGAACACCAATGTTTTGCGAGACGGCCATATTTGCACACCAGTCCCTATATGCTTTTCCGGCATATCCATACGACGAAATTACATTGCCATATTCATTCTCAATCTGTTTTATTGAAACAAATTATCATAACTATATGAAAGGAAAAAAAAAGAAAAAGAAAAAAAGAAGAAAAAAATAGTCATACACACCTGAGCAAGAATAATAGGCCCTCCTTGTGATGCAAAAAGCCCCTCTTTCTTAACCATGTCTACTATCAAGGTGGTAAAATTCTGCATTTCATTCTATATAACAAAAAAATAGATATAAAAAATTTTAAATTATACAAATTAAGAGTTAAAAAATGTTTTATGAACAGATGAATCGATTTGAGTACCATAAACACACTATTGGCTGTCCGAAGCTCAATGCCAGGCATATTGTGCAACCACACCGGAAATCCTCTAAAAATATTAAAATTTAAATTTTAAAAAAAAAAAAATCAGTTATTTTAATAGTAATAATAATAATCATAGCAAAAAAACAAAAACTAAATAAAATATGAAAAGAAATTTACCCATAGTTCCACTCTGCGCAAACGTAAGGTCCAATCCGAAGTACAGCATAAAGTCCTTCGGATTGAATGGTTTTAATGAACCTTATAAGATCATTATTGCCAGTGAAATCATACTGACGTCGAAGTGGCTCGTGAACATTCCAGAAAACATAGGTTTCAACCGTATTTAGTCCACCTTCCTTGGCTTTTTTAATCAAATCGGGCCACATCTTTTGATTATTATCAAACAATAAACAAGTTAGTTTTCTCTGTATCGTTATAATTTTATTAAACATGTAAACAAGCTATACAAAACTTAACAAATTGGTTAAATTTACAATCTAGCAAAGATAATCATACCTCAACCGTGCTTCGTGGATAATGGATGGAACCTGATATTAAGATTCGACGCTCGCCATCGATAGTAATGGCTCTACCATCATGAGAAACCTCAATGGCATATGATGATAGAATCAAAGAACTAAAAATAAGAACAAGAAAAGCAAAGAAAAACCTAGAAAAACCCATATTCAAAACTTTCCAGTGAATAATAACGATTATATTTTTCAGTAACAAGTAGTAATTATTTAATTATGCATACGCATCTATTTATAGAGAGATCACATTAGTTTTGGATAAAACTTGAGAGTTTAAAAATTATCCAAATTCTAGTTATTTTGTCTAAATAAATTACATAATTTTGATTGAAAAACACACGTATGCAATCTTTTTATCTTTAATGAATACTTTTGGATAAAATTATGTTTATTTTATATTATTTTGTCTTTTATACTAATTAATTTTTATTTTTTAATATTTGTAAATAAGATTAAAGAAGAAAAAAAAAAAAAAAAACAGATATGCAACCACACTACTACTCAAACTCAAACTCAAACTATGTATTTTTTATATTATTTATTTATTTATTTAATACTAACAAACACTCCCCTATCTGAAAAAAAACAAACACTCCAATATTTTCTCCCATATAATCCGATTCAATCTTTATTTTTATTTTCATCCAATCCTAATCTCTCTCAGTTTTACTGAAATAATAACTCACTCCAATATATTCTCACATGTAATTTGATTCATATAGTTTTATCCAATCCTAAAATCTCTCTCTCCTACTCAAATAACCTAACCTACTCCAATATATTCTCTCACCTATTCTGATTCTAGTTGTTTTAGTCAATCCTAATACTCTCACTCTTCCGCTCATTATTTCGATATAATCAGTACATATATTACATAACGTTTCAGTCTAAAAATAATAACATTGAAATTATTTCTTAAATTTATGTATTCATAAATGAACAAAGCTCAAGTTTGAGAGATTGTGGGCTCCTCTCGGCCTATTTTGGTAATTCAAACCACTGTCGGTCCTGGGTTAAGGCCATTAAGGCCTATGCCTAGAGCCCCCAAATTTTAGCTCAAAATAAGACCCCAAATTTATTTGTTTTATTATATTAAAAGTTCAAAACTCAATCTTTTTTTTTATTGTTTGAGATCCAGTCTAAAAGGGTCCTAAAAAAAACCTGTTGGACCAAATTAAAAATATATGTCTATATATATATCATCATTGTTAGGCCTAATTAAAAATTTATATAATTAGTCCAAACTAATATATATGATATAATGAGTCCAAATAGAGTCTAATGTCAAGATTTTAATAGAATAAATAACTTTATTTTAATTATTTTGCTCTCTCTTTATCATATTTTAATTGAACACATTTAACCCTAATTTGTTTTCCCTAATTTTGTTTGCCCTAATTTTTTTGCCCTATGAATAATTTTACCCTAATTTATTTTCCTTAATTTTTTTGCCCTCTCTCTTTATCATAATTTAATTGAATAATTTTGCCTTAGTTTTTCCGCCCAATTTTTCCCCAATAATTTGTGTTTTGTTATCAAATAATTAATTGATTGTAATTTGTGTGGATTATGATTGTGTTATCAGATATTATATTACAATAATATAATCATTTCGTTATCAAACATCAACGAATTATGTTGTTTGTATCGATTATTGCTAAATTATAAAACAAGAAAACTCTATTTTTATCTTTTTTGAGTCTTTGTAATGATTTTTTCGTATCTTAATGTATGAAAATAAATTTTAATGATTATATGTATAAGGAAACTTTTTGTAGCTACTAAATAATAAAAAAAATTATTGGTAATTTTTATCTGTAATTTTTTTTATAAATAATATATATATATAGGAGAGCCCTACTTTCAAAGTCTTGTCTAAAGCCCCATAAATCTCAGGGCCGACCCTGATTCAAACCATTTAATTTGTAGCGCCTATCGAGAAAATCATTTGTAAGAAAATTAGATTAATCAGACATTAGTAATGGATGATTAGAGCATATTTGTTTTTTTAAATGGATAGTAAATATAATTTTAAAAATAAACTATATTTTTTTTTTGAACAAATATAATTAGTCCGACCTATTTTACATAATTACATTAATTTCTCATGAGATTTGAAAAAAAAAATATTACAAGTTTCATTATTTTTGTATAAGTTTAAGGTTCAAAACTAATACTTGTGTAAAAGATATAAAGATAAATAATATAAAAGATATGACAAAATTATTTTTTATCCATATGACCAAAAAATAATTAATTGTCGTGTAAATTAATTTTTTTTAAAAAAAAACTCAATATAATTGTGTCATATTTATGTAATTTATAATATTTTTTGAGGTCAGTGTAATTTACCTATTTATTTTTTGGGATTTTTACGGGTTAGTCCTATTTTCAAGGGTTATTATCCAACAGGTCCTTAATGGAAACTCTTTTACCTATAAGTCCTGAATATTTTTGTTTATTTTGTTTTTGCCCTCATGTTTTTATACTCAGATCTGGAGATGAAAAATGAAAAAATAAAATAAAATTTACTGGTTTTGATGAACCCATCTTGTGCTTCTACTTGGATCAATAACAGAACCAAAAACACCACCTGACTCCAATACTTCATCTCTCTCTCTCTCTCTCTCTAAATTCGTTTAAATACAGAGAATCAATAAAATATTTTAACAAATTGGACGTGTCTCTCTCTTTCAGTGGAGGAAGAAAGAAAGCTTTCATATATGAAAGAGAGTCTGCCGACCACTGCCGCCTCCATTGTCGGCATCTTCTTTCACTTTCACCATTCCTTCCACCTTTACCGCCACCAACGTCTTTGCCTTCACTTCTACTGTCGTCGCCGACCACTGCCGCCTCCACCTCCATAGTCGTCGTCGCCTCCACCTCTAGATCTAGAATCTAGGCTCTTTGCCATCGAGTCTTCTCTCTTTCTCTCTCTCTCTCTCTCTCACTCTATATATATATATATATATTGGGGAAGATCCCAATGAAAAAATCTGTTTAAACCAGTGATAAATTTGTTTAAACTAGTGATAAATCAGTGATAATTTTGTTTAAACCAATGATAAATTTATCACTGTTGAATTTTTGTAAATTTGTTTTTGTGAATTAGTAAATGAGTGTGTATGTATGTGAGGAGGAAATTTATCACTGCTAAATTATTGTGAATTTATTTTTGTGAATTAGTAAGTGTGTGAATGTGTTTTTGTGAATCAGTGAGTGGGTATGTATGTAAGTATGAGAGAACAAAAGGAACAATATAAGGAACAAAAGGAAGACAACATACAGGGGAGAGCTCACAAGGGAGAGCTTATGAGCAGCTTCTTTGCTTCACGCATGTAGTGTGACATTGAAGGGTAAACTTAAAAATGGAAATAGGACAGGACTTGGTTGATATTAACTTACTTACATGGGACCGGCCAGTAAGTCTCCCTTATTTTTCTAACATATCAATGAAGTGGGCCTGAGGTGGCCCACAATCCTCTTTTAGCTCAACCCTCCAGTCTTGGATGGTAGGGACTTCATAAATTTGTTTAGTACTTATTTGATATCTTTAAAAGATTGTTTGACTGACTTGATCGTCGAAATGTCCCAGATAGACGAACCACCGCGATATTCTCATAATCTTGTTGGCATGTGGTTGGTTTAATCTATTCTATCGCGTGCTCTCCAACTAAGTTTCCTATTTGGTTGTGCAGTCAGAAATCAACACCCACACAGAGCATTAGTGAATTGATCATTTTTCACTTTTAGGTACGAGTGCATTCACTTCAATCAATAAAATAAGCCACTTAAATTTTGTATTTGCATGGATCAATGAGTTTTTTTTTTTTTTTTGATCCGATGGATCAATGAGTTTTTAATTATAATTATTCAAATACCACTAAGGCCTAATAGAAGCAGTCCATTTATCAAGTGGGATTAAAGTATATTTAATAATCAAACTTAAAGTATATTTAAAGCCACTGGGTTGTTAAGCTACCAATCAATGTATTTTATATATGGAAAATGAGTGGTAGCTCGAAAAAAAAAGCTCGAATTTGGCTCGAAAGAAAAAGAGAGAGAGAAGGAGAAAAGAGAGAGAGAGGGAGAGGGAGAGGGAGAGAGAGAGAAGCAGAGGGGAAGAGAGAGAGAGAAGACGATCGTCGGCCATCGTCGATCGTCGCCAGAGAGTGCTCCGTCGTCGTCGTCGTCGAAGAAGCAGAAGCTCGCCGTCGCCGTCGTCGAAGTAACAGCTTTGCTCCTCGCCGATCGTCGCACCACCGCCACCGCCACCGCCTCTCGCAGCAGCTCACCCTGCCTCCTTCTTCAGCCGATTTTATGGCCCCCTCCCTCCCTCCCCCTCCCTCTCCTCCCTTTCTTCTTTTCCCTTCTTCGTTCTGCAACAAAAACCAGGAAAAAGAAAAAAAAAAAAAAAAAAAAAAAAAAAGGGGTCAAAACGACGTTGTTTTGACCCTCGAGCCACACTCGAGCCATAACTTTCGAGCTACCAATCACTACCGTTTATATATATATATATATATATATGGTCCTGAGCATCTTGGAACTCAGATCTGCCATATGAGATTGGTTGAGTAGTTGATCCTTCAGAAGATTGTGAATGGTCTGAACTGTCTTCTGAATTTTCTGAACTGGTTGACTGGGCTTCAGCTTGATCTGTAATTTGGCGGGCTAACTGGAGCAATTCATCTCTAGATAACTTGGGCTTGACTTTTGATTTAGCTTTGGGCTGAGCAGGGGGTGAAATGGGCTTAGCCTTAGCTTTGGATTTTGATTTAGGCCGTGAATGTTCCTTGGGCTGTTCCAGAACTGCAGGAGCTTTGGACTTAGCCTTGTATATATATATTATTATAATCGGGTATCTGAATCAGTTTGTACATATCTTGACTAATCTCGATACTCTGAAATTAATGATTAAACAAATCTCTAGTAATCTTTTGAACTGACTTCAACTCGAAATGTGAAATCTTAATCTTAAATATTTATTAGTGGATCAATTCCTTGAAGTTATACTATGCCTTCGTTTGGGAAGTGGGTTGGCTTTTTGACTTTTTTGGCTATTTTAGCCTAGGGCTAAAAAATTTGGGAAGGGCTTTTGGCTTTTTTGACTTTTTGACTTTTTGGTGAGGTGTCTTCCTATTAAATTACCAAACTGCCCCTGATAGGTTTACATGTCAACTCATTGCATTTGGGCGTCCTCCACGTCAGATTGTTTGGACCGATTTTTTTTTTTTTTTTTTGGGTTTGGATTTGCCGTATTTTGATGTTTTCTTTTTTTTTTTTTTAATTTTATGTTTTTGTCCTTTTTCTTTTTTTATACATTAATTACTTCTTGTTCTTTAATTTTTATTGGTATACAATTTTTTTTTTTAAATTTTTCAAAAATGAGTTTTCATGTGTTTTATTTATTTGTAAATTACGTGGCGAATGGTAATTTATGTTTTTATGTTTTTTTTTTTTAAAAATGTTTTTGAATGACGCGTATTTTTGTCGTAATTTTTTTTTAATTTACGTTTTTGTCATTTTTTTATTTGTACACATTAATTTGTTTTTATATTTCAAATTAATGGGTTTTCATGTGTATTATTTATTTGCAAATTACGTGGCGAATGCTAATTTCTGTTTGACATTTTTTTTTTGTTTTTTTTTTTTGTGTGTGATGTGTGGTTCTTTTTTTTTCATTTACGCTTTACAAAATTTTGTTTTATTCGTATACATTAATTTATTTTTTGTTTTTTGTTTTCAAAAATGGTTTTTCATGTGTTTTCATTATTTTTAAATTATGTGGCAACTGCTATTTTATGTTTTTAATTTTTTATTCTTTATTTTTTACTTTGTTTCGTTTTTTGGAATAACGTTTTTTCATGTCATTTATTTAAAATGATGTCAAAAATCATATATTGCCGTGGCACATGATAAAAAATGATGTCTGTTTTTTCATGTGTTTTTTTAGTTTGATTTTTAAAATTAATTATTTTTTATTTTCTGTAAAACGATAAAAAGCGAGGTTTTATTTTATTGTCTCGTGTATTTTAAGTTTTTTTTTTTTTTGCAAATGGTTTTTTCATGTGTTTTTTATTTTTATTTTAATTTAAATTTTTTTTTCATTTTCTGTGAAATGATAAAAAGTGAGGTTTTATTTTATTGTCCTGTGTATTTTAAATAATTTAATTTTAATTTTATTTTAAATATTTAATTAATTTTAATTTTAATTTTAATTTAATTTTTATTTTAATTTTATTTTAAATATTTAAATAATGTAAATAATCTAAAAAATTTAATAAGTAAAAAATTAAAATAAATATTCAAAAATTTTAAATCGTAAAAATTTAAATAATTTAAATATTCAAAAATTATTTTTAAATTTTTTAAATAATTGAAATATTCAAAAAATTTAAATAATTTAGAATGTTAATATTTTAAATTTAAAAACAACTCTACACTCAAATCGTAACCAAACACATAAAATAAAACTCAATTAATAAATTATTTTTAAAACTCATAACCAAACACATAACTCAAAACTCCATACTACTTTCACAACTCTACACTCAAATCATAACCAAATACATAACAAAAAAATTAAAATATTTAAAACTATTTTTATAAAATAAAGTTTGAATTTCTTTTTGTAAAATATTTTAACAAAAAACAAAAAAATGTATTGAAAATAAATTATTTTTTTTTTCAACTTTCTTTGTTTTTTCTGGAAAAAGTTGTGTTTTTGGGAAAAAGTTTTTTTTTTTTACTTTGTGTGTGTGCTGACGCTGAGGCGATGCCCCTCTTTCATGGGGGGTAGTTTCGTAAATTTATCTTGGCATTGGTTGTTGCCAAGTGCCTGTGAAGCTTTTGTCTTCATGTGGTTAAATTAGACTTTTTTGTCCGGTTGTGGCTAATTTAGCCCCAACTTTGCTTCCCAAACACTACCTATATGTCCAGGGGCGGAGGCACTCAAGGCCCAAGGGGATCACGTGCCCCCCCTGGGATTTTGGAATTTTTTTTTTTTTTAAACATAAAGAAAATATTTTAAATAAAAAAATTTATAAAAATATTATTTAAAGTGAAATGTCAATGATATTTTTAAAATTATGAGAACAATAATGGTTATTTTGATTGAAAGTAAAAAGACTATGATAAGTTATATTATTATTTATAAAAATTTCAATATAATGGTGATGTCTATAATTATTGACAAGCAAACATAATTAACCTTAATGAAGATATATGAAATTTATTGGATTGTTACGTACATTTGACATGTAGAGTTTGTCCTCCATATGTTTTTTTTCATTTATAACTAAAATGACCACTATATAAATTATAATCAAGTAACACATCTTCAGTTATAAAAAAAAGTAAAAAATTACAATAGGTCATAACTAATATCAAAATGAGTCATAATTAACTATTACTTGATATATAATAATAGCCAAAATAAGAACCATAAGAAATTATAACTAAATTATATCTAACACTATAATGTGTCATAACTAAAGCCCACGAAAATCATAATTATGACATATGATAGACACTTTTTTTTTATGGTGTGTTTTATAGAATTTCTCTACTAAAATATATTATTTCTATCTCAACTTATCTTCTTTTTTAATTTTTCAATCTACCTATAAATAGTTACTCCCCAATATTTATATAAAATTTAATCTCAAATCCTATAATTTAAAATTCACATTTATCCAAATGGACTCTTAATATTTAAGTTTAGTAATATCTCATTGTTGTTTATTATAAAAGAAAAAAAAAATTTGCTTGGTTAGAGTTTTCCAAAAATACTTTTCAGAAAATTCTACTTTCTTGTTTTTCGAGTTTTTTTTATTTATTTTTACTGAATTTTTTTAATTTTTAGACATATCTAACATAAATATATCTAAAAAGTAAAAAATTTGTGAAAAAACCTTTTAAAAATTCACTAAATACCAAAAATACAAAAAAAAAAAAATGAAAATTCTGTACATTATTTGTATTTTTATGTATTTATTAATTTTTTAAAATATTTTTTCACAAATTTTTTAAATACATCTAAGTAAAATTCATCTAAAAAAGTAAAAAAAAAATATTTTTAAAATTTTAAAAATATTCACTAAAAACAAAAAAATACGAAAATCAAAAAACTCAATTTTTAAAAAATTTAATTCAAAAAACTCAAACCAAATACACTGATGTTATCATTAATTTGTGCCCCATCTCTATCAAATTCCTGACTATGCCACTGTATATGTGTATACATGAATTATGTATACATACAATATATAAGAAATAAAAAGATGGTATTAATTATAAATAAGTGCTATGCATCACTGTCATTTGATTGTGGATTTTGTGGTAGATCTTCTTCTGTATTTTAATCCATCACTACTTTGTATTTTAATTTGATTCTACAAAATATTAAATAAATAAGAAAATTCCATTGTCAGCATGAAAAGGACATTTGCATTGACAAAGTTGTTGCACATTAAACAATTTACTATTTAATAAAACCCATTATTTCAATCAATTATAAAATACAGGAAAAGTCTGCAGTACTCACAGCTAACTAAAAGTATATTGGATCATTACTAAGTTCTAGTGAAATTATTAATTAATATATTTATATATATTTTGTTAATGAGAAATTTCTCTAAGAGTTACTTCAATCAATTCTAATATAACATGTTACCATATTATAAAATTTCTTTATAATACAATATTCATAGGGGGCTAATTATACCAAAACGGGAATCCTTAATGATTATAAATTAAAATATATTACAATCATGGACAAATAAAATGCAAGACAATACTCACAATACTCACGTGACAACAAATATCTTCTTATTTCATATGGGTTTTAATCTAAATGATTGTTAAACTTTGTGTTATGTTGTCTACTTGGGCATTTATTCACTTGTGCAAAGTTGTTAACATAGGGAAGGAATAAATTAATAGCAAGCATTTATTTATTCAACTAAAATAAGGCAATCATATTTTAGTTTGTCCTGATTGAAATACCTAAATTCTATCACTGCTTTTCATATTTGTAAGTAAAAATGACATTAGAGTATTTTTATTTATTAGTGTCTTTCAACATTACTACACATCATTTTGGTAGGATCTAAGTTCAAACTTCTTGTTTTGAGTGATCTATTCATTAATATATTTGGAACATTGTCATGTGATATCTCAATGGGGCCGAGATCGGGCCATCCTAGATTTCTAAAGCCTCGGCCTTATACATGGGTTTGAAAATAAGGGCTTATGGGTTTCAAATTGGGCTTGGCCCATGTGACCTAATTTGGCCATAATTTAAGTTTTAATTCAAACTTTTTTTTATTTTTTATTTTTTATTAAACTCAATATTCATTAAAAAAAAATAGGAAATTATAATATAACATTTTGAAGTACATCACAACATTGAGAATTGCATATTGAATCATGAAAAATAAAAAATAAAAATCATTTATTAAAATACAAAATTGCATCATAAATTACATGCATCTTCAATCTTGGAAAAATATATTCACTAGTTTTATAGTTGACGATCACTTAGTTTCTTAATTTTAATATTTTTGTTTTATTAAAATATGAGTACACAAAAAAAAAAAAATTTAAGACAAAATATTATTCATTATTTAGTGTATACGGGTCTAATACGACCTTTTGGCGAGCTTTGGAAAGCCCATTGGACCGTCTTGCCATCCCCACCCTTCGGCGCAAACCTAATCCTTATATATTAGGGTCGGGCTGACCCATCCTCGAGTCTAAAGTTGGCCCGTAGAAGAGTCAATCCACTACTTTTGCATTAATGATCATGAAGATAATAGAAAATGACAATTAAATAATGGTAGAGCTACATGTATCAATTAATATATCAATACTAATTATAATATTATTATTGACCACACTCATTATACAAATTATAAATATCAAAAATTTATTAAATTATGTCACATCATCAACTGATATAGTAGTTAGTATACTAATTAGTGTATATAGTATTATTTATTAAATAATATAGACTAATGCTATATGTACTAATTAGTGCGTCAATTGATGATATATCATAATTAAAATATTTTTAATATTTATAATTTGTATAGTGAATAAATTAATAATAATGTAATAATTAATATTGATATATTAATTAATGTATGATCATTTTTTTGTGTTTACTTTTCACCCACCAGGCTACCATCATCATGATTTTCATGTTGCATCTTAAAATAAAAAATAAAATAAAATTTGCAAAAATCCTCGAGTCATGAGTCAATCCACTACTTTTGTATTAATGATCGTGAAGATAATAGAAAATGACAATTAAATAATGGAAGGCATCAATTCTTTTGAGTTTACTTTTTACCCACCAGGCTACCATCCTCATGATTTTCAGTGTTGCTTCCTAAAATAAAAAATAAAATAAAATTTGAAAAAAAGGGTTATACAGGTGATTAATTACTTACATATAGGTGTTATTTGATAAAGTTAAAAATTAAAAATTAAGTATTAAAAATTAAATACATAATTTATTAAGTTAAAAAATTATTTACTAAAAATTTAAATGTTAAATTAAAAATAAATTATTTGATATACATAAGATTATATATTTTAATTTTATATTGTCATAGTGGTGGTGATGGTATAATGAGATTGTATATATGATGGTGGTGATAGTGTGTAGTGGTTATTGAGTAGTGGTGGTGATGGTGGGGTGCTAGTGGTTAGTGGTAGTGTAGTGGTAGTGATAGAGAGTAGTGAGTAGGATCGCGTGGTGGTGGGGGTGACGGACATTAGCAGTAGTGATCGTCGTCGTGGTGGGGGTGACGGCAGCAGTAGCAGTAGCGGCAGCGGCAGTGATAGTGGCAATGGCATAATGGTTGTGGTGGTAGTGAGTCTATAATAGTATAGACTGATACCTACATTATTTATAAATTCAGATAGAATTAAATAAGTTTCGTATAACTTAAATTTTTTTTTTAAAATTTTAGCCTACATACTTAAATTTTTAAGTAATATCATTTGTGATTGTCAAACATATTTAATTAATTATCATTTAATACATTCAATTTTAAGTGCTAAATCATATTATCAAACCGTCCATACCCATCCACTGAATTTTTTCAGATAAGTCACACTATGAATTTAAACAAAAGGTTTGGGATAATTGTAAATGACAAGTAATTCACCACTATAATTATAAATGACAATATATATACATATATAGTAACTCATCACTATAATTGTAAATGACAAGTACCTTTAATAACAAGACGAAAACATATTTCCATTTCAACCACTAAAATTCAAATCAAAGAAAATAGAAGATAAGTGGGGGTCAACATCAGTGTCACCTTCAAAATTAATATTATTATTATTTAAAGAAAATATCAGAGAAAAAAAAGAATAATAATAATTGAGGGTGTGGGTTTGTTTGTCAACATCTAGACACCCGCCTCCGACTTTGTGAGAGCTCTCCCTTGAAATCAGACCGGTCATCGTTGGACACGTACGCCTCTGATGTGATGTGGTAGGGTTCGTAGTCTTTATTTTTTAAGAAAAATTATATAAAAAAAATCATATAAATTTGAATTTTATAATAAAATAAATATTTATTTTTTTAATTAATTAATTAATTTATTTATTTATTTTTAATCTAAATTATTTCTCTATTCTTATTAAGTAAAATTAACAAAAAAATAATATTTTAATTAATATACTAAGTAAAAGTATATAAAAAGTGTCTACAACACTTTTTTTTAATTGAGTTTTGTGAATAAAATATTATTTTTTATTAATTTTTACTTAATGAAAATAGATACAGTTTAGATGGAAAATAAATCAAAATATTAAAATTTAAATTGATAAAATAAAAAATTTTAATTTTAATTTTAATTTATTACAAGATTCAAATTTTTTTTTAAAAAAAATCGAATTTCTCCTATTTATTTATTGGATTTTTACCTGGGTTTGTGTAATGTAGTCCAAAGACCAAAATCGTGGATTGGTTTGGCATTGCAGTTCTCAGTAGTTTTTTATTTTTTATTTTTTTTCAAAACTTATCAACTCCTAAAATAAAATGGTTGTATCAATTAGTTTTATATCTTTTTAATTATTATCACAAAAAAAAAAAAAAATTGAGAAGCTGGTACATCCCATCACTACCAGACTTTCGTTTGACCGCACTAGAGGCTTGCTGGAATATTCAATATCATCGGAAAGTCGTCGAAATATCGCCGGAGTGTTCTGAATGTTATTAGAAGTTACCAGAATATCCAGAACGTTCGTTGGACGTCAAGAATACTGTCGGAGATTCACCAAAATATCCAGAATATTATCGGGAAAAAAAAAAAGAATAAATAGAGAAATTAGAATTAAAAAATAAAGCAAAATGTGTTAAATATTAATAAATTAAAGGGGGAAAAAAAGTAATAATAACAAACAATAACAATAGAAAAAAACATATGTTATTTTTTAATTTTTGTAGAGTTTAAGCAAATAATCTGCAATATTGATCAAACTGAAAAATAAGTTTTGAAACTGTAAAATTGCTACAGTTTCAAAGTATAATTCTGTTAAGCATTATTCCTTATTAATCAAATTGATAAATATGTTATTAAACTGCAAATGTTTACAATAAAAGCATGTTATGAAATTGTAAAATTTTACATTTTTAAAGAATGATTCATTTCAACATCAAAAAAACTAAAACTAAAAAATTTCACAGTTTTCACCGCCTATAACTAAAACTTGAAAATAACTTATTCAGAATTTGAAAATTTTCTCCATTAAAACAGGAAAAGATAAATGTGTAGCAGAAAAAAAGTAGCAAAACTAAGAGATTGAAGAAAATGGACAGATATAGAGAGAGAATTGTATTTCGACAACTATTTTTGTTTTAGATCTAACCGAATCTGATATAGATCTATTCAGATCTGATTCTTCTCTAGAAACTCATCTCCTTCGTCGTTGGTAAGAGCGAAGCAAGAAGTTGGCAATCGATGGTTGCCGATGAACCCCAAGTGGTCGTCGATAACTATATATTAGAAAGAGAGAGAAAATAAGAAAAGCATGATCGCTGGTCGTTAGATATTTGAAAGAGAAATAGAAAGAGAAAGAAAGAAAACATAATAAAGAGAATAAGGAAAACACGCATGACATTTGGGTCTACTCAAAAGGTTATCGAATTAAATAGAGTACACATCTTTCAAAGGCTCCGTTTGGAAAGTTGGCTATTTTAGTAGTTGACTATTTTAGCCTGACTAAAATAGTTGGTTTGGAAAGAGAATTAGATTTTTTTTTGTAATTAAATATCATATTTATAAAAGAAAAAGTAAAATAATTATGAGTTTGATGTGATATTTTATCTTATTAACTATTTTAACATATTTTATTTTTTAATACTATTTTAATCCAAAAAATCAAAAAAGTCTCATCCCAACCCAAAGAGAACATGCGGCCAATTTGCCCCTTTTTTTTTTTTCCTTTTTTTAAGAATCTAAAAGAGTATATCATTTGAGAATTGTTAAAAAGTTAATAATAAGAAAGTTGATTTTATAGGTTTTTTCAAAACATTCACTTTTTAACTTATTTAATTAAAGATGTAGGTGCTGATTTCCGACCACACTGCCAAACAGGGAACTCAGCTGGAGAGCACAAGCAGAATAGATTACGCCGAAACAACATGTCACAGAAAGATAAGACTCCAGTGGTAGTTCGTCCGCCCGGGGACACTCCGACGATCAAGTTAGTACTCAGTTTATCTCTCAAAGATAGCAAATAGTGCTTAACTCACAAGTCAGAATACAAAAAGTGTACCTTAGTCCCACAAAGGTGCCTTATTTTTATAGCCAGCACTAACCTGATCCCTTTAGAAGCCTAGCTTCAATGGATTCCGGCTCAATGCTTATCTGCGACTCTCAACTAGATAGAGATAAACTCTTTAAGAGCTTTATCTTTATCCAGACTGAGGTCCTTCCCCATTCTAGAACTCTTATCCCTTATCCGTTTACCTCGAATTCCGGTATCTTCGCAGATAACCTCGGCCTAACCGAGATCATCCTAACACACGACCAAGCCACGTGGCACTCTGGCTGACACATCAGTGTCATCTCGGCCACGTGCTGCCATTCACAAAATATATCCCCACAACTGCCCCATAGGTTCTATTACCTCGACACACTAAGGTGATGAAACCTACATCGTTTGTCCTCTCAGAACGTCGGCCAAGACTTACTCCATCATTCATGACTGAATTCATCACACATCGGTTTGTCACGACCAAGACTCTGCAGTCTACTTTTTCAATGACCAAGAACCAAGAATCAAGTTCCTTAACCAAGACCGATCCCCTAACCGAGGTCCCTACTTCATTCAATCAAGAACTCCAAGAGTTTCATCTGCGCATGAGTTGTCACGCACCATTTTCTCAACCGTTTTATCCACGCGTCCTTTTCTTATTGATCTGTACCTGACACGCGCCATCAGGTCGCGTCGCTTCTGCGCGCGCCACCTGACAGACACGTCGTTCAAGGCACATTCATTGTGGTTTTGCCACCTTTTCGTGTTTTAACAAAAATTCTTTCCCTCTTTCCGTCTTTTCACTTCACATCTTTGATTTTGCTCAAGCTTTCTCTCTCTAAAGCTTCTCTCTTCCAAACCGCCATTGTCCAAGTTCTCGAGCCGTGCAACTTGCTCGTTCATCCCCTCCAGCGAAGCACTCACCGTTCTGCTCCATTCACTGTCACCGTCTGACTCCGGTGTACCTCATACCGGCGTCATTCTCTTCGGTGAGTCACTGTTTTTCCCCTTTTCAGTCTTGGATTTATTTCAAACTCTATTACGTTGTTTGTTGCCATTATGAATTCGTTCGTGTTCTTGAATCTTTGCCTGTGCTTTAAATTTCATCATTCGTGTGTTGAGCATGTTTGTTTGCGATTTTGTGTTTGTCCAATCTGTCTCTGGGTCTACACATGCACACACGCACTGCTCATACACTTGATGTTTTTGTAATTTGGCACCGTCCTTGGCTTTTGCACATCTGCACACACTTTATTCAGTGTTCTTGAATTTCTGTTTGTTTTCTTAAGTCTGAATCGTTGTTCTTTTCTGTTTTTCTTACTTTATTTCCAGATTGTAGCCTTTGATTCCTTATCTGTATAGATTTAGGTTTGGGATTTGATCTAGAACTCTGTTCTTTAGGAAAATCGAACCAAAACCCCTTTAGATTCTCAGAAACCTTTACTCCAGTGCTCTCTAGGGCTTAGCCGAGATAATTTGCCACTTTCCAAACCTCTTACCAAAAAACCTAAAATTAGACCCACTTTGGCCGAGATAATGGGCATGTTTAGGTGTCGACGACACCCCTTCTAAGCTAGAGTACTTTAGGAGATAGTTCTCCATCCCAGTCGATATTCACCTTAGGCTGGTAGGGGAGGAGGACTCCATCATGCCTGATGGGGACTCCATGCCTTTCCCCGTAGTTGCTTTCATAGAGTGTGAACTTAGGTTCCCTCTAAACATCCTTTTCCGACAAGTCCTTCATTACTACAAGCTCAACCCGATGCAACTGGCCATTAACTCTTATAAAGTCATTAATGGTATAATTGCTCTAGTTAGCCGAGAAAACGCTAGGATAACATTAGCCGATATCCAATACCGTTACACCATGTGTAGCCTAAAATTCGAAAAAGGCTACGTCTATTACCTCAAGCCAAGATCCACAGCTTACAAACTCATAGCCGACCTTCCAGACTCCAACAAAGGTGCTAGAGATGATTATTTCATCGTCTCGGGCAACTGGGAGTACTCACCTGATGATGACCTCCACCTCTATCCTTTGAGCCGATCAATGTTTAAAGATGGTGATGGTAAGAACCAAGTGTCACTTTACATGCTTTTAAGTCTTATCACTTTATTCTCTTTATATGTTCTAATGTCTGATTCTTGTACTTGCAGCTCTCTATCAACCATCAAAAGACTTCCGCAAAGCCTTCTTCCTCAGCAAAGACCTTAAGAAGCTGCTGGGCTTGCCAGTTGACTAGCGCAAAGCCCCCTACTGCTCAACTATATACCGACGTACAAATCCGTACTGCCCGACATCCCCAAGAAGAGCAAGTCTCCACCTTCAACAACAACTCCACAAGCCAAATCATCATCAAGGCCAGATCAAGGATCTATCTTTGGTCCTATTGAGCAACCATCCATCTCTACTCCCCAATTAATTCCTCCACATCAGCGCCGACGTCGTCGCCGAGTTCCTGCCAACGCTCCAACTGGGAGGACTCGAAGCCGCAGATGCCAAAGGAATAAGGCGTCGACTTATAATCCAGCAAAACCACCTACCGCACTCCCAGCATTCCATTTCAGCACCAAAGTAACAGTTGCCTCCACAGTTAACGAAATGGGCCGCAAACCGGCAATTGTTGAAGACCTTCTGACCGGCATCCCGGGGGTTGTGACAGTGCAATCCTCGTCCTTCCCATCCCAACCAAATCCAAATCCAAAGCCAAAATGGATGAAGAAGGCCAAAGCAAAAGCCACAGTGACTCAGATCAATTCTGAAGACACTGTACCAATTTCGAAACTAGCCGACGCCGAAAAGAGCGCCCCTTCTACCGAAAAAAGGCCAGTCGAGGCACCATCATCCGAAGCCCCACCGGCCAAAAAACCGAGATCCAACCACCTAGAAGGCACCAGCTATTACCGCACCATGACCTAGGCGCTCGAGGTTATGATCGGCGACAGACCCCTTACTGCCGATGACAGTGCTGTAAATCTTGAAGTCAGCGCAGCCCTGTCAACGGCTGTTCTTTTGCCCGAAGACGTGAGCCGCATGGCAGAGTTGCACGAATATGAAACTTTGCCCTCATAATGCAACACTCGGTCTTGGTAAGTCTCTATACTTAGTTACCCCATACAGATAGTGACACCATATTTTCAAGGCAAACACTACGGTTGCTAATTCAAGATCGTGTGTTGGGTAATTCTTTTCGTGAGGTCGGAGTTGTCTCGAAGCATAGGCAATCGCCTTTCCATTTTGCATTAGGACACACCCCAAGCCTTTATAGGAAGCATCACTGTACACTTGAAACCCATCAGTACCATTGGGCAAGGTTAAAATTGGTGCAGTCACTAACCTGGTTTTCAACTCTTGGAAAGCTGTCTCCCGTTGTTCATTCCAGTCAAATGGCACATTTTTCTGAGTTAATTGAGTCAATGGCAAAGCAAGCTTGGAAAAGTCTTTCACAAATCTCCGGTAGTAACCTGCAAGTCCCAGAAAACTTCGGACTTCTGTCACATTTGTAGGTCTAGGCCAATCCACAACAGCTTCAATCTTTTGAGGATCCACAGAAACACCATCCTTGTTGATGACATGACCCAAAAATGCCACACTGCCTAGCCAGAATTCACACTTGGACAATTTAGCATACAATTTCTTTTCTCTCAAAATCTGCAAGGCGGTTCTCAGATGATTCTCATGTTCTTCCCTGTCTTTAGAATAAATCAGAATATCATCAATAAATACAACAATAAAATCATCCAGATATGATTTAAACACCCTATTCATAAGATCCATGAAAGCAGCAGGTGCATTGGTCATCCCAAACGGCATTACTAAGAATTCATAATGTCCATATCTAGTTCGGAATGCAATTTTCTCTATGTCCTCGGCTCTGACCTTTAATTGATGATACCCAGACCTGAGGTCAATTTTAGAAAACACTTGGGCACCCTGAAGTTGATCAAACAAGTCATCTATTCGGGGCAAAGGGTATTTGTTCTTGATAGTCACTTTATTCAGTTCTCGGTAATCTATACACATTCTCAAAGATCCATCATTCTTTTTGACAAATAAAACTGGAGAACCCCAAGGTGAAGTACTCGGACGGATAAAGTTCTTGTCTAACAGTTCCTGAAGTTGGGTTTTCAATTCTTTCAATTCAGAGATAGACATTCTATAGGGAGTCTTGAAATAGGTTGTGTCCTCGGAAACACCTCTACAGTAAATTTGATTTCTCTGTCAACTAAGTCCCCCGGTAAATCAGTCGGAAACACATCGGGAAAGTCACAAACAATAGGGATTGTTTCTACAGTAGTACTGGCAAATGATGTGGTCAATATGCAACACAATAGCCCCTACATCCCTTCCTAAGCAGTTTTACAACTTTCATAGCCGAGATTAAGTATGGGGGAGGAACTACCCCATTCCCACTAAAAGTAAATTCAGGTATACCCAGCGGTCTAAACACAACAGTTTTGTTTGCACAGTCAATGGTAGTACAGTATTTAGTCAACCAATCCATCCCCAAAATACAATCAAAATGATGAATGTCCAAGGGTAATAAGTCTACATACAACATCATATCGCCAACCATAACATCACATACTGGATAAACATGAGTACACATCATAAAACTTCCAAATGGCGTAGACACAGATAACGCATATGTCATAAGTTCTAATGGCCTAGTCAATTTTCAAGCAAAAGCATGCGACACAAAAGAATGTGTGGAACCAGAATCTATCAGTACACATGCATTTTGAGAACATACAGAAAGTGTACCTGACACCATAGTATAGGTGTTTGGTACGTCACCGGGCACTAAGACAAACACTCGGCCTTGTCTCAAAGGTTCCTTTCCAGTATTGGCTTTGACATTGGTTTTGGCCACAAAAGCGGATCCAGCTGAACTTGCCGCCGGATGGTTGGTGTTTTCGAACCTGATAGGACAATCCTTTATCACATGACCAGGTTTTCCACATCTATGCAGGCGCCCAAAGCTCGATAACAAGTCCCCTTGTGTTTCTTACCACTTTCTGGGCAAGTTGGCATGGTGCCACTACTCTGGCTTGAGTTGCTATATGATCCTGTGTTATGTTTCTTATTCCCGTAGAATGAACGACCCTTTTTGAAGCTGTTCCCCGATCTTTTCCCTGTCCAGTTAGTCCGTGGAACAAGAGTTTGTTTCCTTGCTGCTAAAATGGATTCTGCCATTAATGCCCTATCCAAAACACTCACATATGTGGGTAGGTTCAGGACTCCCACCCTATCCAGTATGTCCAGATCCAATCCATCTTCAAACTTGCGGGCCTTCTTGTAGTCTGTGTCCACCATATGGGGAGCAAACCTGGCTAACTCGGTGAACTTGGCCTCATACTCGGCTACAGACATTCTGCCTTGTTTGAGTTCCTGAAATTCTGAAACCTTCCGGTTCCTGAAGCACTGAGAAAAATACTTGTCATAGAAAATTGCATTGAACTGAGTCCATGTCATATTTCCGTGACCATTTCGAATCAGTAACCACCACCTTCGGGCTTCATCCTTCAGGGTGTAGGTGGCTAGGAGGACTTTTTGGATTTCTGAACAAGGAAACACCTCATACAGCTTTTCCATTTCAAGCAACCACGTCTCTGCCTTCAACGGTTCAATCCCACCATAGAATGTCGGCGGTTTCATTTTCATAAATTTATGTGTCAAATTGATTATGTCACTGTTATCTACTTCTGCCTGTACTGGCGGAGGTGGAAGGGGCAAGGGTTGTTGTCTTTGTTGTTGCATTACCACTTCGGTTAAGGTTGCCAGCATTTGTTCCATTCTATTCATTCGGGCATTAGAAGACCCTGCTGTATCATCATTCCTTGCATTGTCCATTTGCTATAGGTAAACAAGACTTTATGTATTCAAATTCACATATTTATATTTGAATTTCGTTTTCACACAAGACACATAACATGCAGATGGAATGCCCCTATTTCTTACTAGAACATCCTAAGCTCATATGGACCAGTGTGTGCGGTATAACTCGTGCTCTGATACCACTCTGTTACGACCCAAACCCGCCCCTGTGGATTTAGCATCGTAACCGGCCAGTAATCCATGGATTACCAAAGGCCTCTGAATACTTTAACAAATAATAAGGGGCTACGGAAGTAATATATAATATAAACAGGGTCCAATGAGCTGTGATGACGTACATGGAACAGAACATTTCAAAAACTTATTTATAAACATAAC
Organism: Camellia japonica; assembly: GCA_030407325.1. Taxonomy (NCBI): domain Eukaryota; kingdom Viridiplantae; phylum Streptophyta; class Magnoliopsida; order Ericales; family Theaceae; genus Camellia; species Camellia japonica. Next base: position 199,925,050 of record JAPPVO010000059.1, on the reverse strand, counting down.
ATGCTAGTCAAAACATACCAATATTTACAAAGTGTACATCCCAAGTTCTGACTTTACAAAACACACATACAGGACTAGCATGAACACCAAACAGCCATAGGACTTGACTTTGAGTGGAACCTCCTCGGGAGGCGCAAGGGTTGGCTGACAAAAACCATAGCATAGGTCGTCAACTCTGGGCCTGGTCACCAGCTTGCTCACCTACATACATAATATAAACAGTGAGCTAAAGTCCAGTGAATAATAACAGAGTAAAGGGGTTTAATGAATGATGTCCATCACAGAGTTAGAAATCAGATTCATAACAAATCAGATTCATATACTTGTTTATAATCATTCCCATATTCAGGTTTGTAACATAATCTTACGTGGTACATCCAATAGCGTTCACAAATCTGATGACCCATAAAGGGACCTGATGACCCATAAGGACAGCCTTGAAGGCTTTTTGATGAGTCATGTGCACAGAGACGTTCTGATGACCTATAAAGGGACCTGATGACCCATAAAGGGACGCATATCATGAAATGCTAAGGATGCCATGGTTAACTTTCAGAATCTTAGACAATCATTCATTCGTTTCCAACATATCATAGCATTTCAAAGAATCAATCATTTTGTATCATAATATTCCGAAAATACATAACATTGAACATAACTTTACAAAGTTACTACTCACAGATGATTGATAGCTGTAACTAGATGGTAAGGCGGCACTCCACTTGTTTCGAGGTGCGTGACCTACATGAACACACACATACAACATACACACTTGAACATCATTTCGATTTACACACAACTTGTTTCGTTTGCTCTTGATGTGTTTCTACCCTTTAATTTCCATTAAGGAGTTTTAAATATGGCCTAGGAATGCCTAGGATGGAATGAGGATGCAAAAATGCCTTAGAAAACATTTTTCATAATTTTCAAAAAACAGGGGTTCCGCTCGAGCGTGGGTTTACTCGCTTGAGCGGACATGCAAACAAAAGTCTCCGCTCGAGCGTAAACCTTCACGCTCGAGCGGTCTGCAAAACGTGACAAAAATACTAGATGGGTGAAAATCACGCTCGACGGCGCTCGACCCCCGCTCGAGCGTGTGACTCAGGTACCCGCTCGAGCGTGAATTCTTCCGCTCGAGCGTACTGTAAAACAGTGCAAAGTACTGGATGGTCGAATTCCACGCTCGAGCGCATATTTCCCCGCTCAAGCGTGAGTCCAAATTCTGGAAATTCCATATTGAACCTTCAAGCTCAAAACCAAGTTTTAATGCACCAAATTCGATCCTTTTGGGCTAATTTTCTAGAAAACACTTTTAAACTCCTAGAATAACATGTTTTGAAGGTCAATTTGAGAAATCAAAGCCCAAAGGTAGCTCAATTAAATACAATTTCAACAATATTTTGAAGAACAAGATGTGTGTGAAACATGCAAGTGTTTATTTGAAATCCAATGCTCCAAAACATGTTCAAATGCAAGATTAAACTCCAATTCATGATGAACTCATGGACTATAACTTGAATATGGCCTTGCATGCAAAGAATTCTCATGAAAACACTTCCAAATGCTTTGTTATGATCATGCATGCATGAATCTCTACCCAAATCAACATTATAAACCAATTTCTAGCTCTAGTCACCAATCTATCATGAACCAAGGATGAAGTGACTTAAATTCATAACTAAAAAGATGAATTCCCTTACCTTAAGCCTTAAATGCAAGATGTACAAGTTCAAATATGTAAGACTCCTTCAATCCTCCTAAATTTCAAGCAATTCCTTGAAGACCACAAGATTTCTCCTATTCCTCTCTCTCTAGTCGGTTAGGACAACAAAAATGAGCTGAGGAAATGTGTTTGAATGGGGTGTGCTAAGGCTTCAACATGTTTAAACAAAGTGGCCCACTATCTTGGCAAAATTGTAATTAAGACCAACTATGTAATTTTAGCTCATTTGATCTAATTTAATCATACCCAAACACATCTCAATTAAACATTCCATAAAATCATATAAATTCCGACGATCATAAAACATTAATCAATTTCTGGTTCGGCCGCCGATAAGGCCTTCAATTCTCAATTTAAAACATAAAACACAAATAGATAATTTAACACTGAATAGATAAAAACACAAAAATGATGCAATACATATGCAAATTAAATTCCAGATTTCTTCTAAATCACTATTAGGTATACTTAATCATGACTTAACGTTCATTAGGGATCGGGGTTATTACAGTCACTAACCTCTAGTACGTTGCTCCTGCATTTTTAAACCTAAAAGACATCACTCTGTAGCAATATAGCCCTTTTAGGGTGATAAATGCAGTCTTCTCTTCATCAGGGGGGTACATTGCTATCTGATAGTACCCCCTATAAGCTTCTACGAAGCTCATCCTTCCATGTCCTGAAGTGACATCCACTAATTGATCGATCTTGGGGAGTGGGAAACTGTCTTTAGGACAAGCCTTATTCAGGCTAGTAAAGTCCACTTCCTCCTCTACTGCCTACCTGGAGGAAGTGGACAAATTCTTAGAGGCATCAGAGAGGTAGTTTACCTCTCTAATTTGTCCACTTCCTTATCTACTGCCTCCACATGAACCAACGTTGGTCTCCTCGCTCACTGAATGACAGGTTTTGCCGACCTGTCTACGTTTAGTCTGTGGCATGTGACCTCGGGGTCAATGCCAGGCATCTCGTATGGCACCCAGGCGAACACCTCTATGTTTGCTCACAAAAACGCTTCTAACTCCCTTTCCTCTTTCTCAGCCAAGCCTGAGCCGAGGAAGAAGAAGCGCTATTTATTTCCTTACAGGACTAGAATTTTCTTCGAGGCTTCCTCGTTTTGTCGGTAGGCTCTTTGCCGACGTCATCCAAGACCTCCATGTTCTCGTTCTCAATCTCTTACTGTCTCTGTCTCTCGCACGTTGTAGGTGGATTTCATTGCTACCATGGAATAATTTTTTGCCTACACCTGATCCCCTCTAACCTCCTCAATTCCATGCTATGTTGAGAACCGCAACAGTTGGTGCAGTGTTGAGGAAACAACCCTCATTGCATGCAACATGGTCTTCCTAAGATAACATTGTAGGGGGAGGGGATGTCAATCACTGTGAACTCCGTGCTTACCTTCTTGGTGCCTGTCTGCACCTCCAAACTTATTGCTCCCAGGGGCCACGTCGGTGTTCTATTGAACCTGACCATTGGACTGTTGGACTGCTCCAGATCATCTTGGTGAAGGTCGAGTTCCTTGTAACATCTAACATACATAATGTCACATGAGTTGCCTTGGTCAACCAAAATGCACCTTACCTGGCACTCTCCAATCTTGAGGGATATTACCAGATCATCGTTGTGTGGATGCTGCACCATGTCTAGGTCGGCTTTAGTAAAGGACACCATTAGTCCCTGGTACTCGTCTGCCCTAGGCCTCTTTTGCTAGACCTGATACACATGTTGTAAGTGTTTCACCCTCTGAGTTCCCCACGTACCTCGTTCTCATTAACCTTTGAGTGAATCACATTGATCACTCGAGCTCCGTCTGCTTGCAGTTGTGGTGCAGGTAGAGGTGGTGTTGCCGGTGCCTGGGGCAGCCTTGCTTGCTCTTCCCTTGTTCTGGCCTCATCTACTAGGCCCCTTAAGTGACCATGTCTTACCAGGTCTTCCAAATGTGTCTTTAGAGCTCTGCATCTCTGAGTCAGGTGCTCATCCTCATTGTGGTAAGCACAGTGCTTCCCCAGGCTTCTTTCCATAAATTTGCTAGGGATCTTCTCTGGTGCTCTATAGTAAGACTGATTCCTAATCCTTTCCAGGACTTTGTAAACCGGGATCCGGAACACTGTGGTGACTGCTTGTGCAGCCCTTAGTCCTGTTTCTTGTCTATTAAAATTTGTATTACCTCGGCCTCGCTTCGGCGAGCTGTTCCTCTTCTCTTGCTTTGACACCTTTGTCTCTAGCGTGTCTTCCTCTACTCTTGCATATTTCTCGATTCTGGCCATAAGTTCCTCCATACTTTTTGGCAGTGTCTTTGCTAGCGATTTTCAAAGCAGACAGTCATCGTTCAAGCCGTTCTTAAAAGATATGACCGCCACCTCTTGATTGCACCCTGGTATTTGGTTAAACACCTCATAATACCTTTTAGCATAAGCCCTAAGTCTTTCATCCTCGCCAATTCTCAAAGCTATCAGGAAGTCTACCCTCAACGGCTGCAGTTTGTTTGTAACAAACCTAGCCACAAACCTCTCAGCCAGGCCTTCCCAACTTCTCACAGTTCATTTCGGCAACTTGTGAAACCAATCTGATGCGATTTCCCCAAAGGATGAGGGGAACACCTTGTAGAGCAACAGCTCGTTCCCGATATATAGTGTCATTAAGTTCAAATATAAGTTGACATGAAAGTTGGGATCAGACTTACCGTCGTATATCTGGAATCTCGACATGTGGAACCTGTTCGGGGCTTCAAACTTGTCTAATTCTATTGAGAACGACGTTCTCGACTTGACCGAAGATGTTACCTTGGTATCTTATCGCTTTCTCTGGAGGTAATCCCTCAAATCTTCCTTAGTCCGTCCAGGAACTCGGCTGTCACCGGATTTCAGCCTTTTTGGTACGCTGCTCCCGATGTCGTTATGAGTCTTCTTGGACCTTCTTTCATCCATCATGTCAAAACAAAGCTCCTTCTCTTGAACGTGTCGATGTTATTTGACGTAGGTTTCTTTGGCACGATATGTCTTCTGAGACTCTCCTCTCATCGATTCTCCTCGCCCGACCTCCTGTGAAGGTCGATGAGAATGCTACCTTTCCCTATCATGCTGAGGGACTGCAGGGATTGCTTTCTGCCCCCCTTTCTGGGTATCATTCTTGGCCGTTGGAATCGGCGTGTCCTCCAATGGGAATGGTGGCTACATGATGTTGTTCGGCATCATGAAATTGACAACTGATTGCAGGTCTGCCAATTTGTTTACCATCCCCTTCATCTCGCCGTCCTTCTTCAAGCATCTATCTTTCCATACCTGGAGGTCGCTTTCGTTGTAATACCCGTCTTGACATGCTTTTTTCGGTACATCTCCCTCTTGGCCGACGTCTTTTTCTCCAGGATTCTTATCTTAAGGTTCTTCGTTACAGTTGTCCTCATCTACGTTAGGATCGACATTTTTACCACTCCCACTAGGGATGTCGCCCCTAATCTTTTCTTTCTGCCCGTCGTTGGCCATCTATTCTCCTTACGCTTCCCACAGACGGCGTCAAATTGTGGGTGCTGATTTCCGACCACACTGCCAAACAGGGAACTCAGTTGGAGAGCACAAACAGAATAGATTACGCCCAAACAACTTGTCACAGAAAGATAAGACTCTAGCAGTGGTTCATTCACCCGGGGGCACTCCAATAATCAAGTCAGTACTCAGTTTATCTCTCAAAGATAGCAAATAGTACTTAACTCACAAGCCAGAATACAAAAAGCGTACCTTAGACCGACAAAGGTACCTTACTTTTATTGTCAGCACTAACCTGCTCCCTGTAAAAGCCTAACTTCAATGGATTCCGGCTCAATGCTTATCTAGGACTCTCAATTAGATAGAGATAAACTCTCTAAGAGCTTTATCTTTATCCAGATTGAGGTCATTCCCTATTCTAGGACTCTTGTCCCTTATTCGCTTACCTCGAATTCCGGTATCTCCGCAGATAACCTTAACCTAGCCGAGATCATCCTAACACACGACCAAGCCACGCGACACTCTGGCTAATACGTCAGCATCACCTCGGTCACGTGTTGTTATTTACAAAATATGTCCCCACAAAAGACATTTTCTTTTAATCGATTTCAAACAAATCAATTTAGGTACTTGATTAAAATTTAAAAGTTAATTTTTAATTTATTTTAAATTATATTATTTTTTTATTTTTAACATATCTTTTTTTAAAAAAATTAATTTTTAATCGATTTTTCAAAACAATCCAAGCTCCCATTTATGAAAAATATTTTATCGCACCTACAAGGTGAGGGGGACCAAGGCTAAAGGCCCCATTTCTTTCTCATTTGACGAATGTACCCCTAATTAAGACTATCTTCACATCAACTTCCACTACTAGTAGTCTCTCTCACTTTGACTACACACATAAATGAGGAATTATATTTTATTGCATCAATCATATGGGTGTTTTAGGAAGATAATTAAAAATTATTTTTTAATTTTTTTTTGATTTTTTGTGAAAGAAGAAAACGAGTTAAAAATTAAGAAATGACTTTTAATTTACTTTTTAAAATAAGTCATGTAGGTGTTTGGGAAGTGAGTTTTTATGTAGTTTTTTTAATTGTGAAATATTATTGGATAAAATATTTTTGATGTTTGGAAAGATTGTTTGATTTTTTTGTGATTAGATGTGATATTTGTAAGAAAAAAAGTGAAATGATTATAGAGTTAGATGTAATATTTTATTTAAATTTATTTTTTTTGATTTTATAAAAATTATATCTTTTAATAGAAAAAATAAAAATAAAAAATCTAAAACCAAATCTTGCCAAACACCGCCATAGACTGCGAGGTGAGTAGGACCAAGGCTAAAGGCCCATTTCTTTCTCATTTGACGAAAGTACCCCTAATTAAGACTCTCTTCACATCAACTTCCACTACTAGTAGTCTCTCTCACCCTGACAAACAAATAAATGAGGAATTATTTGGGGATTCGACTCTCTGCACTTTGTTATTGAAATTGGACAATCCACTTTAGTCTATTTTGGATTCATTTTGAGTCAATATGAAGTAGGGTGGTGCAAAATATCACTTAATTTGTTAAAATCGTATCGATTTATATTAATTTATATCGTTTTAATCGTTAATTGTGGTTTAAATTTAAAATTTATAATTTGTCAATCAAATCGTTCCACTCCGCTATAGTTAATATATATATATTTTTTAATTTTTAATGAAATATCAATGTAAAAATGAGTATTAGAGAGATTTAAGATATGAAATTTATTATAAATTAGTGGTTATATATATGAAACATATTGTGTAAAATTACTTTGTGTTATATATCTAAAAAATATTATACAAATTAGTATTATATATTATGTAAATGTATGATAATTAACTAAAATATTCTTCAATCCGCTAATCCGCCAAAAACTGCTCAAACCGCAATTTATCAATCCGCTAACCTGCCATTCGGTTTGTAATTTTATTCTCAAACCGCCCGAACCGCACCGCGCACACCCCTAATCTGAAGTGTAAAGTTTACTAAGTATTTTATTTTTAAAAAAATTGTGTTAATCAGATATTAATAATTACTTGATCAGATCACATTTATATTAATATTTTATTTTTAAATATATATTTATTGTTGACATAAATTTAATCTGATCAAGTGACTATCAATATTCAATTAATATGATTTTTTATAAAGATGAAATACTTAACAAACTCTACACATTAAATAATTTCAATTATCAATATAAATTCCGTAATAAGCCTATAGAAATCCAACAACACACTCCAATCCAATTACAAACAAGAGAAACCACTATCAATTATTTAATAGTTTACCAACCTAACATGTTGAGGAGATATTTTGAAATTAATAAAGATTATCAGTAGTCACAAAATAGATGGAATGGACCTTACTTATCTTGGTGAGCTAAGTAGAAAAAGATGACCAATCATGTGTATCTCTTTTAGCACAACCTAATTAGTTAAGAATATTGTGTACACATGTCATAATTGCTCTCGACTAATAAATAATATTCACTCGAAATGACTTTTGATGCCCAAAAGATAAAAAAAAATAAAAATAAAACGAAAGGTTCTCAATTTTTGTAGGTTCAGTTTCGACTGTTGAAAAGCAGTGGACACAAATTTAAACCAAAAACACAATAGTCTCAAGAATGTTTATTCAATAATGTTATAATAACCAACATTTATATATTTATATATGTCAGGAAGTGTTTAGTTTCTTATCTGTTATTATTGTATTGATTTACAATCTGTTTATATGGAATGATTTTGTGAGAACTAATGAGAAATGAAAAGAAATCAAATTTAGCAAGAAACACCGTGATAACATTGAGATATTCCATTAAAATACAAAGAAAAAAATTAAGTGATATTCCTATCTACGATCATTAGTTACTTATCCATTCAAATATCATAGTAAAAAAGTATAATTATTTCTTTTCTTTTTTCACTCAACTAAAAAACCACAATTATTTTTGTTATTTTTTCACAAGTTCTACCAAATGGATTAAATGGCCTCACTGATACTGTTAAAAATACAATAGTAGCATATAACATGATAAATATTTTAGGGACAATTACAATTTAGTAGTTTTTATGTAAAATATATATATATATATATATATTTACACATACATGAAAAATTTTATGATTAATTGTTAATATTTATAAATTTTACCACTTATGTATAATATTTTTTTTTTTTATAAATTTACATTGAATTGTAATTCTTCGAATATTTTATGGCACATCAATGTGATGATTGTAAAATTATTAATGGTATCATTAGTACACCACCAAAAAAAAAAAAAAAAGGGGGGGAATTACAATTTAGTGTCTCTTTCATGAAATAATTAAAATTCATAGAAAATTTTATAATTTTAATTATTAATATTCATAAACTTTATTATTTATTTGAAATTATTTTTAAAATATTACATTGAATTATAATTTCTTCAAAAAAATATTAGTAATGATTATTGGTCGATCCTTTCGTTAGTCTCTTAACACATGATAGCAACCTAATGCTTTATAAAGTTTTAGATTAAAAATTAAAATGAGATACAATCGTATTGAGTTTTTTTAAAAAAATAAAATAAAATTGAAGGCATAATAATAAAAAAATTAAACAAAAATTAAAAATTTAAATAATAAATTAAATGATTTAATCGTTGAGCCACCATCGTTGACGCGTAGCCATCACAGATGTAGATGTTGTTAAATTTTTTTTTATACCCCCTTTATAAATCACAACACGACACCACCTGGCCCCAAATAATTTGTCGAGGGACAATGGCCATTGCTGTGGGTCAGATCCAGTGGTTTTGGGTCCCAATCATTGGACATGGACATTTTCACTAAAAAAAATTGGTCATTGGCCCACTGACAAGTGACATTTCTTTATAAAATAAAATAATAAAAAAAATCAATCTTCTTGGAATCCGTAATAATATTAATTAAAATAAAAAATAATAAAAATAAAATAAAAAACTTCACATTATCAGCATATGATAATTTCAAACCAAAACCATGGGCCAAGTCCAACCACTCCACCACCATACATTGCAAAGCCTTTTTGTAGTGTAGTGTGTGTGCTTGCTTTGCATTTTTATAAAGTAGATTGATGAATTGAGAGTTGAGAGTTAAAAAAGAGAAAACCCATCTCTCTCTCTCTCCAGAAACTCTCAATCTATAGCCATGTCAAGCAAGAGATCACCGCTGGCGGTCGGAAAACTAGCCGGAACACGGGTTTTCGGCAATCCAACCGGATTCACCGATGCAGCCCCAAGCCCGAGAAGCCCTTTGGATCTCAATATTCAATCCCCAAGGCCCAGAGGCTTAAAGAATTATGATCTTGGTGGGGTTGTTGGGCTTGGAATTGTAGCTGCCCTTGAGAAATCCGGTGAACCCGGGTGCGAAATTCCGGCCAATAAGGCCGTGTTTGGACAAAATTTAACCCGATCTAATCCAATTCCGGTTAAACAAGCTAACAATTGTGTTAGACATAGAGGGGGAGATTTGGAGGAAATTGATTTTGATAGTTTGGAGGATTATACTTTTGTGACTTGTCATGGACCAAACAAGTCCTTCACTAGAGTGTATTGTGATGGAGATGAAGAACATGGCAAAGTTGGGCATGATAGAAGTATTGGCTTTGAAAGGAGAAGTAAAAACTATGGCTTTGCCATCTTCCACATATCGCCAGTTAGATTTGGAGAAGATATCACGGCATACCCGGCCTCCGATTTTCTCAATTCTTGTCACTTGTGCCAAAAAAAGCTCCATGGCAAAGATATATACATGTACAGGTACAATCTTCAACTTTGTTATATATAGTTCTTTTCTATGTTATATTATTATATCCCTCTTTTTATAGTTCCGGAGAAGGTATTTATGCAAGAAAGCATGTAGAACCAATAATAGCGCAACAAATAGGAAGTGATGTGCTTGTTTCTACTGTATTGTCCTTAATTCTACATGCTTTCCTGCATCATATATCAATTTAAGGCCTATATAGTAAATGAACATTTCTTGTGGACAATCAAGACCCCTCTTGGTAAGACACCTCTTGATAATTGATCTTGAATTGGATTTACCAAGTCTTGAAGTGATCTGCTATGTACTAATATAGAGTCTAGTCCTATATTTGATTTTCAAAGAACATATTCTGAAAACAAAACTAAATAAACCAGAAGATTTTATAAAGGAAGAAAGTACAACTCCGTGTAATTTTTCAAAATTAATAATTAATAATATAAATTTTTTCATGTATTTGAAGTTTTTATTTTTATTTTTTTAAAGACCATTGGGCTGTAAATTCTCCTTTCATAAATCTATGCATAAGCATAGCATATGAATATTTGTGGAGACATGAGATTAACAAATCACATACACTTGATTTTTCAGGGGAGAGAAAGCATTTTGTAGCACAGAATGTCGGTATAGGCAGATAGCGATGGACGAGCGCAAAGAGCAGTGTAGCTCTGAAGCTTCAAGATCATCGGCAACAGATCTTTCAAACTCACCATACACTAATGGCCAGATGTTCTCAACAGGAATTCTAGCAATTTAGACAACTGAGGACACCACTATACTATACATACAAGCATGGTTTTAAATAATAGTGTTGAGATGGTTGATATCAGATACTGTTAAAGCGTATATTGTTGAATATCGGTATCAGAAGTCCAGTTGTTAGATATTTTAAAACCATGCATATGAGATTCAACACAAGTTAGAAGCTCTCTTTTGTTTTCATTTTACAAGTTTGGTTGTAATTTGGATGTAAGAGCAAAGCTTGTGATATGTAATGAGAATTTTGAACTTAGCTACCGTTTGGCAACTTAGTTGGAAGTGAGTTGAGACCAACAAAAATAAAATAAAATATCATATTTAAATTATAATCATTGCATTTTTTTTTCTTTAAAAAAAAAAGCTAAAAAAATAAAAAGATTTTGTTCAAATAGAACTAATTTAGTCAGGCTAAATTAGCTAAAAAGTCAAAAAATTAAATTAAAAAAAAATTTCCAAACAAAGCCTTAAAAGGTGAATTTGAGGTTGCTTTTTATTATTATTGGATGCAAATAAGTAACCAACTTATCTCCTGCATTTCTTTGCTGTCACCGCACTACTTGGTACTATTTCCAGCAAAAAATCTGAGCTTGGGGAAGGAAAAAGAAGATAGCCAACTTACATAATTTCTTTTCAATTATATATATATATATATATTATAGAAATTTGAGCAGATTATATGTGTAATTGAAATTGTCATATGGGGTCATGGGTGGGTGTAATTGAAATATCTCAATGTGGAGGTTTTTCTACTGCCTCAGCTTATGAAGTTATCATGGGCCATCATAGTTGTGATGATAACTGGAGCTGGATTTGAAAAGTAAGGTTCCCTCAAAAATTTAGGTTTGTTTGGGGTGTCCTAAATAAGTGTACTTTTGTCTTTTTAGACTAAAAAATTGAGGTTGAAAATATGGATGTTTGGGTTAACTTTTTGACTCTTTATGGAAAAATGTATAATAAAAAATTGTAAAAATTGATTTGTAGGGAAAAATTCGAATTGGAAGTTGTGCAGCCATAATTGTTGACTTTTGGTGAATAGTGTTAACTTTTTAACTTTTTGAGTAACTTTTTAGTTTTTTGACTTTTTTACAAGTTCCCAAACTTGGCCTTAGAGGTTTTTTGTGGCTTCTTTTTCATGGGAAGCTGCTAACTAACCTTATGAGATTGAGGAGGGGCTTAACCTCTGTTCCTACATGCCCTAGCTGCTGTGGGGTGGAAGACATGGATCACCTATTCAGACATTGTTTCAAAGCCAAAGAAGTGTGGCTGGCCTTATGTGGTCGAACCTGGTGCAGAAACATGTTTAGCTTATCTTGGAATGATTGGCTTTTGTCTAATTCCAAAAATAAAAAGCCTTTTAATGAGCAGGCTACTTGGTCTTCTGTCTTCATTATCACTTTATGAAAAATTTGGAAAAATAGAAATGTGTTTGTTTTTAAAAAAAAGTTGTGTAATGGCATGGATAGTATCAAATTTATTCTTGGTTACTCAAGAGATATTGATTTGGCTTTTAATTTTTCCATTATTAATCCTAGGCCTGCTTTTAGATTGATACAGTGGATGTTACCACCTGCAGTTAAAATCAAATAAAATGTTGATGGCAGTAGGAAATTGGGAGATTCAGGCGGCTTTGGAGGAGTTTTTAGAGATGAACAAGGCGCTTGGGTGTGTGGCTACTATGGAAGGCTGGACAGTGGAACAAGCTTGGAGACGGAACTGTGGGCTCTCTACAAATGACTGACAGTGATGCTCCAGAAGGGTATGCATGAGGTGATCATTGAGACTGATGCTAAACAAGTAGTGCAGCTGATGGAGGATGCCACAGATGATAAATTCCCTTTTAAGGGACTGTTGGAGGATGCAAAAATAATTTTCAGAGGATGTGAATGCACTATCCACCACATCTATAGAGAGGGGAATTTGTGTGCGGATGCTTTCGCCAAATTTGGAGCGGAGCAACCTGAAGATATCTTGGTGGTTAATGATCCACCACAGGAAATTCAATGTTATCTTGTTGCTGACATGATCGGCCTCTCTAGGGAGAGGGCCTAGTTTGTTTTTTATTTCTGTTGTACCTAAAAAAAAAGAAAGTGAAGAGAAAGAATCTATGTTAAGTGACGGGCAGTAGTTGATTTTACTTTTTAATTCTGAACAGTAACAATTAAGTAAAGGTAAATATGTGAGGAATGTATAATGTAATTGTGATTTTTTAAGAATCAAAATTATGTTCCCATTGTTTTAATCGATAAAACTCAAGTTAGGACAACGTATGAATTTACCCTCGTATCACCATATAATTTTCCCATCATTGAGGGAGGTGCTCTTATACAATATTTGAGGTCAATTGATCAAAAATATATATTTCAAATATAATTAAATTGGGAAATGGACCTTACTGGGACGCCAAGGAAGTATGAGCATTAACTGAAATATTTTGGAGTTAGAAAGTTTATTAATAATATTTATTATTTATTATTATTTGCATTATTCATTTATAATTTTACTATAAAAATAAAAATATTAAAATAATATAAAATGTGTGGAAGAAAATATTCCAAAATGAGAGAAGATTCGTCAATCCAACAGAACAGGACAGTGTTAAAAATAAATTTGATCACACAACAATAACTCACACAAATTTAAAAGAAAATTAGAGAAGGATAAATACAACTCTTGTATTTCACTCATATCTCGTATGACTAATAAATACAACTCTTGTATTTCACTCATATCTCGTATGACTAACTTACAAAGCTATATAATATTTTATAACCAAACTCTTAACATTTCTAACATAATGATTATTCATACTAATATAATGACTCACTATACCAATTTCATTATAACATTCACGCTACTAATACCATCCCATTAACTCACCACTAATATCCCATTATTCCTTCATAACTTATGAAATAAACACCATCATGAAAAACATAACTCTCAAAATAACAAAAACTAACTTATTTTTTCATCAGACAGAATGCGACCCATCTCTTAAAATCCACATCATTTGAAAAAAAATTCCGTCCCATTAGCATAGTTAAATTTGAATAGAATAACTCTGCATCAAGAAAAATAAGCCTTTGTTGCCTTTGATCAAATTTGGTTTCGCTATGTCTTGAATCAATAAAAAAGCCCATTTCATTTGAGTGAGAGAGAGATTGGAACATTTGTGCTTTGTCACAGTGGAGGAAGAAAAAGCAGATCTGGTGGGAGGAGTGTTTCTTTGTCAGGCCCAGATGGTCGTGTTTTCGAGGGAGGACTTGCTGGTCTATTAGTTGCTTTCTGCTGGCCCAGTTCAGGTTAGATTATGTTACAAACACGAAAAGAAACTAAAATAAAAATAGCCCTGCTATCTAGGGAGTGCTTACCGACCGATTTTTGACGGTTTGAATTGTGATTTGAACCCGTCCGCATATTTAAGGTTCGGTAAAAATTGAACCTGCAATCATCCGCAGCCGCAGTGCGAATTGCAGTTTATGTAGATAGGGTTTGTAGATGTATAGGCGATTTGCAGATTGGACTTTCTTTTAAAATTTTATTTTTGAGCTTGTTTTTTTCCATTTTTTAAATATTATTTTGGGTCATAAAATCACATATTTATTATCATGAAATCATTGTTTTTCAAATTATTTATCCCAAATAAATTACAAGCTATCTGTCCAATTTACTTCCAAAAGGAAACCGACCATAAGCACAAGTCATGATAAGTCAGTTGACTCAAATTCACCTTTGCAGAAAAGGTATAAGATAAACAAAACCCATAATTGTTTTAATAAAAATGGAAGAAATATCTCTTCTGAAAAATTGATTTTAAGATTTGCTGAACTCACTAACTAGTGAAAAACAAAAAGTATAACCATGAATAAGTCTATATACTCATTTTATTACGAGTTACCAGTATTTGTTGGGTTTTCACACTTGTAATGCAAAACAAGTTTTAAAACATTTGTTCACTTGCAAGTAAGGGAGAGAAGAGAAGATTAAGGTTACACACTTACAAAACTTACAAAAAAATCTGACGGTTTAGATTTAAAAGAAAAAAAATGTAAGGGAGAGAAAAGAAGATTAAGGTTACACACTTACAAAACTTACAAAAAAATCTGACGGTTTAGATTTAAAAGAAAAAAAATGTATTCCGATGCCAATGGGTGAGTGTGGGTGCGGATAAAAATGACAACTTGCCTGCAACTCGCAAAACAAGAAAATCCTAACTCGCCCAAATAGGTGCGGGCGGTTCGGGTTAAGCGGTTTTCGCAGGTCGGATAACTCTATGCCCACCCCTGCTACTTTCCAATATTAGATATTAATTGGCCATTATTTTTTCATTCTTCAATTTTTACTGTTAGTAAAATCCCTACAAACTTACATTTTAACAAATTTTTTTTTTTTCAATCATGTATATCTCAAAATAATGAAATGGTATATGATGGTTTAACCCGTGCGATGAAAAATAGCCCCTTTGTCATTCCTAAAAGAATCACAATAACACAGGAAATTCTATTTTCACACATCTACTTACTTTTGTACACACATTTAATGATTTATTTTTTTATTAAAATTTTATCTTAAAATAAAATTACTAAAGTGTCCTTATCTTCTCCACCAAAACCCTAGTTTCTTGATCCTAACCCTAGCCACCGTCCACCACTATTGCTACCGCCTCTATCAACCCCTTCTATTGTAACTTCTTTACCCTGAAACGCCTCTCTCTCTCTCTCTCTCTCTCTCTCTCTCTCTCTCTCTCTCTCCCCATCAACCTCTCTTTCTCTCTCAGTTGGTGAGCTCGTTGGAGTATGAAGTACAAGCGACAATGAGGGAGATGAGACTGTAGCAGTTGCAACTTGCAAGGGGTGAAAATTGCAATGTTGAAGGAAAAGGGCAATGGGAGGCTTGCCGGAAGGGGATGAGAGTTGGGATGGTTCAACGAAGGAAGAGGAGAGTTGATGAAGGTTTGTCGGAGGGAAAGGAGCTAGAGAAGGACTGGCGAAGGGATATTTTTGGCATAAAGGGTTGTGCATTGAGTAAAATTATAAAATTCAAAATTAGTTGATGTGTGTATTGAGAGAGGATGTGGAGTGAGAGGTTTTTGTGTGTAGAAATAGAATTACCCCAATAAAACTTCCATGTTTGGGATAAGCTAAAAATGTTGTTTTTTTTTTGTCTAAATAAGTCAAAAAGCATAAGTTTGTTTTGGAAGAGCTAAAAAATGAATAATTCTATTTCCATACACTATTTATACTCTATAAACATCTTTCTCAGTGCACATGTTTATCTTTTGTTTTACTTATTTCACATACAAAATGTTCCAAATATGCCCATAACATATAATGTGTACAAAATTTTCAACATATTATGTACACACACCACATAAAACATAAACTCCCATCACACCCCCCAAAGTCAAAACTTAAACTGTGCCCAATACGCATGACATTTTTTCGACACAGTCCAGTAATTTTTCCCACCATATTTACTAAGGTGTACGGGAAAGAAATACACCTTCTCGTATAATCCTGTTGACCAAGTCTGCGCTCCTCCGTACGACGTCGTTCAACTACCTGAAAATACACACGTGAGCTAGCCGGCGGGTGTGTGCCGGAAACCTCTCCGATGCCTAAGTCAGTAAACTTGACAAATAGACAAAAGCTCTATGAATTCAGGGAGCAAAGTTGCATTACCTCTCCAAAGGTGATATTAGTGAGCTTATATAGGTTTCGCGTGGCACAATCCTGGTAGGACTCTTATTCCTCCATGTGCAGAGTCCTTCCAGGATTACTCCTCCTTGCGTAGAGTCCTCCTTGGATTCATACTTCTGGAAGACCACGCTTATCCTCCAACACCCCCCTTACTGCTTGAACAAAGTGAGATGGACCTTCTTATGGCCGGACTACTTCATGACCGAAGTAACTATAAATTCGGCCCGTACTTTACTCCCCCTTACCTCGGCTTTCCCATACTGAGACCGAGCTACACATGAGGGGGTTAAAAACCGAGCTATCTCTTGGATCACAGCTTACTTCGGTTTCTCACATGCTATAACCGAAGTAACTATCAAGACCGAAACTTTCGTGCTACTCCACTCGACCGGAGTATAACTAAGTCCTTCCGAGACCGGGCTAACCACCACGGCTGTACGACCGGTCTATCTCCGAAGTTACTTCTCCGAACCGGAGTAACCTTCATGGCCTGTCTACTCAGCCCTTTTTATTTCGGCCCTAAGGCTCAATACCCAGCTCGGCCCAATTGCATATAAATTACCCTCTCAATTGCCCCTTAATTCCATCTGCAGAGCATGATATGAATTACCTGTTTAACAACCGAGCTAGCGTTTTATAAGCCTTTACAGCCGAGCTGCAATCCCATAGTTATCCCAGCCGTACTGAAAAACCTTTCAGTCCCTCCAGCCGAACTGAAAGCTATTTGGCTTATCTAGCCGAGCTAAGTTTTAGCCGAGCTCATCCTGTCCGGTCAAAACATGTCTCTTCAATTTACAGAAACTGAATCGTTCAGTATTCCAATGACACGTGGCTCGTTTTGGTTGGCAGCTTAGCTGTCACGCCGTCCCTCGTACTCCGAAAAAATCAAACAGTTCCCGCCAGAAGTCCTTCCTACACCAAAAGAACTCCTCACTTTTGAATCACACCATACTCTGTTCATCTTCTCTCTCTCCACGCCTCTGTTCTGAGTTTGGAATTGCTGCGTTTGAGATCTTCATTGCTGCCTCTGCTTCTACCTTCAGCTTCTCCTTCTTCCTCTGGTAAACTTTCAAAAACCTGTTTCTGTTTTTTTTTTTGTTTTCATTTTTTCTTTTATTGAATCCCTAGCAAACTGCTCATGTGTTTTTTGTTCAAAACACTCTTTATGCTTAGCCTTCACTGTTCTTGCACTTTCTGGAAAAAACATCACAAGAACACTATGAATATTATAAAGCAACCTGTAGAACGTAGTTTTGATCTATGCACATGCCCCAACCGGACTAGAACATTGTTTGTGATGTATGTAAAGATATAGGTGAACTGAAACCGAACTAGCACTTTGCGCACATCAAAGTAGTTTCAAAAGGTCACCAACTGATCCACAGTAGCCGAAACAAAACCCACCGAACTAGAAACCGTAGCACTTGACCGAGCTAAAACTTCAGGGGTCATGCCAGCATTCTTAGTTCCTAAACCGAACTCAGAAAGCTGCCCCTTGACGTTCAGCCGAAATAACAAAACCAAAAGTAGGACCGAGCTAACCCAACCCTTGCCAAAACCGAGGTAGATCCCGTAGCAATCCATTTAGCCGAAGTAAGGCTTCTTTTCCTTGTCTTGTTTTCTATAGCACGGTCGATGATCTGTGCTTAACACCTTGTTTTTCCACTTTGCAGACTTAGGTTGCCCAGGTACTTCCTCCGTGCGCTCAGCCGAGCTCCCGAGTCCAAATCCCCAGCCGAACTAAATTATTTATAAGTTATTCAATAAATGGGGAAGTATAGGTGTCTAGTAGAAACCCCGGGAGGCCTAGCCGAATTCAGGAAAGATTACAACATTCCAACCGATGTACACCTTACCCTAGCCAACCAAGACGTCGACCCATGGGGCAATGAAGGCTCTGTCCCCTTCACCATTCAGTCAATAGTAGAAACCGGACTGAGATTTCCGGTTCAGCCACTAATCTGTGAGTTCCTTAGGCAAACTAGACTTTGCCCAACCCAACTCTCCACCAACACATACCGAATAATTATGGGCATAGACGCCCTAAACCGTCAGACCGGTCTCAACCTAGGCTTAGCCGAAATACTCCATCAGTATTCATTAGGATCCAAGAATGAAGGCTGGTGTTATTACTTGAGAATACGCCGAGGCCGAGAAAAAATAATTAAGCACACACCGGACAAAGACCTAAACGATGATGACTTCTTCTGGGTGTGTGGCAATTTTGAAGACCACCAAGCCCGGATTCCTGGCCGAAGAATAAATTGGAAAAAATGAGAACCCGGTATACATACTCCGGTTGCCTTTCTCATTTTTCTTTATCTCGGTTTTTTACTTTTGAACCGAACTAATAGTTTGTTTACTTTTTGCAGATTCAGCTCATCTTCACTCGCTCTACAGCTACTCCAACCTAGGCGTTCTGCGAGCCGCACTACGGGTTCGGGAAAGAAGTTGGGCTAAATTGCTAGACTTCGAACGAACCGACATACCGTTATTCCGGTCGCCGAAAAGCAAGGGTGACCGACTTTCTTCTTGAAGACCCCACAACCGGACCCATCCTTGCCAGAGATTGTCCTTGTGCCACTCACCGCCGAACAAGAGATGGCGAAGAAGAACAGGCTGAAGGCAATGTTAACCGCAACAAACCCAGCCGCAGTACCGCAGGCCGGCCAGAGCACTGAAGCCGTGATGGCCCTTGCAGCCCAACAGCCATCCACTCTCGTCGAAACAAACGTGCTCGGACTACCCAATCCGAGCCACGTCTTGTTGATGAGGATGAGACCGTTCTTCCCCAAAGCTCTCCTCCACGCCCCCAACAAAGCCCTACAACCGGAACAAACTGACCGGACTGCCACTTCATCGAATGGGCTCCTGTCCTCTCCGTCGACAACCGAGATATCACCGCTGATGATTCGGTGGTTGCTGATAAGGACCACTTGTTGGCTCACAGTCTGGCCAAAAGTGTATGCCTCCCGAAGGACATGGAGCACCATTTCAAAGTAGCTCAACACCGAGCTCAAGTCAATTCGGTCCTCCACTAAGTCCATGATCTGGTAAACTTCTATTTTCTCCATGTCAATTTCTCCCAACTTTGAGTTCGGCTAATGTTACTTCTCCTTTGGCAGCTATCCAGAAGAACCAAGTCACCCACAGAAGGGTCATGGAGCTTAGGAGGAGCACAAGAGAAGCCATGGCCGAGGTTGAAGTCAAAACGGCCGAACTTGCTGAGGCCAAGAAGCAGCTAGCCGAGCTGCGAGCAGAGAAACAGGTCGTCTGACCGAATAGCTAATTCGGCCGAAGCTGAGAAGGAGAAGATCGCCATTGAGGCAAAGGACAAGTACCTGCGCCACTTGGCACAAATTGAGGCGAAGAAGGACGCCGAAATAAAACAACTGAAGGGAGAGATGAAGAAGGTTAAGAAGCAAGGCTTCAAGGAAGCCGAAGAAGCATACTCCCTTCAATGCGACGCAGCAAAAGACCTCTTTTTCAAGTGCGGCTGGAGGTCTGCGGTGGAGAAGCTCGGTTGTACGTCAGACACCGACGTTTACAACGCTCCACCGTACTCCATTCCAGCTTCACTCTCACAATACGCTGCCGATCTGCAAAAAGCTTTTCTTGAGGGGTCCGGCGATGATGATGATGATGACGATGATGATGATGATGAGGAGCCATCTCTCATTCTGGTTGTCAACGAGCAACAAAATAACCAAACAGTTCGGTCTGAGCCAGTTATAGAAGATCCAACTCCTGAGCTGCAGCCGACTGATACCGACGTTCAGGTTGACGCCGAACTCCCTCATCAAACCGTGCTCCCCTCTGACGCCGGACTCCAGGCGAATGCTGACGCAGAATTTGACGCCGAACTGGACGCACTTCTCCACTGATTTGTTTCTTTCTTTTCTTTTGTTCTTCAACTTTTTGTAACCGGGCTTCGGCCCCCCAACTGTACTTGGTTTTAGTTTAATGACAAATTTCTTCAACTCTTATTCCGGTTTTGTGCATGTATGCCTGTGCATGTATGCCTGTACTTGTAATGAATTTTTCCATGAACTTATTTGCAACTATGATCCTGGTTAAGCTATCTAACTTGCTAGCCAACCACTCTTCAGCCGATATAACTTACTTCGGCTGAAGAGTATAGAGTGTTGGTTTAATCCAGCCAACCACTCTTCAGCCGATCTTCAGCCGATATAACTTACTTCGGCTGAAGAGTACAAAGTGTTGGTTTAATCCAGCCAACCACTCTTCAGCCGATATAACTTACTTCGGCTGAAGAGTATAGAGTGTTGGATTAATCCAGCCAACCACTCTTCAGCCGATATAACTTACTTCGGCTGAAGAGTATAAAGTGTTGGTTTTATCCAGCCAACCTCTGAGTTGGTTTCTCCAGCCAACTTAGAATAAATTGTCTGGTTATATCGACCAAACATCCTGCAGCCTGGATCCTGATCCTAGGCTTAGGAGGGGTGTTGGTTTAATCCAGCCAACCTCTAAGTTGGTTTTTCCAGCCAACTTAGAATAGGTGTTTGGTTTAATCCACCAAACGTCCTGCAGCTGGATCCTTATCCTGGGCTTAGAGGGGTGTTGGTTTAATCCAGCCAACCACTCTCAGTCATAAACTTACTTCGGCTGAAGAGAACAAAGGTTGGTTTAATCCAGCCAACCTCTAAGTTGGTTTTTCCAGCCAACTTAGAATAAAGTGTTTGGTTTTCCGACCAAACGTCCTGCAGCCTGGATCCTTATCCTGGGCTTAGGAAGGGTCATAGTTGGTTATTCCGGCCAACTATGTTTACAATGCTACTAACTTACTAAAGCTACTTTCTACTGGAAAACAATATACTGAAAAAGAATCGAATGTTGTTATTGAGAAGTAAAAAATTACATATACTTAAAAGGAAAAAAGCTAAAAATAAAACAACTTGAGATTTGCTGTGTTCCATGGCCTGGGAATTGCTTTGCCGTCCTCATCTTCCAAGTGGTATGCCCCTTTGCCTGCTAATCCGACCACTTTGTAAGGTCCTTCCCAGTTAGGTCCTAGCTTGCCATCTCCTGGAACCAATGTATTTCCCATCACTTTGCGCAGTACCCAATCTCCGATCTTGAATTGCCTTGGATGCACTGTTTTGTTATACTTTCTGACAACTCTTGTTGGTAGGAGGCGATGTGAACTAATGCTCTGTCTCTTCTTTCTTCCGCAAGGTCAAGTTCCAATGCTATGGCTTCGCCATTTAAGTCTGGATCAAAGTTTTCGCTTCGAATTGTGGGGAGGCCAACTTCTAATGGGATGACTGCTCCATGCCATAAGCTAAGGAGAATGGTGTTTCTCCTGTTGATCGTCGAGGCGTGGTGCGGTAAGCCCATAAAACATGGGGAGCTCTTCTGCCCACTTGCCTTTGGCTTTTCTAACCTTTTCTTCAATCCATCCAAGACTACCTTGTTTGACGCCTCTGCTGTCCATTTGCTTGGGATATGCCGGTGTAGAATTGTAGAACTCTATCTTGTACTCTTCACAAAAGCCTCTGAAAATCCTACCATCGAATTGAGTGCCGTTGTCTGAGATCAGTGCCTTTGGTATGCCAAAGCGAGTATGATGTTCTGCCAGACAAACTTCTTCACATCTTTTTCCTTGATTGACGCCAAGGCTTCTGCTTCCACCCACTTTGTAAGTAGTCTGTTGCGCAAGAAAGAACTTCCTGTTGCCTGGTGCTGTTGGAAGTGGGCCTACTATGTCTAACCCCACATTGCGAAAGGCCATGGACTGTTAAGGTAGTAGTTCTCTGGCAGGTTGGTGTATTTGGTGTGCAATTTTGACACTTTTCGCATTTTTAACATACTTCTCTGAATCTGCTTGCATGTATGGCCACCAATATCCTTGTGAAATGCTCGTATGCCAATGATCTTCCTCCTTGATGGCTGCCACAACACCCTCATGTATTTCGAAAGGAATGCTTCCACTTTGCTGGGGTGAACACACTTTAAGTAAGGTCCTGAGAACGACTTTTTGTATAATGCCAAGGATGGAGAGAGCCAAAATCGCTGCGACTTTGCTCTTATTCTGTTGGCTTCTTTCTTCTCTTCTGGTAAGGTGCCGTCTTTCAGGAACAGTATGATGGGATCCATCCAAGAAGGGCCTAATCTGCGCAACATACCTCTTCTGCTTCTGGGTCTTCAATGCTTGGTCTAGGCAGATAGTCGATTAGCAGTGGGTGAGGAATGGAGGTGTCTGCCATTGAGGCGAAGCCTGCTAGTTCGTCTGCTCTGCTGTTTTCCTCTCTGCCGATCTGTTCTATCCTCACCACTTCGAACTTTTTTATCTCTGTTCTGACCAATTCTTGGTACTTGGCCATTCTATCATCCTTTGCCTCGTAGTCGCCAGATATTTGGTTTACCACCAACTGTGAGTCGCTGTAAACCATTAGCTCGGTGGCCTTCATGTAGATGCTGACTTGAGGCCTGCAGAAGCGCTTCATACTCTGCTTCATTGTTTGATGCTGGGAAGCCAAGGTTGATTGCTTGCTCCACCACTAGGCCGTCTGGAGAGATGAGGACTATGCCAAGTCCTGCGCCATGTCGGTTGGATGCTCCATCCACAAAGAGCTTCCACATCTTCCTACAAACAACTTCCAGCATGTGGAGGGATCGATGATGTTGTGGGGTCTGGAATGTCGCTGAGTTTCTTCATGATCCATAGTTGCAGTCTGCCCCTTGTCTTCTGATGGACCAAGTCATTAGTTGTTGGTGAGTTTTGACTTGGTGTAGCAAGGTCTGCTTCCTCCTTGCCTTCTCTACTCTGGTCTGCCTTGGGCTCTGGCTGAGTTACCTGCACTAGGGGTTGCGCTATTCCGGCGTCAATCTCCATCCCTAGTTCGGTTGTGTCAGTCAGGTCGATTGGGCAGACTTGGTGGCTTCCAGGAGTGAACTCGCGACGAAGTCTGCCAAAGATTGGGCCTTTACTGCGGTTCTGGGTTGGAACTTGATGTCATATTGTCCCAATTCCACTGCCCACTTCAGAATTCGCCCAGAAAAGTTCGCCCTTTCAAATAAAGCCTTGAGTGGGAAGGCTGTGAGAACAACTATGGTGTGGGCGTGAAAGTAATGTGACAACTTCCTTGAGGCCATCATTAAGGCCAAGGCCAGTTTCTCCAGTGGCAAATACCTCGTTTCGGCGCCTAACAATGTCTTGCTGACGTAGAAGATTGGAAGATGCTGGATGCCTTCTGCTCGAACCACACTGCACTTACCGCGTGCTGAGAGACTGCCAAGTAGAGGAAGAGTTCTTCTCCAGGTATTGGGGTGACAAGTAGTGGTGGAGAAGACATGTATTCCTTCAAACTCTCCAGAGCTCGGTCGCATTCTTCGTCCCACTCAAACTTAGCTTTTAATGACTGAAAGAATGGACGCAATCTGTCTGAAGACCGGCTGATGAATCGGTTAAGTGCTGCTGCCATGCCGGTGAGATGCTGCACTTCTTTCACTGAGTTAGGCCTCTCTAATCCTGAATTGCTTTGATTTGGGAGGGGTCTGCCTCAATACCCCGGTTGGTCACCAGGAAACCCAGAAACTTGCCAGACCCTACACCGAATGCGCACTTAGAAGCGTTAAGGCGCAGCTTGTGTTTCTTCAGGATCTGGAACATCTCATCTAGGTCCTTTAGATGGTCATCCGCATCCTTGCTTTTGACCACCATGTCGTCGATGTAAGCCTCCATTGTTCTGCCTAACAATGGCTCGAACATCTTTGTGACCATTCTCTGGAATGTCGCCCCTGCGTTCTTTAGGCCAAAGGGCATGACCTTGTAGCAGTATAGTCCTCTTGGAGTGGTGAAGGATGTTACTTCCTGATCAGGTTCGTGCATGGCTATCTGATGGTAGCCTCTGTATGCGTCAAGGAAGCTAAGCCTGCTGTGCCCAGCTGTTAGGTCCACCAATTGATCTATCCTTGGTAGGGGGAAACTGTCCTTCGGACATGCTTTGTTGACCGTCTTGTAATCGACGCAGACACGCCACTTGCCATTCTTTTTGGCACCACGACGTGTTGGAGATCCACTTGGGGTAATGTACCTCTCTGATTGCTCCTGCCTCCAGTAGGTTACCCACTTCTTCTGCCACTATCTCGGCGTGGTGGAGTGCCGATCTGCGTGTGCGTTGAATGACTGGTCTGGCAGATGGGTGGACATTGAGTTGGTGGCAGATGAGGTTTGGATCAATGCCTGGCATGTCGTAAGGCGTCCAGGCAAACACTTCGATGTTGGAGGTCAGGAATTCCATACCTCCAACCTCTCAGCTGGATAACGACGAACCAAGCAAGAAGAACTTATCCGGGTTCTTTTCGTCGATTCTTACCTCCACCAAGTCTTCCACCGCTTTCTGATCAGCCGCTTTGCCAACCTCTGCGAACAGTTCATTACTCTCAGGTTCTTCAACCGAATGAACATATCCTTTGGCAGCGCGGCTGCCATTCGTTGTGACGAAGCATTGTTTGGACATAATCTGGTCCCCATATACTTCTTCAATTATTCCGGTGTCGTTGGGAAATCGCATCACTTGGTGGTAGGAGGATGCCACCGAGCGCATGGCATGCAGCCATGTTCTGCCCAAGATAACGTTGTAGGTGGAGGGGACCTTTATCACCCAAAACTCCACTTGTTTCGTCACACTCCCTGCTCTGACTGGGAGGATAATTTTGCCGACGGGCCATTCTGGCATGGAGTTGAATCCGATAAGGGGAGATACGGCAGGCGCCAAGTCTTTATCCTGCAACTTTAGTTGCTTGAAGGTTTCATAATACATGATTTCACACGAACTACCTTGGTCAATCAGAATCCGCTTGACGTCAAAATCCTTGACTCGAAGAGTGACGACCAAGGCATCGTTGTGAGGGCAATAAATCCTTGCCAAGTCTTTATCTGAGAAGGACATGACATTTGTGGCCTCTATCTTCCCCTTTTTGGCGACTGGTTGGACACTTAGTACCTCTCTGAAGTGCTCAGCCTTTTTGATTGAACCTCTGAGCTCGCATACACGCTCAGGTTCAAAGACTCCATGTATTACGTTGATGACGCCTTGAGGTGGGGCGTCGTTCGGCATTCCATTGGGCATATTGTGGTCCTGGGGGGCTGGCTGTGCCCCTCCTTCTATGTATTTGTCCAGGTGACCCGCTGCCACCAACTCTTCCAGATGCTGCCTTAATGGTGTGCAATTCTCAGTGCGGTGCCCCTTTTCTTTGTGGAAGGTGCACCTCGATCTGTCATCGTAGTCCTTCTGAGCTTCGCCTAACTTAGCTGGCCACTTGACGAAAGGCTCGTCTCGAATTTCGCTAAGTATACGGTAGATCGGTTTCTTGAAGACCGTGGTGATGGCAGTGCGGACTCTCAGCCATCTTTTGTCTTGGTCCTCTCCATTGTCTCTTTTGCCACGTCCGTTTCTGTTCGGACGGTCTACTGCGTTGACCTTTGCTGAGGCCTTCTTTCTGGTGCTGCGGCGCGCCAGATTTTGCTTTGGCACGAGCGCCATCCTCTTCTACCCTGATGTGCTGATGCACTCTCTCCATCAGGGCTCCATGGTGAGGGGTGGCGTCATGGTGATAGAGTCCCTCAGTCTGTTCCCGACTGGGAGGCCTCTTTTATATTGCGCAATGGCGAGATTGGTTGGGCAGTCCCCAATCTGGTTGAATGTCTCCCAGTAGCGACTGTTGTATGACCTCAGGGTCTCCTTATCACCCATGTCGATGGAGAGTAACTGGTCGATCTCCACTGGGGTTTTCGTGTTTGTTCTGAATCGTTACAAACGCCTCCGCCAGTTGCGCCCAGGAGGCTATGCTGCCCTCTGGAAGCTTCTCAAACCAAGTCAAGCCTAGGTCACCAAGGCTTGAAGGGAATAGGATGCACATCAAGGCCTCATTCCGCCGGTATACAGCCATGACCTGGCGAAAGTGGCTTAAGTGTGAGTAGGGTCCGTCTTCCCCATATGTTGTGAATTTGGGCTGTAGGAAGCCTGACGGTAGGGGCGCGTTCTCTATTGCTGGGACGAATGGTGAGGTCTGCAGCGCCAATGCCTTGTCCGCTGGTTCGTAGGCCGGGCGCGGTATTGGCATTCCAACCTCGACGCTTCCATGCGTCCGAGGAGCCAACCGCTGTAAGGCAGAAACTCTGTGTGGATCGCGCGCCCTGCGTCCTCCTTCCACCGTGCTTTCTCTTCTAGCACGGTCGTAGGTCGGACGATCTGGGCAACTCTGTCTGCCTAGACCTTGTCTGGTGCGTATGCGAGGGCCAGTATGTGCTTCCCCGTGTGTGACCTTCAGACCTCGTCCTCTCAGACCTGGAGTGACGAGTTCTGGAAGATCTGGATTGCGTGTCGCCTGTCCTGAGGCTCTTGTTCTCCCCTTGTGAGGGTAGTATTCCTACTACGACTTTCCGAGTGGCGAGGGGGCGTCTTGTTCGTGCGCCCCTCTCCTGTCGCCACTTTTTCCTTTCACTGGCGCTTTAGAGTTTCCATGTTCGCTGCCATCTATGGATCAGTTCGTCCTGTTCCTTGACGCGATCCTCCAAAGCTTGAGGATCAATTCTGCGTCTTTGTCTTTCTGGGCTTTTGCGAACGAAAGGGAATGAGGGCTATTATTCCGCCTTCGTCCCCTTGCATCCCTCCTGGAATTTTGTCTGTGTGGTCCAGGTTCGCCATGGGAGTGACCACAGGAAGGCCTTCGCGCCTTGCACCCCTCTGGAGTTAGTCCGTCGACGGCGACTTGAGGTAATTCTTCGTTGTTCGCCATTGATTTTTAGGGAAAAAAGGCTTGATCAAGAGGTTGTTCTTGTCTAGTTCCCACGACGGCCCAATTGTACGGGAAAGAAATACACCTCTCGTATAATCCTGTTGACCAAGTCTGCGTCCTCCGTACGACGTCGTTCAACTACCTGAAAATACACACGTGAGCTAGCCGGCGGGTGTGTGCCGGAAACCTCTCCGATGCCTAAGTCAGTAAACTTGACAAATAACAAAAGCTCTATGAATTCAGGAGCAAAAGTTGCATTACCTCTCCAAAAGATATTAGTGAGCTTATATAGGTTTCGCGTGGCACAATCCTGGTAGGACCTTATTCTCCATGTGCAGAGTCCTTCCAGGATTACTCCTCCTTGCGTAGAGTCCTCCTTGGATTCATCTTCTGGAAGACCATGCTTATTCTCCACACCCCCTTACTGCTTGAACAAAGTGAGATGGACCTTCTTATGGCCGGACTACTTCATGACTGAAGTAACTAAAATTCGGGCCCGTACTTACTCCCCTTACCTCGGCTTTCCCATACTGAGACCGAGCTACACATGAGGGGGTTAAAAACCGAGCTATCTCTTAGATCACAGCTTACTTCGTTTCTCACATGCTATAACCGAAGTAACTATCAAGACGATTTCGTGCTACTCCACTCGAACCGGAGTATAACTAAGTCCTTCCGAGACCGGGCTAACCACCACGGCTGTACGACCGTCTATCTCCGAATACTTCTCCGAACCGGAGTAACCTCAAGGCTGTCTACTCAGCCCTTTTTATTTCGGCCCTAAGGCTCAATACCCAGCTCGGCCCAATTGCATAAATTACCTCTCATAAGGTATGCAAAAAAAATTTAAATCAATAATTTTTTTTCTATTATTTTACTATTATTCTTCAAAAACTAATACTTTGTTTAGTTGTAGGTTTTCAAAAATATTTTTGTTAATTTTAAAATATTGTTTTTATTTTTTTAGTAAACTTTTTACATATTTAATCAATATTTTACTTTTTAGAATCATTTAATTTAGATACATTTAAAAGGTAAATTAATTGCCAAAAATATTTTTAAATAATAATAAATACAAAAAAAATATGTACTGAATTCTTATATTTCTGTATGTTTTTTAAGTGTATCTAAATTAAGTGAATCCAAAAAAAATAATTAGAATATTAAACATGTTCACCAAAACAAATTCGACAATCAACAACTGAATCTAACAATAGTTTTTGATTCTTTATTTTCGAACCAAATATAAGTTTTCATCATATAAGTATATTTTAAGTTAGTTTTGGAATATATGAAATGTTTTCAAAAGTTAATTTCTGCATAGATTCAAAATTTCAGAACTAATTTTTAGAATGATAATTGCGACAATGAAAAATAAAATACTTCCGAACCAAAAAACTCACTTATTCGTTGCCTAATTTTTTATTAGCAATCATTTTTTTTTCTACATCTAAACATTCATTGTTTTGTAAATCCTCCATTATACAAATCAATTACAAATCAATAATAACGGTGGAGTGTAATGGAACAATGTTTTAATCAATGGATAAGGAGTGAAAAATTGAGCAATATCGGTCAAATCTATGAGAAACAATGAAGGAATAGTAAAGTAAACAATGATCAATGGGGGGAGTGAGAAAGAAACAAAAAATTAAAGAGTAAGTCTGATGTGTGTATTTTTTAAAAAGAAAATATGTACTGAGAATTTTCATATAAAAGATATGTACTAAAAAAGTTTAGTTTTAAGGATTGATGTGTGTATTTATATCCATATTGGTCATTTTGTTTAGTGGTAAAATTATAAGAAAAAATTAATTCATTAAATGTGTGTATAGAGAATAAATGATGTGTGGAAATAGAATTACCCCTAAAAAAGTAACTAAAAAAACTAAAAATGTCAATTTTCTCAGTAACAGAAAAAAAGAAAAAAAAAAAAGAAGGGTGTGGGGGGGGGGGGGGGGGGAATTTTTTAGTAATTCCCAAAACATTGGCTGTTTTAGATTCTGATTTGGGATTTTTTTTTTTTTTAAAAAAATCAATTTTTTAAAAAAAAATTATTTGTCATAAATTAAAAAAAGTTAAAAAGTTAGAATTGACTGTTTTTTTCATTTTCTATCTATGTTTTGAGAGCCGTGACTTGCATCACTTCTCTGACATTTACGAGTAAATCAGGTTATGGTTGGCAGTTTTTTAGCTGGCGATCGATCATGAAAAATGTTTGGGTCCACTAATTAGGTGGCAGTGGCTCTCGTCAGTAATATGTAATGTTTTGATCTTGGAGTTGTATTTTTTTTTTTTTTTAATACATTAGTGCTATTAGTGGTGGTATTTTTAGTGGGATGAATCATTGTTGATCGATCATCAGGAGGAGCAGAAGCCCAAAAAGCAGAGGTTTGAGCATGGACCAAAATTTACTCTTACCTCTGGAGAAGGAACAGGGTTAGCATATGGTGAACCACCAAAGCCAAACCTCACACCTCCCTCTTCTTTCCATGGAGACAATGTGGCCTCTCCAAACTCCATCCATATTTCGAAGAATTTAGCCACTGAAAATGAAATAACCTTACTTCGAGCTGAATCTAAAGACCCCGGCACACGAAAGCATACTGTTACAATCACACATCACTTAAACAATAAACATGGCCATGCAAATATCCAAGAAAGAAATTGCACTATCTGGTATCAAAATCAACCACGATTTTCAGGTGTGAATTGTACCTGAAAATTTGTATTATTTGGTCTGCAACTTCACGATTTGAGGCTAGTTCTGATTGTAATAATTTTGTCATTTATTTTTTATATTGTATCAAAATTGATCACGTCATGCACTGTGACAAATTCTAAATATGTAAGATAATTTCTTCTAGTTAAAGCAGTCAATAACACAATCAATTATAAATTATCAATTATCATTTATCATTTATCTACCCTCAAGCAATAACAAAGGTTGTGCATGCACATGCACTTACTTAGAAGATGTTGGGGCAATCCCACATCGCTTTGGAGGGACACTTGCAACCAACTTATAAGTGTACTGGCCCCCTCCACCTTGTAAGAGGCCTTTTAAAGCCGTGAGGCCGACGGGCGTCGTTCGCCACCTCGCCAGAGCGGACAATATCTTACCGGAGTGTGAGAAGCCAGTCACGTCAGTTTGGTGGCCCATGCAGGTCGTCCGGCAAACTCTCCCGTGTTCGCGGCCCAGTCCACTGGGGGTTATGTTGGGGCAATCCCACATCGCCTGGGAGGGACACCTGCAACCAACTTATAAGCGTACTGGCCCCCTCCACCTTGTTGTAAGAGGCCTTTTAAAGCCGTTGAGGCCGACGGGCGTCGTTTCGCCACTCGCCAGAGCGGACAATATCTTACCGGGACGTGAGAAGCCAGTCACGTCAGAAGACATCATACTTTTCTCTCCCACTGGATTTTCTGAATTGATTTCTCACCAACCAACCCCGTAATTTCTGATTCTTAGTTCTTACAAAACAAACACCAGCTGGGCAATTTCGCTGTTCAAATAATTGCCCTTATTTTGTGAGTTCTAAATGGCCTGAATCTATGCCAAGAACACAGATGCATGGTTGACCCTCAAATATGTCAGCTTGTGAGCTGTACAAGCCCCAGAGTTCAATATTTTATAGGAAAATGCCTCAGAGCTCGAGTCTCTGAGGCTCGAATACTGGCTCGAAAAGAAGAAAAAGAGAGAGAGAAGGAGAAAAGAGAGGAGAGGAGAAAGAGACAGAGGCAGACGGGAAGAGAGAGAGAGAAGACGCCGATCCCAGCGATCGCGCCCAGCCGCGGTCGTCTCGCCGACCGCCGTCGTCGCCCAGCCGCCGGGCGAGCTCGCCGTCCCTCGTCGCAGCTCGTCGATGCTCGGAGCCAGCCTTCCGATCGTCGCCCTCGTCGCAGCAGCCGCACCGCCGCGCCTCCGCCTCCGCCTCCTCCTCCTCCTCCCCCGATGATTAGGCCCCCTCCAGTCCGGCCCCTCCCCTCCCCTCCCCTCCCCCTCTCTCTCCTTCCCCCCCCTCCCCTCCCCCTCCCCCTGCGTCTTCTTCTTCTTCTTCTTCGTCTGTCCAAAAAAAAAAAAATATAGTGAAGGAGGGTCAACGAGAAAAAGAGAAGAGAAAAAAAAAAAAAAAAAAAAGAGGGTCAAAACGACGTCGTTTTGACCAAAACGACGTCGTTTTGGATTCGAGCCAGTATTCGAGCCAGTATTGTTCGAGCTCTCTAGCGGTGCCGTATTTTATATTAGGATTTAGCTTCTCTCAAGTTGGTTATCTCAACTTGAGAGAGTGTTTGGGCTTTGTAGGCTTATTTTGGGATCGATTTCGGTGATCCGAACCATTCACTTTTTAGGATTCATTAAGTAAAATATTTATACAGAAAATAAACATATCAGACATTAGTAACTATATATTTGAATCACATTTATATTATAAAAAATAGATAGCTATTTTTCGAATTATATTTATAGTCCATTTTTTTAAAACAAATATAATTCAAATATATAGCTACCAATGTCCAATCATCTTGATTTTTTGCATAAATATTCTACTTAACGAACAGTTCGGATCACTGAAATTGATCATAAAATAGGCCTACTACGCCAAAACGCTCTCTCAAATTGAGATGACAACTTGACAAAAGCCAAACTCTTTACATAATATTATGCCTAACAAACAAATAGGCTTTCTATCCATGTGATTGCAGTACCATAATTAATTTCAAAAGAAATCAAAACTTTGCATCAATTTCTTCTTCAGTATCTGAATTATTCAATATACTAAAGTATAAATAGTTTCACCCTCCAAAAGAAAAAAAAGAAAAAGAAATGGAGGACAAGAAGTACTAAGGGGAATGAAGAAATTGATTTCCTTATCGGGTACTCTAATTCTCTACTGAACAAAAATTTCTTTCTTTGCGTAAAACTACATATAATTGTTACAAAAACATATCCAAACAAGAAGTGAAACCTCAATTCACATGGTATTTTAAAATTACTGTGTCTTTATTAGACTAATAGAGATGTCCTCAACTTCTCTGCTTTCCAGCCTCTGTTGATCTTATCGATGAATTCTTCTACTCTTCTCCTCAGCTCATCATCCTCTTCATTTTCTTTTTCTTTTTCTTCATCAACCATTGCTTTAAACTAAAGGTCCTTTTGTGCATATGCCTCTAATATTTATAATCCTTTGTCCATGATGTTTCTAATTGCTATCTTTGACTGTTAATGCCTTCCATGGTTACGATTGCACCTTGATCGTTGCTGTTACCTTTTCTAACTGCCACATCTCCGTCGGGCCACTTACTTCTCGCCACTTGTCCCAGTCAATTTCTGGCTGATTTTAAAATTCCCAAAGCAACTATTTGCAAGCTCTCCACCAGTACCAAAGTTTCAAAACCCTTTTGATTTGTTCTATGGACAACCAGGAAGCAAAATTGTCATCAAAGTGACAATTCTAAATGTAAGATTGTTTCTTTTAGTTAAAGTAGTCACTAACACAATCATTGATCACCTAATCTACCCACAAACAATAACAAAGGTTGTGCACATACTTAGAAGACATCAACTTTTCTGAATTGATTCCTCACCAACAACCCATAATTTCTGATCTGACCAAACACCAGCTGGTCAATTTCCAAGTTCAAATAATTTCTCAGATTTGTGAAGAGATTGCATATTCTCTGCCATTGCCAACTGCCAAGAACACGGATGGATGGTTGATCCTGAAACATGTCAACTGGGGAGCCCGACAAGAGAGGCATAGAGTTCAATATATTATATAACATGCCTACAAATAAAGTAGTCACCAAAAAAAAACTATTCTGCTAGCAAATGTGCCCTTCATTCAAAATTTCTTATTCAATATCTGAATTGAATTATTCCATATACTAAAGGTAAATACCTTCACCCTTCCCCAAAAACAAAAACAAAAACAAAAACAAAAAATGGAGGACAAGAAGTTCAAAGGAGAATGAAGAAAATGATTCCTTATCTGGACCTCCAATTCTCTACTGAATCCAAATTTCTTTGCATAGAACCCCACATAATTGTTACAATAACAAGAAGTGAAACCTCAATTTACATGTTATGTTAAACTGTCTTTATTTAGACTAATAAAGATGTCCTCGACTTCTCTGCCTTCCAGCCTCTATTGATCTTATCAATGAATTCTTCTACTCTTTTCCTTAGCTCATCATCTTCTTCATTTTCTTTTCCTTTTTCTTCATCAACCATTGCTTTTTCAGCACACGACTCACTAACAACTGTCGATGCATCGACATCATTGTTCAATGAACATGTAGTAATTGTTTCTTCTATGTCGACATTTTTGTTTCTATGATCAACTATTGGGGGAGGAATGGGACTGTCCTGAACAAACTCTGAAGCGGGTTTTGTGCCACCAACGAGTAAAATGCCGATGATCAAGTTGCAGAAGCAGAAGACAACTATAGAATTAGAAGCGGCCAGAGTGATCAACTCAATTGTGGAATCTAACATGGTTTGTGATATAGAAAGAACATAAGAGAAATATGAAGAACAAGAACAACGGCTAGAAAGACAGAAAGTTTGATGTTTCTGCAGAGTGGGAGGTGTTGAGCCTTTATATAGTCTTTTTTTCCTTTTTTTTAAAAAAGGAGTGTTGTGAAAGCTTTTTGTAGGGCAGGATTCAAGGGTCTATACTATACATAATGAGGTGTGGTGTGAAAGCTATTGCGGGTTGACATAATCATTAATGTGTGAACGAATTTGGGGCGCTTACATCCCAAAATTTAGGACCTTCTCTTCATTATTTAAATCATGGTCTTCGTAGCTACCAAAGAATCTCACATGACAACTGCTCACTTCTTTTCTAATTTTCAACAATGGTGTCTCTTTTATATTTTTCAATAGTAGAGACGCCAAGGTCATGTTTGGGAGGAACTAAACAAAAAAATTTCTTCTCAAAAGTTAAAAACAAATGTCTATTTGGAATGACTTCTTCATTATAAAAAATAAAAAGAAAAAAAAAAGGAGCATTTTTTTAGCAAATTTATGAAAAAAATATATATCTTTACCTTTACCCCTCAATACTTCTAGAAATTCCATCGTAGCTCTATAAAGGCTCCATAATACTATAAGGTTAATAATATAATTTCTCACCAAAATGCAAGTTTGAAAAGATCCAAAAAAAAATTAACTTTTTTAATAATTATGAAATGTATCATCTTCTTTAGATTCCCCAAAAAAAACTACTAAAGAGTAATTGTAAAATCCTACCTAAAAACAACATCTAAACTATATTGTTTTGTTTGATTTTTCAAAAACTGTTTTTAGATGAGTTGTTATTTATTTTTAGTGATTTTTTTTTTAATATTTTAATAAAGCTTGAAATGGGAATCTTTATTCCAGTCTCGATGGGCTTAATGTTCAGTGTGCCCAAGATAGATAATCAGAATTAGCTTTTAATTTATTATCATTACAAAATTTACTTATCATCAAAAACAAAAACTTACTTGATGAGTAAGGAAGATCCACAAACTTGCAAGGATTTGACATTGTAAACTTGAGAATTATATGTTTACAGTAACGTTGGCTGGTAGTGGCATGATTATACTACAGTAAAAATGCTTAACAACTCAGCTTGTGATCTGGCATTCCACTCTCCTACCTATGGAAGGATGAGCCAAGAATTCTAAGCACAAAAGA
Source organism: Camellia japonica (assembly GCA_030407325.1). Lineage (NCBI taxonomy): Eukaryota > Viridiplantae > Streptophyta > Magnoliopsida > Ericales > Theaceae > Camellia > Camellia japonica. The sequence goes on along the minus strand of JAPPVO010000059.1, from coordinate 199,890,097 downwards.
GTTGCTTAAGTTGAAAGGATTGTTACAAATGTATATTGTGAAGTATATCAGCAACTAGTTGGCCGAATTTAGATCCAGACTTGAAAAACCAGAATTAAATTTAGGGTTAATGACCCATGTACTTTCATGCATGTTGGTCCTTGAACTTTCAAATTAGGCACATTAACCCTCCAAGTTACAGAGTTGTCTCACAAAAGGCCAATTGATAACGAAAGTTACCTTTTCCATCCAAAAATAGTCATGTGCCACGCACACGTACATGATTTAAGGGAAAAGTGGTCAATTTACACCTTTCCCAACACTTACACCAGCCCCAACTCAACAAAATACAATTAGGGTTCTAACAATTGTCCCTTACGACGAATTGAATATCAAAAGTTGGGGGATTTGAGTTCTGGCTAAATGGGAACTGAGAATCGGCTAAAGCGTTGACTCAATCGAACAAGATCCTTCAACATGACAGTGGGCGACAATGAAGAAGAAGTACCTGATTACGATGAGTCTTTTGCGTATTTTTTTGTCTGAAAATTGGTTGCTTTCTTTGATGCATTGCACAAGGGTGTTGATAGATTTTTTTTTTTTTTTTGTAATTGTTTGATTCCTTTTTGTTTGTTTATTGTTCATGGCCCAGATGTAGTGTATTGATATCTATATATAATATATATGTATGTATGTTTGAAAGTGGAATGCTTTTGGTGATATGGTCTCCCTATTCAGATCAATACAATTATGTTTTGTGTGCTTGTAATGGATGGTGATTGGAATTGAATAGATGTTTTTGTGAATGGATGGTGATTGGAATTGAATAGATGTTTTTGTGAATGGATGGTGCTTGGAATGGAATATATGTTTTTGTGAATGGAATGGATGTGGTTTTTGTGAATGGAATGGAATGGATGCATGCTTTTCTTAATGATTTTGTTGTTTGTGTGCCTATATGAATTAACCCAGGTTTTTGTTAATGGTTTTGTTGCTTGTGTTGTCGTGGTGAATAGAAATACATATCCAAATCAAACCATTAATAAAAATTACAAACCATCTCAAAAAAAGGTTATCTTATATTTTGAAGATTTTAATTTTTATGTTTTGATTTATCTTCAAGTGTTAAAATGATTTAAAATTTAAATTTAACTTAATTATACATTAATCTTCTTTCATGTATCTTAAGCGTATTTGATGTATTTGTTGTCTTAAGAATTCAAGAAACAGGCAAAGAAACAAACAATCACTGCAAGACCGGACAACTGCCCAAAGCAGGAGGACAAACGGCTTGGCCGGTCGACCGGCCAAATGACCGGGTAGTCGGACCACCCGATCGACCACCAGTATGATTTTGGCTCATTTTTACAAGAACAGAGAGGTGTAAATTGCCACTTTGCCCTTGAATCATGTATGTGTACATGGCATGTGACTATTTTTTTATGGAAAAGGTAATTCCCATTACCAACTGGCCTTTTGTAAGACAACTCCGTAATGTGGGGAGTTAATGTGCCTAATTTGAAATTTCAAGGATCAAATTGAAACACCCGTGAAAGTATAGAGACTATTTGTGTAATTTATCCTTGAATTTACAGAAATCTGGATAAAGAGAAAAGAAAAAGGAACATAAACTTTGCCACAGGTATTTTTATTATTTCTTTATATGGATAATCACAACCACACAAGTTTTTTTAGTTTGGCAGAGTTGACCATAATAGAGGATAGATTGTTTTATCAAAAATTGTTGGTTAAAATTGGGGAGGGAGAAAAATGTTCAGTTATTTTTGAAGTACACTATAGGAATATCAATTGGGAGAATTACATTTCAGTAGATGTCAAAAAAAAATTACAAAAAAGTGATAAACTATATAAATATTAGTAATTAAAATCATAAACTTTATCACTAATATGTAATAATTTTTCAAAACAGCTCCTAAATTGTAATATCCCCATATCAATTAGTATATATATATATATATATCTACTAATTGGTGCCAGGGTTCGACCCCAGACTCGATGTGCAGGCTTCAAGTGCCCCAAACACTGGGGCTCAGCTTCACTGCTAAGGTATGATCAGTTTTTCACATTTCTTAATATTACACAGCTCGCAAGTAGAATAGTATAATAATGGGACGACAACAAAACAAATAGCAAAAATTGAAACAAAACCTGCCATCACCACCAAAATGCCAAACAAATGAACAAAATTCAGTGAAATATAAAGGTATAGTATCAATGGATATTGCATATCAAAAAATAGCAATATATGAAGCAAGAATATGAATAAAAATGACAATGACAACAATTACAGTAGCAACCAAACAAATCCCATGGTAATTTTAAAGCCAAGAGAAAATATCAACTAATCAATAATTGGTCATAAACGAGAGTACCTAAAGATAGCAAGGTTTGTGACTACTTCATATGTGACTCAGATAGGGAAAAAAAATAACATTTATAGAAATCCAATAAAAACACTGAATGCATTAGAAAGAAATATCTTAAGAATTTCAAACTTACATATAGCTAACTTGAACCGTACTTCTCAACATCACGGAACAAACTGAGAGAATGCATCACATCTTCCTTCTCTTATTTCCGGAGAAATTGTTGTTTTTTCTGAAGCTTCTGACATCATTTGTAGTCTCAGCAGTATTCTGCTTCTTCAAACTTTTTCTTCCTCCAAACCCAAACTTGGAATCCTTGAAGTCCCTACTCTTCCTCTTTCCACCGGCTCCTCCTTTCTTCCCCTTCCAACCACCACCTTGGTTTGCCTTCCCTCCAGAGCGATCTCCAGGGGCCACCCCTGGCCTCTTCTTATTTGACCTTTCAAATGATTTTCCGTCTTCAAAAGCAAAGCCTATCTCACCGTCTTTGTCACCCCCAGGCCCGGCAAACCACTCTGCTGCCTCTGCTTCCTCCATTTCTTAACAGATTCTATCTCCTCCTTTTTCTGCTTAGCCCTCTCTTTGAGCTTCTGAGCCTGAACCTCTTTAGCTATTTTCTTGGACTCCCTGGCCTTCCTCCTCTTCAGACTCCTCAATCTTTCTCTTCTCCACCAAAAGCCGGCCCTTGACTTTTTCCATGTGAGTATCAGTTTTCACCATCTCAGCATAATAGTCAGAAGGCCTGAGAAAAGGAAGCCGCATAGACTCAAACTTCACAAAAGCCTGCCTTGTACCTTCCAATGCCTGTGTGTAGAAAGCAAGCTCCCGTGCCAGGTCATCATTCACATCCACCTCTTGCTCCTGATCGATATCAAGGGAAAGCTTGTGTATCCATTCCACATTCTCGGGCCAGCTAATGTCCCCAAGTTTATCAAGCAATCCATCCCTGTTGTATACGGAGTTCTTTGAAGCTTCTGTCAACTTCACATCTCCATCTTCATCTTCATCTTCATCTTCTGACTCCGATTCCGATTCGGAATTTAAACCCTCCACTTCAAGATTCTCCACCTCATCATCATCATTCATAGCATCCTTCTTTAACAAAATTGGTGCTTTTTTGAATATCCCCATTAAATATATCTATCAAAAACCAAAAATACATTGCACCATTACACTACAGCTGGAAAAAGGAAAGACATGTATTGGCTATTCCTTCAATATATACAAAATGAACCTAACCATCTCATGCTTTCTTCATTAACAATTTTAAGAAGAAGAAAAAAAATACAGAGTTAAGTAATCAAAACTCTTCCAATTTACGTAATCTAATTTTAAAATTTGATATATATCGTGCTCGTAGCCTTAGAGGACACCAGTGAGCATCTTTAGCCAACACTATCCAGTTTAACAGAAGAAGAGATAAACAAAAATGGGTAACAAGGCCCAAAAGCATATATCAAGCATGAAGAATCAAATAGTAAACCAAAAGGAAAATAAGATGAGATGCTTAAAAACTAGGCAAAGTCATGGCATGCACAAACCATACAAGAATCTAACAAGAACTGTATTTTAACTTAAGAGCATCCACAGTGGCTGCCAAAGGAGCTGCCATAACGAAATTTGGAAATAATATTTTAACAATTCATCAAAAAAACAAGCAGACTAACAACAACAATGATCAAGCAATTTCAAACAGATTTCAAGCATTATCAAACAAATTTCAAGCAATTTGAATCAAATGTTCCATCATCAGAAAGAGGATTTCAGATAAATAAATACCTGGACTTGAAGATGCTTGATGGATTTCAGTCAGTAATCGCAAGCTTCGTGCTTGCTTCGTCTTAGGGTTTGTGTGTGGTTTAGAGAGAGAGAGAGAGAGAGAGAGAGAGCAGAGATAACAGAGAGAGCGAAGAGAAGAGAAGGATCTGAAATGGAGAGAGAAAAATTAGATATTAGGGTTTAGGCCCAAACTCTCACCCTGAGCTTGGGTTTAGGCCCAGACCATACTCAGCTCTAAAAATTAGAAAATAAATAAAATTTGTCACTTTACATTTTTTGAATAAGAAGAAAACTAGCATATCACCCGTGCTATGCACGGTTTGTATTTTACCACTTTGTCTTTTTTTTTTTTATACTATATTAAAATTTAATATTTTGATACTAATCATATGTGTTGGACTTTTTAAGAAATTTATATGTGATCGACTTTTCAAGGAATTTTTTTCATGCTTATTCTTAATGCATTAAAATGTTATTATGAGGGATAATAATCATGTGTTGGATTTTTCAAGGAATTCATATATACTTCACAATTATTTCTATATATGTGAATTGTAATTTTTAAATGTCCTTTTTTTTTATTTTTAAATGTCTTCTTTTTTCTTATATTATATTAAAGTGTAATATTTTGATAATAATTATATGTGTTGAACTTTCAAGAAATTCATATGTGTTGGACTTTTCAAAGAATTTTTTTTTTATGATTGTTTTTAATGTATTAAAGTGTTATTATGAGGGATAATAATCGTATGTGTTGGGACTTTTTAAGGAATTCATATGTGTTGGACTTTTCAAAGAATTTTTTTTGTACTTGAAGGTTGAGAGAAGTTAATAAATGCTAAGGTTTTTTTTAAAAAAATAAAAAATTAGGAAATTTAGATTGGGATATTGAAGCTCCCATATGACTTGGGGGGTTAGAAACCCCATTTTTCTTAATATAGATAGATAGATAGATAGATAGATATATCTTTTTATTTTTATTTTTATTTTTGTGTGGTTTCTATTCAGGTATTTTTTTTTCAATTTATTTAAGATGGAGTTGTGGGTATCTTTTTTTTAAATTTAATTTATCTGTGATTTCCATTTGTTTTTAATTATTATTATTTAGGTAAGTTATGATGTGAGTTAGATATGTTATAGACATGTGAGTTTTATTTATTTAAAATTTATTTAGATAAACTTTAAAGATTTTTTTTTTAGTTTTTTAGTTTTTTTTGTTATGTTATAATATAATATATAAAATATAGGTAGATAGCTACAACTTTAATAAAAAAATATTATCTGATTTTTTGGGAAAGAGAAAATGAATGCAAGTTTTAATTTTTTTTTTGAAAATTTGTGAGAGGGATTAGGAGGGAGAGATTGTGAAATATTTTGTATTAAATAAATAAATCAGTCAATAGTTTTTTTAATCTATTTTGTAAATTAAAAATCAATAATTTTGGAAAATTGATTAATTTGTCCCATTAAGTGATTTAAATTTTGATAGATATACATAATAAAAAATACATAATTATATTATTAAATCATAATTCAAATTTAGATGTTATATCTTTTTGAGATCTATAGTTAAATTCTTATCTTTTTTTTTATTTTTTTTATTTTTGTGTAACCATAGTGTATGTGAGACATTGAAAAGAGTGTTGCAATAATTATGAGAGAAGTCAAAAGGAATTGTGGGTTGGGAGAAGTCAATAAATGCTGAGTTTTTTTTTTTTTTTTTAAATCAAAAAATTAGAAAATTAGGATTAGGAGATTGGAGCTCCCATAAGCCTTGGGGTTAAAAACCCCTTTTGCTTAATATATAGTATAGATTAGATTGGTTGTAATTGAGTTGCATAAATGGCATAAATCCATTGATATTCCTGCCTAAATTATCTTCTTCCTTTTTTTAAAGAAAAAAAATTAGAAAACAGATTTTGAAAAACGAAGCCCAATAAAGCGTTTCAAGTTTTTTTTTTTTTTTAATTTTAAAAAATTATGTTTGCAAAAAAATAAAAATCATATGAAGCAATAATAGAATTTATCAAACTAAAATTATACTTTTGTATAACATATGTTGCAATATATTTTTAAAAATAACTTTATATGTATGTACATAATAAAGATATATATAAATAGATTTAACTAAAATTTTAAATTATCACATTTATTTAACTGACACTTTTGTAATATTATATGATTAAGATTATTTTTCTGCATTTCATACATTGCAATGTAATTTTATGTGTATATTTACATTGGCATACATATAAATAATTTAACTAAAATTTAAGATAAATTACAAATACATCCCCTGAGGTTTTATTAAAATATAAATCGCCTCCTGTGATTTTGAAAATTACATTCCACCTCCTGAAATTTCTAATTTCATAACAAATTATCCCTTTCATTAATAAATCATTAAGTCAATTAACATTTTTTAATGATGTTAAAAATATGTTTCAATTAATAATTTAGGTAATTTTATTATTGTATAGAAGAATAATTATGAATTTTATTTTTTCAATTAATTTGTTAAATAAAAAATTCTAATAAGGGGGTATTTGTAATTTTTTAAATCATGGGGACTAATCTTTATTTTAAGCAAACCTCAGGAGTGTATTTGTAATTTACTCTAAAATTTATGAAATATTATTTTGAAAAAATTATATTATCATGTGCATCGCACAAGATTAGCTACCATAAAATATACTTTTATTAGCAATGGCATTTAATCTAACTCAAATATGTTTAGGAGTGTGCGCGGTACGATTCGGGCAGTGTGAGAGTAAAATTACAAATCAAATGGCAAATTAGTGGATTAGCGGATGAACAAATTACGGTTTAGACAATTTTTAGCGGATTGGCGGATTGAAGAATATTCTAACTAATTATTATACATTTGCATAATATATAACACTAATTTGTATAATATTTTTTAGTTATATAATAGAAAGTAATTTTATATAATATGTTTTATATATAGCCACTAATTTGTAATAAATTTCATATCTTAAATCTCTCTCACACTCATTTTTATATTGATATTTCATTAGAAATTAAAAAAGATATATGTATTAACTATGACGGAGCGGTTCGGTTAGCAGATTATAAATTTTAAAATTTAAACTGCGGTTAGCAGTTAGATCGGCATAAATTGATGCGAATCGGTACAATTTTAACAGATTGGGCGGTATTTTGAACAGTCCTAAATATGTTATTGCAACAATGAACTTTGTTGTTAATATTATACTTTTTGTGAAGACAAAATATGGTGTCTCAAATAAGTCCATGCTAATATCCATTTTTATTGTTTTGCTTTGTTATACTAAGCTAAGCAACATTGTTGCGGCATTAGTATTTATAGGTCTGGGTTTGGGCCAACATTTTGCTGTGGCGGAGGCTCAGGTTTGGGTCAATCGGTTGTGGTGCTGGTGTTGTACTTTTTGAGAAAATAAAATTACACCCTTACTATTAGTTATAGCTTTCGGTACAGTGGGAGAGCGTTTGATCCTACAGTATTCAACAGCCCACTTCTATACACTTAAAAACACATTGCTAAATTGTTTCACATATTAATCTACATCTTCTTCAAAACATCGTCCACATGATGTTAAACCAATAGAAAAAAAACAATCAAATCAAAACTTGAAGGAAGCTCACATTTTTATTTTTATTTTTTTTGTGCTTTTTGTTTTGGTTTTTTTTTTCTTTTTTTTCTTTTTTTTGAGGAAGGAAGCTCACATTGATCAACAAAAATATGAGAGCCAAAATTTAGCCAATGTTCAGAACTCATAATCTATGTATGTACAAATTAGAGAAGCTTGTAAACTTGGTAGAGAGAGAGAGAGAGAGACTGAGAGAGACTGAATAAATTGTATAAATTGTATTATGTACAGTGATTTACAAGGAGCAGATCACTCTCATTTATAGAGAGGAAAGATAGTGCATAGGATGCTAATGCTAACACATCGAAAGTAGAAAGAGACAACATTATTAGTGGGACAGCTAGATATTGCACACTAATACTATATTATACTAACAATACTATAGTACACTAATATTACACTAACAGCCCCCCGCAAACTCAAGGAAGGTAAGCATCAACCAGCTTGAGTTTGGAAACGAGATTAGTGAAGCGACCAGGAGGATAAGCTTTTGTGAAAATATCAGCAGGTTGATCGACAGAAATAATAGAGAAAAGAAGAACAGTGCCACGGGTAACATGCTAGCAAATGAAGTGACAATCAATCTCAATATGCTTGGTGCGATCATGAAAAACATCATTGTGAGCAATCTGAATGGCACTCTGATTGTCACAATCGAGAGATGTAGCGCTAGAAGAAAAAACACCCATATCAGCAAGGAGCCAGCGAAGCTAGAGAAGTTCCTGAGTAGTATCAACAAGAGCTCGGTATTCAGCTTTGGTACTAGAGAAGTTCCTGAGTAGTATCAGTAAGAGCTCGGTATTCAGTTTCAATACTAGAGCGGGCAGTGAGGGATTGTTTCTTGCTACGCCAAGTAAGAAGAGAATTCCCTAAGAAGAAACTGAAACCCATGGTGGAGTGTCGATTTGTAGGATTCCCAGCCCAATTAGCATTAGAAAAAGCACACAGTTCAAGAGAGAAGGAAGTAGAGTAGTGGAGGCCATGAAACAGAGTGCCTTTGAGCTAGCGAAAGATGCGGAGTAGAGCAGTATAATGGGGAGTGCGATGAGCCAACATGTACTGACTAACAATGTGAACAACATAGACAATGTCAGGATGAATCACAGTGAGATAGACAAGACTACCGACTAGCTGGTGATAAAGAGCATCTGAGAGGAGATCCCCATCGAGAGGAGTGAAACGAATCTGAGGATCAACTGGAGTAAAGGTAGTTTTGCAATCAGTAAGACCAGTACGGGCCAGACGATCGGATGCATATTTGGCCTATGACAAATAGGAACCAGTAGAATCATGGGAGACTTTAAGGCCTAAAATAGTTAAAAGTACCAAGATCCTTCATCTCAAACTGACGGTGGAGAAACTTTTAAGGTGAAGAATACTAGCTGCATCATTACCAGTGATAATCATATCATCCACATAAAGAAGGAGAAAAGTGGTACCATGAGAAGTAGTCTGGATAATAAAGCAGAGTCATAGGAGCTAGAGGTGAACCCGAAGTCATAAATGGTAGAATTGAACTTAGCAAACCAAGTACGGGGTGCTTGCTTGAGGCCATAGAGGGCACGTTGTAGTTTGCAAACTTTATGAGGTTGAAAAGTAGACCCAGGTGGAGGTTGCATGTAGATCTCCTCAAGAAGATTACCATTAAGGAAGGCATTCTTGATATCCATCTGAAAGAGCTCCCAGTGGCAAGCAATAGCAACAGTGAGCAAACTGGGAACAGAGGTAAGTCGAGCAACAGGGGAGAAGGTCTCCTCATAATCAATGCCATATTCCTGGTTGAAACCTTTGGCAACAAGACGAGCTTTGTAGCACTCAATAGAGCCATCAGAATGAGTCTTAATTTTGTAGACCCATTTACAGCCAATTGCAGTGTTGCTAGGAGGAAGATCAACAACATCCCAAGTATGAGTTTTGTCCAAAGCCTGAAGTTCATCAGTCATAGCTTGCTGCCAAAGAGGAATAATACAAGCCTCACGATAGGAGGTGGGTTCATAAGTAGAAAAGGCAGCAGACCCAACAATATAATCACGAAGATAAATAGGTGGTTGAGTTACTCGGTGCGGCTGACCTGTGGGAGGGTCGGGAGGAGGAAGAGCTAGCGAAGAAGGAGGAACGGACTAGAAGTGCAAGGAGAGGTGGACCATCAGAGAGAACAGTCTGGCCGGGATCAAGGATCAACAAGGGCGTCTCGATGAAGGAGGAACCTGTATCAAGTGGTTAGAGAAGAGATTGAGGGAAGGATTAGTAAAGATGACCGGAGTGGAGAGTGCGGGTAAGTGAAAAGATGAGAGAGAGGAAAACATTTTGTACTCCCAGAAAACTACATGGCGGGAGATACGAAGACGCTTAGAGAGAGAATCCTAACAACGAAAGCCCTTATGTTCAATCCCATATCCAAGAAAGCAGCAAAGACGAGAATGAGGTTCAAGCTTGGTGCGTTCATGAGATTGAAGCAGAACAAAGCAGACAGAGCCAAAAACTCGAAGATTAGTGTATGGAGGGGGAGTGCCATGTAGACGTTCAAAGGGAGTTTAATTATGCATGACAGGGGAAGGAACACAATTGATAGTATACACAGTAGTAAGGGCAGCTTCCCCCCAAAAGTTTTCAGGGCAGGAAGACAAGAGAAGGAGAACGCGAGTAGTGTCAAGAATATACCTATGTTTCCGTTCAGCACGTCCATTTTGTTGGGACATGCCAGCACAGGAACGATGAAGCTAAGCACCATGACTCTGAAGAAAGGAAAGGAAATCGGTATCCCGATATTCCATAACATTGTCAAAGCAAAAAATTTTAATGGTTTTGGAAAATTGTGTGTGGACCATTTTGGCAAAGCTATAATAAAGATATTTAAGTTCAGACCGAGTTTTCATGAGAAAAAGCCAAGTAAACCGTGAATAATCATCAATAAAAACAACAAAGTAACGAGATCCCCCCATGGTAGTAGTAGGGGATGGACCCCAAATATCCGAATGTATGAGATCAAAAGGAGCACGAGAAACAGAAGTACTTTTATTGAATGATAAAGCAGGTTGTTTTGCAAGTTGACAGGGCATACAATCAAAAGTATCTTGAAGTACAGGACCCAATTGACCACTAGAAACCAAAGACTTTAAGCGACTAACAGAAAGATATCCTAAGCGACAATGCCAAAGATGAAAATGAGATAAAGAGGAAGCAAATGCAGGAGCAGCAATCTGTGGGAAGTCCGGAACATGAAGTTGAATGAGTTCATAGAGACGTCCATGCTTACAGCCGATCCCAATAGTCTGTCCTGTCTGAGGGTTCTGCACCAAACAACCATTAGTAGAAAATGTGACGATTATACCAAGCTCACATAATTGCCTAATAGAGATAAGGTTTAAGGTTAGAGCAGGGATATGATAAACTTGAGGTAAAGATAACTGGGATGTGGAAACAGTCCCAACATGACTGACAGACATGAGAGAACCATCAACAGTATGAATGGAGGGAAGATGAGTAGAGGGAGAGATGGGGAGAATATAGTAGAGCTGGAAGTCATATGATTACAACAGGCGGAGTCAAAATACCAAGAAGAGTTACCATGGCCTCAACATTTGTTTGAGAAAAAACAGGGGTAGACGGAGCAGAAGGCTCAGAGAAATCCTCAGAGGCAGCAGCAACAGTGCGATTAAACTGACGATGAGAGCTCCCCCTAGAAGAGCCACCACGAGAGGAGTGACTAGTGGAAGATGACCGAGATGGATTGCGAAAACAATCCTGCTGCAGATGACCAGGACCAAGTTTGTTGCAATATCGGCAGGAGCGGACAGGGCAATGAACCAAAAGATGAGTAGAAGGAAGGCCCAGATTCTGACAATAGAGGCAAGCAGTGGTCCGTTGGTTTGGTGAGGGTCGTGACTGAGGAGTGGCAAGAACAGAGTCCACATGATGAGTCTAGAGAGTACCAAGACGAGTCTCCTCAGAAAACAGCTCAGAAATAGCCTGTTCAAGAGTGGGCAATGGATGGTGATGAAGAAGAGAGGCACGCATTGGCTCAAAAGAGGGAGTGAGCCATGAGAAAGTGAACCAACCGCTGCTGATTATGATAGGTAGTGAATAAAGCAGCATCTTCAAGGTGAGGCCATACCAATTCTGAGAGAGCAAGCTGGTCCCAAATAGAATACATTTGAGAAAGAAAGTCATTAATAGACTGACTGGTTTCTTGACGTATGCGGTGGAGTTGACTCTGACGTTGATATTAATGGGGCAAGACCGCTAGTATGGTATCGATCTCTCAAAAAATCCCAAATGGCTTTAGTAGGATTGGAAACAGAGTCAAGTTGAAAATGGCCAAACTGAAGACTAATAGAGGAAACAGAGGTATTCTAAAGCCAAGTAATGATCTGGTAGTTTTTATTGTCCCAGTCTTCGAGTCGGTCTTCATATTTGGCAGTAAGTTCAGCATTCTCTTTCACCGATTTGATCACATCCCCAGTGATAATACGCCAAAGTTTCCGTCCTTTGAGGAAGAAAGACATGGCTTGGGTCCACAGTACATAATTGGAACCATTAATTAGAACAGAAATTGGATGAAAGGCATCATGGCGATCCATAATAAAAATGAAGTAGAACTAAATAAATAGGAACAGGCCTGTAGGAGCAAAATTTGGTAAAACAAAGTATACCAGTGAGTCCGGAAGGTCGAAAATAGCTGGAAAAGGGGCTGTTGATGTCAGCAAAGGGCCGGATGATGTCAATGGTGCACAATAGCAGCCAGAGAAGCAGTACACAATAACAGGAACGGAGGGCGGCGCACGATAGCTGAACGGCGCAGGCATGGCGCAAGGGAGCAGAATGGCGCACACGGGCGCACGATAGCCGAACGGCGCACACGCGGTGCAAGCAAATGGTAGGGCTGACGTCAGAGATGACGTGAGCATGTACCGGAGGGCGCGTGAGAGCGCGTATAAGAGTAGCGGCGGAAGCAGAGACGCGCCGAGCACGGAAGTGGCGCGTGAGGGCGCGTGACGGAGTTTCTGGTGACGTGGCTGGTGCCGTTGGAATCGTGAGGAAATTCCGAGCAGGTTGGCAAGAAGATACAACGGTTTGGAAGTAGTTCTGTAGTGCCACTGTGTACGGGACTAAGAACACGGAGAAAATAAACTCAGCTATGATACCATGTAAACTTGGTAGAGAAAGATAGAAAGACTGAATAAATTGTATAAATTGTATTATGTTCAGTGATTTACAAGGAGCAGATCATTCTCATTTATAGAGAGGAAAGATGGTACATAGGATGCTAATGCTAACACACTGAAAGCAGAAAGAGACAACATCATTAGTGGGACAGCTAGATATTGCACACTAATACTATATTATACTAACAATACTATAGTACACTAATATTACACTAACAAAGCTAATGAAAATTGACTCGCCAATCACAAAACCCAGAAAAGTAAAAAGAATAAAGAACTCAAAGATACTAATATGAGACTCAAGATCACCTAAAGTCATTGATAAATCGCACTTGTGTTATTGTCTTTAGATGATGTATGTGTTCTTGGAAGTACACAACTGACTCCTATTTTTTCAAGGGAGTATTCTCTTTAGAAACCTCTTCAACTGTCTCGATACTTGGCATTGCTTTAGGAGTCTTATTGTGGGTATTTGGAAAGTGGCTATTTTTTAGGTTTTTCGATTTATTTATTATTTTAATAGGCTATTTTAATTTTTTGTTTGAAAAGAGAAGACGGATTTTTATTTAAGTTGTTGTATTGAAAAATGTGTTTGAAATGATGATAGCATGTAAATTGACCAAACTGTCCATGCAAAAATTAATAAAATACAAAAGGCAACAGTTCCGCGTGGCAGCGAGGACACTGCCAGTCTGCCACCGTCTGTCATGTGTTCACTTGGGTTGAAAAATTTGTTTGTAATAATTTAATTAATTTGATGTTAGTTTGACATCAATGAACATATTTATAATAATTTTTTTATATTAATTAGTAATGTATTAAAAATTATTAATTAATATACCAACAAATCTCATTATATAAATTATAAATATCCAAAATTTGTTACTTCCTCTGTACCAAAATATTAATTTTTTTATTATTTTTATTATTCCAAAATATTAGTCTCTTTTTAAAAATTAATGAAAAAAATAATATGAATTTTCTATTTTACCTTTCTTTCAAATTCATTAGTTAAACAAAAAATACAATTATGACAATTGATATTTAAAAAAAAAATAAAATAAAGGGGAACTGGTGAATTTGAGATAATTTTGTTATAACTGTCAAATAAAACTTTACAGAAAAAGACAAATGTGGCTACCAAATTTGACCTTTACTTGTACAAACTGCGAATTAAAAAAAATTACAAAGGCAATCTACATTTAATTAGTAAATGATAAAATGTAGTACTTACAAAAAATAAAATTTGCAACACATTTCCATTGTCCATACATAAATTAGAAATTAAAATGAATTTCTAATTCACATTGCCTGCAACTTTGGCTTAGAGGTATGGAAATTACAAATTCAAAAGTCAAAGCCCGAAATTGATATCGACGTTTATTGTTAACGTAAAAAAATAAGTAGTTAACTTATTATAGTGGGAACTTTATTCGAAATTCGCCTAGAAATTTATATAAATTACGAAGGCAAATCAAAATTATAATAACATAACACAATCAATCAATTTTGGTTCCCATAATTAAGTCTATTATGATTTATTCTAATTTTTGCAACGACTGTGCCTCCACAATTAAAAGTCACGCTACATGCGTGAAACTATGACACCATACAACAAATTCCATATACAGAACAAGCATTTCACAATAGTCCTTGATTTCATATGTGCAACAAAATGGTCGTGGATGCGAATGTGAACTCTCACCGTATCCACATCCGTATCCCCAACCATGAGGCCATCATCCATATTTTCTCCTCCTTCCGTGGCGGGCATGCCATCCGGAACTAAGGAACAGATGACATGGTCATTGTGGTCGTTACCAGCTATCTCGTGTCTACGGATGAAATTGTATAAAGCCATTGACGCACCAACCAATGGCACCTGCATCGACACAAAATCATAGTTGGGCATGTCTTTCAAGAACTTCCAGCGCAATTTCCACACTCCAAAAGGCTTTTCCACCACGCTCCTCAATGATGCATGTGCCTCGTTAAACAATTCTCTTGGTTATCGAGTCGTCCATGATCTCGGAACTATACTTGGTGATACCGAGACCCTTTGAATGGTGCCAAATACCCCTTCTTGCTTGGATATCCCGCATCCACAAGTTAATATTTAACAAAATTATTAACTAGTACTTAATTTCAAATGTGTTACCTTCCTGGGGGTGCGGGAATGGTGCATGTTCGCTCTCAATTATTTCCTTGAAGATGCAACTGTCATGCATGCTTCTTTTCTAACCACAAGATATGAAAATGAAGCATATGTCAAAGTCGCATACTGCTAGTATGTTTTGGGTTGGATACCCTTTGCAACCATAATATGTACCAACATCACGAGCACGCAACACGGCTTGTACGTGAGTACTGTTCAATGCTCCAATACAATGTTGCACCAATTCCGTACAACACATGAGGTTCACGTACAGCACATAAATGAAACGTAACTGATAATGGCAATTGAAATGCTAACCTTGAATGGCACGTATTTGCCTTTGGATCGCAAATATGGATACCTATTATTTTGACCTCTAGTGGGCTTATAATGCTCTTCTATGAACAATTTCATTGCTTCCAACACCGCATGGAAATGTCGCAACACAGTTTCTCCCGAGTGTTGGAACCGTTCTTGAATTTTTCGGTTAGTGCAGCCGTCCAACGTATGGATGAACATCACAACACTTTCTTCAATGTGCAATCCATGCGGTCTTTTAGGTACCCGTAAACCGAAGTCGCTTCCTAATATGTGACACAATGCTTGAAACACATACAGCAGCATATGCAAATTTTGTTCACACCTGCCTAAGTGCTCATCAAATAATTCTTGAATCCATGCACGACCGGTCAAAATGGAAGTTCGACATAGGATCTTCTCCATGTACTTCAGGTAATATTCCATTGCATGCTGCGCAGCGTCACCAATTATACTTTTTTGTAGGTCTTCTTGTTCTTCAGCGAGTTCGACTATGACATCATCATAATTTCGATGGTTGCTACATTGACCGGTCCACATTTGGCAATTGACGCACCTTACAATGCACACAACACACACATCAATTGTCCACTTGTACACTGAGCACATTTAAAAACAATACTTACCACACACACACACACACACACACACACACACACAAAAAAAAAACAAAACAAAACAAAACAAAAGCAACCATGAGTACATCCACATGAGTATACCGAATATTGACACTGATCCATTACATTACGTTCAACCATAAAAGTTCACAATTGAAAAAAGCAAAGGGTAACCCACGATTCCATATTGCATAACACAAAAGTAGGTAGCGTTCACATCTATTGAACCGTGCCACAAAAGTAAACCAACAGTAAAGCGAAGTGCCAAAAAAAAAAAAAAAACAAGACAAAACAAAGATACCAACTGAACTTGTCCACAAAAACCACACTACAACAAACCATTTCCTGTCTCATTTTGGCCTAACGCACCACACCCAAATAGTCACAGCCCTTTTGAAGCCTGCAATGCCGCAAGCCACTCGACTACATTCTCATCATTTGGCATGCACATCAATATTTCCCGATAATCTGCGTTCTCTAACGTAATGCAGGTGAAATGGAATAGGGGTACTGATGAAGTTTGAGATAGCCATAATCCTCTGCATGCATGCCCCAGTGCCATATTTCTACGATGCACTAGTTCTGTGTCTCACCGTGAGGTGCATCTGTGACTAAACCACCTGAGACAGATGGTTGAAACTGTCTGCAAGCACCGATGCTCTACTGGAGATCTTCTTCGACTTTCCACTTATACTATCTCCTGTTTCCCTCTTTGCCCTAGGGTCTGCTTCATCAAGATGGACGGTGGGGGAGTTTGGAGATGAGTCAACGACCGGTCTGTATGGCTCGGTGAATGGCTGTAACCCAGGAGAGTCCACTGAATCGCATTCACCGTCGCCAACGTCCTCAGCCTTCTCCTCAGGCGTCCAATAATGTTTTCCAGTCGCAGTGCGCATCAAAGCTTCATACTCCAATGGTTTAGTCTTGAATTTGTAAGCGATCTTGGCCCTGTTTGGTAGAGCTTATTTTCAGCTTATTTCAGCTTTTAGCTTAATTTAAGATATTTTGATGTGTTTAGTTCAGCTTAACAATACAGCTTATAACTTTTTGTAAGTCAAAAATCAACTTATTCTTTGAGTGGGGGAGGAAAGCTTAATTTATAAGTCAAAAATCAGCTTATGTTCACAGCTATAAGCTATAAGCTGTTAAGCTATAAGCTATAATCACTTTCCCACAGCTCTACCAAACGGGGCCCTTGTTTGTCTGCAAATTTAATATATAAAAAAATATTTTTTTTATAAAAAATAAAAAAAATAAAAAATAAATAAAAAAAACTATGAACAATAACATATTAACCTTTTTCAAATGACAATAACATGGGACAATCAATGAATAATTTAGTAACAAGTACAAACCAGTGAAATGTAATGCCATTGTCAATTAACATTTTCATCCTTACATATTCCTTCCTTTGAATCCTAGATGCATTGCTTTCAACAATTTCGCTTTTGATGATTTTATTGACCAATCACATGAAAATGGTACACAAACAAATTTGTATATGCACTATGTTGAATATTTTTTTTGCTGGAATTTGTCTTCAGTTTTTCCTTTTTATGTCTTTTTTTTTTATGTTGTTGTTGAAATAATTGGTAGTCCACTGAGTACGAAGTTCAACATTAGAGTTTCACTGTAGAGTATATGTTGAATAATTTATTTATAAAACAAAAAAACATGAAAGTTTCACTATACACCCAAAAACTTGTAAGTAAAAAAAAAAAAAACTGTTAAGAAGAAAATGGTGACACTTTTTTCCTAACAATAACATGGGACAATCAATCAAGAATTTCATTAACAAGTACACGTTGCCATGGAAGTGAAATAATTTATTACGTAAAATAAAATTTAAATTGGTACATACGATTTCAGCTTTTTCCACCACTCTTCTGACGTTGTGAACAACTCGATTTTCTTATCAAACCCAATGTCGGTGACACCTTACTGCTATCCATCAACTTGTTCCAAGCTAGCCATTCATTTTTCAACCTGTCGTACTTGTTCTTCGACTGTTTCATATCATGACGTTTACCCGTGCGCTTAGCAAATTTGAGTGCAATTTCCTTGTACCTTGCTACGATGATGGTTGTACCTACCCGACAACCTCCTAATATTTCGTCCCTAAGGCACTCTAGGAAGATTTATGTGGCTGCACTGTCCCAGGTCGCCTTATGTGCATGATCCACGCCATCAACAAATCCTTCTGGGCTCGATAGGCCAACCCTTTTATTTTTAGACGATGTACAAGGGGATGACTATGTTGCAGCCATTAGACTAATGTGAGAGCACGTATTTTACACATTAGTAGCCAATTGACAAATATATGTGCACAATACACTCTAAACCAAAACATTATGCAAAAGAGAACAGCAACGACGTATAAAAAAACCAGTACGATAATTACTAACAGCATATAGCGTTTACATAAACACGATGACAATGCAATTACTTGTTCAAACCATTACTTCTTCAAAACCTTACTTATGTACAAGGGTAATAAATAGCTGTATTAGCTATGGACTTTACATTCGCACTAATAAGATGATGACCATGATGCACAACACACAAATCACTATTTTCATTACACACAAAGTATTAATAATGTGCAGGACATCAACCCGTAACTGCATGACATCGGTTGTTGATGAGTCATGGTTGGGGCTCCGTCTCCCTGATTCGTCACACCAACCAATCCAATTAACACATTGCTGATGAGTAAGAAACATAACACTTATTAGTTATAGGAATTACAGTTTGCAAACATATGGAGTGAGAAATAATCATTTGTTACAACTCACCACGGGCAGGGGCAAACATAATACGCACGACCAGGATTTTGTGAGATCTTAAGACCTTCACAAAACAATGGCCATGGCCACAAACACACATGCGTCGTGGCCATGTCGACGTAGCAGTAGAAAAAGAGGAAGCCATCCGCTATTTTGGAACAGGGAACAACACTGGAGACAACAAAGGCAATAATGACATGAAAAAGCGTATTACAATTTGTCGTGGATAGTCCTTTCATATTTTCGAGTATATTAAATGAAATGTTTTGTGTTTGAAGAACAGGTTTACAGTATATATTACTACACACAAAACAAACACATGACTACAACAGTAGCACAGATTAGGTTAAAAATTACAATACATGCATGTTCGATGAAATTTAGAGTCCAACAGTTAATTTAAAACAGCAAAATAGATTGAATGAATAGGTAATTAATTTATAGTAATAGTTGATTTTTACCAGAACAACAGATTGAATGAATAGGTAAGTAATGTATAAGAACACCATATTTGCAATAGCAGAACAGATTGAATGAATAGCTGAAATTTATGATGAATTTGTATGTTGTACTGATAAGGACATTATTATGAAATTAACTCCATGAGATTTGCGTAGTTGAAATTAACTGTGTTAAGAACATATTTAGAAGAACGGAGTTTAAAAAAATAAAATAAACCAAAAAAAACCAGGTATTTAATTGTGCACAACAGATTTTCACATCAAATAAAATTTGTAAAAAATAAAACATAGGAGGAGCCATGTTTGCTGAGAACAGAAGAACGCAAAATCAAAATAAACGAGGAACTACATAATGGGTTTTGTATCAGAGAAATAGGTTTTTAGGTGGTGTTTTGTTTTCCAGACTCATTTAAGCAGAATAGAAGAGTATACAAACAAGTAAAAAATTAAAAAGGAAAGAGTAATGTACCTTGAGGTTGTTCAATCAAAAAATTTGCCATACTCATTTCAGCAGAACAAAGCAGAGTGTACAAACAAATAAAACTTTAAAAAAAAATGTATTGCACAATAAATTTTGTATGAAAGAAATTGTTTGTAGGTGGTTGTTGTTTTGCCATACTCATTTGAGCACAATAGAAGAGTATACAAACAAATAAAAAAAATTAAAATAAAAAAAAAATAACAAAGAGAACAGTGCCAACAAATTTCTATTAGAGAAATTGGTTTTTAGGTGGTGTTTGTTTGTCATACTCATTTCAGCAGACCAGAAGAGTACACAAACAAACAAAACAAAAAAATTAAAAAAAATCGTACTGCACAACAGAGTTTCATCAGACAATTTATGTTTTTAGGTGGTGTTTGTTTTGCCATACTCATTTCAGCAAAACAGAGTATACAAACAAATTGACAATTACAGAAAAAGAGTAATGCACAACAGATTTTGATTAAAAATGAAAACATAGGACTGTGATGTTTTCTTGTTTGTCTACAACCAACAGAACACAAACTTCTTACCAAATTTTTTGGTGACCAAGAACACGAAAGAAAAAAAATTAAGGAAACAATCATGTTTGCTGAGAAGCTTGTCACTGGAAAAAAAATAAATAAATAAATTGTATATGCACAAAAGATTTTAAAAGAAGAAAACAAAATAAAACAACAAAAACACTTCCACTTTGTCAGTTGTTTTGCCCTATTTTGTAGTCCCATGACGACTGAACCGCCGAAGTTGGAACAACAAAAAAAAACCAAAAAAACTAAAGGGGAAAAAAATGTTCATAACTGCAAATCAGTGAAAGAAAAAAACTAAGTACCATCAATACCAGCCAAATGACAGTGCGATATGAAACTATGGGTTCAAACCAGCAAGATCAAGTTCGAAAATGAAGAATAAGCATAAAAATAAGGTCAGTATACCCTACCTGTCGCAGGTCTTCGACGATCGGCGCGTTAAACAGTCGGTTGGTGAGTCTTTACGCAACAGTTCCGCCAGAGTGAGAGACGCCGGAGAGAGGAACCTCACTCTTCTTTCAAACCCTCCGTTCACACCCAAGGTAGAGATGATATAGATGAGAGAAACGAAAGGCCTTTGAAATTGTAGGTTTTTTGGGTTTGTGGATATGAGCAACAAAGGGTAAAAAGGTCTTCTTACCCAGTTAATGACATTCAGCTGGCCTGAAGGTCTCTCCCTCAGCTACAATAAAGGCTACATGGCTTTTTTTTAATTTGAGGCTAAATAACCTACCAAACCCGATGCCAAACACTACCAATCTTCTTCTTCTATAGCAAAAATTTTAACGGGAGGAAGGAAAATTTTGTATTATTGCTTCAAAGTGTATTCTTTTGTGATGTGTCATTTTGATTTATATTCAAATCTTCTGTTTCGTTTGTTATGTTGGACTAGGATGATTTGGAAAGACGAGTTAGAAGGGTTTTCACTTCATGGGCGACTTTACTTCATGAGCGTTACTGCATTCAAACAGTGCTCCTCTTTAGAGCGTGGTGTGCAGCAATATCCTAGCCTCCCTTACCTAAGATGATGAAATGAAAAATCAATGTAAAGTAATCTTTTTATACGAAGAGTAGGACACATTGTTGTCATAAATTATTATTTATTTTTATCAAGACCTAAAGCAGCATATGTTAAAAATATAAATTCGAAGAACTAAAAAAACATTACTTTATAAGGTTAGCCTGTTAGAAATATTTTTGTTTATCACTTTTTTACTGGTAAAAGGATTTTACAAAACTATTTCAAGTCTTTCATGAGTGTAACTTCTTCGGAATTTGCCAACTTGCCGTCTAACCCCAAAGAAGAGAAAAAAAAAAAACAAATAAAATGTAAAAGACAAAAAAGGGTGTAGTTTGAAGAAAATTACCATCTGATGAAGTTACAGATTCATCATCCTGGGGTTGATTTAACTGGTCCATTTGGGAGCAAACGATCACGCTTCTTGGCTTGTCATGGTGTATTAGGATCAACTTTTCCCCAATAGTAAGTCGTTTATTGATCTGTGAAAATCTAAGATCCTTTTTCCCATCTTGGAGCTTCATAGGACTACTTGGTTTTGAACATTCTGCCATTAAATGCCCCTGAAGTTTCTTCTGGTTCTGAAATAGATCAATATTTTTGCACATGCCACAACTACACAATTTGGATAAGAAATACCCAAGTGAGTCCATGCTTAGAGTAAAACAGTAAGTCCATACATATCCTCTGCCTCTAGCGCTTTCTCTTACTGTGAAATGGTATACTCTTCAAGCTTAAAAAGAAGACAAATATGGAAAGGCACACAAGTTTGCTTAAAGAGAGGAAATAAACAGAATATATGGTAATTGAAACCTACTTGTTCGAAAATCAAATCTTTTTTGTTTTTACAAAATGAGGATACACTTATACCGTCATAAGCGAACTCAATGCCTCTCTCGCTTTCCCATGATGTGGTTTTCGAAGCCACTGCCTCCACCATTCTTGTACCAACACAACACAAAATTAATAAGCACATAATATCGGATCAAACTGAAATTTGACATTAGTTCCAAAAAAAATAAACTTTGACAAACGCAAGAACAAAAAAATGACCCAGTATTGAACTTAGCTTCCAAATTTTCTATTTGAGAATTCTAGCAAAAAATGGCTACCAAGCGACATAATGCAATGTATACATGGAAGTTGGTTGGCTAAAGCTCGAGCTTTCTCAGCACGCTTTAAAGTAAAATGAGTATCTCTTCCAACATTGTATCGATTTTCTTTCTACACAAACATTAGGGTGATACAAGGAAGTTCATGCAAAGTAACGAAATAGAAAGGGCAATTACACCTTAACTCCTTTTAGTATGACCCAAATTTACTTTGATCATTATTGTTTCAAATTAAACAGTTTAAATCCCTACAATTCAAATCTAATTTCAATTTGGTCCTTCCATTCAAGTTGGATGTTAAAATTAATAATTTTGGTATACTTGTTAAACTTTTAAGGTATACACATAGAAGAATTAACGAAAATTTGAATGGAATAATCAAATAAAACTAAACTTGAAGTATAGGGACCAAACTGTTCAAATTAAAACAATAAAGACCAAAATGAAAATTGTATCAAACTAAAGGGTGAAAAGCGTAATTTGCCCAAATAGAAAATACAAGTACAAATAAAACACCCAACCAACCATGTTATACTGGTGAGCCAACACTCTCACATGCAAACCAACCACTTCCTCTTTCACTTCAGCTATTTGAAGCTTAATTTGTTCAAGGACAAAAGCAAGGTCCACAGCCTCTGAATACAAAATTAGATGCATAAAATTAAAAGACATTACAGAGATATTAGACAATGAGACTTCTCTTACAACAAATTAAATACTTGACTCAACAGCTTCAATGGCAATTTCCAATGCACTATCTGATTCTAGATTCAAATGTGTATTCTAAAAAATCTCCTCCAGTTCTGACCTTTCCTTCAAAACAATTTCCTTCATTTTGCTCGATTTCAACTCTTACAGCCAACAAACTTCTGCCTCAAAAGAAAAATGTCTTTGATCATTGGAAGCATAATTACCGTGAGAAGTAAAAATACATCAGGTCAGTGTTCAAAATCAATAGGACAGATTATTGATGGAATCCAAACAAACAAAGTTATTAAAATCGGGATCCTACGTTGGATCATTGGAGGTGTTTATAGGATTGGATTGTAGAACCGGATCGAGAATCGTAAGATCTTACCAAAAAAGACAAATTACATAATAATTTAATTTAAATAAATATTTCTTAAAAGTATATACAAAATGAGCTTATATTCTATTAGAAAGAAATGAAGATATTGTGAAAAATATAATATTCCATGTAAAATGTACATATAATATTATAAATAGAAAACTCGATGGTAAAATTTTGTATTTCATCAAAAAAGAAAGTGAAGAAGAAGAATATACAAAATACTTTACAATCTACAATAATGCATAAAAAGTGAAGAAAAAATATTTAACAAAGTTAGATATGACAATCTATATCTATACTATATATTAAGCAAAATGGGGTTTTTAACCCCAAGCCTTGTGGGAGCTCCAATCTCTCAATTTAAATTTCTTGATTTTTGATTTTATAAAAAAATCTTAGCATTTATTAACTTCTCCCAACTCTCAAGTCTTACCATCATAATAACACTTAATGCATTAAGAACAAGTATAAAAAAAATTCTTTTAAAATCCAACACATATGAATTCCTTGAAAAGTCCCAACACATATGATTATTATCCCTCATAATAACACTTTAATGCATTAAGAGCAAGCATAAAAAATTTCTTGAAAAGTCTAACACATATGATTATTATCAAAATATTAAACTTTAATTTAATATAAAAAAGGAAAAAAAAAAGAAGACATTTAAAAAAAAAAACATTTAAAAATCACAATTCACATATATAGATAACTAGCCTATCACCCGTGCTATGCACGGGATAATTATAGATATTTATATTTGTTTTAATTTTTTTTCATATATAAACTATGTTTTTAAAAAAAATTTAACAATCATATCACTAACCATAGTGTACAGGAGAAATTAAAAAGGCTACTGCAGTAATTATGCATGAGCTATATCTATAATTATTTGTATGATGGGATTTTAAATGCTAATTAGGGATTTTGACTAAATCAATAAATGCAAGCATGTGGATTGGAAAAAGTTAATAAATGCTGAGGTTTTTTTTTTTTTTTAATCAAAAATTTAGAAAATTAAGATTGAGAGATTGGAGCTCCCACAAGGCTTGGGATTTAGAAACCCTATTTTCCTTAATACTAGCCTATCACCCGTGCTATACACGGGATAATTATAAATATTTATATTTGTTTTAGATATAAATTATGTTTTTTAAGATTTTTTATAAAAATAATTTAACAATCTTATCACTAACCATAGTGTATGAGAGAAGTTGAAAAGGGTACTGCAGTAACTATGCACGAGTTGTATCTAAAATTATCTGTATGAGAGGATTTTAAATGCTGATTAAAGAATTTTGACCAAATCAATAAATGTAAGCATGTGGAAAGACACGTGGATTGAAAAAATGTAATAAATGCTAATTAGGGGATATATATGTGAATTATGATTTTTAAATGTCTTTTTTTTATATTATATTAAAGTTAATATTTTGATAATAATCATATATGTACGGGAAAGAAATATGCATTTTCGTATAATCCTATTGATCAAGTCGCGCTCCTCCGTACGACGTCGTTCAACTACCTGAAAATACACACGTGAGCTAGCCGGCGGTGTGTGCCGGAAACCTCTCCGATGCCTAAGTCAGTTAACTAGACAAATAGACAAAAGCTCTGTATATTCGGGAATCAAAGTTGCGTTACCTCTCCATAGGTGATGTCTGTGAACTTTTATAGGTTCCGTGTGGCACAATCCTAGTAGGACTTTTACTTCTCCATGCAGAGTCCTACTAGGACTCATACTCTTGAAGGATAATGCTTATCTTTCAACACCCCCCTCACTGCTTAAACCAAGTGAGATGGTTTACCACGGCCGCACTACCATGCGACCGAAATAACATTGCCATACTAGACCGGCAGATATGGCGAGGCCACTTATAGTTCGGCTCTTCCTTTCCTTTCTTCTATCTCGGCTTCGAATGCCAAGACCGAGCTATCCATAGAAGTGTACAGCCGAACTGACTCAGATAAGTCCTGAAGAAGCTCTCATACTTCGGTTTAGAGGACAGGACCAGGCTAGCCGTAATTCACGCGACCGAGCTAACTCTGAGTGTGCCCCACCGGTGGCCGAACTAACCGTAGTGCTCTTCTAAACCGGTGTAACATCAAGGCCTTTTTGGACCGAACTAACATACAGGCCTTTTTACTCAATTCTTCATACTACGGCCCATCACCTTGCTCGGCCCAATTTTCATATAAATTACCCTCTCAATTGCCCCTTAATTCCATCTGCATAGCATGATAGGGATTACTTATCTTACAGCCGAGCTAACAACCGAGCTAAGACCCTTTCAAGTTTTTCCAGCCGAGCTAAAAAAAACACTTTTTTAATCTCTAACGGTGCTAAATTCAACTTCTCCAGCCGAACTACAAATTCTTTGCCTTTCAAGCCGAGATACTCCCACCGGGCTCTGCTTTGTCCGGTCAAAATGTCTCTTCAATCACAACAACTGAACCGTTTCCCATTCCAATGACACGTGGCAGCCTCTGATTGGCCCAATACAGCTGTCACGCTGTTTTCGTATTTCGCGAGATTTGAACAGTCCCGCCTTTTTTGCCCTTTTACACAAAACAAACCTCATTTTTTTTTTTTTGAATCATCCTCATACTGCTCATCTTCTTCTCTTTCTCTTCAAGCTTCCATTTGCTTTTCAACCCTGCAATCGTGAAGCTCGTGAATCTTTCCAGTGCCTCTTACAAAATCCAGCTCCTTCCTCTTCTTCTGGTAAGTTCAAAACATCTGTTCTACCTCTGTTTTTGTATTTTTCTGCTCTTCAATCTATAGTTTTTTGCGTCTGTTTTTGAAAAACACCCTTTTGCTTCCATTGGTGTTTTTCCTGAAAAAACTTAGCCATAGAACACTCGAACACACATAATATCCTGTATAACACTGGCTTTGATCCACAATCACGAAGCAACCGAACTAGGATACTGTTTGCGTTTAAGTGCGAATATAGCTAGATCATAACCGAACTAGAACTCGTAAATATATTAGTAATTTTAGTAAGTCACCATCTTCTGATTGACTTTAGCCGAGATAAAATACACCGAACTAAGTCTGAACTTAGTATAATGGAAACCTTAGCCTCCGACCGAGCTAGGTCTTCGGAGCTAAGCCAGCTTTCTTAGTTGGGAACCGAACTAAGAAAGCTGCCCCTAAAAGGTTCAACCGAGGTAACTAAACCAATAGTGCCAACCGAGATAACCAACTCCTTGCTCAATCCGAGCTACCTAGCATCCTGTTGAAGCCGATATAGAAACTGTAGCATCCCTCAAGCCGGAGTAAAGCTTCTTTTATCTTGCTTTTATTTGTAGCACGGTCCAATGATCTGTGCTTAACCCCTTTCTTTTCCACTTTGCAGACTTAGGTTGTCCAGGCACTCTTCTGCGCGCTCAACCGAACTACTGAGCACAGTTATTCAACCGAAATAACTTATTCTTAATTTATAGAACAAATGGGTAAATATGGATTTTTGGTAAAAACCCCAGGAGGCCTAGCCAAATCCGTAAGGATTACAACATCCCTGACGACGTCCAACTTACCCTAGCCAAAAAAGGTGTCATACCATGGGGGAATGAGGGTTTCGTTCCTTTTACCCTTCTTTCAATAATAGAAACCGGACTAAGATTTCCAGTCCAGCCCTTGATTTGTGAATTCCTTAGGCAACCAGACTATGCCCAACCCAACTTTCCACCAATTCATACCGTAAAATGGGTATAGCCGAACTAAACCGCCAAGCCGGTCTAAACCTCGGTCTAGCCGAACTGTTCCACCAATATTCCTTAGGTTCAAAAGAGGATGGGTGGGTATACTATTTGAGGATTTGCCGCCAGCGTGAAAAAAATTAAGGATACACCGGATAAAGACTTGAACGATGACGATTTTTTTCTGGGTCTCTAGGAATTTTGAAGATCATCAAGCCCAGATTCTGGCCGACGTATAAACTGGAATAAAGGGATACCTGGTATAATTACTTCGGTTTTCCTTGCATTCTTCTCTTTTCACTTCGGTTTCGCATTTTAAGCCGAACTAACGGTTGTCTTCTTTATGCAGATCCAGCCCATATCCACTCCCTCTACAGCTACCCCAACCTCAATACCCTCCGTGCCGCACTACGAGTTGAAGAAAGAAGTTGGGCCAAACTTCTAAATTTCGAACCGACCTACAGATACAGCGGTCGCCGAAAAGCGAGAGTGACCGACTTCCTTCTTGAAGACGCCCCAGAACCGGACCCGTCCTTGCCCCAGATCAACCTAGTGCCTTTGACCGCCAAACAAGAGATGGCCAAAAGGAACAGACTGAAGGCCCTGTTAACTGCAACAAATCCAGCCGATGTACCACCAACTGGGCAGATCACTAAGACCGTGGTAGCTCTCCCCTCTCAACAGCCATCCTCATCTCGTCCAGGCAAGCGTGCCCGGACTAGCCGAACCGAACGACGCCTTGCTGACGAAGACGAGGCCATTCTGCCACCAAGTCCTCCTCCAAGCCCTCAACCAAGCCCTCAACTGGAGCAGTCTGACCGAGCTGCCTCCTCCAAATGGGTTCCCAACCTTACCTTCCAGGACCGAGATATTCTTGATACCGACTCAGTGGTTGCTGAGAAGGACCACTTGATGGCTTTCAACCTAGCCAAGAGTCTATGCCTCCCCAAAGACATGGAGCACCATCAAAAGCAGCTAAACACCGAACTGAAGGTCATCCGGTCTTCAACAAAATCTATGATCCTTGTAAGTAGCACTGTCCCTTTTTATCTGTCTAATTTTTCCAACTTTCACTTCGGCTCAAGGGATGTCTATGTTTTGTCAGGCCATTCAGAAAAACAACATCACTCACAGAAGAGTGTTAGAGCTCAGGAAAACGACAAGGCAAGCTGTGGCCGAAGCTGAAGCAAAAACGGCCAAGCTAGAGGAGGCCAGAAAGCAAATGGCCGAGCTCCGATCTGAGAACGGCCGACTGACCGGACTGGTTAGTTCGGCCGAAGCAG